>OY998131.1:656089-1278498 GCA_963921915.1 Hyposoter dolosus | reverse complement strand
CACACTTGTTAAGTGTACCGAGGGGCATACATTCTGAGATTTTTAAAGCTCTACACGCATTTTTTATTAACAATGGGTTATAATAAAAATGGCCATTTAAGCTGGTTTTTAATTGTTTGTGGGCGATCTAATGAACCGATTTCAATTTGCCACCCGCCAAATTGTTCGTTTTTCTAATATCTACAAATAGTTACTGAACTTTTTTTTCTCCGATCAATAGTTTTGACGCTATCTCTCAAAAACATGATTTTGCCAACTTTGACCGCGTGCCAAAAAAAAGCCCCCCAAAATCTGTGGTTGGAAAGTGGTAGGCCTTCATCAGGGCCATCAGCCCTACACGAATCCGTCGGTTAGAATCGTTCTGGCCCGGTGTCATGAAAAGGCCCTTTTTCGAACCCGGTTCCTGGACTAACTATGGATACTCGTTCAATCGATTATTTACGTATAAATTTGTGAAGTTGAGGTCCCGTCGCTGCCTTCGATTTGAAGGTGCGGTGATACCGCTCTATAACGTTGTTCGTTCGCCTTTTTTCGCCGAAAACGCAGATAGACTCCGGGCCTTTTTCGTTGAGCCAAAAATTTTTATAGTACGTTCTCAAGTCCTCAAAAGCTCCGTACAGCTCAGGGTACAATTTTAAATCCTCTCCCCACAAATCGAAACCTTCAGCAATGAACTCTTTCGGCAGCAGACTTAATTTCATCAATTTTGTTTCGAACATATAAGCCACGGATAAAAGAAGGGGGAATCGACTTTTAACGAAACTCATGACCGCTGATCGCTTCCGTCTTTTCACAATGGCCTAAGATTAGATTTTTGCATTTAAAGTTTTTATAATTGGCATTATTGACATTTTTTGGAATAATCTAAACTTATGGGATTCATGGTTGCTATGTCGCATGTTTTTCTCGGACAAACTTTATATTTTGAGAAAAAAAAAGTTAGATCTTCTTCCTTGGTGAAATGGGAACGTGTAACTAATATTTCTCTTGAAATATACACTGCCACTAAAAAGTTTAGATACAATATTTCTTGCGGCAGTAAAAGTTAGATAACTCTGTCAGAAAAAAAGGTTTTCCAATTTTTGAAGCGGCGTTTTGAAGGGGACAAATCAAGCTTCAGTTTACTCTGTTCAAATATTTTTTATGATTTTTTTTCGACCCAGTACAGACTTTGGTTCGTGACTGTTCTTAGGCTTTTTTTGACCATGGCAAATCAGGCGCAAAGCTTCAGGATTAAATTTTTTTTTTTTAAAAGATAACAAACTGAAACTGGATGCAATAGCTCCATCTTCGTTTTTTAGAAAAAATTTTCCGATTATTTTTCCATAGGTAATCTGATTTCTGCCTGAAATCAATAAATTTTGAAAAATTCTAAATGACCCAAGATTATAGGGTTCAAGAGAGAATGATAAGAATGAAAAAAGTAGTGTATTTCGATCCTGAATCGCGTTGAATTTTTTTGGAATTATTCTTTGAAATTTTTTTTTTTCTAATATTTTTATCGAAACTTACCAGTGAAAGTTTTTTTTAAGGCCGATAAAAACGGCCTTAAAAAAACTAAGTTTCGAAAAAAATACTAAAAAAAAAAAAAATTTCAAAGTGTGATGAGGCACGGTTCAGCAATAATGAGCGAATAAAAAAGTGATCCGAGTGGGACTCGATCCCGGGACCCACGGAGACGGAGTCCGGAGCGCTAACCACTGCGCTAGGGCCACCTCTATTCCTCGAATTATTGCCAGACCGTCACAAAAGAATAATTCCAAAAAAATTCAAAGCGATTCAGGATCGAAATACACAACTTTTTTCATTCTTAATATTTTCTCTTGAACCCTATAGTTCTCGGGTTATTTAGAATTTTTCAAAATTTATTGATGTTAGGCAAAAATCAGATTACTTTTCGAAAGGAAATCACAAACATTTTTCTAAAAAACGAAAATGGAGCTATTGCATGCAGTTTAAAGTTTGTCATCATTAGAAAAAAAATTATAAAAATACAAATGGGTTTGTTTGGGTTTGTTTGGACGGTTGTTTGGGTTTGAAACGCGATTTGATTCTCTATCGAACGGGCTATTCGCGGTGAAACCGAAAAAATGTTTGGGTTTGTTTGGGTTTGAACGTTCTATTCGTGGGGAGACCGAAAAAAATGTTTTTTTTTTTTAGATAAAATCCTGGGACTGAAATTTTTCGATAAAAAAAAAATCTTTTTCCACTTACCAGTGAAAGTTATTTTTAAGGCCGATAAAAACGGCCTTAAAACTTTGTAAAACGGCCTAACTTTCCGAAAAAAAAATTCTAAAAACGGAGATGGAGCTATTGCATCCAGTTTCAAGTTTGTCATCATTTAAGAAAAAATTATAAAAATCCTGAAGCTGTGCGCCCAATTTGCCATGGTCAAAAAAAGCCTAAAAACAGTCACGAACCAAAGTCTGTACTGGGTCGAAATAAAATCATAAAATATATTTAATCGATGCAAAGTGAAGCTTGATTTGTCCCCTTCAAAACGCCGCTTCAAAATTTGAAAAATCTTTTTTTTTTAACAGAGTTATCTAATTTTTAGTGCCGCAAGAAATATTTCGTAGTGTATCTAAACTTTTGAGCGGCAGTGTACAAGTCTCTCCAAGGAAAACGTGTCGGGGGAGATTCACCGACCGAGCAAGTGATATATCTCCGTAAAGTTTGTCACAGTGCAGTATTATGGGGGTGGATGGAAATGTTTACTTGACAGTGGTGGAAATGACATCCACCTGGACTTGATCCCGGAAAAACTTTAAGGACTGCATTGGACAGAGCCTTTTCAAAATCGGTTATAACCGTTTGCGGATTTAGCTGAGGCAACAAATTTTCTCGGATACATTTAAGTACGGGGATATATGCATCCTCCGTTTTTCGACTCATAACTGCCCATGCTACTGGAAATACCTAAAGAAAATCTTGAAATGGTTAATAACGATCAAATTTTTACCGTTTCTTAGAAGAAAATGAATATTGCGGAAGCGTTGAAGGAGTTTCGTCATGGGAACAGCTCCTAAAATGTTTTTGATTCTACATGAAAGAATGGGCAAAAAATCGAAATATTCAATGTTGAGAATCGGAACCTTTGATACGCGTTCTTATGAGGAACTACTGAAACTTGCGATTTTTGTAAATGAATATCATCTCGACTTCTACATTGTGAAGAACCCTCTTGAAATTGCGCGAACTATTGGATATCATTATTCTCATTGTAATATGCAAATTTAAAAGGATTCTATCGATAGAACATACCGATAGAACATATCGATAGAACGTCCTTAAGTTGTCAACGTGGTTAGAAAATATAATTGAAAATATTAGCTTTCCATTGTAATAATATTCATACAAACAAATGCAACTACTGAGCCTAGGCGAAAATCATTGTTTCCAATCAATTTTTTTTCAGTTGTGAAATCTCCACGACGGCAGACTTTTTATTCTGGCGGAACTCCTTCATTGGAAAAATACTGACAATTACCTCCCCGGACGAATGTTCAGCCATGATGGTTAAAACCTGATACCCGCCCTCGATTCTGGGTACCACATCGAAAGTACCATCAACAAAAATGACGGTTACATTTTTAAATTCGTCAGCGAACGATGGACACCCGATAACGACGTGTGACTCCACGTGATTATCCGTGGGGCTGCCGTTCTTTTCTTTAAGCACGTCAACACCCCACGTGCCCATCGTGTGGACGTATTCTTCCGTCGAACCCGTGTCAACGTTCGCGAACTTGATGTGGTACGTCAACTCGCGGACCCAAACGTCACTTTTTAGAAACTCAGCCATCTCCGAAATATTTTTTGGATTGATGGGCTGGGATTCGTTTCGCCAGTTCGTTAGTGACTGCTTCATACGGGGGTAGGGCTGGAACTGGGCACCAATTGGATGTCTAGATTGTTAAAACAAGTAGTATGAATTTTCCGTTTCCCCCGTTAAAACAATTTAAAGTTGCTGTGACGTCATAAAACGGCTATTTTACTGTATATTAGAGTGCGGCAATTCTCGCGCTACGCTTTTTCTTTTGAGTACTTGGCGTTGAGCCGCTGCCGCGCCTCTTGAAATATGAAAATTGTCTTACTCTTTTGTGACTGAGTCGCCAATGTCTTTCAATGGGACCGGTTCATTTTTTGCCTTTAAGAAAAGGGCCTCACGGTACTCAGCCTTTTCTAATAGAAATGGGTCCTTGCACCCGGGTTGATGCTCTCGAGTGAGCGTGAATTCACCATTTCCATTCAGTTGGCCTTTTCCCGGACAGCCAGACGATTCGAATTTGTTGCATCGGAGATAGCTGCGAGACGGATATTATTCGATAATTTATACGACAGACTGTACGTCCGTCGACTTACATTACGGCTCAACATTTTCGACACAGTAACCAATATTTAAGGACTGCAGGACTTTGAAATTATTCGAAAAAAAAAAATCTATAAAATTATCTTTTCTCACGATAGACCCGAAAAGCTGCTTATTCGATTCTCTATCGAACGAAATATTCGCAGTGAGACCGACAAAAATGTTCGGTTCTGAGAGGATCCTGGGACTCGGAAAAGTTTCGATAAAAAAAAAAAAGATCTTTTTTCACGATGGGCCAAAAACGCGTTTCGTTCGATTCTCTAGCGAACGAGCTATTCGCGGTGAGACCGAAAAAGATGTTTTTTTCAGAGAAAATCCTGCGACTCTGAAGTTTTTCGATTGAAAAAAAAAAATCCTCTTCCAAAAAAATCCTCTTCCACGATGGGCCAAAAACGCGTCTCGTTCGATTCTCTAGCGAACGAGCTATTCGCGGTGAGACCGAAAAAAGTGTTTTTTTCGGAGAAAATCCTGGGACTGAAACTTTTCGATTAAAAAAAAAAAATCTTTTTCCACGATGGGTTAAAAACGCGTTTCGTTCGATTCTTTATCGAACGAGCTATTCGCGGTGAGACCGAAAATTTTTTTTTTTTTTCAGAGAAAATCCTGGGACTCTGAAATTTTTCGATTGAAAAAAAAAAAAAATTTCACGATGGGCCAAAAACGCGATTTGTTCGATTCTCTGTCGAACGGGCTATTTGCAGTGAGGCCGAAAAAATCACGATAATTGAGAAGAATTTACTCACGTTACCAAGTCGTTGGATGCGTTTTTTCTAGTGCCTCTATGGTGATACGCGAATCCTTCGAAAATTTTATTTTTTAATTTATAGGGCTTGATCGGCTTGTCTCGCGATTTACGAATTGCACTATTGATGCGCGAGCTTGTTGCACTGTGCTTTACTTGGCCATTAGCCACGGTGACCGTGCGACCCATTACAATTTTTTTTTTCGCGTCAATTGGTCTTTGCCTGTCAACGGCACAGGATAAACTGACTCGTTGTCAACCGTTGTTTGGAAAAGTTGAATGCGGGATGGAAAAACAAATGACTCTCTCGAGGTAGCGCATCGGATTGCAATGTAATAAAAGAAGAGATGTTGTCGTCGGAATTTTCAATGTTCGAAAAATAATTTTTTTCCACGATGGGTTAAAAACGCGTTTCGTTGGATTCTCTATCGAACGAGCTATTCGCTGTGAGACCGAAAAAAATTTTTTTTTCAGAGAAAATCCTGGGACTCTGAAACTTTTCGATCGAAAAAAAAAAAAATCTTCTTCCACGATGGGTTATAAACGCGTTTCGTTCGATTCTTTATCGAACGAGCTATTCGCGGTGAGACCGAAAAAAATGTTTTTTTTAGAGAAAATCCTGGGACTTTGAAATTTTCCTATCGAAAAAAAAAAAAAAAAATCCTTTTCCACGATGGGCCAAAAACGCGTTTCGTTCGATTCTCTATCGAACGAGCTATGCGCTGTGAGACCGAAAAAAATTTTTTTTTCAGAGAAAATCTTGCGACTCTGAAACTTTTCGATCGAAAAAAAAAAAAAAAATTCCACGATGGGCCAAAAACGCGTTTCGTTCGATCCTCTATCGAACGAGCTATTCGCTGTGAGACCGAAAAAAGTGTTTTTTTCGGAGAAAATCCTGGGACTGAAACTTTTCGATTAAAAAAAAAAATCTTTTTCCACGATGGGTTAAAAACGCGTTTCTTTCGATTCTCTAGCGAACGAGCTATTCGCGGTGAGACCGAAAAAAGTGTTTTTTTCAGAGAAAATCCTGGGACTCTGAAGTTTTTCGATTGAAAAAAAAAAAAATCCTCTTCCAAAAAAATCCTCTTCCACGATGGGTTAAAACCGCGTTTCGTTCGATTCTCTAGCGAACGAGCTATTTGCGGTGAGACCGAAAAAAGTGTTTTTTTTAGAGAAAATCCTGGGACTTTGAAATTTTTCTATCGAAAAAAAAAAAAAAAAATCCTTTTCCACGATGGGCCAAAAACGCGTTTCGTTCGATTCTCTATCGAACGAGCTATGCGCTGTGAGACCGAAAAAAATTTTTTTTTCAGAGAAAATCTTGCGACTCTGAAACTTTTCGATCGAAAAAAAAAAAAAAATTCCACGATGGGCCAAAAACGCGTTTCGTTCGATCCTCTATCGAACGAGCTATTCGCTGTGAGACCGAAAAAAGTGTTTTTTTCGGAGAAAATCCTGGGACTGAAACTTTTCGATTAAAAAAAAAAATCTTTTTCCACGATGGGTTAAAAACGCGTTTCTTTCGATTCTCTAGCGAACGAGCTATTCGCGGTGAGACCGAAAAAAGTGTTTTTTTCAGAGAAAATCCTGGGACTCTGAAATTTTTCGATCGAAAAAAAAAAAAAAATCCTCTTCCACGATGGGTTAAAAACGCGTTTCGTTCGATTCTCTAGCGAACGAGCTATTCGCGGTGAGACCGAAAAAAGTGTTTTTTTCAGAGAAAATCCTGGAACTCTGAAATTTTTCGATCGAAAAAAAAAAAAATCCTCTTCCACGATGGGTTAAAAACGCGTTTCGTTCGATTCTCTAGCGAACGAGCTATTCGCGGTGAGACCGAAAAAAGTGTTTTTTTCAGAGAAAATCCTGGGACTGAATTTAAAAAAAAAAAATTTTTTTTCGTTGAAAAATGTTTCTGGCTGAAAGGGTTTTTCGCCGCAACAGTTTTTGCTGAAATGGTTTTTGTTCGGAACATTTTTAGCAGAAATGATTTTGGCAGAAATGGTTTTGGCAGAAATGCTTTTTACTACAACTGTTATGCAGACGTAAGTTTCAGTTTACCGGCATTCAATCACAGCGCCATCTATTGGCGATGCACTTAAGTATACGATTCTATTTTGCCTGTTATTTTTTGGCCGCAATGTTTTTTCGCCAAAACGGGCGAGGAGGAAATGCTACCCTACCATTTGTGTGTGTCTTGATTCATTTGCCCTGAAAAACCTCCCGCACGACTCCACCTCGCCCTCGATCAATTACAGCGGCATTCATTCGGGGCAGTTTCCGGAACAAATATAATATAAATTCCGCGATCGAACTTCGTATGCAAAAAAATAACAGGACTTTCATAGCAATAAACATTTTTACTTTACAAACGTGATCAGTATCATGCATAACCAAGTATTAAAAAGGAAGCGTAATCATGCATACATAAAAAATTAAATCTCAAAAGTGCATAGTACGTCGTAGCCTAGTGGTTAGCGTCCCGGGTTAGGAATATAGTAGGGATGGGCGATGTTGAAAATATAATCGATTTTTAAGAAATCGATTATAGAAAAAAAAATCGTTGCTGAAAATCGATTTTTCAGTTTAAACAATCGGTGAATCGATTAATCGACGAAAAAAAAAAAAAAATTTAAACTGCTCATTGGTGGATTCTTTTATTTATTTTACATTTTTTTGCATAACGCTCGAGAAAATTTTTGAGCGGTTCTTGAAAATTGTTCTTAATTGGAATCCGGTTTTGCCCATAACTTCAGTATCTGAAAAATTATTAACATTATTATTTATAATCGCCAATAATATTTAAAAAAAAAATAATTTTCCTAATTAGCATAAATAATCATAAATTATCAAATAATGGTTTTACCTGAAGCATTGATTGATATTTATTCACGACGTAAATAAATAAGGAGCTTAACATAAAAAATACGGTTAAGGAAAAAACAAACAGCACAGTCAATTTCATTAAAATACAATCCACCAACACATATATTTGTTTAATAGTTTTTAAAAAAGCAAAGTTCACTACAAAACTTGGAAAACAGGAAATAGGAAAATAAAACATAGGAACTTACACCACCAAAAAAAAGCGCCTTATAAATTAATACTGCACAATGTGCACTGCACATGCACAAAGCCACAAAGATTTACAAAATCAACATTTAAAGAACTCGTGAATTAAGAGTTACTTATTCGAAACCCCAATCTTTTCGTTCTAGTGAACTAAGAAAAAGCAGCTTGTTTAAGTGCTCACCAGATAGCCTGCTTCGATTATCAGTTTTAATGTCCCCGGCTTGAGAAAATAATCGCTCGGATGGTACAGATGTCCCCACGATGCTGACGTACTTTATCGCCAATTTGTACAATGACGGACACGCGAGTTTCATGGAAGACCAATACTTCAGCGGATCGTCGTTGCGCGAGATGACTGGTTGGCTTAAGTACTGTCTTATTTCGAAACTGGCACCTTCGCTATGAGTACTGCGCTCGGGAATAGTTGCAATCAAACGGTCATGGAATTTCCAAAGACTTTTTTTTTCACTCGGTTCATCTTCAGATACGTTTACGATTACGTTTGTTTTTTTACCCTTATCCGTCTTAATAGAATCATTAATCCGCGATATGGCGGAAGAAGCTGCTAAAGCATTGCGAAAGTGGACTTTTTTAAATCTTGGATCCAATAAATTAGCCATCGCCAAGATTGAATGCAGCTCAAAATCTTTAAATCGTTCATCAATTGTTACTTCCAGTCGTCTTTTAAATTCGATTCCGCTCTCTGTGACGGGCTTGCATTCTTTAACAGCTTCTGTCAGGCAATGAACCAACGGGATGATGACGCTGGCAGTTGGATACGAATCGCCACTAACTTCGGTGATGACTTCTTCGACGGGTTGCATGAGCGCAACGATCTCTTTTAAAACCTGAATTTCTTCGCGTTTCAGCATGTCCGGCGCCGTCGGGCACTTTGAAATGACCGGGTAAACATACTCTTCCAGAGTGATGAATCTCTGCAGCATATGAAGCGTTGAATTCCAACGTGTCGGAACATCTTGGATGAACTTCAATGAAGTTCCTTCTGTTTTGCCGTTTCGCATTTGCAGCTTCCTCAGTTCATCGGAAGCGACCACGCTCCTTCTTGTGATAGTCACGATAGATTTTACTTTCGTAATTATATCCTGAACTGTGGGCATAGCTACCAACACTTTAGGCACGAGATGGGATAGGCTGTGCGCAAAGCAGGCCAAGTGTTTCTCCTTCCCAAAGAAGTCGTATATAGCTTTTTTTATGTTAGCCGCACTATCCGTAACGACTGCCGTAATCTTCGTTTGATCCAGATGGAAGGACTCAATGACGGAAATTAAGCACTCTCCAAGGTACTGCGACGTGTGGCTTTCTGTCATGGGAAAGACTCCGACGCATCCGCTTTTCATCCTGTTGTTTTCGGTGACATAGTGGATGGTGATGCCGATATAACTCTGGTTGCTGACGTCGGTCCAATTATCGCACGTTATGGAGTACGAGTCAGCTTCCTTGAGGGTGGCGATGAAACGTTCTCTTAGCTCTTCATACTTGATGTCGATCAACCTTGTAATCGTTCTTCGACTCGGTGCAGTGTAGAGAGGTGCAGTTGCTTTCAATAATAACTTGAAACCCTCATTTTCCACAGTCGATAATGGCATTTTGTCGATGCAAATCATGTATAGAATTGCATTGGTTATTTTGTCCGAAGTCTTGCCTCCTTCTGTAAAAATAAAGAAAGTCTCTTGTAATATGATAGAAATGATATAAATAGGATCCAATTCTTATTATTACAAGGAAAATACCTAAGAAAGACTTGGTGCGTGAAAATGCTTCGTCGATTCTAGTCAAGTTTTTCTGTAACAAAAATTTGTATTAATTTCTTTGTTGTTATTCGTTAAATCATGTCAGTAATTTTTCGATTTTTTATAATTGTTTATTAACTTTTTTGTTATTTGTTTCTTTATTTATGTACTCATTTATTTATATATATCGTTCCTATCGATCTAGCTTTCCCATTCATCTATTTTTTCCACATTCATGCGACACATTTATCTCGTAGATTCATTTTATCGACTTCGCTCGTCTCTCCTTCCCCGATTCTCCATTTATCCAATATCCACGTTCGCTTCTACGTTTCTTCTAAAAATGGATTCAATCACGGATCCCACGGTCGGCACATTCAGTCACGCACTTTCCCAAAAAAATGTAATCGCTGCAGTGATAACGTTCTGACACAAATACAAATTCTTTGTCTTCATCGTTCGATAAATTTTGAATAGAAAACGGAATTTTCATTCGTTTCGGCTCAGCGAAAATTTCCTGCTACTTCGAATCCAGCGAGGCCAGCGATCTTTATTTAAATTTATTTTGTTATATTATTTTTTTCTTCATTTAGTGATTTTATATATTTATTGTATTGAATTTTATCTTCATATTTTTTTACCTGCGGAGTGAGTTTTTGTCGTTTTGGTGGCGGAGGATCATCTTCAGCTTCGTCACTCGATCTTGTAGACACCCTTGCTTTGCGCTTCTGTCGGATTGCTTGTGAGGCAAACAATGCGTGACTGGAGTTGAGATGTTGGAACAAATTTGTTGTGTTACCGCCATGTTTGTAGACCTTGTTGCAAATGTTACAGCGGGCGGTACCATTGCTTTCTTTTTGAAAGTATTTCCATGCATTGGACTGCTTTAGACCGGAACTCGTTGGACATTGTGCATCAGCGGGCGTTGTCGGTGTGTCCGATTTTCTGTTCTCCGGATTCTCAATCCGCGTACTATAAAAACGTACAAAAGTGAGCGAGGTGACAAGTGATAAGAGCTATGAATGAATGACTTGTAAATATATTTTGCACTCACCAATCTACATCGTCAATTGATCGAGGCAAGACCTCGATCGCACCGTCGTTATTGGTGATTTTCCCAGCGCGAGCCGCGTATTCAAGGACCTTGTAATCTATAATTAAATGTACAATTAAAAATACAAAACGTATCCATGCAAGAAACGAAAATGTCATGGTATATCAATTTACGCCATTTACGGGCCCATGGTACTATTAGATGTAGGTTATGTCGTTATAGGTGTTAAGTAATAACGCGTCAAAAAAAAGCATGTGACTATTTTATAGCAAGTCAAGGTGTACTTACCTACATCTCCGTTATCCATCGTTGACTTGCATGAAAATGCAAATGATCGATGAAACTACAATTATTTTTTTTACAACAAACGGCGTAGAGCGTGGAAAACGATATGACAGATTACACTACTACAACACTACTGACTGACACTGACACCGTCACTGACTAGTTGACTACACAGTACACACACACACGGACACCACAAAAGACCGCCAAAACGATATGTCGGCGGCGACGAAAGAGAGAGAGAGAGAGGAAAACTCGCGGTTGCGAGAAAAATACAGTGACGCTGCGACTGCTCGACTGCTGATATTACAGCGATGCTGCACTGCTCGACTGCTGATATTACAGCGATGCTGCGACTTCTGAATTCTGATGGCCGTTGACAACGAATTCGGAAGTATAGCTTTCCCTTCCCCGAGCAGCTTATTGTCCGGATGTCCGGTCTAGTCTGGAGTTCGATTCGCAGAAAGTTTGTCTCCGTGTTTCACATCTTCACGTTCAGTTCCGCCATAAGAACTGTCTTGTTGTGCTTCTTATACTACATCGAATTCGTTGCTGCTGCTCGCCGCGTGCATTTTACAAATTTTTATTATATATAATAGGGGAGGGGAGAAACTCGTCGATAGTGTCAAATAAAAATCGAAAATCGATTAATCGACCAGAAAAACAATCGACAAAATATAATCGATTATTCGAAAAAAAGTATCGGTACAATCGATTAATCGAAAAGAATCGCCCATCCCTAGAATATAGGCAATAGGTAGGAAAAGCGTAGGTAGGCGGTTCGAATCCCCCCGCGAGCAGAAAATATTCACTTCAATAAATTGATTCATCTGTTTTTTTTTCAATTTTTTTGATACTCTATCGGCCCAATTTTTGTATACAATTGTATATGATCAATTAACATACAATTATTTATGTTTATAAATATTCATTTTCAGTAGAAAGTTTATTAGAATAATAATTACAATTGCATCCATTATTATTATTATTATTTGGTACGAGCATTAGACGTTTTGATTACACAATGCAGTTCATTTGTTCTAAACGTAATTAATACAATTGATTTGGATACTGTTTTATTGCTCAAGCAATGTGGCAGTACTATTCTAATTCTTTATCAAGATTTATTCAAAGCAGAGTTTCGGTTCTTTCAACAATACTTTGTTATTGCTCAAGCAATGCGATGATACTAATTTAACTCTTTATTGATATGTATTCGAAGCATTATTTCGGTTCTTTTAAAAATACTTTTTTATTGCTCGAGCAATGCGATGATACTATTTCAACTCTTTATTGAGATGTATTCAAAGCAGTATTTCGGCTTTTTTAACAAAACTGTTTTATTGCTCAAGCAATGCGGTAATACTATTTCAACTCTTTGCTGAGGTTTATTCAAAGCAGTATTTTGGTTCTTGTAACTATTGAAAGGTTTTCCCAAAATATGTACGTAGTTAGCTCAACGAAATAGCTTCAACTAAACGCGGAGGTTGGCTCAACTACGCCATTGGTTTCGCCGTATCCAACCTCACGGGGTAGTTGGGTCAACTACGCCTATGTCATTAATACTATGCCTATTTCTCACACGGGAAAAAAAAATTTGTCGATTCAAATAAATATATTCAGTTGATAAAATTTCAGTTAATTCAACCAAATTATATTTAATTAAACTGCATCACTGTTCAGTTAATAAAATGATGAACGTTATACAAACAAAACGAGTCAACAATTCCGTTTATTTCAAAGGACCATTATTGTTTTAGTTGCCTATACAAATGCTTAGTTAGTGGCACAATATATTCAGTCCAACATGGTCACGAAAATAAATTAGTGAGTTTGTTTAGGTTAAGTAAATATTTTGTTGTTTCAGATGGAATGGTATGCCTAAAATGACAGTATTTTTGTTGACTTAAACGATTATGTTCAACTAAATAATTTATTCAAAGTAACCAAACGATTTTGCAAATGATCATGTTTTAAATTTTGTATTGAGTACATGTAAAGTTGAGTGAAACGAACCCCTTGTTGTTGTCACAATCGACGTTTATAATTTTCTCGTTTTACTAAAAGTCTATATCTATAAGCCTCGTGCCATCCGAGAAGAATCTTCCGAGCGATAAAGCATGGTGACCATTGCACCCAATAACTCTGGCACGCGCGCCACACAGATTGCCCAAACGCATGTAGCCCCACCCGTGTAACCATTCGAAGCCTATATAGCTAAAGCCTCTTTGACAGTCGATATTCCCTAAAACGGAAGCACCTTCTTTTCTGATTGGACCATAATTAGAGACAAACAACTTAAATGTCTTTGTTTCTAGGAAATCCCAATATCCCTACTATTTTGCCCGGATTTGCCTGCTATAAAAGGCCACGATAACCCGCAATCCATGCCTTCTGTTCGCACCTAGCGTCGCGTCTATACGGTTAGCCGTAGTTCAGATTGTCCACTTTATTTCATATTCAACCTCTGTTGAGGCCTTCTGTTCGCACCTAGCATCGCGTCTATACGGTTAGCCGTAGTTCAGATTGTCCACTTTATTTCATATTCAACCTCTCTTGAGGGCTTCTGTTCGCACTTAGCGTCGCGTCTATACGGTTAGCCGTAGTTCAGATTGCCCGGTTATTAAGAATAGAATCTCTGTTCGACCTTTTAACTTTTTATTATAAAACGAAACAAGTTATAATTCAACGAACCAAGCAACTCATCGAAGCCAAAGAATATTGTAACTCTTCTCCACCACCGAATAGAACACGTACGACTCAACCAAAGGGACATCTCCCCGGTAACGTAATCATTTCTATTGTATCAAGTTTGTATCACACAATTTATAATTACTAACCCTTTACTTTCATTAAAGAAGTGCATAAAGAATCTCTAATCTCTTTATTCACAAACTACACCATTTCCCTCTCCTAGTCGCAACTTAAGATAAAAGGCAAGACTTCTCGAGGTCTATCAGTGTGCGCCAATCATACTCTTCGGAGTATATCTATATACACGCACAACGTATATATTCTGATAGGAAAAGCTTATGGAACATAGCGTTTACCGCTCGACGCTCAAATATCCGACTTTTCCTCCACGTCACTCGGACGTGACAGATAAAAATTTGGTGACAGCGGTGGGATGTTAGTACACTGAGTGCCTACCCTTCGGTTGCCACTAGAAGAGAATATTTTCAATCACAATTATTACTTCAACAAATTAACCAATTCGACCAACATGGCGAATCCCGAACTTGCAAATATTACACACCATCAAACGATTACAGACGCTATGCTCACAAGCATGGGCGAGTGTATGGCGTTACAACAAGCATTGATACACGTACCAAATTTTAACGGCAAAAATATGCCCCTTAAATCATTTATCGAAGATGTAGAAAACGGTTATACTTTTGTGCCCGAAGGCCTTAAAAATTCGTTTTTCAAAGGAATCTGTTCGAAACTCAAAGAAACTGGCCGCGATGCGGTAGCCGATAAGAGAATTGATTCAATTGAAGATTTATCAAAAGCATTAAAAGAATATTTCTCACCAAAGAAATCATACACATATTATTGTGCTGAAATTCAAGCCGTCCGATTAAGACGAGATGAAAGTGTTTTAGATTATTGCACACGAATAAAAAGATTACGAACAAGCGCAATAGCCGCTTTGAAAGAAAAATTTACTGAAGCAGAAGCAACACACATGCTACCCATGCTCGATGGAGTAGCCCTAGAATCATTCAAGAGAGGTCTATCGGACGATTTATTATACGCCATCAGCGTTCAAGACCCTCGAACTTTAGAAGACGCACTTAAAGTCGTCCAACGCATCGAAAGAGATATGCAAGGAGCGAACGCTCGAAACTCGAATTCATTGAGATACACGCAAATTGAACAAAACAATCAGCCCCAGTTCGGAAATAACGAACCCCGTCGAGTATCTTTCCAAACTTGAGAAATAACTTCGATAATAAAAATTCGAATTTTAATAAACTATTTCATCGCGATATAACTCCTCCTCGCGATCAGCGACCGAGACGCGAAGATTCTCCAGCGCAACGATATCCAAATAGGAATCCACCACGAAGAAATTTTTACAATTTTCCTCCGAACCATTTTCGCGAACCACAATTTTATCCTCCCATGCCTTACGGTCCGCCTATGTACCCTCCGTACAATGGCTATAATCAAGAGACGCGGCAGCGGCTCGACGCCAAGTATTAAAAGAAAAGCGTAGCGCGAGAGCTGCCGTACTCTTCAAGAGACGGGGCAGCGGCTCGACGCCAAGTATTAAAAGAAAAGCGTAGCGCGAGAGCTGCCGTACTCTTATATACAGTAAAATAGGTGTTTTGTGACGTCACAGAAACTTTGAATGGTTTTTACGGAAAAACGGGGCGACCGAAAAATTTCATATTAGAATTGAATTTTCTTCGATTTTTTATCTTTCGAATGGTCCTCGGTAGAACCAAATCCGTTCAGCCAATCCAGAGAAATCTGATATTAAAGATTTTGGTCGCGAGATCCGGTACGCTTTCTGTTTTCTCAGAGTCAGAGAGGCGTAAGTCGCGCTTGTTGACGCTTGGACATACGCCCTTACGCGTCTGGTGGACATTTTCGGCCCGTGACGTCACCCGCTCCGCTGAACGCGGTATCCCCACTCTTCACGCGCAACTGAGCGAGAGAGACAGACTATATCGGGCCTCTCTTTCCGTATGGAATTCGTTGTCTAGGTACCATGGTTTTTGTTGTCTAGGTCTCTATAGTTTCCGCTCTCTAGGTCGACGGCTCTATGGTTTTCGTTGTCAAGGTAAATTTCTCCATGGTTTTCGATGTCTAGGTCAACGGCTCCACTGTTTTCGATGTCTAGGTCGACGGCTCCATGGTTTTCGATGTCTCGGTATATTTTTATACATGGTTTCCGATGTCCAGGTATATGTCTCTATGGTTTTCGATGTGTAGGTATATTTCTCCATGGTTTTCGATGTCTAGGTCCACGGCTCCATGGTTTTTATTGTCTAGGTATATTTCTCCATGGTTTTCGATGTCTAGGTATATTTCTCGATGGTTTACGTTGTCTATGTATATTTCTTCATGCTCTTCGATGTCTAGGTATATTTTTCCATGGTTTTCGATGTCTAGGTATATTTCTCCATGGTTTTCGATGTCTAGGTCCACCGCTCCATGGTTTTTGTTGTCTAGGTATATTTCTCCATGGTTTTCGATGTCGAGGTATATTTCTCGATGGCTTACGTTGTCTATGTATATTTCTTCATGGTTTTCGATGTCTAGGTCCACGGGTCCATGGTTTTTTTTTGTCTAGATATATTTCTCCATGGTTTTCGATGTCTAGGTATAATTTTGCCTAGTTTCCGATGTCCAGGTATATTTCTATATGGTTTTCGATGTCTAGGTCCACGGCTCCATGGTTTTTGTTGTCTAGGTATATTTCTCCATGGTTTTCGATGTCTAGGTATACTCCTCGATGGTTTACGTTGTCTATGCATATTTCTTCATCGTTTTTGATGTCTAGGTCTACGGGTCCATGATTTTCGATGTCTAGGTATATTTCTCCATGGTTTTCGATGTCTATGTATATTTTTGCATAGTTTCCGATATCCAGATATATTTCTCTATGGTTTTCAATGTCTAGGTATATTTTTCCATGGTTTTCGATGTCTACCCAGATAGAACAAAACGTTCAATAGACGTCCAATAGCCGTATTTTTTTGGACATTCGAATATCCAACGGACATCTATGGGCGTATATGAATCGACCATATAAGGTGCGAATGTGTTGCAATTATGCGTCCTATGAACGTCCACTGACCGTTATAATGTACATCCAAGGGATGTTTAGTGTACGTCCATTGGCAGTTACAATGTACGTCTAAGAGATGTTCAGTGTACGTCCATTGACAGTTACAGTGTACGTCTAAGGGATGTTCAGTGTACGTCCATTGACAGTTACAGTGTGCGTCGAAGGGATGCTTGGTGTGCGTCCATTGATAGTTAGTGTACGTCCAATGGATGTATAGTGTACATCCATTTATCATTGCAGTGTACGTCCAAGGGACGTATAGAGTACGTTCAAGGGACGTATAGAGTACGTTCAAGGGACGTATAGAGTACGTTCAAGGGACGTATAGAGTACGTTCAAGGGACGTATAGAGTACGTCCATTGATCGTCATAGCGTACGTTTCTTCATCGTCCAAGGGATGTCTATCGAACGCTGTCTGAATATCCACAAGGGGTAAAAAAAATACATGGAAAAGATTTTCATATAAACAATGTTTATTGTTACTATAATTTTTTCTTCCTTTCATTACACTTTTATTACATTTTTACTTACACTTTTATTCCTTATCTTTTAATGTAAATAATCTTTTAGGTAGTAACGTTAAAATTACGATTAGCCTTTTCGTTGTTTAGAAGTTAAGTTTTTTTTATATTTTTGGTTACATTTTTGGTATGTAGGAACCTCATTTACCGTAAATGGTGGAAAAAGAAGTGAAGTGAGCTTGTGAAATTAAGTAGAATTATGTAGGGAGTGGATTTTGGCGCTGCTTTTGCGCGTTGGCAACACGAGCTGGAGCATGTCTGAACCACTCTTTGAGTCTCGTCTCAAATTTTTCTTTCGTCATCGAAGGAACATTTTTAATGGCAGCTAAATGAGTAAGGTTTGTAAGTGATTAAGAAGGATAAAGAAAGGATAAGGAGAGTTAGAAAAAGATAGACATACCATACATAACCCCTACGATCGCCATGGACGACAGATCTTTTTTTCCTTTTCTACCTTTCCACGAATACTCGCAAGCGAGTTCATTGCTGAAGATCTCTTTCAAAACGCGCCGAATGGAGTCATCGACACTTGTACCACCACATTTAGTGAGTAGATGAACCTGTGAAGAAATCGTTATACATAATATTTTAAAATAATCAAAGGCTACGATTTTCGACGGTAAATATCTCAATTTTTGAATAGTCAAGATGCCAAAATTTTCTCGCAAATTTTCATTTAACGTTAAATATTATACCAACGAAATAAATAAAATAAACGTCGGGGTAGAAAAAATCCATTAAGCAAAGGACAAACAAAGAAAGCAGACCAAGACAAGTATGGACATAGTAAAAAAAAAAAAAAGCGACGAACTAACGAGTATTGAAATTCAATTTTGGAGAAGCAACAATAGTACAGCAGACTAAAAGAAAACTGAAAATCTTACCAACTGCTTCTTCGAGTCTATATCCTTTAGAAGTTCCTCCACTTCGTTGACATCCGCAGCGTTTTTTGCGGGAAATGTGCGATGCCACTCGCTCGGATCGTTCAGATTATTTCCATTCGTTGCTGATGCCAAGTTTAAATTGTTTAAACGTTCATCAATTTTTTGTAGAAATCCGATGCACCGGTCAAGAATCATTGTATTGCTCTTGACAGCCTCCTTGATTTCTTGAATCGTTTCTAAAAGTAATAATGAAAAAAATCGTGTAAAGTATTTACTTTACAATAATAAAATTTGACAATATATTTGACACCAAATTTTGAAAGGAAAGTTTGCTTAGATCCTCAAGATTTTTTCTTGTGTAAAAAATGTAAAAAATTTGCAATTCTGCGATTTTAAATTATGAATATTCCGATTTCTATTAGACTAAGTCTCCTGAAACGTTTAAAATGTTCCGATATGTCCTTGAAAATTTTGAAAAAAAACTTGAAAGGAATTTCTTATACAATAACCACGTTTAATCCAAAATACGTGTAGCGGATCCAAAATCCTAAGCGAAAAATTGTATTGATGGTAAATAATAGCTCTTATTTACCGGTGTTGAAATCTTCCGGCAAATTATTCAATATGGTTTCGTCTCCAATCGTTGGTAGGTCATGTTGTGCAGTCGTTTGGTGTGTAGTCAAGTCGCCGGTGCTGTCATCCGAGGAAGCTCCGGCATCACCATGTCTGAGCGATTCACCATCGTCAGTGTCGATATCCGATGTTATGATAGCTTTGTTAAGCTTTATTTTCGCTCTTTCAAAATCGTCTGCGAATTAGAAATGATGGAAATACATTTTAGAACCGTAATGAACACCAGAATTATTTTTTTTTAAATAAATATAATTGAATGAAGATAATTTAATAATATCAATGTTGGTTGAAACTTGCCATATGTTCCAAAGGTGCGCATTATTTTGTATTTTGCCCATTTCGAAGTCGGTTTGAGATGGGTTCGCACAGCTTCATTGTACGACACTGGTAAATCTCGAGGGTATCTCGGAAACCAGCATAAACCTTTTTCCACCAGCCAGGATTCAGACACCAGCTGAATACCATCTTTGAATTGAACTAGCAAAAATTTGGTCGCAGGCATGACAAATTTTTTTTACGAAAATCTGTAACTGAAACACGTAAAAAGTAAATAATGACATATATCAAAACATGTAAAATATAAATCAGAACGTGTATCGCATACAAAAAAAAGTTTAGAATGGGATAAAAAGTCAACGAAAAAGATCGACACGTTGTGGGATTAAATACCAATTTTAATTAATCTTATTACAAGGCGGTGTGAATCATTGCTGTAACTAAATAAGAATTTTTACGTGGTATTATAAAATATTTCGTTTTTAGTTCGGAAACAAGCCAGATTTTTAGAGAAGATAATTCTTGTACTTCGAAAGAAGAAATTTTTGAAGATACACAGGGCTTGTCATACGAATTTGAAATTCTTTTGAATTTTCGGCCAACCACGTAAATTTGCTGTTCACTTCTAATAATGTTTTCAATGAGAACGATATCGCCATTGTTTTTTAGATCGAAACAATTGTCCGGTATTTTTGTCCCGACAGTAAATTTTTCGAGAATCGCTTTTTTGTATTGCAATCCATCGTTAGATGCAACAGTGGGACCATCAACATGTGATCCTTTCAAAATTATTTCGTTGTTACAGTTTTCGTTTTTTAAATTCGTTAAGAAAGCAAATTGTTCACTGTATCGCTTACTCAATTGTTCCAATGTTTGGTTCCCTTTTCTTATTAAGTTTTTCATTTTCTGAAGGTGGTTTTCGAATGCAAAAGCGCTATAATTATCAAGGGGACCCAAACGGCGTACATCATCGGAAACGTGAATGAGCCCATGGACATTGTGTGAAATAAGTTCTTTTCCGTATAAAAGACCGAAAGATTTTACGAATCCTTTCAAGAGTGATTCCGCTAAGTCAATATCGTCAGGTCGCGCCATTATTAGTAAACGGATTGCTACGTGAAGTTTTTTAAAATGTAAAAACAAATTCGTGGGTAAATGTTTTTCGAGAACGATGGGTCCAATATATAACAGAAACATTCTGAATTCCGTAGCTTTCCAGAATGCTACCTCGGTTAGTCTTCGAGGCTTGCGAGAAAATTCGATGGGTGTATATTGCTTCATCTCTTCGAGCTCTTCAGAGATTTTTAAAACTTCGTGGGTCGGTAATCGAACTTTTTTTTTGATTGGTCCGGATATCCAAAGCTTAATCAATTTCTTTACGACGCCAAGACAGCACAAATGCATGTAATCGAAGGGAATTTGGGTAACGAATCCAAAATGCGGAATGTCCTGTAGTATACTGACCCCCGTATGGTAATTTTCATCCGATTGCATTTGAAATGTTGCATCCGTTCGTTTTGGTGCATTGATTTCTGGGAATGTCATACGACCACACACGTAAGATCCTTCAGTTATACATTTTGTACAGCTACTGTACCCGGTATGACCTTTTGTAAGGCAAATAAATGATTTAGCTGGTGCATCAGCAATAAAACAATGCAATTTTATCGAGTACATAGTATCGCGATGTGACAGTCCTGTGAGCATAAGACTACTAATTTCTTCCTGAAATAACCCAAGAAATTCATTGGCGGATTGAGGCTTGCTATTTCCAGCATAACAACCAATGCAAAATACATATCGAGTACCGTAAACTCGACATAAAATGGGCCATAGTTGGAGTGAGCTCGATTTTGAGATTGGGAGGCCATCAATGCCAATTTGTAAAAAAAATGTTTCTGGTGAAAAGTTGCGATTTGATTGTAAGAACTGGATCAGCCCAGAACGTAAACCAAAATGACAATAATAGCCTGGGTCCATAGGGACAGTGTTGACGCGTCTTGGTGTCGATAATAATGTTTTGGACGACTTCGGAAAATTCTGAAAACACTCATGGAGTCTTAACAGATTTAGCAGATGATCTGTAGCTCGATGGCTTATATTATTTGCGACAGCCCATTCAGCTAAAGTTTGCGGTGAAAATTGTTTTTTTTGGGATCCCACATCTTCTATGGTTAAATCCTGTTCCGATGTATTTGAGACAGCTGATGGTAACGCAACAGGATCGTGGTTAGAAGAACTCGAAGGACCAGGATTTTGAACGAGAATCTCACTAAGCTGCTGATCACTGCCCCTCATCGTAGTCGTCGGAATGGAAATATCAACAATATTTTTGGGTCTCTGAGTGGGAACTGCTCGGACGCAATTTTTTTTTAAAATTTGTCGGAAGTATCTGTCGGACATCTCACAAAATTCTTTCCGTTTTTTATTCGACGAAGCCATAATTAAACCTGCAATGTTGAAAATGAAAGGGAAAGATTTGAAATTCAATTGTGTGACAAAATTCGCAGAAGTACTGATTTTAAACATAAGAAAAATAATACTTAAATTGCTGTCAAAACATTTAAAGTTTGAATAAAGCAAGACGCGAATAAAATTGTACGCAATAACAATTAACGAGAGAAACAAGCCGAACTACTTTGTAGAAATTTCCACTTTCTTTTTTTTTCTACGATAAAAATATTTCCTCCAACGGTAGTAAAAAAATATGTGAAAAACTCATTCGAAATTCGTACAATACGATTGTACAATTCGTACGATCTTCATTTAGAAGATTATTTGAAAATTTCCCCATGATCTGTCTTTGAAATCTCTAGATAATCTCTCGGTATTCGAAAAAGTGATTTTCTTGATAATCTGGGAATGGTTCCAAAATCTTCGGGAAAAAAACTGAATTTTTTTGAGCCATAATCATCCTAATATTTTCCGTAAAAAAAAAAACTACTTTTGTTTGAGGATGCGAAGGAAATTATCCAAAGACATTGAAAATGGCAATAGTATTCCTTTAAAAACGATGAAAATAAATCATACGGCAATTTTCCAAAATCCCTGACAAAGGACTGCAAAGACAATTTTTGAAAGATGCAGGAAGTTGACTAAAAAAATTCTTCGAAGACGCCAGGAGGACGCTGCGAAAGTTACTCTCCGCAGGCGCTAGAAATATTTCCAGAGGCACTGAGAAGAGACTGCGATGACAAATTATAAAAGACGGAGGAAGTTGACTAAAAACGATTCTTCGAAGACGCCAGGAGTATGCTGTGGAAACTACTCTCCGCAGGCACTAGAAATATTTCCAGAGGCACCGAGAAGGAACTGCGAAGACAATTTGTAAAAGACGCAGGAAGTTGACTAAAAACGATTCTTCGAAAACGCCAGGAGTACGCTGCGAAAGTTACTCTCCGCAGGCACTAGAAATATTTCGAGAGGCACCGAGAAGGGACTGCGAAGACAATTTGTAAAAGACGCAGGAAGTTGACTAAAAACGATTCTTCGAAAACGCCAGGAGTACGCTGCGAAAGTTACTCTCCGCAGGCACTAGAAATCTTTCGAGAGGCACCGAGAAGGGACTGCGAAGACAATTTGTAAAAGACGCAGGAAGTTGACTAAAAACGATTCTTCGGAAACGCCAGGAGTACGCTGCGAAAGTTATTCTCCGCAGGCACTAGGAATCTTTCGAGAGGCACCGAGAAGGGACTGCGAAGACAATTTGTAAAAGACGCAGGAAGTTGACTAAAAACGATTCTTCGAAAACGCCAGGAGTACGCTGCGAAAGTTACTCTCCGCATGCAGGCACTAGAAATCTTTCGAGAGGCACCGAGAAGGGACTGCGAAGACAATTTGTAAGAGACGCAGGAAGTAGACAAAAAAAAATTCTTCAAAGACACTAGAAATACACTGCGGAAGCAACTCTTCGCAAGCACTAGAAATATTTCCAGAAGCACTGGAAAAAACTTCACAGGCACTAGAAATATTTGCAAGGGCACGAAAAAGGAACTGCGACGACTATTTTTAAGAGTTCCAGGAAATAGATCAAAAGCAATTTTTCGAAAACACTACGAAAGCCTCCGAGGGACTCTGGGATACAAGAAATATTCGAAAGTCGATCTTTTATACATGAGATAAAATGTGGAACTTACCAAGATATTCGATCGACGAAACGACCGATCGAAAGCGAAGCCGAGCGATCACCGCGATCACGGAAGACGAACACGAGCGACGGCCAAGGTGGTCAATAGTGAAGGAAAAATCTATGAAAGAAAAACATTTCTTTAGATTTCTTTCGAAAAAAAAAACCCGGCACAAACAACACGTGGCTACATAACCTCAACGTTGAACAAGACTCGGTTACTAGATCATTAACTGTTGCTTCAAATTGATAAAATCTCTTGAAAAAGGAACATTGAATGCGAAGTTGCATATGTAGCACGGTAAAATAAAATAAAATGAAAAACTCACCTTGATACACAATTTTACACGTCACACGAAACCGACAGTGGTACGGCTTTCGGTACAATGAGACACGACACAACAGTGGTACGGCTTTCTATACAATGAGAAAATTCAATATGGCGGAATTGTTCGACTTTATTTCACGGAACACTAATGGCGCTGTGGTAGAATGAGATGATTGGTCAAAATATCGAGAGTCGTTAAAGATAAATGAATTAAATCTTTCAAATAGCGTTTTTAAAAAACAAAAAACAAAATGAAGCCTGATGCATCTTTTTTAGAACACCGCTTTCAAAATTCGAATATCTCTTTTTTGCACCAAACTATCGAACTTTTAGTGCGGTTCTGAATTTCGTAGAATGTGCACTGTGCACACTTATACACACCCACAAGAGTGACACGCCAAAAGTGCGGATATGTCCGTATGACATGCGAAGAATTTCCAATCCATGTAATCGTACTAAGGTCTTGACGTAGCCAAAAAATCGACGTCGAATGGATGGATCCCATGAACGTATGTTATATGTGTAGCCGAAAGATGGACGTCCAATGTATGGGTCCCATGGACGAATATTATTCGTCCGTACATAGACATACAATACACGTCCAGTTAACGTACACAAATAACGTCTTGTTAATGTACACGAAATAACGTCTTGTTAGTGTACACGAAATAACGTTTTAACGTAGCTGAAAGATGGACGTCCAATGTATGGGTCCCATAGACGTATATTATTCGTCCGTACATAGACATACAATGAACGTCCAGTTAACGTACACAAATAACGTGTTAACGTAGCCGAAAGGTGGATGTCCAATGTATGGGTCCCATGGACGAATATTATTCGTCCGTACATAGACATACAATATACGTCTAGTTAATGTACACGAAATAACGTTTTAATGTAGCCGAAAAATGGACGTCCGATGTATGGGTCCCATAGACGTATATTATTTGTCCGCACATAGACATACAATATACGTCCAGTTAACGTACACAAATAACGTGTTAACGTAGCCGAAAGATGGACGTCCAATGTATGGGTCCCATGGACGTATATTATTCGTCCGTACATAGACATACATTATACGTCCAGTTAATGTACACGAAATAACGTTTTAATGTAGCCGAAAGATGGACGTCCAATGAACGTACTAATTGTGTCTCGCACTTGGCTGTTATATGAACTATGATTGGACGTATAATGTACATTCATTTAATGTCCCGTATGGTCTTGGACGTTTTCGGGCTCAATGGATCAAAAAAGTACGTCCATTGGACGTTTTGTTCTATCTGGGTAGGTCCACGGGTCCATGGTTTTCGATGTCTAGGTCCACGGCTCCATGGTTTTTTGTCGAGGTATATTTCTGAATGGTTTTCGATGTCTATGTATATTTTTGCATAGTTTCCGATGTCCAGGTATATTTCTCCATGGTTTTCGATGTCTAAGCATATTTCTCCATGGTTTGCGATGTCTAGGTCCACGGCTCCATGGTTTTTGTTGTCTAGGTATATTTTCCCATGGTTTTCGATGTCCAGGTATATTTCTCGATGGTTTTCGATGTCTAGGTATATTTCTCGATGGTTTACGTTGTTTAATAAGAGACTCGGCATAGTCTCGGGACAAGTACATTTGACAGCGTCGTCTGCTGGCCCGAGACTCACTCGAGTATATTATCTCTAAGAAAAGCGATTTCACCGGTGGGGGTAGACGCTTTCTTCAATTACAAAGCTCAGGTGTAATTTCATGATCTGAAATTTGAACTGGAGACTGATTACGTTATCCCCCCTCGATGGAGCCACAAATTAACCCTTTTGATGCCGTAATTGCTCAGAAAAAACTTTCCACAGGCAAAATGATGTGCCGATCGAAGTGTGCGTGCGTGTATGTATACGACACAGAGAAAGGGCTCAATGTTCCTATCGTGTTTCTGATTGGTCGCGACTGACGACATATCCATCTGTTCCCATTCGAGGAAAAGCTGTAGGTTGCCAGTTCACGAATACATCTTCATACATGTGTCGTTAAATTCGAGGTGATAAATATAGATAACATTCCAAAGTCAGCCTTGTCGAAATTAAAAAATCATAACCTTAAATTGCGCTAGCAATCGTGTATATTTTGACGGCAGCCTGAAAATCGTTTTAAAAAATTCAATTTTATTAAAAATGTCTAATCAAGAGATGCGGCAGCGACTCAACGCCAAGTATTAAAAAAAAAGCGTAGCGCGAGCCCGCCGCACTCTTATATACAGTAAAATAGGGGTTTTCTGACGTCACAGAAACGTTGAATCGTTTTTACGGAAAAACGGGGCGACAGAAAAATTTCATATTAGAATTGAATTTTCTTTAATTTTTTATCTTTCGAATGGTCCTTGGTAGAACAGAATCCGTTCAGTCAATCCTGAGAAATCTGATATTGAAGATTTTGGTCGCGAGATCCGGTACGCTTTCTGTTTTCTCAGGGTCAGAGAGGCGTAAGTCGCGCTTGTTGACGCTTGGACATACGCCCTTTGCGAGACTGGTGGACATTTTCGGCCTGTGATGTCGTGCGCTCCTCTGAACGTGGCTACCCCCACTCTCCGCGCGCCACGGAGCGAGAGAGACAGGCTATATCGGGCCTCTCTTGGCCTCTACCGCCGGCGCGTCTATACCGCTGTCTCTCTCCCTCTACCGCGTCGGCGCATCGTGCTATCTCTCTCGCTCTACCACGTTCACTCTATTCTTTGGATTTGTTTTAATTTAAAATTAAAATTAATAAAAACATTTCATTTATCCAGTAGCGCCAGGATTTTATTTAACCGATTGATCCAGAATCTTTAAGGGGTTAACCGGGGGTCATAACGCAACGTAACATGGGGTTGTAAATGACCCCAATTTTGAAAAATTCATATTTCTGGTAAAATTTAACGAAAACGGTTCAACTGGGGCTCATTCTTTTCGTTTGTTAATGCAGAATCACGTGAGCCTGGGGTGATTTTGCTCCGAATAAAAGAAATAGTGCAAAATGCGATGAAACCGTAAAAAAATAGGAGAACGAAGGGAGAAGGGTGAAATCTCGCCGGGACTTTTTTAAGCGCTTGCCGAAAAGTCTGGACGGGATTTTTTAAGGGATTAATCAAGGATCTTGCTAGGACTTTTTTAAGGCATTCGCCAAGAGTCTGAACGAGACTTTTTAAGGGGTTGACCGGCGGTCGCGACGGAAGTTTTTGGAGTCTAGAACGGTCACTCCATTTTATTTGTTCTATTCCGGTAACGTGGGGTCATAAATGACCCCAGTCTCGAAAAATTCATATCTCTGGTAAAATTAAACGAAAAGAGTTCAACTTGGGCTCATTCTTTGCGTTTTCTAATGCAGAATCACGTAAGCCCGGTGCTATTTTGCTCGGAGCAAAAAATTTGGTCGAAAATGCCATCGAACGATAAAAAAAACGAGAGAACGAAGGAAGAAAGTCGCGAGGAAGAACTGAAAAATCTCGCCGGGACGTTTTTGAGGGATTGGCGAAGAGTCTGAAAGGGATTTCTTAAGGGGTTGACCGGGGATCTCGACGGAACTTTTTTGACCCTAGAACGGTAACCTTATTTTATGTGTCCTATTCCGGTAACGTGGGGTCATAAATGACCCCAATTCTGAAAAAATCATAATTTCATAAAATTTAACAAAACGGGTTCAACTTGGGCTCATTCTTTTCGTTTTTTAATGCAGAATCACGTGAGCCTGGGGCAATTTTGCTCGGAATGACAAAAGTAGTCGAAAATGCAATGACACGATAAAAAAAACGGGAGAACGGAGGGAGAAGGGTGCGAGGAGGAACGGGAAAATCTCGCCGGGACGTTTTTGAGGGATTGGCGAGGAGTCCGGACGGGATCTTTGAAGGGGTTGACCGGGGATCTGGACGGAAGTTTTTTGACCCTAGAACGGCAACTTTATTTTATGTGTCCTATTCCGGTAACGTGGGGTCATAAATAACCCCAGTTTTGACAAATTCATATCTCTGGTAAAATTAAACGAAAAGGGTTGAGCTTAGGCTCATTTTTTTTGTTTTTTAATGCAGAATCACGTGAGCCCGTAGCAATTTTTCTCGGAGTAAGAAAATTAGTTAAAAATGTGATGAGACAATAAAAAAACGGGAGAACGAAGGAATAACGGAGAAATCTCGCTAGGACTTGTGAGACCGGTGGTTATAAAGGGATTAGCGGAGAGTCTGAACGGGATTCTTTAAAGGGTTGTCGGGGGATCTCGATGGAAGTTTTTTAAGGGATCTATTCAGAGTTCCATCGGGATATCTTTAGGATTTTTAAGGGATTGAACAAGGATCTCAATGGGAGTTTTTAAGGGAGTAATCAAGAATCTCGCCGAGACTTTCATAAGGGATTGCCCAAGAGTCTGCACGGGATTTTTTAAGGGCTAGACTAAGCGTCTCTACGCGTTTTTTATAACAGATTGGCTGAGAGTCCGGACGGAATTTTTTAAGGGGTAGAGTAAGAGTTTCGCCGAGGTTGTTAAACAGATTGGCCAAGAGGCTGGACTGAATTTTTTAAGGGGTTAATCATGACTCTCGCCGAGATATTTGAAGACATTTACCACGGCTGTCGACGGAAGTTTTTGAAGAGATTTGTTCTCTCCAGAACAATCAACCAGAACAAATAATCCCTCTATTATTAAGAAAAATGTTGATAAATATTCTGCATCCCAAAAAGAAGTGAAATCCGTGGAAAAATACTTCATAAAAGTAAAAAAAAAGACGCCAAGTATTAAAAAGTCGCAATCTCAGTTGGAAAGTTTTTCTTCACTGCGAACCATCTTTGAACCTTGATAAAAATCTCAAAAATTGTGAAACTCAATTGACACAAAAAAAAATGAAATCATTGCAACATAGCCTAGAATTCATAAATGAATGAATTTTACAGGGAAACGTACACCCTGAAGGCATTCGGTTTAAGGGTTTCTCTATCCCGAATTGAATTCCCCGAATATCAATACTATTATTGGGTGTGTTTAGAGCAACTCTAAGTTGAGCAAGTTGAGTTTCACAGGAAACGATACATAAAAAGGACACGTTTGCGTACAAGGGCACGCGTACACGTACACGTACTTATCGGACGAATTGACTGCAGAGATTATACAAAAACTTGGCGTGCATGGTTTTCAAAAATAATTTCGGGAAGACAAGATAATCGAATGTATCAACTAGATTAATGATCATCCCGTTTTTCGTCTATGATAAAAGAATTTTCATTCTTGGATAGCATACGTCAGTTTGTATTAAAGACTTGAAGACGAACTGTACGAGAAAAATGACAGTTTTTTCTAGTTAAATTTCGTGAACTCTCCCCCAATTGAACATCGCCCGCTGAACCCCCTGTTGTGAATTATCCTAAGCACTGAGAAAGGACAGTCAACGCCGAACGCGCTGTTTTCAGTCCTTATCTCCGCCGCGCGCTTGGCTAGGACTCGTCCTGAAAACAGCCCGTTCGGCGTTAAATGTGCCATTTTGCCTCTTTGTTAATCGACCATCCTGTTTTCCGTCTACGATGAAAGAATTGTCATCTTCGGATGGCATAAGTCAGTTTGCATTGAAAACAAGCCGTACGAGATAAATGACCGTATTTTCCATAGTTAAATTTCACGAACTTTTCTCCAATCGAGTATCACCCATTGAAACCCCTGCTAGGAATTATCCTAGGCACTGAGGAAGGACAGTCAACGGCGAACGCGCTGTTTTCAGTCCTCATAAGTCAGTTTGCATTGAAAACAAGCTGTACGAGATAAATGACAGTATTTTCTATATAAATTTCACGAACTTTTCCCCAATTGAATATCACCCGTTGAACCCCCTGCTGTGAATTATCTTATGCACCGAGGAATGACAGTCAACGCCGAACGTCCTCATCTCCGCCTCGCGCGCTGCGCGCACTTGGCTACGACTCGTCCTGAAAACAGCGCGTTCGGCGTTAAATGTGCCATTTTACCTCTTTGTTCCTTAATGTACCCCAACTGCCCCCCCCCCAAGTGCACCACCTTGTCGTGGTTGGGGGGCTTGAGTGGCACAGAGACCCAAGGAGCTATGCCGGCGATGGTTTCGGCCCCTGGCAGGTTTAACCATGCCGGATTGGTCCGCGGCGAGTGTCGAGACAAACGGTGCAGACGGGTGCGCGTATCGCACGGTTGGGAGGAGCGTCCCTGTGTATCCGGCGGGCAGAAATCCTACCCTGTCCGCCGGGTGCGCAGGGGCGCAGCGTCGAGTGTCCGATGGACGTAAAAAGCTAGATGGTCTGGACCCAGACCTTAAACGGGCGTCGAGAGATGTCGAGCTGTTCTGCCTCATGTTGCGTGTGGCGGCGACTTTACACACCAACAGCGGCGGCAACAGCGCCGAGACGGCGGGAGGGTGCGGAAGCACGTAGGGTGGCACGTTTGGTGGAAACGGTGCGGGGAGGTGTCGTTCGTCGACCGTCGCACGCCGTGTGTGTCTGGGCTGCACGCGCGGCTGTGGCGGTGGCGGCGACGACGGGCCGAGAGAGTGCGATGGCAAGCACGGAGTTGCGTGGCACGTTCGTTGGACGTTGCGGGCGAGGTGCGAAAGCACGGGTGTGGTACGTCTGGTGGGGACGGAGGCACGGTGTGGCGATGTCTGGTGGAGCATCGGAAGGTTGGCGCGAGCACTCACGGGAGCGTGGTGCGTCTAGCGCGGTGTGCTGAATGGAAGCACGGAGAGTGGAGACGTTTGTTGGGAACGTCGGAGGTGGTGAGTGGAGCTCAGAGCGGTCGGGGGATTGTCAACCCAACCCCGAAGAGCCGGAGCTCCACAGTGAGGTGTCGAAAAGAAAGTGGGTGCCGGAGAATGGTCCCACTTTCTACGGTGTATGGCGGTGCATGGCGCAGGGGAGGGTCGGGGCGTAAGGCCCGGCCCTTTCGGGCTTGGCGACCCCGCGAACCCGAGCTGGGTGTAGAGTACCCGCATTGGATCAGAAATCAGAACTTTAGCGGGACATGTTGGACCGTGAACGTCCGACCAGTGGCGGTGATTGGTACCATGAGGGCCGGGGGCCCAGTGGTGCTTGCGCCACTCCCCGGCCAATTTTGAGGTTGGCCTCGTGGTGGCAGTAGTACCGACATGAGTGAGTTGCATATTCTCAACTCGGGTGCGTTCCTGCAGAGGACGTAGGGGGTTTTGAAAGTGCCTCCCCTCTAACCAAGGGGCCGCGGCTGAGCTGATTACGAGGTCGTGGGTTTGGTGATCACCCGACCGGGTTGGCAAAATTTATTTTGCCATTCTCGTAGGTCGCGGTAGCTCGTCCTGTCTGGCGTTAATTCTCACACCTCGCACATGGGTTCCATGTCATATATGCTGGGAGGCGGGGATGGCACGTTAAATACAATCAGGAGATATAGTGTTCCCCGCCCCCCTCTCAGCGGCTTCCCCAGTATGTGTAAATATGGATGAGGTATTTCTTCGCCGAAATTATTTTTGAAAACCATGCACGCCAAGTTTTTGTATAATCTCTGCAGTCAATTCGTCCGGTAAGTACGTGTACGTGTACGCGTGCCCTTGTACGCAAACGTGTCCGTTTTATGTATCGCTTCCTGTGAAACTCAACTTGCTCAACTTAGAGTTGCTCTAAACACACCCAATAATAGTATTGATGTTCGGGGAATTCAATTCGGGATAGAGAAACCCTTAAACCGAATGCCTTCAGGGTGTACGTTTCCCTGTAAAATTCATTCATTTATGAATTCTAGGCTATGTTGCAATGATTTCATTTTTTTTTGTGTCAATTGAGTTTCACAATTTTTGAGATTTTTATCAAGGTTCAAAGATGGTTCGCAGTGAAGAAAAACTTTCCAACTGAGATTGCGACTTTTTAATACTTGGCGTCTTTTTTTTTTACTTTTATGAAGTATTTTTCCACCGATTTCACTTCTTTTTGGGAAGCAGAATATTTATCAACATTTTTCTTAATAATAGAGGGATTATTTGTTCTGGTTGATTGTTCTGGAGAGAACAAATCTCTTCAAAAACTTCCGTCGACAGCCGTGGTAAATGTCTTCAAATATCTCGGCGAGAGTCATGAGTAACCCCTTAAAAAATCCAGTCCAGCCTCTTGGCCAATCTGTTTAAACAACCTCGGCGAAACTCTTACTCTACCACTTAAGAAACCCCGTCCGGACTCTCAGCCAATCCGTTATAACAAACGCGTAGAGACGCTTAGTCTAGCCCTTAAAAAATCCTGTGCAGACTCTTGGGCAATCCCTTATGAAAGTCTCGGCGAGATTCTTGATTACTCCCTTAAAAACTCCCATTGAGATCCTTGTTCAATCCCTTAAAAATCCTAAAGATATCCCGATGGAACTCTGAATAGATCCCTTAAAAAACTTCCATCGAGATCCCCCGAACACCCTTTAAAGAATCCCGTCCAGACTGTCCGCTAATCCCTTTAAAACCACCGGTCTCACAAGTCCTACCGAGATTTCTGCGTTCTTCCTTCGTTCTCCCGTTTTTTTATTGTCTCATCACATTTTTAACTAATTTTTTTACTCCGAGAAAAATTGCTACGGGCTCACGTGATTCTGCATTAAAAAACAAAAAAAATGAGCCTAAGCTCAACCCTTTTCGTTTAATTTTACCAGAGATATGAATTTTTCAAAACTGGGGTTATTTATGACCCCACGTTACCGGAATAGGACACATAAAATAAGGTTGCCGTTCTAGGGTCAAAAAACTTCCGTCGAGATCCCCGGTCAACCCCTTCAAAGATCCCGTCCGGACTCCTCGCCAATCCCTCAAAAACGTCCCGGCGAGATTTTCCCGTTCCTCCTCGCACCCTTCTCCCTTCGTTCTCCCGTTTTTTTTTATCGTGTCATTGCATTTTCGACTACTTTTGTCATTCCGAGCAAAATTGCCCCAGGCTCACGTGATTCTGCATTAAAAAACGAAAAGAATGAGCCCAAGTTAAACCCGTTTCGTTAAACTTTATGAAATTATGATTTTTTCAGAATTGGGGTCATTTGTGACCCCACGTTACCGGAATAGGACACATAAAATAAGGTTACCGTTCTAGGGTCAAAAAAGTTCCGTCGAGATCCCCGGTCAACCCCTTGAGAAATCCCTTTCAGACTCTCCGCCAATCCCTCAAAAACGTCTCGGCGAGATTTTTCCGTTCTTCCTCGTGACTTTCTCCCTTCGTTCTCTCGTTTTTTTTATCATTCGATGGCATTATCGAACAAATTTTTTGCTCCGAGCAAAATTGCACCGGGCTTACGTGATTCTGCATTAGAAAACGCAAAGAATGAGCCCAAGTTGAACCCTTTTCGTTTAATTTTACCAGAGATATGAATTTTTCGAAACTGGGGTCATTTATGACCCCACGTTACCGGAATAGAACAAATAAAATGGAGTGACCGTTCTAGACTCGAAAAACTTCCGTCGCGACCGCCGGTCAACCCCTTAAAAAGTCTCGTTCAGACTCTTGGCGAATGCCTTAAAAAAGTCCTAGCAAGATCCTTGATTAATCCCTTAAAAAATCCCGTCCAGACTTTTCGGCAAGCGCTTAAAAAAGTCCCGGCGAGATTTCACCCTTCTCCCTTCGTTCTCCTATTTTTTTACGGTTTCATCGCATTTTGCACTATTTCTTTTATTCGGAGCAAAATCGCCCCAGGCTCACGTGATTCTGCATTAACAAACGAAAAGAATGAGCCCCAGTTGAACCGTTTTCGTTAAATTTTACCAGAAATATGCATTTTTCAAAATTGGGGTCATTTACAACCCACGTTACGTTACGTTATGACCCCCGGTTAACCCTTTAATGATTCTGGATCAATCGGTTAAATAAAATCCTGGCGCTACTGGATAAATGAAATGCTTTTATTAATTTTAATTTTAAATTAAAATAAATCCAAAGAATAGAGTGAACGTGGCAGAGCGAGAGAGATAGCACGATGCGCCGACGCGGTAGAGGAAGAGAGACAGCGGTATAGACGCGCCGGCGGTAGAGGCCAAGAGAGGCCCGATATAGCCTGTCTCTCTCGCTCCGTGGCGCGCGGAGAGTGGAGGTAGCCGCGTTCAGTGGAGCGCACCACATCACAGGCCGAAAATGTCCACCAGTCTCGCAAAGGGCGTATGTCCAAGCGTCAACAAGCGCGACTTACGCCTCTCTGACTCGCGACCAAAATCTTCAATATCAGATTTCTCAGGATTGACTGAACGGATTCTGTTCTATCAAGGACCATTCGAAAGATAAAAAATTAAAGAAAATTCAATTCTAATAAAGCCCTATTTTACTGTATATAAGAGTGCGGCGGACTCGCGCTACGCTTTTTTTTAATACTTGGCGTTGAGCCGCTGCCGCGTCTCTTGATTAGACATTTTTAATAAAATTGAATTTTTTAAAACGATTTTCAGGCCGCCGTCAAAATATACACGATTGCTAGCGCAAGTTAAGGTTATGATTTTTTAATTTCGACAAGGCTGACTTCGGAATGTTATCTATTTTTATCACCGCGAATTTAACGACACATGTATGAAGATGTATTCGTGAACTGGCAACCAACAGCTTTTCCTCGAATGGGAACAGATGGATATGTCGTCAGTCGCGACCAATCAGAAATACGATAGAAACATTGAGCCCTTTCTCTGTGTCGTATACATACACGCACGCACACTTCGATCGGCACATAATTTCGCCTGTACAAAGTTTTTTCTGAGCAATTACGGCATCAATCGGGTTAATTTGTGGCTCAATCGAGGGGGGATAGCGTAATTAGTCTCCAGTTCAAATTTCAGATCATGAACTTACACCCGAGCTTTGTAATTGAAGAAAGCGTCTACCCCCACCGGCGAAATCGCTTTTCTTAGAGATAATATACTCGAGTGAGTCTCGGGCCAGCAGACGACGCTGTCAAATGTACTTGTCCCGAGACTATGCCGAGTCTCTTAATAAACAACGTAAATCGTCGAGAAATATACCTAGCCATCGAAAACCATAGAGAAATATACCTGGACATCGGAAACTATGCTAAATTATACCCAGACATCGAAAACGATGGAGAAATATAACTAGACAAAAAAACATGGACCCGTGGACCTAGACATCGAAAACCATGAAGAAATATACATAGACAACGTAAACCATCGAGAAATATACCTGGACATCGAAAACCATGGGAAAATATACCTAGACAACAAAAACCATGGAGCCGTGGACCTAGACATCGAAAACCATGGAGAAATATGCCTAGACATCGAAAACCATGGAGAAATATACCTGGACATCGGAAACTATGCAAAAATATACATAGACATCGAAAACCATGGAACCGTCGTCCTAGACATCGAAAACCATGGAGCCGTTGACCTAGACATTGAAAACCATGAAGAAATATACCTAGACATGGAAAACCATGGAGAAATATACCTGGACATCGGAATCTTCGCAAAATTATACCTAGCATCGAAAACCATGGAAAAATATACCTAGATAAAAAAACCATGGACCCGTGGACCTAGACATCGAAAACCATGGAAAAATATAGCTAGACATCGAAAACCATGGAAAAATATACCTAGACAAAAAAAACCATGGACCCGTGACCTAGACATCGAAAACCATATAGAAATATACCTGGACATCGGAAACTATGCAAAATTATACCTAGACATCGAAAACCATGGAGAAATATACCTAGACAATGAAAAACCATGGATCCGTGTACTTAGACATCGAAAAGCATGAAGAAATATACATAGACAACGTAAACCATCGAGAAATATACCTAGACATCGAAAACCACTGAGAAATATACCTAGACAACAAAAACCATGGAGCCGTGGACCTAGACATCGAAACCATGGAGAAATATACCTACACATCGAAAACCATAGAGACATATACCTGGACATCGGAAACCATGTATAAAAATATACCGAGACATCGAAAACCATGGAGCCGTCGACCTAGACATCGAAAACCATGGAGCCGTTGACCTAGACATTGAAAACCATGAAGAAATATACCTAGACAAAAAAAACCATGGAGCCGTCATACTAGACATCGAAAACCATGGAGCCGTCGACCTAGACGCCGAAAACCATGGAGCCGTCGACCTAGACATCGAAAACAGTGGAGCCGTTGACCTAGACATCGAAAACCATGGAGAAATTTACCTTGACAACGAAAACCATAGAGCCGTCGACCTAGAGAGCGGAAACTATAGAGATCTAGACAACAAAAACCATGGTACCTAGACAACGAATTCCATACGGAAAGAGAGGCCCGATATAGTCTGTCTCTCTCGCTCAGTTGCGCGTGAAGAGTGGGGATACCGCGTTCAGCGGAGCGGCTGACGTCACGGGCCGAAAATGTCCACCAGACGCGTAAGGGCGTATGTCCAAGCGTCAACAAGCGTGACTTACGCCTCTCTGACTCTGAGAAAACAGAAAGCGTACCGGATCTCGCGACCAAAATCTTTAATATCAGATTTCTCTGGATTGGCTGAAAGGATTTGGTTCTACCGAGGACCATTCGAAAGATAAAAAATCAAAGAAAATTCAATTCTAATATGAAATTTTTCTGTCGCCCCGTTTTTCCGTAAAAACGATTCAAAGTTTCTGTGACGTCACAAAACACCTATTTTACTGTATATAAGAGTACGGCAGCTCTCGCGCTACGCTTTTCTTTTAATACTTGGCGTCGAGCCGCTGCCGCGTCTCTTGATAAACTCTTGTTTGACAACAAATGATTTTGTCTAATTAGTCGTTAGTCGATTCTCAGACCTCAACGAAAAATTTGTCCTCTGATTGGTAACAGAAATTGTAGTGCTCAACGTAAATGAACTATTTTCACATTATTGTTTTTTGAGCATTTTTCGTTGTATTTTTTTATATTCATTTTAGGTGTTTTTAATTTTCCAGGTAAACTCTTTTTTGCCAACAAATGATTTTCTCTAATTAGTCATTAGTCGATTCTCAGACCTCAATGAAAAACTTGTCCTCTTATTGGTATCAGAAATTTTAGTGCTGAACGCAATCGATCCATTTTTATATTATTTTCATTTGAGCATTTTTTGTTGTATTTTTTATATTCGTTTTAGGTGTATTTAATTTTTCAGATTAAACTTTTTTTCGCCAACAAATGATTTTGTCTAATTAGTCGTTAGTCGATTCTCAGACCTCAACGAAAAACTTGTCCTCTCATTGGTATCAGAAATTTTAGTGCTGAACGCAAATGATCCATTTTTACATTATCGTTATTTGATCATTTTTGGTTGTATTTTTTAATATTTATTGGAGGTGTTCTTAATAATTTTTCAAGGAGATTTTTGTACGGTGGTTCTTCATTGATTGAATCATCATTTTCAATAACAAATGATTTTGTCTCATCACTCATCAGTCAATTCTTAGACATGAATGAAAAACTTGTCCCTTTATTGATATCAGAAAATTTAGTACTGCTCCTGAATGATATTTTGTGTTATTCTTTCTTGTTACTTTTTGTTGTATACTTTTTTGTATTTATTTGAAGTGTTTTGAATTTTTGGCGAGATTCTTGTGAGATTGTTCTTCATTGTATTATTTTAAGGGTTTAAATATTTCTACGTGAGGTTGCCCAAGGTTTTAAAGTTCTTTTTCTTTGAAGGGCCTTAAATTTTTTCAGACGAGGTTGTCAAAGGTTTTTTAGGCCAGATGTTTTTTATACCAAAGTTTTTTAGGCGTATGTTTTTTATACCAAGGTTTTTTAGGCGAGTAGATTTATTTGTGAAAACAAATGAAAAATGGACTTGTCCAGGCTTTTTTCCCCGGGGTGGGGATTTTTGGCTAGGATATCACTTCTTTTTTTCTGACTCCGAATTTTGTATATATTTCAAGTGTTTTAAATTTTTATTGGCCAAGGTTTTTTAGGTACCAAGGTTTTTTCGGCGAGACGTTTTTTATACCAAGGTTTTTTAGGGGAGATGTTTTTTATACCAAGGTTTTTTAGGCGAGTAGATTTATCTGTGAAAACAAATGAAAAAGGGGTCACCAACAAATGGACTTGTCCAGGCTTTTTCCCCCGGGGAGGGGATTTTTGGCTAGTTGTTCCATTGCTGATATTTTGTGCGATAAAATGGGATAAGAAATGGCAATATTAGATAAAGGCGTTGACTTGTTCTTTGCCATTTTTATAAAGTCCATACAAGTGAAGGAGAAAAATTAACACGAACAAAATTCTCAACATTTTCAAAGGAAATATTTTTTTACAAATATTTTGTTCAATAAATTTGTGATGACCGGGGTTTGAGAGGGCGAAATAATAATGATAATAATAATAAGACAGAAGAATGAGATAAAAGATATAATATATTGAGATTTGATAATTAGCGAGTGCACGAGGTATTAACGGTTCGAAGGATGGTGATGAACTGAGGAGTCGAGGATTAGAATAAAGGAGAATGATTTGGTGAAGTGGTAGTGGGGAGATGAAGCGGAGGAGAAGTTGAGGCTCGTGGGACAAAGAAGTGCTGAGGAATGCGGTGATAAGATTAGGATGCTGAGCTAGGAGTTTTGAGTGTGAGAAAGAATTAAGAACGGATGTGAGGTATCGGGTACGAATGTGGGAAAGAGTTTGGAGAAGAATAAGGTAATAGGGTGCTACCGTGACAAATTCAAATGAAATTTTCAACATGTATATAGTAAGGATAAAGAGAGAAATTAAATTCTTTATATTTGTTATGAGTCAAGATATAATGATAACTGATATTTTTAAAGATAAATTCGGGTTAAAGGCCGCAAGACGGGGTCGACGGTTTATTTGAAAACGAGTCTTCTCTCGCAATTTCGTCGAGAAAAATTTGAAGGAAATGATACTACATATTTCCCTAAAGATTCTCCAGGAGGTGCTTTTAGGAATGTCCCGAAGGATTTTTTGGTCTCCGGGAGGATGAGTTTCCGTCGGATCTTTTGAGCTCTAAAGACTGCTCAAAAGGCAGACTGTCTTGAAAACTGCTTTGAAGACCGCTTTAAAGTTTTTTCCGGTAAAATAAGCTCTGTGGAACTTAGATTGAGCCCTTATTGAAGCCTCTATGTCATTTTCCCGACGACATATGATTTGTCGCCAATTACCATGATTTTTGTTTGAGAATGACGATTTTTCATGAATTTGTAAACGAAAATCGATCGTCTCCGAGCACCAACGGTAAAATCATGATTTTTTTTTCGTCGAAATGGTTTGTTAAGCTGAAAGGAAACGTAAACACGTGCCATAATCTTAATTTTTCTCAAAAATAGTATTTTTGCCTTTTCACCATCAGTTTGGAAATAAAAACAACATTTTTACATCACTTGGGAGCGAATAATTTTTTGAGTTGGCTGTATAGGAATAAATTATTGATTTCTTCCCTAGAAGTGTACTCTGTGGAGCTTCATTAAAACCCAGAATCATGTCTCTATCTCGATTTTTGAACGAGATATGATTTTTGGCCCATTACCACGATTTTTGCTTGAAAATGACGATTTTTTGGCAATTTTCAAACTAAAATCGATCGTCTCCGAGCAACGATGGTGATTTCTCGATTTTTTCCTCATCGACACGGTTTGTTTAGCCCAAACAGAGCATAAACACGTGCCATCGTCTTCATTACTCGCCAGGAAACCATTTTTAACTTTTCATCATCGCTGTGGAAAGAACAATTTTTTTCCTAACTTTGAAGAGAATAATTTATTGTCTTGGGATGATGGGAAGACGATGCTGATTTTTTTCCTGAAAATGTACTTTGTCCAGCCATATTTAAGCCTAGAATCATGCAATTATCTTATCTCCTCCCCGAGATATGAATTTTGGCCCATTACCACGATCTTTGCTTGAAAATTACGACTTGTCATCAATTTTCAAACTAAAATCGATCGTCTGCGACTAAAAAGGGTAAAATTATGATTTTTTTTTCAGTCAACATGTTTTGATAAGCTAAAAGGAAGAGCAAACACGTGCCAACGTCTCAATTTATCGCAAGAGGGCAATTTTCAACTTTTGACCATCAGCTTTGAAAAATAAAAAATTTTTTACATTAATTTTGCAACGAAGAATTTACCGTGTTGGCTCGATGGGAGTACCGTGCTGAAAACTGGTCGCTGTATAATATTTCGCTCCTTCCGGAGAAAAACTCTCACCAACACGATTTTCATGTAGCTCAGCGACAAGATCTTTATGTCGCTGAGAGTTATTGTCACTTTGCGATTAATCCAACTAGCAGGGAATAAATGCATCGCTATCAGAAAGCGATGAATGTTTTCCCTTTAAGAATCATTTAGACAAATGTTGTCGCTTCAAACGATTTCAAAAAACTTGTCACTCTATAATATTTGGCTCCTTCCGGAGCATAATTCTCAGCGACACGATTTTCATGTCGCTCAGCGACAAGATTTTTATGTCGCTAAGAGTTATTGTCGCTTTGTGATTAATCTTACAAACAGGGAAAACATGCATCGCCATCAAAAAGCGATGAATGATTTCCCTGTATAAATGTTGTCGCTGTAAACAATTCCAGAAAACTTGTCGCTCCACAATATTTGGTTCCTTCCGGAGCAACAACTTGTCGCTGAGAGTTATCCAGAGCTTCCGGGTAGAATTCGCAGCGACAAGATTTTCATGTGGCTCAGCGACAAGATTTTTGTGTTATTGAGAATTATCTGGAGCTTCCGGATAACTGGCAGCAACAAGATTTTCATGTGCCTCAGCGACAAGATTTTCATGTGCCTTAGCGACAAGATTTTCATGTGGCTCAGCGACAAGATTTCTATGTCACTGAGAGTTATGATCGCTTTGCAATTAATCTATTGCCAGCGGCGATATTAGTTATGCTGTAAATATATAATCGCTCCACAATATTTGGTTCCTTCTGGAGCAACAACTTGTCGCTGAGAGTTATCCAGAGCTTCCGGATAACTCGCAGCGACAAGATTTTAATGTGGCTCAGCGACAAGATTTTTTTGTCACTGAAAATTATTTGGAGCTTCCGGATAGCTGGCAGCGATGAGATTTTCATGTGCCTCAGCAACAAGATTTTGATGTGGCTCAGCAACAAGATTTTCATGTGGCTCAGCGACAAGATTTTCATGTCGCTGAGAGTTATTGTCGCTTTGCATTCAATTGAATATCCCAGCGGCGATTTTAGATATGCTGTAAATGAATAAAATTGTGGACTTAGGAATAGGGCGAAGGTTGTAAAGCATACTCATTCCTGAAGCATATTCCCCCGTTACTGGAGCATGTCGGTGGTAATGCCAGCTGCAAGTTAGCATTTGTGAGGTTATGACAAGCTGTCAAAGCTCCAAGCACAGTATTCACGTTTATCTTCCATAACCCTGCATTCTCGAGAAAATAAATGGTTAGCCAACGTTTGTTGTTCGACAAGGAACAAGTTTGCAACTGTTATTTTCTCGAAAATACTAACGGCGTGAAAAAAAAATGTGAACCTATTTCAGCTATCTCTCTCACACTCGCGTTCATATGGGCCGTTGAAATATCGATGATGATTTTTTCATCGCGATCGGCTGACGTTTTTCGCCCGCTCGTCTGCACTGTTTGTGTGTCGTCGGTCGCGACCAATCATAAACACGCCAGCGCCGCGAGGCCTTTCTCTGTGTCGTATACATACACGCACGCACACTTCGATCATCGCATAATTTTACCCGTGCAAAGTTTTTTTCAGCAATTACGGCATCAATCGGGTTGATTTATGGCTCGATCGAAGGGGGATAACTTAATTAGTGTACAGTCCAAATTTCAGATCATGAGATTACCCCTTGGCTTCGTAATTCAAGAAAGAGTCTACCCCCACCGTCAAAATCGCTTTATTCAGAGATAATATACTCGGGTGAGTCTCGGGCAAGCAGACGACGCTGTCAAATGTACTTGTCCCGAGACTCTGCCGAGTCTCTTGATGTCAGATGGACAAGTGGCCAAGGACGTTCCCCAATAATCACTCTACGCGCCCCAGAACTCGAAAAAGGTTACGGACGCTTCCTAATAGATACAAGCGCCGATATTAACCTTATCAAATTACCAGCGTTGAAACGCAGATGCATTATAGCAACTCATGATTTTCTTTCATTATCCGGAATAACGCCCGAGAAAATTCTACTAGGTTCTACCGATTTGACTTTATTCGATAAGCCAGCGAAATTTCAAGTGTTAAATGAAAACGATGCTATTCCAGCAGACGGAATAATAGGCATAGAATTTTTACAAAGCGAAAAGGCAGAATTATCTTTTCATCATAACACGCTCGTCACGGATTCAAAACCCATAAATCCAATTGCGTTCGAAAGTAGTCCCGAACACTTCACGGAAAATACCGATAACACGCATGACGCGATACGCGATGATACAGGCACTATTTTCGTGCTCAAAGCTCGGACTCGCATGGAAGTCCCGATTAAAGTTTCTAATACCGAATTGAAAACCGGATTTCTTCCGCGAATTCAAACTCCAGAAAATATTTTCATGGGAAACGCAGTTGTTACCTACAATAACGGAACTTGTTACGTTCTAGCGGTTAACGCTTATGAAGATGACGCTCAAGTCAATGTACCACCACAAGAATTAATTCCATTTGAATATTGCGATATCTCAGAAGATTTCTTTGAGCCAGATAGTGACGAAAGTTCGAACGAATCACCAATAAATCGAGATCAGAAAATTCGTGAAAGTCTCCGTCTGGATCATTTAAATTCCGAAGAAAAAGAACACGTTCTTGAATTGATAAAAAAATATTCACATCACTTTCACTTGCCTGGAGATAAACTACCCGCTACAACGGAGATAAAATACACTATACCCACGACGGACGATCTGCCCGTAACCATAAGACAATATCGTTTTTCACCAGCTCACAAAGAGGAGATAAATAACCAAGTTAACAAATTATTGGAAAATAACGTCATTGTAGATTCAGCTTCCCCGTACAATTCACCATTATGGTTTGTGCCAAAGAAACCCGATTCGAAAGGGAATAAACGATGGAGAATGGTAATAGATTTTTGAGAATTAAATTCAAAAACAGTGAGCGATGCTTATCCATTACCAAATATTACCGAGATCCTTGATAGACTCGGCGGAGCGAAATATTTTTCGACATTTGATTTAGCAAGCGGATTTCACCAAATCGAAATGGATCCCAAAGACAGACACAAGACTGCCTTCAGCACTCCCAACGGACATTACGAATACGCAAGAATACCATTCGGTCTCAAAAATGCTCCCGCCACTTTTCAACGCTTAATGGATAGAGTTCTCCTTGGACTACAAGATAGCGAACTGTTTGTATATCTCGACGATATTGTTCTTTTCGCGACTTCTTTGGAAGAACACGGAACTAAAGTCAGAAGACTCTTTAACCGACTTAGTAAAGCTAAGAATTTTTGAATACCGAATTTTTGAATACCGAGGTAATCTATCTTGGACACATTATTAGTGACGGAGGCGTACGCCCCGACCCGAAAAAGACAGAAGCAGTTCATAAATTTCCTACCCCGAAAACAGTCACGAACGTTCGACAGTTCCTCGGTATGGCCGGATATTATAGACGATTTATCGAAAATTTCTCAGAGGAAACCAGACCATTGACCGACCTGTTAAAGAAAAATGTAGAATTCAATTGGAAAGCGGAACAACAAAAGAGTTTTGACTATTTGAAAAAAGCTCTCTGTACACCTTCAATTTTGCAATATCCAAATTTTGAAGAACCTTTTATTTTAACTACCGACGCCTCAAATCACGCTATCGGTGCGGTGTTAAGTCAAGGAAAAATTGGAAAGGATAAACCCATAGCTTATCTGTCAAGACTTTTAAATTCAGCTGAGAAAAATTATAGTACAACCGAAAAGGAATGTCTCGCGGTAGTATACGCGATATTGCATTTTAGACCTTATTTATACGGACGACATTTCACTCTCGTCAGCGACCAAGAACCTTTGAGATGGATCGATTGAGTAAAATTACCCGTTCAAAGATTAATTCGATGGAGAATAAGGTTACGTGAATATTAATACCTTCGTTTATAAACCCGGGCGATTGAATTCTAATGCCGACGCGCTCTCCAGAAATCCTGTAACGCCGAACGCCACGATATTACCTATATCATCTGCTGCAAAGAAAACAACTACAGGAGTAGTCCCTTGAAGGGCTGCTGCTTTAAACCCCATAATAAAACTTGGTCGACCACTGGGTAGCAAAAACAAGCCTTTACCCACAGTGCTCGAAGAATCAAATTTACCCGGTGCTACAATTGCCGAGAGAGTAAGGAATCGTAAAGTCATTAACAGACCCCCTTCTGTGGTGCCAGTACGAGTGCCTAAAGCCCCTGCAAAGGCCCCACCACTTGAGACTGCGTCCGACACATCTGACACGGAGCGACGACTTCCGGCCGCTCCGTGCTCGGAACAGTACTTTTCCAAGCCTAGCTGAAAAAAGGATGAGATGATGAAACCCCTCTCGACCCTCACCGCCGAGAAGATTTAAAGATGTTTTAAAATTTGCCTTTGGAATAGACGAATCACTGGAAAGCAGTGGAACAGAAATCCCAAATGAACAAGCACCAAAATATAACGAAAATACAATTGAAATCGATCAAACTCCAACAAGAGATAAATTCTGGTGGGACAGCGCAAATAATGCTAGTAAAAATTGCGGAACTCAAACAGATGAATATACAGAATCGGAAGATGCGGATAATGAAGTAGGAAAAACACGCGAGTCAATGATAACTTTCCGACACCCTGTATGTAGATCGACACCCGCCGTCACGCGAGTCGAAAGCGAGATAAGTAGCGACGAAGAAGAACCCCGTCAGCAACTTCAAGATAATTTACGGCCAGATTTCAATGAACCAGATGAAGCTTCTGAAGAAAGCGACCCCAAGGTCATTGAAGATGCACCGACTAGAAACATAAGGAAAAACTCTCAAACTATACCACCAGGAATCTATTACGCCCACATGAAAATCGAAGACAGACTTCTCCAAGTAAACACGACAAACGAAAATTTAACTTACCACAAGGGAAATTATTTGCATTTTATTTCAGCCGATTGTGAATTCACTACTGTCATATCGCGATTGCTTATTGAAACCGACACGATTTTTCCACAAGATTTAAAATTCAAGAAACCTAAGCGCAATCAAGTTTTGGTCACAAAAAGGGAAATAATAAAATTCTCAGCGCAGTTTTAATGAACAAACATTTTGACACATTCTCGGTGCAAGATCTTAAAGAAGTTTTTCGGACGATAAAAGATGCAATAAATAAGCACCAGATCGAATCGCTCCGGATATCGAAACCCGGAGATATGCTTGAAAATTTTAGTCAATCATTCATTACGGAATTACTCGAAGAATGTTTAGGCGAATGTAATTACTCAATTACTATTTGCCGCGGAAACGTGACGATACCTGACAAGACGATACGACAAGAAATAATTTCAGAATATCACGAAAGTTTAATGGGCGGACATAAAGGAGCAACAAAAACGTACAGACGCATTCGCGAACGATTTTATTGGCCAAATTTAAAAGACGATGTTACAGAATACGTGAGAACGTGTCCAGAATGTCAATTACACAAATTAACTCGAATAAAAACCCGCGAACCAATGATTATCACTGATACACCTGCCGAATCATTCGATAAAATCTCGATAGATACCGTAGGCCCATTACCTATAACTCCGAACGGAAATAGACACATTTTAACCATTCAAGATAATTTGACAAAATATTGCATAGTCGTTCCGGTCCCTGATATAACAGCTAAAACAATAGCCAACGCGCTAGCTCGCAATGTAATTAATCAATTCGGCAGCCCACGAATTATACTGAGCGATCAAGGTAGATTATTTGTCGGGAAGGTATTTAATAATCTTGCAAAAAATTTCAAAATCAAACATGTATCAACTCAGACATCATCCTCAGACAAACGGATTACTTGAACGAAGTCATATTGTTCTAGCGGAATTTATAAAACATTACGTCGACAAATACGAAGATTGCGACAAACTTGTTTCTTTCGCTATGTTCTCTTATAATATATCAGTTCACGAATCCACAAAGTTCACGCCTTTCGAATTAATATATGGGAGACCGGCTCGAACTCCTAGCTCGTTTCCTCCCCCTGAAGAAACCATAACGTATGGCGACTACTTATGCGATCTCACATCCCGACTCGACGAGATGAGACAACTCGCTTCGAAGTCACTTATCGGGTCAAAATACCGTTCAAAACGCTATTACGACAAAAAGGTCCATTCTGAAGTTTTCAAACCAGGCGACCTGGTATACGCGGTCAAAGAACGCAAGAAGGGTAAATTCGACAATTGCTATGTTGGACCACATTTCTGAAGTACTCGACAGACACAACGCCATATTAGAAACACCCGAAGGAAAGCGCATCCTAAAACATGTAGACAAGCTTAAGCGACATAAAGCGAGAACGAATGATCCGACTCTCCGTTGAAAAAAAAACATAATACTCAACAGAACACAAAACATAATCACTAACCAACCTTACGTAAGCTTAAAATATAATCCGAATGTTATACTCTCATGTTTCTTTTATTGTTCTTGTAGACTTCAGTGAAATACTTCGTTGAATCCCACCAACGATACCTGTTCCCTACTTCACCTGACAAAATCCATTCCGGAGCCTTATCGAGAATATCCCGTATAGCGACTTCCTATCATGATAAGAAAATAATAATCGTCATGTACATCCCTCTTTTGGAACCGACTAAATTCATCATATATAAACTCCACCTTCCTCCCAATCTGTCAAATAAACGGAACTCAAACGCTCGAAGACACCATCGAGGAGGTATACATCGCTAAAACTCATCTGGATCTGAATCAACTCATACCCAATATCACAAAATACAAACCTCTGGTAGAACCTATAAACCGGGCTTTCGCATATCTTGTCGTAACACGAACAACATTGGGGATCCTGCAGTTCGACACCTCGCTGAAAGAAATAGAAGAAAAACTCCTCGAAGCCGCAATTCAAGAAGGAGAACAACAAAAACAGACCGCCTACACTACACAACCATATACGGAGAAATCATCGTAGCCGTCACATTACTCGCATACATGCTCCGAGGATATCTAGTCTACGCCATTTATATTCTCCTCGGCATGTGTTGCACCAAGCCACCGACTGATGAAGACGAGGACGACGCCATTTACGTGAGGGGGACCAACCAGAACCAACACCGAGACCCGAGAAAATATACGACGTCCCTTCAATTACTCCACGGCCAGTATTCTACCACGACGTTTCAACTCAAGCTGACTCGAACAAACCAACACCATAGTAAAGAACACTTAGCCCATACATACACATATACATACACACATAATCCAAACATGCACTCTATATACTAACCCTAGTATGAGACTTTATGCATATCGAATCAATCTAGACTCATAGAATACGATTTTTTCTTTTCATTATCTCGGGTAGTCACCAAAATCAGTATTTATCCCCTCTCATTTAATCCTTTCACTAAAATCTGAAATCTGACCACAATCATTTTCATCGTTGACATCCTCGTCGAAATGGCAGAGGCATATCTATTTAATAATCTCAATAATTGAAAAAAATTACAACGAAAATAGTTTCAATATCAGAAACAAAATAATGGAAAAGACCATACGTCATCTATTACCTGTTACAAACATACATTTTTCTACAAATATACTTCGGTGACAAGGAAAAGAATTGATCTGACGATGTAACATCATGGCATTTTGCCGTCTAACGCCAAAAGGAGGTAGAATAAAATAACGGTCATCCCTAAAACCCTATATCAATCTCTAAACCCAAAAATGACCCATTCACTCTTCTCCCGTCAGCGTATACGATTTTACAATGACCCGTGCAAAAGAAAAGAATTTTTTTCGTACCATTTAAGCATATTTGCAGTTTCACATTCAATATGCTGTGACGTAACACTTTGCCACGTCACTCGCACGAATGCCTGTCGACCAGTGGACCAGGTTTTCGGTCCATTTTTCGGTCGCCACTCGTCTTGACAACGGACTGTGCATTTGCGGAGACTCAAGGCGTCGTAATTATTTCAACCTTTTATTCTTATTTTATTATATACGACGTCATTTTATTGAATTGTTTACGAGCCTAGCCCGATCATCGAAGTACCTTCACGAATTTAGAGAAAATATCGCGAACTACCGAGATCGACCATTTAGTTTATTTTGTTATTTTTAATTATTCGAGATTCCCGTAGTTGGCTGGAGAATACCGAGAAACCTGAGACGCGATATTACCTTCCTAACCATTGCCTTTTGTGTTGTTGCATTTCTCGTGCGTCATTAGACGTTCCAGTCGCAATCATCCTGGCTGCTGGTGGACGTTCGGAGGCACACGCTGGTTCCGTGGCCATTCGTTGATGCCCCCCGTGGCCTCCTCACCGAAGCAACCGAGTAGTTGCACCGTTCACAGCCGTACCCTCGGGTGGGACGGTCCGCTAATCCCGGTGCCTCGTCTTAGCGGGATTCGGGAAAAATCTTGGGGCGGAGGTGCTGTTTTGCCTAGGTTGGCGTGTGGGCCCACCGCGACTCGCTTGGTCGGCGAGCCGCGACGGAGGCCTCCCCTCCTCCCCGTCAGGGACGTCGCCCGGATCCCCAGAGGAAGCGTATCCGAGGCACGGCTCAGCAGGACGTAAGGGGACGATTTTCGAAGGAGAGACGGTCAGCGGTAAGGTAGAGGCGAGTTCGTAATTTCGAGTCGCGTATCGTCGATTTTTCAATCGGCGGTACGCGCAATTCAATTTGCCACGGAATATCACGTGGCCCGGCAACAGCCTAGTTTACGCCTAGAGCGTGCTAGCGCTGCCTCGCGTGAGACCTGTTGCGGTGGTGGCGACAGCGCGAGAATCGGGAACAACGAGATTTGTGGGAAGCAGGACGTTTTGGCGCTGCTATTTTGGCGCGACCGTTTTGGCGCGGCCGTTTTGGCGCGGCCGTTTTGGCGCGGCCGTTTTCGCGCAGCCGTTTGGGCGCGCGGACGTTTTGTCGCGAGGACGTTTGGGCGCGAGGTAATTTTGGCGCGGGGACGTTTGGGCGCGAGGTAGTTTTGGCGCGGGGAGGTTTGGGCGTGAGGACGTTTTGGCGCGGGGACGTTTTGGCGCGAGGACTTTCCACGCGACGACGTCTCACCGCTTGGAGTTTCGTCCTCGCGGGGGGATAATAGACCTTTCACTGATTTTGTGGTGAGCGCCGCCTAGGTGTACTGCCTTCGGTAAAGAAAAATGTATCCAAGGGAAAATTCACTCACATTCCCCCGCTACGAAAACTCCCTTCTGGAAAATTCCTGTCTTTTTTGTTGGGTTTTTTTTTTTATTTTTGTTTTTTTTTTTGGTGTTTTGGGTGTTAGTTACAGCGCCGACCCTACTGTGTCCCACACACCATCCAAGATGCACAGCGCCCACCCTACTATGTCCACACACCATCCGAGATGCACAGCGCCCACCCTATTATTTCCCACACACCACCCGAGATGCACAGCGCCCACCCTACTGTGTCTCACACGCCATCCGAGATGCACAGCGCCCACCCTACTATTTTCCACGTACCACATGACAATTTTTGAAATTTACTTGACTCAAATCGCTACCGCGACTCTTGATACATGTATACGAAATTATTAATTTTGCAATATGTTATAAATTCGATTTATCGGAAAATATTAAGATCCGCCAAAAATCTGTGGGCAAACTTTTTCATATCGTCGAACAGAAGGTCTGTACCAAATTTGAGCCAAATCCAAGGTAACAGCTATTCGTTAATTTATCCCGTCCCCGCGCTAAAACTACCTCGCGCCCAAACGTCTTAGCGCCAAAACGTCCTCGCGCCAAAACGTCCTCGCGCCCAAACGTCCCCGCGCCAAAACGTCCTCGCGCTCAAGCATCCCCGCGCCAAAACATCCTCGCGCCCAAACGTCCCCGCTCCAAAACGACCTCGCGCCAAAACGTCCGTGCGCCCAAACGGCTGCGCCAAATCGTCCTCGCGCCCAAACCTCTCGCGCCAAAACGGCCGCGCCAAAACGGTCGCGCCAAAACGGCTGCGCCAAAACGTAACGCACCCCGAGGCCTACCGCACTCCATTAGCCATGCACGCCAAGTTTTTGCATTGGTTTTGCAGTGCCCTTTGACAACATCTTCTTACAGTACCGATAATGGTCGGTACATCCGATACTTGGCTGCTACCGAAACCAATGATTTCAATTTTTTTTGCTCGTTCAATTATTGAATTTTACGCGTAAGAATTTCTCTGGATAATTATTGCAGTGGCCGTTTGTAGGGATTGGATTTTTTTTTGTTCAAGTCTGTTTTTTTTCGAAAATAGAATTGTTTCAAGCAGGGACTTGGAATTTTTGTCCGATTCAATTTCTTTTTTTCGAAAGTGCGATTGATTTTTTTTTTAAAGTGATATTTGTAAGGAAAAAATTGTAACTGTAAATGCGACCTCTTAATACTTGCCGGTCTTTTTACTTTTTGGAAGTTTTTTCCACGGATAGGAATAGAACCCGAGAAAGACGCCGAGAACGACGAGCAGGACGACCTGGAGCTTACGATCGAGGAACGACGATTCCTAGAGGAATGGGGCGTAATAGCGGCCACGACTACGAACAACGAGGAGGATGACGAATACCAATCCGACACGTCACTATGAAAAAAAAACAGAAAGAATAAAAACATTTCATTTCATCAAAAAAGACAAGCAAGAGAGAAAAACGGGCTGTTTTTTTCCACAAAAAAAGAAAATGAAAAAATTACAACAACAACAACGATAAGCATTTATTAACAAAAAAAAATTATATAAGAGACAGCAGAGCCCAGGCAAATGGATTTTTCCACCGGGAACCACACTGAAGGCGAGGCAAACCCGGGCACAAATCCGGGGGGACAATGTAACGGGCATTGCCGCCACACACCCGACGGCGAGGACCCGCGTCAGCACTCTCTACAGGAGAAAGCTGAGAACAAAAATAATCATTAATAGGAAATAAGAATAACAATAAAATAAGTAGTATCATTAATAAAAGATAGAGGGAAGGGCTTCCCACGAACAAATGGAAGGCAAGATGACAAGAAAGTAAGGACAGCGGAAAGAAAAATTGTCTTTTGACTGAGAGTGAAGGCTGTCCTACGAACAGACTCAGTGACGAAGCCCGATTAACCGTTGGGAAAGCCGTCAAGTGAGTAGTCCGACGACGAACCGACACTACCCAGCAAAGGTACCCCTGACCCTAAGAAAAGGAGACTGACCAAACCCCAGGAGAGTACCTACCCGCAAGTGGATCAACGGAGCAGCCAGGAATCCTCAGCAGCGGCACCCAGGAAACCAGCGACAACGACAGGCCAAGTGAGAGACAGCAACGGACTCAGGAGCCGCCGAAGCTAAGAAACCACCTGCGAGGAGACAACAGAAGAGGTGAAAACGTGCCATAGCGAGATTCAGTGGCAGCCCGGAGGAACAGCCCCGAGGGCCGGGATTAACGGTGGAAAACCGTGAAAAAGGGACCACGGGAAAGTGGAAAAGGCAAGCGCGGAATCAAGCCAAGATCACAGCGCCCGTTCGTGTCCCAGGCTCACAGACAAAAAGGCAGGAGCAGGAAAGGAGACAGAGAAACAACAAGAAGAAGGGCTCAAGACCACCGGGACAAAGGTGACGGGGAAAAATCCTCCGAACAAGGAGACACTTAGTCGGGAAGGCGGCACGGACGAGTACAGACCGCGAAAACGCACAAATACACGAAACAAACAAGACGAACAGCACAAAAGTCCGAACGTGAACCACACACGCACTGGACGCGAATCACACACCACAGCCGCACCGGCCGCGAATCACACCCGATACCCACACAACTTTCGCACTTGGTGCAACAATTCCGCGTCAACACCCGAGACGAAGAGAAAATCAAGAACACAAGGAACCCGAGGAAACACAACGGAGACGAAGGGCACCAAGCACGTAAAAAGGACACAAAAAAAAAACGATAACGAGACACAGGAGACACACACGACGGCCGCCATCTTGATCAACTGTCATCGATCGACGGTTCGACCCACGACGCGAGCGCAGCAGCGGCGGAGAGCTGAGGCTCGAGATGAGATAGCGAACCACGGGACACCGATCCACGACGCGAGTGCAGCAGCGGCGGAGATCCGAGGCTCGAGTCGTGATAGCGAACCACGGGACATCGACCCATATCGCGAGCGCAGCAGCGGCGGGGAGCGGTAGCTCAACCTAGATGACGAGCAACGTAACTACCACCGCGCTAGATCCAAAGACAAACAAAATTTAACTTGTAATGGGATACAACATACGGATGTGAAATTGGATACAGGAAACCTGGCCGTCTGGCTTCACATGAAAGATTTATAATAATTTATCCCAGCCTCGTGTCTCGATACCTCTCGAATTAACGTAAAAAATTAAAAACATTTCAATAGACGGAAAACGGGATGATCATCGATCTGGTTGGTACATTCGATTTTCTTGTCTTCGCGCAATTATTTTTCAAAACCATGCACGTCAAGTTTTTGTATAATCTTTGCAGTGAATTCGTCCGGTAAGTACGTGTACGTGTACGCGTGCTTTTGTACGCAAGCGTGCCCTTTTTATGTATCGTTTCCTGTGGAACTCAACTTGCTCAACTTAGAGTTGCTCCATATACACCCAACAATAGTATTGACATTCGGGAATTCATGCTGGAATTCTTCGAGATAGAGAAACCCTTAAACCGAATGATTTCAGGGTGTATGTTTCTCTGTTAAATGTAGCCATTCATTTATGAATTCTTGGCTATGTTGCAATGATTTCATTTTTTTGTGTCAATTGAGTTGCACAATTTTTGAGATTTTCATCAAGGTTAAAAGGTGGTTCGCAGTGAAGAAAACCTTTACAATAACACATACACTGTAACGGCACGATTTCCCGACTACCTGCGGTCGTCGCGACCGCCCGCGCGGTCCGGCACGGCGCGACGTCCGTCGCTACACTGAGCTAGCGCCAAGCGGCGGATTGAAGACTGTCTCACGGCCGGGGGGGATTCCACGCGTCGAAAGTGGGGAAAAAGAAATGACCCAGAGTCTGTTCCGCGCAAGTATGAAATGCGATAAGCGAATGAATGTGAAGAAGAGAATGAGAGGGAGAAATGAGTCTCCAATAACCTATCGGCAAGCGCCCCACCACGATAAATTGAGCGAATAGAACTGCAAGTTATTTTTAGAAGCGAGAACAAAGGATTCTGACGATATAAAAGCCGGTGCTGAACAGCACTCGGCACTCATTCTTTCCGAAGAACTGGAGGCAAACATTAGACTGTCCGTTTCGGCACAGAGCTTTCTTCACTCCTACCAAACATTTCACTGTGCATCGGCCACGGAGTAGTTCGATTACCGTTCGACTCCCGCAACCGGTGTACTCACATAACCTCACTTTTCCATTGTGCATCGGCCACGGAGTAGTTCGATTCCGTTCGACTCCCGCAACCGGTGTACACAATCAATCTTACAAATCATCCTGGTAGGAGTAAAGAGGTTTACCGCTTAGAGAATTAAACCACTGCGGCACCAAAATTACGTTAGAATCCGGGAAGCAAACTTTCCAAAATCAATTCATCGAGTTAAATTTGTCAAATATAAATAGTTTGAATTATATAGCATCAACAAGTGACTAATTGTCAAGAAACCAAGTTCAAATTAATAATCAGCTTTCGAATTATATCAAATCAAAGAAATTTCTTTTCAATCGAGCAATGAAAACGAGGAAAAGCAAAAACGTTCCATTAATTTCCACTTCGATGGTAATTTTACCGCATAAATTACCAACACGATTTTTATGCGTAAAATCATCATTTTTGGTATAATTTAACAACAAATAAAAAGAATAGACGCGAAATCAATGTAAACAATCGATTATTTGACGAATATTTCATGATTCTTGAATAAATTTCTTTTATTCGTTACACCGTAAATAAAACTCTCGTCTTTTCTTCACATCTGGTCCTTTCTCTCGAAGCTCGAACCGACGCGTAACGCGAGGCGTCTCTGAGCCTATTTCGTACCGTTACAACACACATCCGGACATTTTCTCTAGATACGATTTTTCCATGTTTTGGGACATTCGAGCACATTGACATTAAAAGCTGAAAAAAGAAAAAAAAATTCGGCATCACATAATCTTGTAAAATTAGAACGGTTGGACGATTTTTCAAAAAACTCAGGTTTTCGTAAAATTCGATAAATCATCAAATTTAAACCGTTCAACCGATATTCCCCAAACTCATTACCAACCTTGGTATCATGATACCGTATTTATAAAAAAAAAAAATGAGTAATAAATCTTAAAATTTGCGAATGCGGTAGAATTCGTATTTTTGTAGCAATTCCAACAAGATTCAAAGAGAATGAAGAGCTTGTATAGATTGACATCTGTACAAAACGGGAGTCCTGTAGCTCAAACCGTTCGCGAGTTATGATGGTTTCAATTTTACAGTGCTATAACACACACACACACACACACATACAGGCTCACATCCGGACATTTTTTCTAGATATGATTTTTCGATATTTTCGGACATTTTAAGGACATTGACATTAAAAACTGAAAAAAAATTCACAATTACATAGCTTCCTCTATGAAGAATTGAAACGTCATTTTCCCTTTAAAATCGTTGTAACGGGGCTAAAAACATATCTCAGTGAGGGATTGAGGCAACGTGTTAAATTTTGGCTTCGATTTTGCTCGACTCTTTCTTTTCAGAAAAAAAATCAACCCTGCAGTGTGAGCGATCAACGAGCAAACATTTTCGTGTTCAAACTTTCATGTAGAACTTGGGAAAAAACGTTTTTGTGCATTCGGCGGTTTAGTGTAAAAATCATTTCCCGGCGTGGAATCGAGACAGCGGCAGGAAGTCTTGCTCCATTTGCGCACAAAAAACCATGAAACACTGTCATTTTCCATTGGAAATCCTGGCAACGGACCAAAAATCTATTTCGTTGAGAAATATCCTCGGTGAGGGATTGCCGCAGCGTAGCGAGCGTTTGTTCATTCGGCGGTCAAACGTCAAAATCATGTCTCGGTAAGGGATCGAGGCAACGTGCTGAATTTGGGTTCGAATTTTGCTGAACACTTTATGTTTTTAGAAAAAAGATCAACACTGCAGTGTGAGCGATCCGTGAGGAAAAATTTTCCAGTGCAAACTTTCATATGAAACTTGGGAAAAATGATGTTTTTTGTGCATTCGGACGTTAATTGTCAAAATTATTTCCTGGCGTGGAATCGAGACAGTGACAGGAAGTCATTTTTCATTAGAAATCTTGGCAACGGATCAAAAATCATATTTCGTTGAGGAAAATCCTCGGTGGGGGATTGCCACAGTGTAGCGAGATGGGCGAGCAAGCTACCCTGCTCATTTAATTTATCGAGCGAATAGAAAATAATGCATCGAATGCTGAGCATAGCCTGCTCCGCAAGCAGGTTGCGCTGCAGCATCTTCGTTGAAGGAATGCACAGGCTGCGCTGCGATTATCTTCGTGCCCAATACGAATTCATAGGAATTTATAAATACGAATTTTTACTCACTTATTTCGCGAATTGTCCTCTCCGTTTGGCTCTGATTCCGGTGCTAATTCGCGGCTGCGACTCGTACGTGAAAATAGAAAATAAAACCCTGCTCCGTATCGCTTCCCCGATACCGACGCCCACACTTTTCGGTGATCCTTTTTCCCTTTGCACGCCGACGATCCCGTTGAAATATTCGTCCTCCAATTTCCATGAAGCAAAAGATAATTAATTCGTTCTCACTACTCTTCTCGACCGTTAGCTTCACAACGAGATCGTTTTGCTCGGCTTGACGGTTCGAGGAAGAAGGAAGTCGGAATTCGATCTGTAGCCGTCAGGCCTTGCTCGACCAATCAGGGTCTCGCTCTTTCCTCCTTCGATTGTTCCTTCCAGCTACTGGCGCCCTTTTTGCTTTTTTCGCTTTTCCGCTCAAATATTGCAAAAGTGAAAAAAATCTGATGATTTTTTTCACTTTTTCAATATTTGTCAATATCACAAACTTAGACTTTTGCACTGTCACTCGATGACTCCCCTGTTGTTTTTTGTTTTGTTGGCTGCGGTCACTTTGATCGTGAGAGTATCGATGACAGAAAAAATTTTTTACGTAAAAAAGTTGACGCTTCGTAATATTGGCGCCACCCGTCGAGACCATATGTTAAAATATCGACCGAGTTCCATGATTCCGATCGTTTCCTTTCATGAAGCGTTCCCATGGTTACGGCAACATAACAATTCGAGGCAGAGTGGACAGAAAAAAAATTCATGATAAAAAATAAATAAAAAATTTCGTGATAAAAGTTTAGCTTTACAAGATCGGCAGACAACTGAAAAAAGAATACCGAGAAAATAAAGAAGATGAAAGCAGCGGAAAAAAATTGCGAGGAAAATGGATGACAACAAAAAGTATACAACTCTTTGAAAAATTTTTCCCACATCGATCAGTTGTCGGCGGAACGGCCGGACGGCGGACGGAGGTTACGGGCGGAATTTGCTACGAAGCTTCGATTAAAATCGACAATTAAAAACTGTTATTGATCAGTTTTTTCACTAGAATAAACGTCCAGACACGGAAAAAATTGGGGGTAATTCAGTGAATGGCACGAATTTCTCGTTTTTCGTATCGAAAATTTTTTTTTATCCATCACTCAGTGCAGGCTCTCTTTCTATCGATCCAGACAACGGATCGAATACGGAGGGATAAAAATTTTGTTTTCAATTTTAAATCTATGGCGCTTAGTTCTCTGGAAAAAGTTCAATGTGCATGTGCCGACGTACATGATATATGCAAAGAAAGGCCTCGTGATGTTGTTTCGTGTTCCTGTTCCTGTACCCATTCGACGAAAAGTTTTCGAGTGGCCGATCCGCGGAGAGTGAAAAAATGTTTACAACTTCAAGGTGCGTAAATTGGAAAAAAAAAACAACGAACGAAGCATGACAACGAAAGGGTCAAAAATGGAGAAAAATGGTAAAAACTGAAAATATTGACATGCATGTAGAAAATGCAACGAAATCTGCATCATCATTTTGTATGGCATGACCCAAAATTGAGATGATGGATCAGTCGCTATCTCGCTACGTGAGTGCGAGAGCTGCAATTTTCGAAATTGATTATTTTCGACATGGTTTCACGAATTAAAAAAAGCCCCTGTCAGCGGATTTTTGCCATCGTCCTGCGTACGCTGACAGAGCCTTTTTTCATTAGTCAAACGACATCGAAGAATTTTGATTTCGAAAATTTGAGGTGACTGATCCATCATCTTAAAATACAGAATTTGTAAACGATAATGGCGCGGGACAGTCTTTCGTGCCACAGTGGAAAATTCGAATTTAGTAGGAAAATTGAATCGCGATGGCGCGTTAGTTATCAAAATGATGAATAAAAACTATGCTTCGTTGTATTTCAAAAATGAAAACTCAAGCGTGATAAAAAACTGGATGTTACACTCACGTTTGATAGTCTGTATAGTCCGAATTCTTGGATGAGGCGCTGGTGGTAATGGTCGGTAAAGTAGGACGGCCACAGTTGTTCCTCAGGTTGAGGTTCGGATTGGTAAGGTTTCGGAAGGCAAGTTCCAAGTCATTAGCTGCCCGAGGATACATCCTGAGGCATTGTTCTAACTCCGATCGGAAGTCACCATCCTCGTTCGTCCACCTCTGCTGTTTGGGTCTGGTGATAGGTCCAAACAACCTGCTAAAATATACCAAAATGAAAAAAAAATGAATTTCCATAAGAACCAAGTTAAAAAATCTGAAGAAAAATTTAATGATGAAATATAAAAATGGACGATGTTGGAGTTATCATTGGAATATGCTGCCACGAAAAGTGATCATTTTTCATGGCAGGGCTGGTTCAAAATTTCCATACAGAATTTGTCAATGATAACGCCACAGTCTCTTTTTCGGCATTGAAAAATTGAATTCTCGGTAGAAAAATTAAAAAGCGATCACATTGATTATGATCAAGAGACGCGGCAGCGGCTCGACGCCAAGTATTAAAAGAAAAGCGTAGCGCGAGAGCTGCCGTACTCTTATATACAGTAAAATAGGTGTTTTGTGACGTCACAGAAACTTTGAATCGTTTTTACGGAAAAACGAGGCGACAGAAAAATTTCATATTAGAATTGAATTTTCTTTGATTTTTTATCTTTCGAATGGTCTTCGGTAGAACCAAATCCGTTCAGCCAATCCAGAGAAATCTGATATTAAATATTTTGGTCGCGAGATCCGATACGCTTTCTGTTTTCTCAGAGTCAGAGAGGCGTAAGTCGCGCTTGTTGACGCTTGGACATACGCCCTTACGCGTCTGGTGGACATTTTTGGCCCGTGACGTCAGCCGCTCCGCTGAACGCGGTATCCCCACTCTTCACGCGCAACTGAGCGAGAGAGACAGACTATATCGGGCCTCTCTTTCCGTATGGAATTCGTTGTCTAGGTACCATGGTTTTTGTTGTCTAGGTCTTTATAGTTTCCGCTCTCTAGGTCGACGGCTCTATGGTTTTCGTTGTCAAGGTAAATTTCTCCATGGTTTTCGATGTCTAGGTCCACGGGTCCATGGTTTTTTTTGTCTAGGTATATTTCTCCGTGGTTTTCGATGTCTAGGTATATTTTTCCATGGTTTTCGATGTCTAGGTATATTTCTCCATGGTTTTCGATGTCTAGGTCCACGACTCCATGGTTTTTGTTGTCTAGGTATATTTCTCCATGGTTTTCGATGCCTAGGTATATTTCTCGATGGTTTACGTTGCCTATGTATATTTCTCCATGGTTTTCGATGTCTAGGTATAGTTTTGCATAGTTTCCGATGTCCGGGTCGGGGCGTAAGCCCCGGCCCTTTCGGGCTTGGTGACCCCGCGAACCCGAGCTGGGTGTAGAGTACACGCATTGGATCAGAAATCAGAACTTTAGCGGGACATGTTGGACCGTGAACGTTCGACCAGTGGCGATGATTGGTACCATGGGGGCCGGGGGCCCAGTGTTGCTTGCGCCACTCCCCGGCCAATTTTGAGGTTGGCCTCGTGATGGCAGTAGTACCGACATGAGTGAGTTGCATATTCTCAACTCGGGTGCGTTCCTGCAGAGGACGTAGGGGGTTTTGAAAGTGCCTCCCCTCTAACCAAGGGGCCGCGGCTGAGCTGATTACGAGGTCGCGGGTTTGGTAATCACCCGACCGGGTTGGCAAAATTTATTTTGCCATTCTCGTGAGTCGCGGTGGTGCGTCCTGTCTGGCGTTAATTCTCACACCTCGCACATGGGTGCCGTGTCATATATGCCGGGAGGCGGGGATGGCACGTTAAATACAATCAGGAGATATAGTGTTCCCCGCCCCCCTCTCAGCGGCTTCCCCAGTATGTGTAAATATGGATGAGGTATTTCTTCGCCGAAATTATTTTTGAAAACCATGCACTCCAAGTTTTTGTATAATCTCTGCAGTCAATTCGTCCGGTAAGTACGTGTACGTGTACGCGTGCCCTTGTACGCAAACGTGTCCGTTTTATGTATCGTTTCCTGTGAAACTCAACTTGCTCAACTTAGAGTTGCTCTAAACACACCCAATAATAGTATTGATATTCGGGGAATTCAATTCGGGATAGAGAAACCCTTAAACCGAATGCCTTCAGGGTGTACGTTTCCCTGTAAAATTCATTCATTTATGAATTCTTGGCTATGTTGCTTCATTCATTTTTCATTTTCTTTTTCATTTCTTTTTTTTGTGTCAATTGAGTTTCACAATTTTTGAGATTTTTATCAAGGTTCAAAGATGGTTCGCAGTGAAGAAAAACTTTCCAACTGAGGTTGCGACTTTTTAATACTTGGCGTCTTTTTTTTACTTTTATGAAGTATTTTTCCACGTTCAGACATACGGTTAAATAACGAAGGTTGGAACAATTACGTTGAACGGAATTCAACCGCAGTGCCGAGTGATCAAGTTTTGAATAATCGCGACACGAAATTGAACATAGTGCTCAATAATGACACTTCGAAAAATCGCGTTCGATAAAATTTCGAATGATCAAGAAAAAATAAAAATGAAAATAGAAAAACAAAATTTAACCACAGTGTTAAATAATAAATAATTATCGCGAAGACACAGTATGGACAAAGTGTTAAAAAGTGCGAAATTTCAAAAATCATGTTCAATAAAACTCAACCGAAGTGTTGAACGATAAAATTTTGGACAATCGGAAAATTTTAACCGGAGTGTTAAAAATATAATAAATTGTCGTGAAAAATCGCGTTCCGTGCAGCTTAAGCATAGTGCTCAACCACGAAATTTTGAAAATTCACCTTCGATAAAATTCAGGCGAAAATGGTGAACGATAAAATTTCGAACGATCCAAAAAAAAATAATAAAAAAAAAATCTTTAACCGCAGTGTTAAATAATAAATAATTGCTGTGAAAAATAGCGTTACATACGAATTAACCACAGTGTTCGATAACGAAAATTCGAAAATTCGCGTCGATCAAATTCAACCGCAGTGTTGAATGATAAAATTTTGAACAATCAGCAAATTTTAGCCACGGTGTTAAAAATAAATGATTGTCGTGAACGACTCCGTTTTACACAGTATAAACGTAGTGCCCAATGACGATATTGCGAAAAATCACGTTCGCGAAAATTCAACCGAAGGTGTTGAACGTTGAACTTTGAACAATGATCACGAATTGATTTCATGAAACAAAAAAATTTATAAATCGTTTAACGATGATAATGAGAATCTATCGAAAATAACGAAAAACGATGATAAAAAGCGACCTGTTCAAAATTGATCGCTTAAAATTATCACCGATCGCGCCGAACCTGGACGTGCAAGTCCCACCGAACCTCGGAACCGACAACGGACAAGTCGACTGGACCCCTGAGATGTCAACCAAGTACGCGCAACGAAACTAAATCAAAATACCTCCGACTCCGAGTATGCTGCCTTGATGCACACGTTTCCTTGGACTTCTGAGTCGTCGCCGGACACGTCAAACGAAGAACCTCTGAGCCGACGACGAACACGCCCAACAAACCTCTGGGCCGTCAACGACAAGCAGCAAACGAGTAACGTGAACGCAATCAAAATTTCTTTGCCGCCGATAAACGGGAAACAGAGTGAAACCGCCGTCACTCATGATCACTAATAGATCAAAATAGAACGTTAATTTATAATAATTTAGATCTGTCATGGTTATGAAACGTTCATTTGGAGAAAAGATATAAAAGAATCGAACCAAGTTAGAAGTAATATTAAATTAAAACGTTCACCTAGAAAGGAAAATATAAATCGATTAAAACCGATTAGAGCGTTGTCAGAATTTTCACCGCGAAATACCGAGGGACCATAAAAGAATAAGCTGGCCCGAGAGAATTCAATCACGAGAGTAAAACTTGAGAGTAAAACTGAAGGAACAGAACGCACCTCATTTACTCATAGGAAATACCCAGCAACAGTTGCAAAAAAAAAAATATTTATATAATAAATAAAATATAGAACAAAATACTGCAACTTCATTGTTAATGCGGCAAACGAGGCCGTTCGTTGAAAAGAAAAATCATTTCGAGAACAAAACAAAAACAACCTTAATTCCTAATTTTGAAAAACTTTTGATTGAAAAAAATGTCACGGTAGCACCCTATTACCTTATTCTTCTCCAAACTCTTTCCCACATTCGTACCCGATACCTCACATCCGTTCTTAACTCTTTCTCACACTCAAAACTCCTAGCTCAGCATCCTAATCTTATCACCGCATTCCTCAGCACTTCTTTGTCCCACGAGCCTCAACTTCTCCTCCGCTTCATCTCCCCACTACCACTTCACCAAATCATTCTCCTTTATTCTAATCCTCGACTCCTCAGTTCATCACCATCCTTCGAACCGTTAATACCTCGTGCACTCCCTAATTATCAAGTCTCAATATATTATATCTTTTTATCACATTCTTCTGTCTCATTATTATTATCATTATTATTTCGCCCTCTCAAACCCGGGTCATTACAAAAAAAAAAAAAAAAAAATTTTTTTAAATAAGGACAAAAGTCAAAAACAAGGAAGAAACATATTTTCAGATCAATCAAGATTTTGAAAGTAATGATAGCAAAAAAAAATAAAAAATAAAATTCTTTAAAAAAAAAAAAAAAAAAAAAAAAAATCAGAATAAGTGCATCGCTACGCCGTAGCGAAGGCACGGACGTACTTATCGAAAATTAAAGAAGGGAAGACAAAAAAAATACTTTCCTAAACTAAAACCTCTCTCCCGAATAAAAGGCGAAATTTATTGGGTATAAAATTAATTTAAAGAAAAAACCTTACCGATGAAAAGAAAATACGGAATCGATCGAAAAGGGTAAATTTAATCGAATTGAATTAAAACCGAATCAGTCAAGATCCAGAAAAATACATTTTCAGAAGTGGGATCGAACAAAGCTTGGAAAATAACAACTTCATTGGAGTTGAAGAAATATTCAAGACAAAATTTATCGAATCCGTCAAAGCGGAATTTTTATTGTCCCCCTCGTCATATTAGAGGAGAGGAAAGAAAAATATAAGAAATAAAAAATAAAATAAAACGTTTAAAACACGAGTCGAGGAATAACAAGCGAAATACTCGAATTTCAAAAAAATATAATCAAAAATAATAAAAATCGCGCAAGTACATCAAAACCTCTGAGTTGTAGGAAACAACCATGTACATTTGAACCTCTGACGCGAGCGTGCAAATAAAATTATAAGGAAAAAGAAATTCCAAATAAAAATCATTTTCATGACAAATCCTTTTTGCAAAAATCGTGAAAACCCAAAGGGTTAATAAATTTTAAATAAAATTTAAATTATTTGCAACTGGCAAATAAAAGTCAATTTTGATATTCGAAATAAAAACAAGAGAAAAATCTAATGCGCAAGTACAACGGAGCACCCGTTTCATGGTTCAACACGTCGATAGGAACCTCTGAGCCTCCAGAAGGACAAGTCCAACGGAACCCCTGAGTCAACATGAAACGGGATGCGACCGAACCTCTGACGTGAAGAAATGTAAAATAATAATCAAATTTAAAAAAAAATAAAATACTTATTACGATCCAACGATCTTTAAGACGGAGGACGAATAAGCATCATAAAGGGGTTCAAAGAAAACTCCGAGCGGCATTGAGTGCTACGAAACCTGCAGAATCCCTCAAGGCCGCGGAAAGTCCACCTTAACGGAGTTCTGTAGAGTGAAGCTCAATGCCAAACGAAATAATTAATTCAAAATATGTCAACGTCAACTCAAACTACGTCTCTGGTCGATTATCAATTAATAACCGAACGCAGAAGACACAAAGTTCCAATCCTGCAAAATATCATACCGAGAGATAACCCGCACGTTATCTCATCGAGTAATGTATGCCAAAATTTATTTTCGACATTATTGTTTCAACTAAAATTAAGAATCGTAGCCTGTAATGCGAAACCCTAAGAGCTGTAAGCCAAAAGCAAAAAAAAATGAAAATAAAAGATGAATGAGAATACAACTCAAAATCGATAAACGAAAATTCATACGAAATTGGACATGGAAGCACCAATTATCGTGATCATTGAAAATAAATAAATAAAAAAAATTGTCATTGAATTATGCGCAATCTCTAGGGCCTCGAAAAACACAGAAATAGAAAGTAATATTAAAATAAAAATTAGTGGACAAAATTGTCATCGAATTACGCGCAATCCCTTGGGCTTTGAAAGCGTACAAATAAAAGACAAAAATCAGATCGACTCCAACGTACAAGTACAACGGAATACCTGCTCCATTCGAACAAGTCGAAAAGACCTCTGAGTCGACGTAAAGTGAACCTCTGTCGTGAGCGACATTTTGTTCAATAAATAATAAAACATAGCTGACCGCCACGGTGCGTTATCTTAGAATAGATTCAAAAGAGTGCAGCAGTAATATAGTAAACGGAATCGTTCTTCTTTAGTATTGAAGATCAAATTGAAAAATATTTTTCTAAATTCAATCGTTTTTAAAAATAAAATTTATAAAAGAATCGAATTCAACCTGTTTTACAAATGGAAAAGGATATAAAAGAAACAAAAATAAAACGAAATGTTGCGACTTGCGATAAGCAAAAAGCGAAGCCGTCGCAGACAATTTCAAAATAAAACAGCCGCTGACGACCACAGCGCGTTATCTTAGGACAACTAGTCCAAAAATCAAACAAAATCAAATCCTTTCCAGACTCAATCACAAAACTGTAAAAACGAAATATGGCGACCTGCGATAAGCGAAATGCGAAGCCGTCGTACACATATTCGAAACGAAAATTCAATGTACGAACGGAGATCAACGGACTCTCTTTCTGTCGAATGCTAAGCCTCAGCATAGCATTCTTCTTAATGGGGGAGGTGTTACGTCCTGGCTCCGTTCGACCTTATAAAATAACCCAAAATTCGTTATTTTAATTATTATAATCCGTATCGAGGTGGGAACGTCTCAACCGTCGAGATCCCACGGTGACGATCCGCAAAACTGCCGACGTTGGAGATCTCACGGTACCAAGAAGATGCTCCACACCTTCCGAACGCGCGAGGTCCAGCTTATCGCTGACTTCGCGCGCGGATTAATTTTTATAATGGTGCAGGGCACCACTTTTCAACAAATCTTGGGCAGTCTGTTTTCAGTGGCTCGACCTGCATGGTCGAAGCCACAGCCGGGGTGTCGACCACCTCGGCCCCGGTCTAAATAATAATAGATCAAAATTGTATTCGCTATCCGCGTACCGAGTGTAAACCCAGTGCCGCGGACAATTAAAATTGTAACGGTACGAATTTGGCTCGGAGACGCCTCGCGTTACGCGTCGGTTCGAGCTTCAAGAGAAAGGAGCAGGTGTGAAGAAAAAACGAGAGTTTTTGGTTATAATTTAACAAAATAAAAGAAATTTATTCAAAATTAACGTATTGTTTTACAAATCAATCAGTGTTTTCTTTATTTTGCATGTATTTCCTTTATCGCAGTCGAATGATAAGAGAAAGACAAATTTTTTTGATGTAAAATGCTTGATGGTAATTTATGTGGTTATTTTACCGCTTACTTGGTAATTTATGGTAATTTATGGTAATTTATCCTTTTCTTTCATATTTTCTTTGAAATTCGAGTAAAACTCGGTGGTTCTATACAATCTTAAGTTCTATCATTAATCTAGACTGATTTTTCGATAATTAATAACGCTTGGACAATGTGGATAACTTTGAAAATGTGAAAGACGCGTATTTGACGTTATGTTGATTTCTAATTTGTTTTGTACGCTTTTATTTTATGATCTGCACGCACGTGTGTTTGTTCAACACTGTAATTAATTTTAACAATAAAACGCACTAATTTTGCTTTATAATTGATTTGGACAATTTTTGTTTGAAAACGCACGCTTATTTCGGTTTTACAATTCGAATTCTTGAATTAGACAAGTTTTTCGCACGCTTTTGACTTTAATTAATTTTGAACAAGTTCCTAATTAGGATTCTGACGAATAAATTTATTAATTTTGGTGCGTTGAACTTCTTCACTCCTACAAAAGAGAATCTTGTGTAAAAAAGGAAATGCACCGGCTGCGGGAGTTGAACGAAATCGAACCACTCCGTCGTCGAATGCACGAAGGAAATGTGAGATTTAGGAAAATGCACCGGGTGCGGGAGTTGAACGAAATCGAACCACTCCGTCGTCGAATGCACGAAGGAAATGTGAGATTTAGGAAAATGCACCGGCTACGGGAGTTGAACGAAATCGAACCACTCCGTCGTCGAATGCACAAAGGAAATGTAGGCTAGGAAATACACCGGCTGCGGGAGTTGAACGAAATCGAACCACTCCGTCGTCGTATGTACGTAGGAAATGTGAGGTTGGGTTTTGTTGAGTAGAAGCGAAGAAGTCTTTGCTTAATGCTGACGGTCTAAAGTTGCCTCGAGTTCTTGAAAAAGAATGAGTGCCGAGTGCTGTTCCGCACCGGCTTTTATACCGTCAGGATCCTATGTTCTCCAATCTAAAAATAACTCGTAGTTTGATTCGCTTAGAGTTCTTGTGGTGGGGCGCTTGCTAAACATTACTGGAGATTCTTTTCTCCCACTTATTTGTATTTCGCTCGCATTCATTCATTGTACTCCGCGCTTGCGCAGAGCGTTCGCACAGTCCTCCTTGTCCCCACTTTTCGACGCGCTGTCGAATGAGGCACGCTCAATCCCCACTCTTAGTCACAAATCGGTCACTTTCCCCCACTTTGTTCGCTCGCATCTTCGCGAGCCGCGAGATGGTTCGGCTATCGGCCGCTTGGCGCTACGGTAGTCGAGCGACGGACGCCGCGCCGGGCGGATCGTCAGCTGTCGCGTATCCGTGCCGTTACAATAAACATTGTTAATTGTTGTCGTGATTATTCACTATGTTAATCGGGGCGTACCCACGATTAACATCATTTGTTCCAAAACCGCAATTATTAAACATAAAATTCCCTTCCTGGGCAACTGGCTCCAATCCCGAGTTTGTTATTACAAACCCAAAACCGGAGCAATACATTTTCTACGACCACGGTAAACCAACGAAATACCGAGACGTAACAATACTGAAGGGTGAGTTGGTGAAAAAGGTGTGACGCTCCCGAACCGAAAATTGGAATTACTCTAAATCGGCGCGACACGGAGTGCGTTACGTTTTGGCGCAGCCGTTTTGGCGCGACCGCTTCGGCGTGGCCGTTTTGGCGCGAGATGTTTGGGCGCGAGGACGTTTTAGCGCAGCCGTTTGGGCGCACGGACGTTTTGGCGCGAGGATCTTTGGGCGCAAGGACGTTTTGGCGTCTACGGAAAATTCAACTAAAACAATTCGTCTAAAAAACAATTCGACTATTAACAACTTGTCTAAAACAATTCCACGAAAACAATTCGACTAAAAATAATTCGACTATAACAATTCAACTGAAATAAGTTGTCTAAAAAACAATTCGACTAAAACAATTTGTCTAAAGAACTTTCTAGTCGAAAGAAATTCGACTAGAAACATTACTCATTCCCCATTACACTTCAGTCTCGTGACTCTGCAGTCTTCATCGATCTTATTGAAAACTTGCCACCCCACGCGAACCTACTCGAGCGTTGTTTAATCTTGCTGTTTTCTATTTATTTGGCAATTCCTGGAACGGGTGTACACTCTGATCGCAATATAATGCACTAATGTGGATTGACTGTGCCGTGCCCCGCGCCCACCCTACTGTGTCCCATACACCATCCAACATGCACCGCGCCGAGATGCATTGCGCCCACCCTACTGTGTCCCACACACCATCCGAGATCCAGCGCACCCACCCTACTGTGTCCCGCACACCATCTGAGATGCACTGCGCCCACCCTACTGTGTTCCACACACCATCCGAGATGCACTGCACCCACCCTGCTACTATGTCCCACACACTATCCGGGATGCACTCTACTGTGTCCCACACATCTTCCGAGATACACTGCACCCACTCTATTGTGGGGTGTACTTCCGCTTAGCCCATACCTCCGATCGATCTGAATTTTGGTATACATATGGATTTTGGCTCGCTGATTAAGAATATCATACTCAAAATACCCGCAAATTATATTTTCAAGGTCAAATTGCTGAAAAATGCTTTTTTTAATGGTTTTTCGCGCTTATTGCAAGAAACATGAACGTTAGAGAAAAATGTTTTCAACAAAAGTTGTAGACGATGAAAAGATAAACATTTTTTGTGCTGTATATTTTCCACATAAACCCAGTTGTTTGGAAGAAAAATGGAAAAAACATCATACATCTGTATATTTTGCGAAAACTCGCGTGCACAGCTCAAATCAGGGAAATTTTGCAACATTTTGCACGACTCTGAACACCTACCCCACTATTTCCACGCGTTCTACTATTTCTCCCACACATCCCGAAATGCAAAACGCCCACCCCACTATTTCCACCCGTCCTACTATTTCGCCCACACATCCCGCGATGCAAAACGCCCACCCCACTATTTCCACCCGTCCCACTATTTCGCCCACACATCCCGAGATGCAAAACGCCCACCCCACTATTTCCACCCGTCCCACTATTTCGCCCACACATCCCGAGATGCAAAACGCCCACCCCACTATTTCCACCCGCCCTACTATTTTGCCCACACATCCCGAGATGCAAAACGCCCACCCCACCATTCCCACCCGTCCTACTATTTCGCCCACTCATCCCGACATGCAAAACGCCCACCCCACTATTTCCACCCGTCCTACTATTTCGCCCACACATCCTGAGATGCAAAACGCCCACCCCACTATTTCCACCCGTCCTTCTATTTCGCCCACACATCCCGAGATGCAAAACGCCCACCCCACTATTTCCACCCACCCTACTATTTCGCCAACACATCCCGAGATGCACCGCACCCACCCTACTGTGTCGCACACACCATCCGGGATGCACTGCGCCCACCATACTATGTCCCACACACCATCCGAGATGCACAGCGCCCACTCTACTGTGTCCCACACACCTTCCGAGATGCACTGCACCTACCCTATTGTGTCCCACCCACCATCCGAGATGCACTGCGCCCACCCTGTGCCCCCACACCATCCGAGATGCACCGCACCCACCCTACTGTGTCGCACACACCATCTGGGATGCACTGCGCCCACCCTACTGTGTCCCACGCACCATCCGAGATGCACCGCGCCCACTCTACTGTGCCTCACACACCATCCGCCGCGTCGATGCGTTCTGTTTGAACGATCTTTCGTTAGAACGAATCGATCGTTGATCGCGTATTAAGACGAATTGGAGGTCATTTAAAGTTACGTTTCCCGGGTGAGTCTCTGTTCGTTACGTATTCGTTTTGCTGCTTGGCTAACAAGCCGATGTCGGAAAACAGATAGACCATATTGGGATTAGGCAGTGGACATACCAAGAAAATATCGACGAACTTCCTGACAATCTGAGCCGTCCGTAAGAATTCATTCAGCGTGTTCTCAACTTATGAAACGATGGCTCTTCAATTTGTATTGAGTGAGAAAGGAAAAAAACAACTATTGCTGAACGGGTTCCTTTTTTACCATAACGGTGTAAACGAAGGAAATGGTAACACGTATTGGAAATGTATTTACAGCGACAAACACAAAAAAAACATTGCTCAGCTCGGGTCATAACGACATCGAACAACGAAATACAAAAAGAAACCGATCATAATCATGGTGGAGATGCTGTAATGGTTGAAGCAGTCAAAGTAAAAAATGAGTTGAGAAGCGCTGCTTTGGCAACTTCCGAGAGCCCGCATGTCCTCATAGCTTCTGCATCGGCTGGCATTCACGACGGCGTGGCTGCTCAGTTGCCGTCAACTAGCTCCTTGAAGAGGACGATCAGAAACGTTAGAAGTGCGACTTTGGAAAATCACGGTAATCCAAAAACTCGAAAGGAAATTGAGCTTCCTCCGGCTTACCGTGTAACCGAAAAAAAACACAACTTCCTGATTTACGACAAGGGCGCTGTCGACGATCGGATGATTGTATTTGGGACTAAGGAAAATCTGAGGCTACTGGCGGGAGCGAAACATTGGCTAATGGACGGAACATTTGGTGCCTGCTCATCGTTGTTTGGCCAATTGTATTCGATTCATGCTATTGTCGGGGAAAAGATTGTGCCCCTTGTATACGCATTGCTGTCGGGAAGGAGTTCAGCTGTTTATACGGAAATGTTTGAAAAACTAAAAGAGGCAGAGTCAGAATTGAACCCGGAAACAATCATGCTCGACATGGAACAAGCTGTCGTGAAAGCTTTGATTACGGTGTTTCCAGAGGTTCAAATTCGGTTTTGCAACTTTCACGTGAATCAAGCACTTTACCGCAAAGTTGTTGCTTTCAACTTTAAGGCGTTGTACGACACAAACGTTGAATTTGCTCAAAAAATGCTGCTCGCAGCCCTCGCATTTGTGAAAGCCGACGAAGTCGTGCAAATATTCAATCAGATTTCAGACGAAGTTTTCGGTGAAGACGAAGGTCTTCAAGAATTTCTGTTTTCATTTGAAACCGAATTCGTAGCCCGATACGACCGAAAACGGATTGCAAGAGACCCTTAATTTCCAATAAAGATGTGGAACCAATATGATGCATGCCGATCAAACCTCCCTCGCACGAATAATAACGTGGAAGGTTGGCATCGTAGCTTTAACGAGTTGGTTCGGCAGAAGCTTCCCTGTCTTTGGGAGCTGATCAGATGCCTGAAAGTCGAGCAATCGCGAACTGAATTAACGGTTGCAGTGATCCGTAGCGGAGTACCTCTGCCGCCACCAGCCACAAAATATCGGGATCTGAATCAACGAATTCGCAGCATCGTGTTAAAATATGACGATCCGATGTATACAGACAGAATTGTATACATCAAATCGATTGCTAACAATCTGTCGATATAAAGATTCTGTATCATCTTTATTTTTTTTTATTTTCTTCATTTTGTTCATTTTATTTTCTTTAATTTTCGAAATTAGCTTGTTTCTATCGTCCGTTCCAAAAAATAGAAATAAAAAAAACCCTAATAACAAAAAAAAAAACAAAATTTGAGAAAAACCCTAAAAACATGAAAAAATAAAAACTTAAAAAAAAACCCTAAAAAGATCAAAAAAACAAAAAAAATGGAATCAGAAATCCGCCACGTCCCGTTCGTTGACTCCGGGTCCGGCAGAAAGCGGAGATTTATAAAAGAGAGGGTGATGAATTAGTCCATGTAACGGATTCCAGCCAGATATCTGAAAAATCGTGGCTACACCAATCATACCAATTTAATAAAAAGTTTAACAAAACGAAGCTTTCAGAGAAAGCAAAAAAAAACTTATGTTCCGCCTGACTTTTGTTATAAATCTCATGGTTGGTTGAATTAATTTTAGCTAAGTTGTTTTCAGCCAAAATGTTTTGTACGAATTGTTATTAGTAATTGTTTGTGAATTTTGTGAATTGTTTTGTGAATTGTTTTTAGTAAAATTGTTTGTTAATCGAATTCCTTTAGTCGAATTCTTTTTCGTCGAATTGTTTCAGATAAATTGTTACTAGCTGAATTGTTTTAGTCGAATTGTTTTAGACGAGTTGTTAATAGTCGAATTGTTTTTTAGACGAATTGTTTTAGTCGAATTGTTTGAGACGAATTGTTTTAGTCGAATTTTCCGCAAATCCGTTTTGGCGCGGGGACGTTTGGACGCGAGGACGTTTTGGCGCGGGGACGTTTGGGCGCGAGGACGTTTTGGCGCGGGGACGTTTGGGCACGAGGACATTTTGGCGCGAGGACGTTTTGGCGCAAGGACTTTTTGGCGCGAAGACGTTTGGGCGCGAGGTAGTTTTGGCGCGGAGACGGGATACATTAATGAATAGCTGTTACCTGGGATTTGGCTCGAATTTGGTACAGACCTTCTGTTCGACGATACATTGCCCATGGATTTTTGGCGGATCTTAATATTTTCCGAGAAATCGAATTTTTAACATATTGCAAAATTAATAATTTCGTATATATTGAAACGTTTCAATTTCCTCGAAGAGGCGATTCTCTGCCTCCTTCGCTTGAGAAACGGGGATTTTTGGACTCGAGGAAGATTCCCTGATAGAAATAGGATTTTGGAGGGATATTTAGCGTTTTAATGGGTAAGTAGAATTAATGGAGAGATTGCAGCGTCTCTCCCTCTAGTATAACTCCTTGGGAGCTATACGATGCCTCAGGGTGATGTGTGCGTGTCGTCAGAAATGACGTGTACGACCCTTCACCATCGGTATTCTCGTTAATGTAAGAGAGATCGCTGCTGAATGACAATTCACATAAAATTAAAAAAAAATGAAATTTCGAGATGCAAAAATATCGAAAGCGGGAGAAGCCCTGTGCGGTGTTAGTACAGATGATTAGTTTATGGGAAAAGCTTTTTAGTCGGTATTTTAGCAATTATAAGAAGGCAAAGAGTTCGGGAGGATCAGGAGAGCAGGAAGGAGACAGAGTATCCCTTGAGCGCGTAACGGTCTCTCGAACTCACACACACAGAAGGTGTGCATGATGTCACCGGTCGGGTGACAGCTCGGTGAATTATGATTACGACGCGAAGCGTCGAAATAATGAATTGCGAAGTAAGATTATTTCGTGAAATACGATGAGAAAAAGGTTTGAAATGCAGCGATTAAAGAATGGTCTTTAGTAAATTCCTGGCTTTGAACTATTGTACGATATTACTGATAAGGTGCGAAGATTGACCAAATAAGAGAGATTGAAATTTAAAAAAAAACGAGAAACGCCCGGGAGGTTGGCGAGCAAAACGAATAGGGCGATTCTTTTGAATCGGACAATTCTCGCGGCGGACGCTGTTAGGTCTTTCAGCTGGACGCTTGCTTGCCGAGTGCAAGCGTACTAAGCGTCAGAGAAGCTGATGTGGGAAGGTTCGATTAATGCAAATAAAATAATGCATTTAATTTCATGGAGGGTACGGGAATTTTGAGTTTAATTCCTCGCTGGACGTGTGTTCGCCGAGGGCACACGTACGAAGCACCAGAGAAGCTGGCGTTTTAAAATTATTTTGTCGACTCTGGATACAAAGTACGCGTGGTGTAGAGCTTGTCCATGACGATAGATGAGAAGGAAACGCGACGAACGACAGTGTCGATTCTACAGGTTCGGATTTCTTTATTTGATCCAAATAAATCGCGTAAAACCCTACCTATGGTCACCAGATTAACTCGCTAATCGTGAGGTTGGAAAACCAGCGCAATGCAGGTATCTTGCTCAGGATTAGTTCCCTAAACGCAAACTCAAGTAGATCGGAGGAGTTCAACTTGATAATTTTTATAAGTCCATCCTTGAAGTTCTGTTTGCTCGAAGTGAGTATTTGAAACAAGTTTAGCATTTGCTAAACTCACTCTTTAAGGGGTTATATACAGTTGGAAAACCAAAAAAACCTTGTTTTTTCACGAATTTTTTCTGGCTAGGGATTTCATCTGATGAATAAAAGGCAAAGGAATCAAATGTAGTGTCATCTTTCAACTCTCTATCGCCATTTTTTATTTTCAAAAATATAGCTTCACATAGCTGCTGTAGTTGTGTACGCTAAAAAAAAAGGCGTTTTGCGGTGAGCATGAAATCTCCCGTTTGGATCAGCTGAAATTAAAAAACCAAATCGATTTGTTTAGTGGATAGATGAATGCTGGGATTGGACGAAGGAATAAGATTTCCGAAAATCATTTCTATTTTTTTTGAACCATTGAACGACCAAAATTCGGTTAAGAATTGAAATTTCGTCTTTGAGGAGCCGCCATTTCATCAAAATTGGAAATTCCAACTATTCCTTCGTCCAATCCCAGCATTCATCTATCCACTAAACAAATCTATTTGGTTTTTCAATTTCAGCTGATCTAAACGGGAGATTTCATGCTCACCGCAAAACGTCTTTTTTTTAGAGGATCTTCACGAGATCAACTACACGAGCTGTCTGAAGCAATGTTTTGTTAAATAAAAAATAGCGATAGAAAGTTAAAAGATAACACTTCATTTACTTCCTTATGCTTTTCCACGTCAAATAAAATCCGTATCCGGAAAAAAATCGTAAAAAAAAAAGTTTTTTTGGCCTTCTAACTGTATATAACCCCTTAAGGGGGTTGAACTTTTGAAAAAATTCCACCACCGACCCTATGGGCATTCTCATCTTTTTTATTTCTCATATTGCTGGCGAGACTCATAGACGTGACGTGAGCAAAATAAGAAAAATAAAATCGGCTATGAACTCACCCTTTAAGGGGGTTGAACTTTTGAAAAAATTCCACCACCGACCTATGGGCATTCTCATCTTTTTTATTTCTCATATCGCTCGCGAGACTCATGGACGTGACGTGAGCAAAATAAGAAAAATAATATCAGGTATAAACTCACCCTTTAAGGGGGTCGAAATTTTGAAAAAACTCCACCACGGGACTTATGGGCATTCTCATATTTTTTTTATTTCTCGTATCGCTCACGAGACTCATGGCCGTGACGTGAGCAAAATAAGAAAAATAAAATCGGGTGTCAAGAGACTCGGCAGAGTCTCGGGACAAGTACACTACTATCCATCAATGCCTGGGCAAACCAAAAAGTAGCGATTTTACTGACCGTGTATCGTCATTTGTTGAAGTTGCTCGAAGTTCGGAAGAGTTTCAGACTGATGTGTCAGGCGTAATTTTTAACCAACAAAAGAATAACCTAGCTAATATCTGACCGCGCCGAAGCGATGTGACCGTGGCAAGCTAACACATCGATCGTCGGGTCAAAAAAGTTGGAACAAGGAACCGAGCGGGTAGGAGAAAGGTTGAAATAATGTGATGCTTCTTTCAACGGTGGAACCATGTGCTAATTGTGATGATAATTGTAGGAGGACAACAAATAAAATAAAAAATGAAAATAAATTACCATATCCCGACTACCAAAATTAATTCTTTTGGTAAATATTCCGTATCGCGGCACCAGCGATAATCGGGCTGATTTTTTTTTCATGCTCCGTAACGACTTCTTTCAAATAAATGTTACTCTCTTTTCGCATTCTCATCCCATGATTGAAAATTCGAATTTCTAGCAGCTACAACGGAGATAATGTGTTTACTGTATTTCCACATGAATCCAACACAACTCGTGATGGCATGGAATTGCTTTAACTGTTAATTGCCCAAGACAACGTTCATCATAGGTGGAATCGTCTGTCTTGGCACAGGGAAAAATTATTCATATTGTGCTATTTCGAAGGTCGTCTCGTAAGCGAGACAACTATATTGGACCGGAATCCAAATGAATCCGATGTTGAGTGCAGTTATTCCTGTGAGCCGCCAGCGTCCTTGAAATAGTCAATTGACACTGGTGCTTGGATCCATTCGCAGCTTGAAGAAAATTCCTTCCAGATCAGATCGAATTGCATCCCAGAGGTATTGCGATTTTCGATTGTCCGGAGAAATCCAGAACGAATGATGGAATGCTGCAGCCACTTGGGCTGTTCTCTTTTCAAAATGTCTACACTAATTGATGGAATCATCTGGCTCAGAGTATCATAGAAAATCTCATTTCTCCAAAGCTCGTAGACCGGTTCAATCGATGAAACGAGTTGACTTTGACCAAAAAATTAATCAGTCCAACCTCAGGGTCGATGGTTTCTACGAAGTAACCACGTTCGAAAACTGGTCCACCAACTTCTACGATTGGATTCATCCGGCGATCAATGCAATCGAACGCGATAACAGAACACCCTTCATCAAATTTTTAAACATTTCCAATTTCCAATAGCCATCTACAAAATATTAAATTTGCTGCTTTACCAGATGAATCCAACGGAAAATATGATTGCGCGCGATTATGGGGATCGGTTTGTCTTTAAAATTCAGTCGGTAATAGCTGGCATCATCTGTCGTCGAGTGTTTAGAAAAATTCCATCGTTCCACAGCCTGATGCTTCTCGGTTCACATTATGACTTAATCCAATGTGCAGTGCAATCTCTTTCGCACAAAAACTTTTTAGAGTGCAATATTTCGGGGTCTAACCCACATTGAAAAGCGATTCACTCGATCCGGCTGAGATCAATCAACCGAATGGTGTGTGCTGTACGCGGTTCATACAACAGTGAAGAAAGTGCGGGTCAAAAAGTTTCGATAGTTTAAAACAAGTTTACGTATCGCATGCAGGGTGAGCATCTTCGCACTCGGAGTGCATAATTTGCTTAACCCACGTTCGAACTTAGTCGCATCTCTGTTTCTGCACTCCATTAACCGATGGATGCAATCCTGGCGCGGGCTGAACAACGGTTACGGTGCTAATGTCGTCTGAATTTCCTGCGATTCGTTTCCAAATTCTGACATCATTAGCATCGTAACCATTGTTCAGCCCGCGCCAAGATTGCATCCATCGGTTGATGGAGTGCAGAAACGGAGATGCGACTAGGTTTGAATATGGGTTAAAGAAATTTTGCACTCCGAGTGTGAAGAGCTCACCCCCAGTTCAAATTCGGTAATTGGTCAAAACTTTTTAGAGTGCAATATTTCGGGGTCTAACCCACATTGAAAAGCGATTCACTCCATCCGGCTGAGATCGATCAACCGAATGGTGCGTGCTGTATGCGGTCCATACAACAGTGAACAAAGTGCGGCTCGAAAAGTTTGGATAGTCTAAAACGAGTTAACGTTTCGGATGTTCGAGTGTTCAGAAAAATTCCATCGTTCCACAGCCTGATGATTCTCGGTTCACATTATGACTTAATCCAATGTGCAGTGCAATCTCTTTCGCACACTTTGAGCACACTAAAACCAGTTTACACTCGTTCGTACTTGGATTCATTTGTGATTTTATGAAAATTCCAATCTATTTCGATTTTTATAAACATTCATTGTTGGATTGTCGAGCGACACTTTGAAGTAATCGAGTAATACATTTTCCAGATGAATCCAACCAAAAATATCATTGCGTGCGATCATTGGGATCGGTTTGTCTTTAAAATTTTCGCCGATTTCCAATCGACGAATAAGGAATTCTCGATTTCCCGGACGAATCCAGAATGGTTGATAGGATCCTGCGACTACTTGGGCTGTTTTATTTTCAAAATGTCTAAGCTAATTGCCGGAATCATCTGGTTCGGAGCATCGCAAAAAATCTCATTCCTCCAAAGCTGGTAGACCAGTTCAATAAATAGGACAAGTAAACTCCAAGCAAAAAATTGATCAGTCCAACCTTGGAGTCGCTGGTTTCTTTGGAGTTGTTACGTCCCAAGTGATGGGATCGTTCGGCTCACGGAGCTTTGAGTTTTGACCGCGATATTTGAATTTGTTTGATCGACGGTTTGAGATTCTTTGATATGATCTCCGTGATTTCCGATTTACCGATTACTATATTTTAACGATTTAGGATTACCTTTGTGGTAGATCGAGGTTTGAGAGGGTTCTTGACCACAGGAGCCTCGTGGACCCCTTTTTAATGAAGGACGGACACTTCTTTTATTATTAAAAGAAAATAATGAATGTCTATTTATTCTTGTTGATGGAGTTGACAATTGGTTTAACACTGTATTTTGTTACACTTGTTAATGTTGAATGGTATTCTTGAGTTAACTATTATTAACATTGGTAGTTATTTACGATTTAGATTTTTATGAGAGTCGGTTTTGTTCTGAGTTTTGCGCACAATTAATTGTTGCCGCAGATTTAAGATTTAGTAAACGAAGTTGATGACTCTGACTCTCGATGCTAACTAACTTAAGTAATTTTCTTTTGCTCTGTCTCGAGCTCAGAGTTGCTAGATTTTCTGGGGATAAGATGTTATGGAAGGGATTGATTTTATTATATTTATATACGAGGATAGGTTAAGAAGTCATTAATTTGGGTGTCGTTAATTTGTGATTGGCTTGTATTGGAAGCGAGGACTTTTCTGGAAATATGATTGGAAGAAAAGTCATTAAAATTAGGCAGTCGCCTAGACTTCCGAGAAAAAGGGGCAAGATTGCTCTAGAGGCAAGTGGTTGCACGTGCACATCTTGACTTGTAGGAGAGCAAGTTTTACGACTTTAGGCGTGTGGGAATATTTTCGGGTGTGCTTGATTTGAGATAACGAATTTCAACAGTTTTTCAGAGAAAATAATATTAGAGACGATGTAAAGGGAAAACGTTTTCTTATTAATGGTTTTTCGGAGAAATAATATTAGGAATGATGTTAGAGGAAAACATTCATCCTAGATTTAATGTGTTTTCGAGATTTTCTGTAGAGAACAGCTGAAGGGTGTTTGGTGACGGAAAGTCGGGGTACGCTAGAGCGCACGTGTTACTTTTAAGGACAACGGGTGCTCTGTAAGGGTTTCTGTTGCACTTTGTCTTATGTAATATATAGAGGAATATGTAAGATTCGGATTAGAATGTATGCTAAATTCTAATCTAATTGGTACGTATGTAGTGTAACGGCACGGATACGCGACAGCTGACGATCCGCCCGGCGCGGCGTCCGTCGCTCGACTACCGTGGCGCCAAGCGGCCGATAGCCGAACCATCTCGTGGCTCGCGAAGATGCGGGCGGACAAAGTGGGGGAAAGTGACCAATTTGTAACTAAGAGTGGGGGTTGAACGTACCTCATTCGACAGCGCGTCGAAAAGTGGGGACAAGGGGGACTGCGCGAACGCCCTGCGCAAGCGCAGAGTGGAATGAACGAAAGCGAGCGAAATACGAATGAGTGGGAGAAAAAAATCTCCAATAATGTTTGGCAAGCGCCCCACCATAAAGAACTCTAGCGAATGAGACTAAGAGTTATTTTTAGACTTCCAGGAAACCAAAGAACAAAGGATTCTGACAGTATAAAAGCCGGTGCAGAACAGCACTCGGAGCTCATTCTTCCCCAAGAATTCAAAGAGGAATCTTGGAGAGTAAGCACAGAGCTCTCTTCGCTCCTACGACAAACATAACCTTTCCGAATCTTTCCTCTGTTCATCGGCCACGGAGTAGTTCGGTCTCGTTCGACTCCCGCAACCGCTGAGCATTCCTAACCTCATTTCCTGTGTGCATTGGCCACGGAGCAGTTCGGTTTCGTTCGGCTCCCGCAACCGGTGCGCATTTCCTAACCAAATCTTTCCTCTGTGCATTGGCCACGGAGTAGTTCGGCTCCGTTCGACTCCCGCAACCAGTGTGCATTTCCTAAAGACCTCAAGGGAGTTTCGGCCACGGAATTGTTCGGCTCCGTTCAATTCCCGCAACCGGGATTTCTAATCCTTACCTTTCAATATCTTTCCAACCGCACAATCTCTCGTTCGTAGGAGTGAAGGAGTTTAACGCAATTGAATTATTTAGAATACAAGATTATCGTCAGAATCCTAATTAAGAACTTGTCCAAATAAATTACAAAACAGAATTAGTGCGTTTTATTAATTAAGTACATTGTGGAACAAAAACACGTGCGTGCAGATCATAAAATAAGAGCGTAGAACAAATTCAAATCAGCGTCACGTCAAACAAGCGTTTTCTGCACTTTTCTAAGAAAAATAAAGTTATCCGCGTAATCTAAGCGATATTAATCAACGGAAAAATAGTCTAGATTAATGAAACAACTTGAGATTGTATAGAATCAACGAGTTTTACTCGAATTTCAAAGAAATTAGGAAAGAAAAACGTAAATTACCATAAATTTCCATAAATTACCACGTAAGCGGTAAAATGACCGCATAAATTTCCATCGAGATTTTCATATCAAAAAATTCGTTTATTTTTTGCCGTTTGATTGAAATAAAGGAAACACATGCAAAATAAATAAAACACGTACAAGTTTGTAAAATAACCCGTAAAAATTGAATAAATTGTTTTTATTGGTTAAAATTTAATTAAAACTCTCGTTTTTTCTACACACCTGCTCCTTTCTCTCGAAGCTCGAACTTACGCGTAACGCGAAGCATCATTGAGCCTATTTCGTACCGTTACAACTGGCGCCCAACGTGGGGCCGGTGCTGCATAGAGAAAGCGAGAGTGCGAGTAGTTTCAAATAGACAGAAGTAGAGATAAAAATAAACAATGGCTGACCCCGGTAAATTAAGAGATCAAACCGCGAGAGACTCGGGTTTTCAAAATCCAGAGAATCAAACAGGGGAAATCTTCCTGAGCGACACACAATTCGAAGAGCTAATGACGACAATTCCGCCGCCAGGCGCCGGGAAAACTTTCGACGAATCCCGAGCAAATTTCGGCGAAGATAACAAAAAAAAATCTGAAAATGATAAGATTAATCGGGGGGCTAACACACAAAAAAGTAGTCGACTAAAAAAAGATCGCACCGACGAAACTCTGTCATCGATAATCGAATCAGTGGGCGACATAAATTCGAGGATACAACGATTAGAGCACAGGAATTCGGAAACATACAAAGAATCTAAAAAAATCGAAGAAGAAATTAGGGACGAAATAGAGGATCAAATAAAACAACAAAAAGAAGAATTCCTTAGTAGAATGGAAACAATGGAGGCTAGTCTTGCCGCGCAAATGCATTCTATTATCCAACCGCTAATGACCAAGATAAAAACGATAGAACAAGCAATTAAATACGCGATGGAGAGGATTGCAGTTTGCGAAGTCAACGAGGCACAACATAGCCTAACCATTAGCTCTCTTAAACAAAAATTAAGAGAATTTGAAAACAGGATGATCCAAAAATCACCGAAAGAAGAAAGTACAAGGATCATTCCTCGAGAACATGAATCGCACATCCAGACAGAGGAAGATGAACAAGACGAGGAAGTACTCAGATCCACGGCGAACTATAGGCCGAGCAAAATAAAAATAACTCCACCTACCTTCGATGGATCAAATCGAGCTCGACCCATCAAATTCCTGAAGGAATTCCAGCATTATTGTGAGGTGACCAACCCAACAATTGCAGAAATGAAGTACCTGCTGGGACAAGCCCTTGAAAAATCAGCCAACGAATGGTGGGTCGTTGTAGAAGACGAAATCAACAGCTTCAGTGATTTAAGGAATAAATTCACAGAACGTTTTTGGAGCGACGAAGTCCAGAGAAGAATAAGGAGGAATCTGGAATTTGGATTTTATAAAGGGGACGGCAAGCTGTCCAAGGTTGACTATGCCATCCGAATGTTCGGAATGGCGAGGGATTTGGTGCCACCACCAAATGACAAAGAAATCATCACATCTTTGTCACAACATTTCACGGACGAGATGCGGGCAACGATTATCAGTCGTGGTTTCGAGACTCTCGGAGAATTAGTCGAATTTCTAGAAAAAATCGATCAACGGGGTCCCATAAATGCAAAGCGGGAAAAAGAGACACAACCCAACGATCAAGGGAATAGAAATAAGGAGCAAAGACCGTACAAGCAGCCTACAAATCAACAAAGAAGTAATCAGGATAACAGAAACTCCAACTGGAATCAAAATTCCAACTGGAATCAAAATCCCAATTGGAATCAAAGGCCCAACTGGAACCAGAATCCCAATTGGAATCAAAATCCTAATTGGAACCAGAATTCTAACTGGAATCCAAACCGAAACCAACAAAACCGGGATCAGGGCCAAAACACCGGATGGAAAAACAACCAAAACAACGAAAACAGAGGTCCTCAAAAATCGTGGCCTCAAAAGCAGGAAAAGAAAGAAGAAAATAAGAAAGAAAATCCCATCCAAACGATCGATATTCAAGAAAACCCAAAACCCTCGACTTCTAAGGCGGGAAACGCTTAAGCGTTGTACCCGCGACAACAAAAATCAAAAATATAGACAACAAGCGAGGTACAACGGAAAAACTTCAAATAGACAATAAAAACGAAAAATTAAAAACTGAAAAGGACCTCATGGACAAAAAGGAAAAAAGCATTCCAATCAACACGATCTTCACGGATACCAGAGAATTTTTATTAAACGAAGAAATTAAAGAACAAGCAGTCCCGATTGTGGAGTGTCCCGAAATTTACGCAAAAATTGAAGGCATTCCAGTGACAGCACTCATAGACTGCGGATCGAAAATAACAACGATTTCGGAGGAATTTTTCTTGGAAAACAAGGAAATTCTGAAAGATTGTCCAATTTTGCCGGTCACAGGAGTGACGGTGAAAGGGGCAATTAAAGGAAAACTGACAAAAGTAAAGAGTCAAATAATGGCAACGACTCAAATTGGAAAAATTGAAACAAACATCAATTATTTAATTGTGCCTGGTTTAATTAGAGACGTTTTATTTGGGGTAGATTCCCTAAAGCCTCTCAAAAGTTTAATTGACCTTGGAGAAATGTCTCTCCAGGTCAAATACCAAAATGTAACCGATGTAATTCCCACAATAGGGGCATCGGGGACGGGTGAAAAAGAAACCATAAGCCACAGTGGCATGGATTCAAAAATAATTGAAATTAAAACCGATAGCCAAAATGGCATCGATTTTAACCCATTACCAGTGCAACAATTAAATTTTTCCTCAGACTCGAGCGAAGATGTCTCCTGGCAAGAGATAGAAGAAATGGTCAATGAATCTGAACTCTCCGACGAACAGAAACAAGTTCAAAAACAAATTCTCTGGAACCGAAGACGTGTCTTCAAAAAAAACACAGGAAGAATTTCAGCCTATCAACATAAACTGGACATTACGACGGAACAACCAATCGTCGCATTCTCCTACGAGGTACCCTTGATGCACCGAGAAAAAGTCGATAAAGAAATCGAAAAATTATTAAATAATGGAATCATACAACGATCGACGAGCCCCTGGATAAATCCAATCGTACCAGTAATAAAAAAGGATGGAACGGTCAGATTGTGTCTCGACGCCAGGAAAATCAACCAAGTAATGGCCGACGACCACGAATCTGTACCGAACATAGAGGAGATCTTTCAAAAATGCCACACAGCAAAAGTCATGACGACACTCGATCTTACGAATAGCTTCTGGCAGATTCCTCTACATCCGGACTCGATGAAATACACGGCTTTCAAATATCGAGGAAAAGTCTACGAATTCACCGTTACACCTTTTGGATTAAAAACAAGCACCGCGAGTTTGTTGCGTGCGCTCGACATCATTCTCCATGGACTTGGGGATCATGTCATCAATTTCGTAGATGATCTACTTTGCATCTCGGAAAGTTTTGAAGAACACATGCAACATCTGGATGAACTCCTGGAGCGTCTGGAACGAAACGGGATGACCATCAAATTAAACAAAGCAAAATTTTTTAGAAAAGAAGTTGAATTTCTTGGGCACATTCTGACAACGGAAGGAATAAAACCACAGCCCGAGAAAATACAAGCAATTAAAGATTTTCCTGCTCCGAGAAACCTCAAACAATTAAGAGGATTCCTCGGATTAATTAATTATTATACAAAGTTCACGAAGGAACACGCAAAGGAAACAATTCCGTTATTAAAACTCTTAAAAAAGAAAGAGAAATGGAAATGGGGAGACGAGGAAAAAGAAGCATTTGATAGAATCAAAGATTTGTTCGTTCAAGACATTCTCTTAAAGCATCCGGATCCAAAAAAGGGTTACATTCTTCAAACGGATGCAAGCCACTACGCTCTGGGGGGCACATTAGCTCAAAAGGACGAAAATGGTGAGCTAAATGTAATCATGTTCGCGAGCAGAACATTAAAAGGACCGGAGCTAGCATACACGACAACGGAAAAGGAATTGTTGGCCGTTGTATGGGCGTTAAAAAAGTTGCGGACATATCTGCTCGGTGCGAAAATTAAAGTCATAACCGACCACCAAGCGATAACCTTCTTAAAAAACTGTCAACTACTTAATGAAAGATTAACGAGGTGGATCCTGGCCATTCAAGACTACGACATCGAGTTCGAATTTTGTCCAGGAATCCGAAATGTTGTTGCGGACGTTCTAAGCCGATTAAATCCTCCCGATAGGGGGGGAAGAAAAGGGAAAGAACTGGTGATCGGAACTCTACTGGCAACGAAACCATCGAAAGAACTGCAGCAGAGGATAAAAAACATCGCACAATGTCAAAAAAGAGACGGAAAAATTAATGAAATAAGGGAACGGATCGCCGACAAAGAAGACGACCGTTATGAAATCAAAAATGACGTTCTATTTAAATCAACACGACAAAACGTATCTAAAATTGTCCTTCCAAAGTCTGTCCTCCAAGTGTTGGTGCCTGAAACGCATAAAATGTATGGCCACATTGGAGCGAAGAAGGTCTGGAAAATTCTGGATGAAGACTTTATATACCCAAAATTTCATCACGCCGTTCGACAAATTCTTGCCTCATGTGACTCATGTCAAAGGAATAAGGTACCGAATCAACATTCGTACGCGGCGCAACAGAATATTGTACCAGAAGGACCGGGAGACATTGTTTCCATCGATTTTTTTGGTCCGTTACCTGCGACCAAAGGAGGAATGAAGCATATTCTGGTGACAATCGACGCTTTCTCCAAATTTGTGGTTTTGTATCCACTCAAAGTTGCAACGGCTCAATCAACAATCAACAAAATATTCAATCACTACATTCCCCATCATGGAAAGCCGAGCAAACTGCAATTCGACCATGGAACACAATTTACTTCGCGATTATGGCTCAGCAAACTAGCCAGCGAAGGAATTCAACCCGTTTTCTCATCAATCAGACACCCACAAGGAAATATTGTGGAGAGAGTCAATAGAGAAATCGGGAGGTTCTTCAGAACATTCTTGACAAACAAACACACGGATTGGTTGCAATGGGTGAAGGTTATCGAAGATTGCATGAACGAGACGCATCACGAAACCACCGAAATGACACCCATTGAGATACAGAAGAACGAGAAACCAAGAAGAATATGGACAAATTGGATCAACATAAATAAAGAAGAACAAGATCAGGAAGAAGAAATTGGAGCAAGACTCATGCTTGCCAGGAACAGGATCCAAAGAAAAGGACGAAACAGAGCAGAAAAATTCGACAGAAAGCATAAATTGATCGAATTTGAGGAAGGAGACCTCGTGCTGGCCAAAGCGTGCAACGTCAGCGATCCCATCAACAAAAAAATGGCGAAATTTTTCTCCATTTACGAGGGACCATATAAAATTAAAAAGCAAATAGCCGCTGCAACGTACATCCTCGAAAACCCCAAAACCGAGGTCGAAAGAGGAATGTACCACGCCGCAAACCTAAAAAAATATCAAACATAATAAGAATAATAAAGAAGGATTGGCTGAATATCGTCGACCCCGAAAAATACGTTTCCGATAATAAAAATATCAAAAACTCAAAAGATATGCAACAAAAATCCCTTATCGAAAACGAAAAACACGTTTCCGATAATAAAAATATCAAAAACTAAAAAGTTATGGAGTAAAAACCCATCATCGATTCCGAAAAACACATCTCCGACAATAAAAATATTAATATTTAAGAAGTTATTAACAATAAAGCGTTTAGAAATGTTTATTCCACCTAAACAAACAAAAGAACAATGAGAGACACACAAATTTACAAGAAAATCAACAAAAAAAGGAAGAAAAAGGAAGTTGTCCAAAAACGCATAAAGAGTAGTTCGAAATTTCGCCGCCGGCGCCACCGTCGCCTAGAACCACGATTAGAGTTCGCCCCTCTAGAGAGTGAAAAGATAGAGACTTGCTCACAGGGACGCGCCATTCGAACGCAACGACTTTTCTACGACAGAAATTAACGAAAAAACGATTAAAAAACTCAAGGGATTAAGAAAAAGGTATGAAAATGGAATGAAAACCTTCCTAAATCCTGAAGAAATATTATTCCCACAAAATAACATCCCAATTTATTCGAAAATAGCGGAGAAAAGAAGACGAAATTTCAACGACAAGTGACAAGGAAACGGTCAAAATAAACTGTAAGCATCGAGAGACCATAATTTTTAGGCGATAAGTTATTAGAAATAAATAAGAAATTAACAATAATGATAGGAAATGGACGCGGCTACTCAAACCACGCAAATCGGGCGCAAAAACTTTGCCCAGCAAACAAACGGAGAGGGAGGATGGGAAGTGGAACAAAATTTCGAAATCGAGGAGTTTGAGAAGCTGGAAATAAAAGAAAAAGAGAAAGGTGATAAAAAGGAGTGGAAGTCAAGAAAAATTGAAACGAGGGATAAAAAAATTCAAACAAAAGCGTCAACAAAGAATAAAGCGTCCCAAACATCTTTATGGAGGCTGATCGAGATCGAAATCGACGATTCCCGCAAAATCAAAGCGAACAGAATGCGGGAATTCATCGAGCAACATCGAACTTTTGCGTCGATAATCGAGGAGCTTGAGATCCCTCGACTTCTCTCTCCCATAAAGGAAACGGCGGCGGATGTTCTCGAGATCTACGGAGAACTGGCCGAAGAATGGAAAAAGTGGAAACCGAACGAGTTCCACTGGGTCGACGAGAATCTTGACAATAATAATAAACAAAACGAACTGCGACAAACAACAAAAAGAAAGAACGAAGAACAGGAGGATAAGGAAAACAAAAAACAAAAAAACACGGTGCGAGCTAGAGATTTGAACACTCTGGAATCAAACAATTGGCTTAACGACGAAATAATCAACGCATATATGAAATTAATTGAGGAAAGAAGTAAGATAAAAACGGGGCAACTCCCAAAGGTGCTCGCTATGAGTAGTTTCTTCTACTCTCGACTGAAAACAGGAGGCTACGAAGCCGTAAAAACTTGGACCCGGCGAACAAACATATTCTCGCACGAATTGATAATGATGCCAGTACACGAGATCAACCATTGGTGTCTGGCAATTGTCGATATGAAGAGGAAAACTGTTAGCTATTTCAACAGTCTTATGGGAGAGAATCAGCAATGCCTTACGGAGATTTTCGGCTATATGGTCCAAGAGGCAATCGAGAAGAACCAGCAGTCTTTCGAGCCTGACAAATGGATGCTCGTTATTCGAAAAGACGTGCCCCAACAACAAAATTGCCACGACTGCGGGGTATTCGTATGCTTATACGCCGAATGTATCGCGGCAAATAGGGAATTCGACTTCGCTCAGGAAGACATTCCCGAGAAAAGAGCAAAAATTGCAAAAGAGCTCCAAATGGGAATAATTGATTAAAGAAAAAGGGAGCCATTGTTTATTCTGTTTATTTAATTATAATTCTTCGAAAATTTGTTTATTTATTTTGTAAAAGTGTTAAATTGTTAATAAAACACACATTTCTTTTTATATTACGAAATCTAATGTTCACGCGCGTTTCATTTCCTGCGAACCTAGAATAAGAACTCAAAACACAAAGAAACGCGAATAGCGAGATGGAAAAGAGTGGGGAACTGATAAATACGACTGAGTGGGGAGACACAAGAGCCAATAAGGCATCTAATCTCTCTGAAACAAAGAACTCTTCAAGGTGGGGAGAGAAAAGTGGGGATAGAAATCAGGTATAAAAGGCGAGCTCTCGGAGCTAACAGCAACAGTTCACGACGAGCAAGCCGACTGGCAACATCAGCTAGCCGGAGCTCCAGTGACGACAAAACAAAAATCATACATCATGAGAAGCAACACCATTCCCCGCATCACGCTGGACGAGAATACCGCTCCAGAGATCACGTTTCCAACATCCCTAGAGGCTACCCAGGAAGTCATCGTCCAAGAGTTCATAAATCCAACGAACTTTGCCATTATTAGAGTTCAGGATTGGAGGGACATGTGCGAGTTCGAAAGTCAACTTTTCCTCGCAATATCATCACGGCAAAGGGAACCAGTTTTCATCAGCCTCCACGAAAGATACGCAGTTATTGGTGGGGATACGGCTTCTCGAGGCATCCTAACCAACATCGACCAGGGTGAGGCGACTCTGAGGCTAATCGACAGAGGGTGGACCCTCAAGACACCCGTGGATGACCTTCGAGTCCTTCCTGACGAGTTCAATGTCTGGCCGCCATTCTCAACAAGGGCGTACCTCCCTTACATCAGACCCAGGGGAAGGTCTCTCTGGGACAAGGAAATTTGTCTCCATCTCCGAGGACTCCTCATCGACAAACGGTGCATGATCACCATTGTGGCCCACTATCAACACGGGGTATCGGTTATACTCAGGTACCCCGATAGCCAGATCAGCGTCGCCAACCAACTGCTTTACGACAGATGGGCCAGAAGGGGATCATACGATCTCCGTCTTGACTGGGACAACACCTGGGCCCGTCACGACGACGAGGAAGAAACTGACGATTCAACGTCAGAAGAAGAATTCCTGGAAGAGGTGGAAAGATAGGAAGCATCATGATATCATCAACCGTGCCTTCAAGAAGAAGAAAAAGACAGTTTCACCCTCTTTTTCTTCTGGGGGGCATTGTAACGGCACGGATACGCGACAGCTGACGATCCGCCCGGCGCGGCGTCCGTCGCTCGACTACCGTGGCGCCAAGTGGCCGATAGCCGAACCATCTCGTGGCTCGCGAAGATGTGGGCGGACAAAGTGGGGGAAAGTGACCAATTTGTAACTAAGAGTGGGGGTTGAACGTACCTCATTCGACAGCGCGTCGAAAAGTGGGGACAAGGGGGACTGCGCGAACGCCCTGCGCAAGCGCAGAGTGGAATGAACGAAAGCGAGCGAAATACGAATGAGTGGGAGAAAAAAATCTCCAATAATGTTTGGCAAGCGCCCCACCATAAAGAACTCTAGCGAATGAGACTAAGAGTTATTTTTAGACTTCCAGGAAACCAAAGAACAAAGGATTCTGACAGTATAAAAGCCGGTGCAGAACAGCACTCGGAGCTCATTCTTCCCCAAGAATTCAAAGAGGAATCTTGGAGAGTAAGCACAGAGCTCTCTTCGCTCCTACGACAAACATAACCTTTCCGAATCTTTCCTCTGTTCATCGGCCACGGAGTAGTTCGGTCTCGTTCGACTCCCGCAACCGCTGAGCATTCCTAACCTCATTTCCTGTGTGCATTGGCCACGGAGCAGTTCGGTTTCGTTCGGCTCCCGCAACCGGTGCGCATTTCCTAACCAAATCTTTCCTCTGTGCATTGGCCACGGAGTAGTTCGGCTCCGTTCGACTCCCGCAACCAGTGTGCATTTCCTAAAGACCTCAAGGGAGTTTCGGCCACGGAATTGTTCGGCTCCGTTCAATTCCCGCAACCGGGATTTCTAATCCTTACCTTTCAATATCTTTCCAACCGCACAATCTCTCGTTCGTAGGAGTGAAGGAGTTTAACGCAATTGAATTATTTAGAATACAAGATTATCGTCAGAATCCTAATTAAGAACTTGTCCAAATAAATTACAAAACAGAATTAGTGCGTTTTATTAATTAAGTACATTGTGGAACAAAAACACGTGCGTGCAGATCATAAAATAAGAGCGTAGAACAAATTCAAATCAGCGTCACGTCAAACAAGCGTTTTCTGCACTTTTCTAAGAAAAATAAAGTTATCCGCGTAATCTAAGCGATATTAATCAACGGAAAAATAGTCTAGATTAATGAAACAACTTGAGATTGTATAGAATCAACGAGTTTTACTCGAATTTCAAAGAAATTAGGAAAGAAAAACGTAAATTACCATAAATTTCCATAAATTACCACGTAAGCGGTAAAATGACCGCATAAATTTCCATCGAGATTTTCATATCAAAAAATTCGTTTATTTTTTGCCGTTTGATTGAAATAAAGGAAACACATGCAAAATAAATAAAACACGTACAAGTTTGTAAAATAACCCGTAAAAATTGAATAAATTGTTTTTATTGGTTAAAATTTAATTAAAACTCTCGTTTTTTCTACACACCTGCTCCTTTCTCTCGAAGCTCGAACTTACGCGTAACGCGAAGCATCATTGAGCCTATTTCGTACCGTTACAGTAGTTAATATCGACAAATGATGATGTTTGCTAGTTAGCGTACCTACCGATGGTACATGTTTAATGAAAAAATTTATGGGGGGCCTAGCGTGAGAGCTAGGACGTAACAGAGTAACCAGGTTCCGAACTCGATCGGCCTGCTTCTACAATTGGATTCATCTGGAGATTGATGAAATTTCTCTTGATAACAGATTACCGTGACATCGCGAATGAGGTCGTATAAATATAGGAACGAGCATAACGATAAGGACCCGGGAGAGAAAGGCAAAAAAAGACGATGGCGACGGGGAAGACGACGATCGCGGCGATGGAGAAGACGAGAACGACCAAGAGGACGTTGGGGGCGAGGACGACAAGGACGACGATGCTGAGGATGACAACGAGGAAGATGATGACTACGACGGGGCCGGTGAAAACGACGACGAAGATTCCGAGGACGAGGAGGACGACCACAAGGACGACGACGACGACAAGGAGGAGGACGCCGACACCGAAAAAGATTCCTTTTTTTGTAGGCTGTTCATTTAAATTATAGGCACCACTTTGTGTAATGTACGGGGACTGTTTGCTAGGCATTCATATGTGGAATCTGGAAATCAAACACAATAAGAATAAAGAAGTGTTAAAACTTTTATTTTCATTGAAAAACAGTAGCTCTTTCGATTAACAAGTCAAGACGGCAGCGGTGACAAGGCTCTGAACGATCATCAGAAGATGAACCATCGGCCGCTGAAAACAACTCCCGAAGAAAACGTCCAACTGTGTCAAGCTGTAGAAGCAGCTCCTTTCATCACATTAGCCGCAGCATTAAATGAGGTGGCCATAAACATAAGCGTCAGCACCGCTTGGCGGTGATTGGAAGACGTTGGGCTAACCACTCATTGTCTGTCTGAAAAACAACGATGTTGGGCGAACTTCTTGTGTAGCGGGAAGAAAAGTAAAGACAACATCAGCATTCTGGAAAATGACATTTTTTCTGAGAATATCCCATAAAAATTCGATTGCAGAAAGTTCCCGCGGAAAAATACCCGATTCTTACAATACTGAAAATTAAGGTAAAAAAGTGATATTGCAATGCTTACAGGGGAGGATTTTCAATACCGGATCCACAATCCGTCGCTCTTGATGACACTCCGCATACGGTCGGGCATCGAGTTGACCAATTTGAGGCAAAGGTCTTGCCTTGCCTCCATTTCCGCCCAAACACGATACACGTGTGCCACGAGAGCATCTCGATTTCTATCCTTGCCAGATATCCATTCTCGAACCATTACGCCTATTAAGATTTATGAATTGGTATTTAACATTTACTGACAGTAGTAGCAAGGTTAATACCAACATATGCTGATCAAGAGACGCGGCAGCGGCTCGCCGCCAAGTATTAAAGAAAAAGCGTAGCGCGAGAGCTGCCGTACTCTTATATACAGTAAAATAGGGGTTTTATGTTAGACATACTCCACAGATTTTCGATCGGGTTCAAGTCCGGAGATTTGCTAGGCCAGTTGATTACATTGACGTCCGGGTGTTGTTCAAACCACGCCATCGTTTCCCGTGATGTGTGCACTGCAGCATTATCCTGCATAAATTGGATCTGCGGGTACACATCAACGGGAAAGCGCGCTCTGGCTGCGGGGAGCATGGTGGTTTCAAGGACGTCAACGTAATCAGCTGAATTCATCCTGGCCGGGATTTCGCATAGGCTTATGGGTCCAGCCGCTGACATGCAGCCCCAAAAGCCGACGGAAATCCTACCGGCCCACTGTTTCTCCACCACATAACGTGGGTCCAATTGGAATTGCCGGGCCCGTGGACGGTAAACATTCCGCCGGCTGTCGTTTGAGGTCTTGAAAACCTATACAAAGAGGGAGGCTATTATTGGGCAACTGGACTAAAAGAAAAAAGAGAGCGCAAGTAGTGAAAGAGCCGGACTTCTAGTAACATTTATTACTATTCATGTTATTCGCGTGTATACCCTTGCTTGATTCTACGAACCTATCTCATTACTTGACCCTGATTTCCCCTGCAGTGTTTTCGTTCCTGTTCCTAAGAGACTCCCCAGAGTGTTGCCCACAGCCACTCTTTTCTAATGCACAACTCTATCGCATTTTCACGAGGGCCAAAGGGAACTGTGGAAAACCTTAGCCCATATAGGTGACTATATTTTAACCGAAATTCAGTGGATTGTCATCATCAGTAAATCAGCAAAACTGCATCCCACCCAGCGATTGATTTGCGAGCCAGCGCATGGTTAAGCAGTCACCTAACGGAGCAACTGCGATCTCAAAAAAAATGACGAAAATTTCGAGTGAAATACCTTTTCGTCAGACCATATAACCGTGGCCCATTGTTCCGGCGTCCACTGCAGATGTTCTCGAGCGAAATGGAGTCGCTGCTCACGGTGCTCTTCTGTGAGTGGCGTTTTACGAGACGGACGATGAGCGGTTAGCCCAACGTCTTTCAATCGCCGCCGAGCAGTGCTGACGCTTATGTCTATGGCCGTCTCATCTAATGCTGCGGCTACTGTGGTGAAAGGCGCTGCTTCTACAGCTTGACACAGTTGGACGTCTTCTTCGGGAGTTGTTTTCCGCGGCCGACGGTTGTTCTTCCGATGATCTCTCAAAGCCGCGTCACCACCTAGCCTAAACTTGTTAATCCAAAGATCCACCGTTTTTCGATTGCACCCAATGATAGCTCGGATACGATCACGAGGACAGCCTGCCTGGTATAGACCAACGATCCGTCCCCGAGTCCCTGAATTATAATTCGCAAACAAATTACACTCCACTTCATTTGCTTCCGCCATATTCACTATTGCCTTGAAGGTAGAGATGAATATAAACACGAATAAAAGACAACGCATTATTACTACGCTGTAGTCAATAAAATGATGGATCATACAGGGTGATTCAGAAGGACTTGCTGCCCGGGTACCCTCGGGTTCGGAACGATATTTAAAGAGTTCCTACTTAGCCGTTTTGAGAAATTTAAGGGGCATTCACAGGGGCTAGGAAGGGGCTCTCGCTCGCGATCAGAGCAAACATTTTTGCCGATTGTTTCGAAGGCAATGTCACAGGACACGACTTTCGCGCAAAAAGTATCTGGCTGTCGTGTGACGTTAGGCATGTGTCAGCTGACGCGATCGCTCGGATTTTTCTAACCCTCGAAGAACAAAAAAGTGACAGACGATGATTCGCGCCAACGACATCGAAAGTCGGATTTGAAAGGGCGTGAAATGTACGCGAACTAAATGTTGGAACAAGGAAGCGAGAGATTGAGACGGAAGGAAGGCGAAAACGACGAAGACAGCGAGGATACCAAGACGTTTACGAGGATGACGGTGACGATGCAGTGGAGACGAAGTGGATGTCGAGGAAGACAAATATTAATGAAAACGACGATGATTTTGAAAAAATTAAAACTGTGAAAAAAAAGTAAACTTTTCCAAATAAAAAAAAAGGTTGAAAATATTTGTACTTTCTTGATTAATAATTTTATAGTTTTATTGTGAATCATTTTATTGTTTTATAATTAGAATGAATTAAATATTGAAATTGAAAATGAATTGTAATATTAAAAAAATGAAAAGAGCAAGGGGAAATTGAAGAAGACGACGACGATTACGGGGACGATGGGACGACGATGATGGTGGGGAGGACGACGGGGCCGGCGATAACTGTTTCAGTAATTGGTCAAAACTTTTTAGAGTGCAATATTTCGGGGTCTAACCCACATTGAAAAGCGATTCACTCGATCCCGCTGAGATCGATCAACCGAATGGTGCGTGCTGTACGCGGTCCATACAACAGTCAAGAAAGTGCGGCTCGAAAAGTTTGGATAGTCTAAAACGAGTTAACGTTTCGCAGGCAGGGTGAACATCTTCGCACTCGGAGTGCAGAATTTGCTTAACCCACGTTCGAACCGAGTCGCATCTCTGTTTGTGCACTCCATTAACTGATGGATGCAATCTTGGCGCGGGCTGAACAACGGTTACGATGCTAATGACGTCTGAATTTCCTGCGATTCGTTTCCAAATTCTGACATCATCAGCATCGTAACCGTTGTTCAGCCCGCGCCAAGATTGCATCCATCGGTTGATGGAGTGCAGAAACAGAGATGCGACTGGGTTCGAACGTGGGTTAAGCAATTTCTGCACTCCGAGTGCGAAGATGCTCACCCTGCATGCGATACGTAAACTTGTTTTAAACTATCGAAACATTTCGACCCGCACTTTCTTCACTGTTGTATGGACCGCGTACAGCACACACCGTTCGGTTGATTGATCTCAGCCGGATCGAGTGAATTGCTTTTCAATGTGGGTTAGACACCGAAATATTGCAGCCTAAAAAGTTTTAACAAATCAGTCCCAGTTTCAATTCGGTAATTGGTCAAAACCTTTTAGAGTGCAATATTTCGGAGTCTAACCCACAGTGAAAAGCGATTCACTCGTTCCGGCTGAGATCGATGAACCGAATGGTGTGTGCTGTACGCGGTGCATACGCCAGTCAAGAAAGTGCGGCTCGAAATGTCTGGATAGTCTCGAACGAGTTTACGCATCGCATGCAGGGTGAAAATCTTCGCACTCGGAGTGCAGAATTTGCTTAACCCATGTTCCAACCTAGTCGCATCTTTGTTTCTGTACTCCGTTAACCGATGGATGCAATCTGGGCGCGGGCTGAACAACGGTTACGATGACGTCTGAATTTCCTGCGATTCTCTTTCAAATTCAGACGTTATTAGCATCGTTACCGTTATTCAGCCCGCGCTGAGATTGCATCCATCGGTTAATGGAGTGCAGAAACAGAGATGCGACTGGGTTCGAGCGTGGGTTAAGCAATTTCTGCACTCCGAGTGCGAAGATGCTCACCCTGCATGCGATACGTAAACTTGTTTTAAACTATCGAAACTTTTTGACCCGCACTTTCTTCACTGTTGTATGAACCGCGTACAGCACACACCATTCGGTTGATTGATCTCAGCCGGATCGAGTGAATCGCTTTTCAATGTGGGTTAGACACCGAAATATTGCAGCCTAAAAAGTTTTAACCAATCAGTCCCAGTTTAAATTCGGTAATTGGTCAAAACCTTTCAGAGTGCAATATTTCGGCCTCTAACCCACATTGAAAAGCGATTCACTCGATCCGGCTGAGATCGATGAACCGAATGGTGTGTGCCATACAACAGTCAAGTTAGAAATTTCACGGCGAATAACGCAAAATGCTCTCAAAGTATGTAAACAAGGAAAAAATTATTTATTCAAAGCAACATGCATATATCGTGGGCTACAAAATTTTGTGTACTCCTCCATCGCCATTTCTTCGGGAGACCTCCTCTTCCTCCTCTTCTTCTTTGCTGGCTCAATGTTTTTGTCCTTTCTCATCTCTTCTCCCCCTTCTTGCTTATTTTTTCCCCCGGTTCTCTGTTCATCTACCATTCCCTCCTCCTCGTCTCCTTGATCCTCGTCTTCCCGTTCCTCAGCCCGCTCACCCATTCTTGATTCTTTCCCATTTTCGTTCCAATTCTTGTCGATCTCCTCTCCCTCTTCTTGGTCATTTTTTCCCCCGGTTCCTTGTTCGTCCCCCATTCCCTTCTCCTCGTCTTCTTGATCCTCGCCTTCCCGTTCCTCAGCTCGCTCTTCCATCCTTGATTCATTTCCATATTCTTTCAATTCCTTGTCAATCTCCTCTCCCCCTTCTTGCTCATTTTCTCCCCCGGTTCCTTGTTTGTCCCCCATTCCCTCCTCCTCGTCTCTTCGATCCTCGTCTTCCCGTTCCTCAGCCCGCTCTCCCATTCTTGATCCATTTCCAAGTTTTTTCAATTCCTTTTCCATATCCTCTCCCCCCTCTTGCTCACTTTCTCCCCCGGTTCCCTGTTCGTCTACAATTCCCTCCTCCTCGTCTCCTTGCTCCTCGACTTCCTGGTCCTCAATTTGTTCTCCCGTCATTTTTGAATTCTTTCCCGATTTCGATCGGCCTGCTGCCTCCCATTCGTCGACAAAAACGTGGTACCGTCCGGAAACAGCTTCATATGGATCCTCGCTGGAAAAAGAGAATCATTATTTTTCTTTGCTTCCTCATGGAGGAAGCTATGTGACGGTGAAAATGTTGTCATCCAATTTTCAATGTCAATACGCTTTTTTAAGCGTATTATCATCGAAAAATCACGTCTAGAAACATAGTTCGCATGTCTGTGTGTGTGTGTGTGTGTGTGTGTGTGTGTGTGTGTGTGTGTGTGTCCTGGCACTGTAAAATTCAAACGTGTATAACTCGAAAACGATTTAAGTTATAGGGCTCCCGTTTTATACGGAGGTTAATTGATACAGCCTCTTCATTCTCTAAGACCTGTTGGGGGATTGTCTAAAAAAAATACTGATTCTACGGCATTTTGAAAATTTCAAAAATTTTTGCAAATTTAACGTTCCAAAATTTCGACGCTGTAATTTCCGCAAATTTCGATTGAAATTCCGATTGAATTTGGGAAATATCAGTTGAACGGTTTCAATTTTATGTTTTTTCGCATCTCACGAAAATCTGATTTTTATTTTAAATCGTCTTACTGTTTTAATTTTTGCAATTTTTTCAAGGTATTGTGTATAAGTCCGAACTATTCAATTTTGTATAATCAAAAAATGAAAAAAATATTTTGAATATAATGTCTAAAGACATACCAATTAATTATTACCAATTACAATAATAATACTTACGCGTTTATTTCAGTATTTCGAAGAAATTCGATCAGCGGCAACTGATTATTCCTGACGAAACTGCGAAGGTACTCGGCGCGGTGCTTTAGACACGTATCTTCGTACATTTCGTCACAAATTTCCCTAACTATCGGACGAGGCAAAACTTTTTTTGCTTCCAACGGTGATGAATATTTTTTTTTTGTAAGAAGCACGAGGAGCTTCCCGAGTTGGCGAGGATTCTTAAAAAGATCCGTAAAATATCTCCTGCGCACCATTGTGGACGAATGTTACGACAGGAGACGAGACTATGGAATGACAGTTCAGTACACTGTAAAAAAAATCTGTATTGAAATTAATATAAAAGTGTAGGAAGTCTTTTTACAGATACCGTTTATTAATTTTAATATTATCGTTTGAAAATCAATGCTCTGCTTTTGGAATGTCTAATAATCGGTTAGTAATATCCCAACACTTAAGTGCTGGAAAAATCATATACGTATCGCAAGGAATCTATTATAAAACGTATTGAAATTAATATACACAGTTTCTATTTTTAAATTAAAAAAAAGTAAATTTAGCTCAGGAAAGTGTATCAATTTTACGGTGTTAGGTTACTGTAATTGTTATTATTTACTGTATGAATTTTAATATACAAATTTCGGAATTCTGTTTGGTGATTCAGTCTGCGAAAACTAATAACCGTTATTTTAAAATTAATATACTACGTTTTGAATGTCCCAGGAATGCGGAGTAATACTGTAATACCAAAGTAATGGAAAAATCATATATCTTTTTAAAAGTATCAGTTGTGGATTTATCAAAATTAATGCGCTTAGATATTAGTTTGTGTAAAAGTTGTTTTTAAATTCTTGGACAATGCCATAAATTTAGAATACAAAGGTGTATTAATTTTGCAAGACTTAATGCATTCAATTACTATTTATTTTTCGAAGTTTGATGCAAATGTAGTGTAAAAATCACAAACATGAAAATATGTATGATAATAGAGAGTATATTAAAATAAAAAACAGGGCTTGTAGTTTTGATATCTGAAAATGTTTTTTATTTATTTCAGAAGACCACGTAAATTCCAAATGCTGTTGTACAAAAGTAATAAATGTTGGTATCAAAAATTGTGAAAGAAATTCTTAAATAAAAATGCTTAGAGGCAGTTTTCTTAAATCTATATGAAACGACGTGGAGATGGGAGTTCAATCGTCCTCGAATGCTTGCAATGAACTGGCCAGCTTCATTACATTTGCATCGAACGACATCGTTTTCTTTTTTCTATTCCCCTTCTGCTTATGGCCGGTTTGAGGATTAATCTGGAGTAGCGCCCTGAAAACAGACAGGAAACACAAAATTTGAAAAAGCGATTAAAGAAAATTATTGTTCGAAAGTTCCGAAATTCGAGGGAATTTTCAAAAAATAGTCCCTGAACTTTCCCGTTATTGATAATCACATTATTACGAACAATTATATATAAAAAAAAGAGGTAATTTTGCTTTGTTTAAACGACATTGTAATTTTTTTTCGTTTTTTACAGTGACTCAATTTATTTTTAATTAATGTATACATCACCTTTGAATAAATTCCAAAGTTTTTGTGATTTCTGGACGGTACTCGTAACCGAATACGTAATACGCCAGAAATGTGACCAGCATTCCGTCGAGCACGTCCCGGGCACTGATGCTGTTTCCTTCGATGACTACGTCGCATTTCGCTTCGTTATCAAACAGTGATTTACCTGTAATTGAAAAACATTCACGTATATAAAAAATTATCAAAGTTCAGTAAAATTTGGAAGATTAGCAGTTTCATGAAATTGAATCGATATCGTTTTGCTACTTGTGATCGATGACGTTAATGCTACATTAAATAATGCTTCATAACGGTTTGTAAAATAGAAACGTTCTGTTATTATTAAAATTATTCGGTACTCTTGTGAACTTGCCTCTTATAATAAGAATCGGGAAGTCCGCATCAACTTCGTCAACGATCTCGGTAACCAACACATCTTCCTGTAAGCAGAGTTATAAGCGTATAAAAACATTTAAAACATCATCATTACAATGATCTGAACGATATTCTGGAGACAAAAAAACTTGGAAAGTAGGTAGAAATATTTAAAAATCAGTGACGGTACATGATTGAAATATTCAATTGAAAATAATTAAGAAATGTGTGTTAAGCAAGCAAATTTTAATTTTGTATATGAATGGTATTAGAATTCTATGGTTCATCGATTAGATTGATTTAAAAAACGTACAGATACAACTTTGCATAACAGCTGCAAGTCCTCTTTTAGTTGGATAGCGATCAAAGGGAATGTGAGTGCCATAATCGAAATATCACTTTTTGTGGCAGCACTCGAAGCTCGAGCTTCTGCTATGAGATTGAGAACATCGCTCGATTTCTCATTTTCTTCCTTATGGCTTGTTGATTTTTTCGCTTTTAATAATTGGGATTTCTCAGTGTAAATTGTATACTTTCTCAGTGATTTCGCAATCTTGGGCAAATATTCCTCCCACGTTTTGCTGATGGGCTTGCCAAGAAGACGTGAAGCGTGCTTTTCGATGTATTGCGGTGTTTTTAAATATGGCCAGTCTTGGAACACTTGGGCCAGGGTTCTTTTTTTTTTGTTGATTGTCATTCGCTGCGTTGGATAGGTATCGTTCATCAAATTGGTGATTTTTTCGTCATCTTTTTCCTTGGCTTCAAAGAATTTGATAAGGGCATTTTTTTTGTCGGTTTGAGATTGAGCAGTTTCTGTTGACGGTAAAAGAGGCTGGTACTCGACACAACCGTATTCGTCTTGTTTCCGCGGTGGTTCTACGGGTTCAGAAACATCATCATCGTCCTTATCGTTCAGTCCGAACTCGACACGTTTCTTTGCTTCCTTATCAAATTTCCGATAATTTACAGCGTTGTAAATTTGTTGACGCAAAGTTTCCATACCGGAACCAACCACTTTGTCGCTGATTACATCGCTGAAAGTTTTCGGATATTTTTCCGTTATCATTTTCGCCATTCGTTCCGCAGTTGATCGCGAATAATCTTTTAAATGGTGAATCATGTGATCTGCAATAGTAGCCACCATTGCTCGTCGATCAACTTCGTACGCCCTTTGTCCGTTTTGGCAAGATTTCATCAGACGCTCCGGAAATTTCCCTCAAATGTTGCTACCAACCGATTCTCCAAGAGCCACTGGCGATTCGTTGATCGAACGTTCATTCGCAGTTGAAGTCGACGGCTTAGCTTCGAGTAATGTTTTTGAACTTTCAGTTGCCGATTGCCAAGTTCCATTTTCGGGTATTAACATCAAACAAATTGGTGTTAGTGACATCTTGCTGAGTTCTAGTAGGATCTCATCGTCGTCTACTTCTGTTCCGTCTTCTTCTAAAGCCACCTGAATACAAGCCGTTATTACGTTATTACAGCCGTCCAATATAAATTACACTATATAAGCATCAAAATGAAGATTCTTTTATTTTTTTAATTTTTTTTCCTTCCTGTTCAAACAGCTGTAACTCTATTCAAAATGGTCGAAGGGAATAAAGTGTATAACAAATCAAACGTGTCAATTTTGTTCAGATTTTTAATGTTTATAATTATCGAGAAAGTGGACGACGAAGTTACGTTTCATAAAAATTTCGCTGTAGATTCAGAGTGGAAAGCCGGAACTTTTTTTAAAAATTACTTGAGAAATGTATGGACGAACAATACTTTTAAATTTACGTCAATTAATTAATTAATTGTGTGACAAAAAGCCTCTATAATTTGGTGGAAGTTTATACAATTTTTCGAGATTAGACACTGAGATTTCAGTAAAAAAAAAAAAAAAAAAAGTACAAATTGATTAAAATTTTCAAAAAGAAACGAATTTTTGTAGTGCGGTAAGAGAGGAGAAATTCACCGTCAACGGTAGGCACGTAAAGTTGATTACAAAGTTCAAATACTTTAGTATTGACAGTGGAGAATCTGTGTTGTGAAAAACTGGGGAAAGATTTGTACAAATGTTTTCAATTGTACATAATTACTATTATGGAATGGGTTTCCAACTACTTTCGATAATTCATTACGAAGACAGCCGTTTAGAAAAATCTTATTATGTGGAGCAAAATAAGCATCTTCATTTTGACAGGTATAGCGTACATATATATTGGTACAGGGCAAAGAAAGGTGTTTAAAAGAGCAAAATATTTCTAGAAGCATGCGATGTTCATTAACCAAAACATTTTTACGTCATTCCAGTCTCTTTTGGGTCATGCATGTGGAAGTAATGTAAGAATATATACAAAGAAAAAGCTTATAACCTTGTAAACGCCGTCAGAAAAGTTCAGTTTTTTTTTGGCATTGCCAATTAGGTCTGTTAGTGTAGCTGCTTTCACTGCTATTTTTTTAGAGCGGTCAGGTAAGCAAACTTTGAAAAGAGACATGCTACTTATGTTCAACCCTGTAAGTAAAACAAAAAAAACATCGCACACACTTAAATACAACAACAAAAACGAAACGAAACGTCACTAATTTCTATTATACCTTTTTTTCATTTTTGAGAGTTCAAAGTACAAAGCTCATTTTAAATAAAATTATTTTTCAAGTCTTTTTGTTTTTTTGTTGCTTTCACCCTGCAGGTTTCACAACCGCTGGATTTTTTTTTAACAACAGAAGCTCGAAAATTTCCCGAAACCCAGGCGAATACCACTTTTTCAGTGGGTGCGAGCTTACCTTCTTTGAAATCGTTATAAGGATCGCGCAACTAATCCGTAATTTGGTTTTACGCAGATTAAGGACCCTGCGTTATATACAGTCAATTTTTCCGTACTTGGCAACTCGTGTAAGGGTAAGCAAATATGTTTGACAACTTGACCGATCTCATAAACACGAAGATAGGGAACAAAACGTGTCTTCAATACTTCGAATACCATGAACACAACTTCTTCATCGCTCAGTTTGAGAACTATTTTTCCAACTTCAATGCCATATTGATATCCTCTTTGCCCAATAATTAAACAATCGCCAACTTTGTACGTGATTCCCTTGACCATTGCTTGATTGCATTTCTGAGGGAGACGAATACTTTCGACTGCTTGCTGTATATTTTCAGGATAAAGACATTTTTCAAAATGAGAATTCCCTTTCAGTTCGATTACTGGTCTGATATCCGCGCCCAACCGAATAAAACTCTGCATTAATTCGTGTTTTTCACAGAGAGATTTGGTTACATTAATATAATTTCGGCTGTAACGGAGAACTCGCTTGAAATAACTGTGCTTGCTCTCAAAGCGCATAGACCACACTTTCATTAAAGGCCCAAATTTCAGTATTAATTCAGGGTAATGTCTCAAGTAATGGTGTTTTGGACGAACATTCTGTGCTAAAGTTTTTCTCAGTACCATGTATTCGCTTATGATTCTGTCCAAGTATGGCAAAGAATGCTTGTTAATTTTAGGAGCGCAAACAATCTCAACTATTTCTTCAAGAAGAAGAACGGCTTGCCACATATCATCCATGTGATTTTCGATTTTGTCCACGATAAATAGTGGAAAAAGCTTGAAAAATATACAAATTTGCCAAGCCCCCCCCAACAATCCTTTTTTTCTTAATTGAAACTGGACATGGCTTATCGCGTAAATCTTCTTTTGAATACTTGAAAGAATCAATTCGCTTATTCAAAAATGATATTGAAAACCATTCCGCTTGAATGAAGTAATCAATAAAAATTTTCAAATCATATGCGACAACTCCTTCCAACAAATCGTGACCGAGACAGGGTGGCAAACCTGGAGCACAGACGTGAAAATAAGACAACTCGTTAAACTTCGAATTGAATTTTATACCTTGGTAGTGGTCCGCTTTATTTTTTTCTCCCAACGCATGGTTGTAATTTTCAATAGTTCTTGCCTCTGACGTCAAACATTGAACGTCGTCATTGAGCTCATCCCTCGTAAATAAACAATACCGACAAAAATGTTTCGATGTACTGAAATTTGTCACGAATCCGCCGAGTTCATGACTTCCTAAATTATCTCCTGCAATGAAAACAAGTGAGCCTTTTACATTTTCTCCCGAAGGCAGTTGAACTCCGGTTATTTCCAATTCTGTCAAGTCTTGCACAATTTTTCCATAAACTTTTTCATGATCAAATTCTTTTTCTTTGCAAAGCGCAACCAGTTTTATCGAATTGACATGCGAGCGGATATATTCAGGAAAGTTACCAACGCTGAAGTAAATGCCGATCAATTTATGTTTGTGAATGGCAGTACCAATCGGATTTACTACCTCGAAAGCGTCCTGATATAAAATTATTTTCAGGGCATTCGGGTTTTTTTTAAAAAAGACAGACTCTTTGTACAAAGATCCGTCTGTGAAATCTTCAAGAATATCTCTTTCACAGTTTTCAAAATTTCTGCGCAACTGATCACTGAGTGATTTATCGGTAAAAAGCTGTTTCACCGTTTCGAGTATGGGAACGTAATGGAAAAATGTTTTGTTGTTATGATCTTCGCTCAAAAGAACTTCAACGGGTTCAACAAAAGAACAGCTTGAAATATAAAACTGTTTGCGTTTGTAAACTGTATTTAAAAGTTTTACTGCTTCGGAGAATGGGTTTTCCTCACATATTTTATCGATCTCCGAATTGACGCGATCTGACGCAACATTTTCCGATTCCAAAAGTTTCCTCAAATTCGATTTCATTATTGCGTTACTTTGTTCATGCGCATTAGAGATGTCCAGAATCGCAGTTTGAAGAGTGGAAACTGGTACTAACAACGAGGACTCCAATTTCAAAAATAATTGAGCCACGTTCAAGTTGAACAGATCTTTGGAATATTCGTTTCGAGTATCATCGACAACGTCGTTCTCGAAATCTGGCAGAATTGATAATTCTCCTATTTCTTGAACCAGTTGATTTTCATCGACAGCAACTACTGCGCAATCCAATGCGGGCATATCAACCGCAAGGTTTCTAGTGCTAGGCGGGTGCTTTTTAGAGACATGGCCTGAGAAAGAATGCAACACGTCGTACTCTTTAACGCAATTAGCAAAGGGACACTTTACTCTTTCTTTACGTCGGATATGATAGTTGACATGCTTAATAATTTTCTGTCGAGAATCAAATTCTTTCTGGCAAAGAGGAATCGTGCAAACGTAATTTGTGTGTTCGGTAGAAGTAGTATCGAGAGCGTTGATTGTTCTTTTTTTTAAGCGAACGCTATGAACTCGCCATAAGTGAGCTCTCAAAGAGCCTTCCAGCCGGAACATCTTTTTGCAACCATTGAAACCGCAATGAAAATTTTGTGTTATATTGAAATGGAATTGACGATGTGCCAAGTACGGTATCAGTTCGTGAGACTGATAGTTGCAAAATTGACATATATACATTCTTTCTGCAAGATTGAGAACAAAATCTAAGATATAGTATACACTAAATAGAGATTTTTTCATATTGATAACAAAATACGAACTGACTACGCATGATACTCGGACAAAGTTCAAAGTATGTTCGAATAGAAGGTATAAACTGACGTTATTTTTGGACGGGATTCAAGTTATTGACAGTGAATAAACGCCTTGCGAGTATCCAAAGCACTTGAAAAAAAAAAATAGAAATTAAAAAAAAAAGTATATATGATTTAAAAATTCCGTTTGAGAAAAAATAGTCAGCGGAACAATTGTTCTCTCCATTAAAAAAAATAGTTAGTACTTTAAACGTTCAAACAAAAAAAAGGACGAAACTCGTTTTTCGAAATTATGTACATTGGAAAAATTAGAAATGGTTAAAAATAAAATAATCGTGTAATAAAATCAAGCTTACCGCTCGCAGATCGTAGACCGAAATTGAAAATATATCTCCGGCAGCTTTCCGGTTTCAGGCAGACCGAGGGGGAATTGCGTGCATTTATGGTGGCCGTCTCTGCAACGGCGGCGCTGATGAACCCTTAGCAACGACTCCGAGGACTGTAGTTCCTGCTTGGAGATGAAAAGTTTGAATCTCGAATATCCGCGTTCGTATTCTTTATTTTCATTCATTCGCATAATTTTTTTTTTCAATTCACACAGCACACTGAGACGAGAAAAATATATGGTACCGCCGAGTTTGGTACGATTTGAAACATAATAATTATGTCGACTCTATGTGGCCGCGACTGGACCGCTGTGAGGAATTTCCATCATTTTATAAAAGTAGCTGCGGCGAGTGAATTCGTTTTTTCAAGTTTTATCTCCGAAGGACTGACAATTCCTCTGCCGAGAGAAAACTTTTTCCGCTGTCTACTTTCTTTTGTTTCTATTTTTCAACCTATACACCGGATGGAATTAAATTTATTTTTCAAAAGTAACTTCATCAGTTGATTTCAAGCTTTCATACTTTTCCTCAAAACTAATTATTTGTCCACCAGAACGAAAACTTGTTCCGCTGTCTACTTTTATTCCTTTTGCTATTTCTGTTGCTCCGCTAAGTAGAATTTCAATTCATTTGCTGCGTCTGGTTATTCCACCATTTTATACTTTTTATAAAAACTGCTATTCTTTTTCTACCGCAGGGGAAACTTGTTCCGCTGTCTACTTTTATTCCTTTTGCTATTTCTGTTCCTCCGCTAAGTAGAATTTCAATTCATTTGCTGCGTCTGGTTATTCGATCATTTTATACTTTTTATAAAAACTTCTATTCTTTTTCTACGGCAGAGGAAACTTAATCCGCTGTCCACTTTTTTCCTTTTGCTATTTTTGTTCCTCCGCTAAATAGAATTTCAATTCATTTTCCAAAATGCGATACGTTTGGTTAATTCCATATATTTTATATTTCTTCGCCAAACTTTAATTTTTTTTCTACCAGAAAGAAACATTTAATACAAGGAACTTGAGGAGTCCTTCGATTCCTACGAATACAAGGAACTGCTTCTCACGCATATCGTTTTATTATAAGGAAACTTCTTTTTCGAAAGTATACGCACCACGCGGTAACCTATATAATCACCCCGCTCGCACTCAGCATACCACAAGATCGTAAAAATATGAACTGGTCAACAATAAAATAGTCTTGTAATAAAAATCAAGCTTACCGCTCGCAGATCGTAGACCGAAATTGAAAATATATCTCCGGCAGCTTTCCAGTTTCAGGCAGACCGAGGTGGAATTGCGTGTATTTATGGTGGCCGTCTCTGCAACGGCGGCACTGATGAACCCTTAGCAACGACTCCGAGGACCTGCTTGGAGTTGAAAAGTTTGAATCTCGAATATCCGCGTTCGTATTCTTCATTTCCATTCATTTTCCTTCATTCATTCATTTTTTTTCAATTCACACAGCACACTGAGACGAGAAAAATATATGGTACCGCCGAGTTTGGTGCAATTTTAAACATAATAATTATATCGACTCTATGTGGCCATGACTGGACCACTGTGAGGAATTTCCATTATTTTAGAAAAGTAGCTGCGGCGAGTGAATTCGTTTTTTCAAGTTTTATCTCCGAAGGACTGACAATTCCTCTGCCGAGAGAAAACTTTTTCCGCTGACTACTTTCTTTTGTTTTTATTTTTCAACCTATACACTGGATGGAATTAAATTTATTTTTCAAAAGTAACTGCATCAGTTGATTTCAAGCTTTCATACTTTTCCTCAAAACTAATTATTTGTCCACCAGAACGAAAACTTGTTCCGCTGTCTACTTTTATTCCTTTTGCTATTTCTGTTGCTCCGCTAAGTAGAATTTCAATTCATTTGCTGCGTCTGGTTATTCCACCATTTTATACTTTTTATAAAAACTTCTATTCTTTTTCTACCGCAGGGGAAACTTGTTCCGCTGTCTACTTTTGTCCTTTCGCTATTTTTGTTCCTCCGCTAAGGAGAATTCCAATTCATTTTTCAAAATACGATACGGTTGGTTAATTCCATATATTTTATATTTCTTCGCCAAACGTTAATTCCTTTTCTCCCAGGGAGAAACATTCAATACAAGGAACTTGAGGAGTCCTTCGATTCCTACGAAGACAAGGAACTGCGTCTCACGCATATCGTTTTATTACAAGGAAACTTTTTTTTCGAAAGTATACGCACCGTGCGGTAACCTAACCTCCCTAAACCGAAATCACCCCGCTCGCACTCAGCATACCACAAGATCGTAAAAATATAAACTGGTCAACAATAAAATAGTCTTGTATAATAAAATCAACCGTACTTTTGTCTCTCCCAGATCGTAGACCGAAATTGAAAAGCTATCTCCGGCAAGTTTCAGTGGTATTCGTGCATGCATGCAACCGCGACCCGTCAGGCACTGTCGAGGTGGAATTGCGTATTATCTATAGTGACCGTTTCCGCGACGGCGGCGCTGAATACTGGCAGCAACGACTCTACTCGCCGACGTAGAAACTATTTTATTTTGAAACGACCAATATAGATTCTCCGATCATCAACATTTGTCATTGAATTTCTGAAATGACGATCGCAGTAGACAAAATCAAGTACGTGGCAACAAATGAACCGACGAATTCAATGCGTGTGGTAAACGCGACCATTTTTTCGTTCCGATCCGAGCTACAAGTTCTCTGTCGAGTCTTTTTACTTCGACGTGATCGTCTCGAAGTTTGACATCGACGACGACTTTTCTTTTTGCTCTTTTCGATACGAGGGCGTTAGACTTTTGGATCTTTCTTCCTAATATATATTTACTATAAATATTTTTTTTTTTCGTGTAAATAGATCGTTTGAATACGTAACTCGAAAGACACATAAAATAACGCATACCGATGCGTCAGGGAAATATTTTGAAATACTCGGGAAACTTGGAGAAGTCGCAACGAGGAAACAGCGATCACCCTTAAATAACGTTTTTCGTTTTTGCATTAATTATGCTTCCTTGACAATGTCGACGTGATTTACTTTCGACATGGTCGATCGTCAAGAAATATCGAGTCTTTTATATAATTGATGAGCATCGAGTTGTTCCAAAACCTCCGAAATCCACACGCGAAAGAAACAAACTTTTCGCCCAATAAGATACTCATCGTTTTTTCAGTATATGAAAAAAAAAATTATGTTAACGATTTTCCGGATTATTTGGAAATATTCTTACGAGGTGTCGACGTAAAAAGTTGAAAAAAGAGGCCATATTTACACAATCTCTACAGTTCTCTACATTTCTCGTTTCTTTCGAAAACGACGAATTCTCAGCAAATTTCATTCGAATACGTTATCGACATTTTGTTGCACTCTCACAAACTTCGTAAAAGTTGAAACTTTCGTAATTCGTTAAGAGAGCCGATACGGTTTTTTCTTATCCGAAAGATACGCACCACGCGGTAACCTAACCTCCCTAGATCGAAATCACGCCGCTCGCACTCGACATACCGCGAGATTGTAAAAATATAAACTGGTCAACAATGAAATAATTCTGTAATAAAATCAACCATACTTGTCTCTCACAGATCGTAGACCGAAATTGAAAAGCTATCTCAGTAGGTAGATATAGCGGATTCTGGATACAGATTCCTACTACCGACACTTACCGACTCTACAGTCGAGACACGAACCCCCTTCCAGAACCTTCTAGAACCTTCCAGAACCTTCTAGAACGTTCTCGAAGGTTCGATGATGACGTCATCGTGATGACACGTGTGACGAGGGGGGTGAGAGGGGGGTATTTTTTCGTCACTGACCTTGATGATGTCAGTGACCGTGTTGAGGAGGGGTATTTTTTTCATGACTGACCTCGATGCGTTATGAGGAGGAGGGTGAGGGGAGGGTATTTTTTTCAGGAATTGCGACGTTACGAGGCAGAGGGGTGAGAGGAGGGTATTTTTTCATGACTGACCTCGATGCGTTTTATGAGGCGGAGGGTAAGGGTGATGATGTCAGTGACCGTGTTGAGGAGGGGTATTTTTTTCATGACTGACCTCGATGCGTTATGAGGAGGAGGGTGAGGGGAGGGTATTTTTTTCAGGAATTGCGACGTTACGAGGCAGAGGGGTGAGAGGAGGGTATTTTTTCATGACTGACCTCGATGCGTTTTATGAGGCGGAGGGTAAGGGGAGGGTATTTTTTTCAGGAATGTTCTCGATGATGGTGACGTCGAGTGTCCAAGGTCGGAGGGAGGGGTTCTTTTGGAACGTTCTCGATGACGTTTTACGAGGTAGGGAGTCAAGGTTACAGGAAGGGACTTGACAAAATGTCTTTCAACAAAGAGGAACGCTTCTAGAAATTTCCTTTAAAAATTAGCAGAGGGGGTGAAGTAGGATATATAAGGCTGGAATTTTAGCGCACAAACGTATTGGTCATTCAGTTGTCTAATGAGTTGCACTGCTCTGAAACATCGTGAACTTCAACAACGAGTAGAGCTTTTATTGAAGAATATTCAAGAAGTTAAAGGCTTGATAAAAATAAAGTCTGATGTCAATCATCTTACGCGAAAATTAAAAAATCTTTCGGTGTAACTTGAAGAAAAAAGTGAAAAAATTTGAACATTCATAAAAAACCCGACCATGGATTTCACTAAAATAAACAAAATTGGCTGTCTAACTGAATATCTACCATTGAAAAAACTCAACGAGCTGGAACTGGATGAGACCTACCTGATCACCGATATACGGAACGTTTCAACAAAGTTTGGGTCTAGAATCGTTGTGGATGTGGAAGATATGTTCTGTCTATTTTTGCCTGAGAGGTTGGCAAAATTTCTGGATACTGAAAAAACTGTCTTCGATGAAATGAAAACCGCATCGGGACAGAAGAAACTCCGAATGATTTACCATGGAGGAAAATATAATTCCGTCGAATTTTGTTAATACGAACAAAATCCAGTTAACATTGTATTGTATTTAACATGATGAATCTACTGACTTGTAACTTTCAAACTTCGCAATATTATTGAAAAAGATGGTGCTTCAAAAATAAACGTACTCACATGAAAAGTGTGTTAATGATCTCTTTACCTACGTAAAAAATAGACAAAAACTACTAGAAATAGCATTCTTTAGAAATAATAAAACTCTAGTTCAAATTTAAATTTGAATAAACGTATTTGACAAAAATTGTTGGATGCTGCAAAAAATATATACTCGAGGAATTGGAAACCCCATCCTGACAAAACAAACTTTTAATGATTTACCGACACGCTAAATATATATTATCAAGTCGAATTTCGTAAATACCAACACATCCATTTAACATTATTTCATATTAAACATGGTACTGACTTGTAAATTTTAAGCTTTTTGCATTTTTCCGAAGATATTAACATAAAAAGTATGTACATGATCTTTTCTATATATATATATTGAGAATGGATATTAGGTTTTAAAAAGGGTTTTGGGAATTGTTGAATTAATAATGAAAAACACATGAATCGACCTCTGTTGTTGTTGTTGTTGTTGTTGTGACAAAATATATATATATATATAATTTATATATATATATATATATTCTCTTTGATTTTAAAGATACATTCGTATCAAATATATATATATATATATGAATGTGAAAAAAAATCTTGAATTTTAAACTCTTTCGAAATAATATCCTCCTCGAGCATCCTGACGAAGATGTCCTGCAATGTCCTGCCACAGCAGCACGTTGCTGCTCACCCTAGGGCTAGACATTTCTGCGATCTGAATTGTTATCCGAACCGCTTCCATGAGCTTGTCGAAATCAGCAGGTGGAGTGTTCTCCACCCACTCAGGCAGTAAACGAACATTCAGGGTCCTCGTTTGGTCCATTTTCCTTGGATAAACAAAAATAATCGATACAGTTTTAATTATTTTGGGAAGATTCTATTTGTTTTCATACAGCAGCAGCCTTGTTGATTTAATAAATCCGACCTGTATTCGTGTAACTAAGAGTTATGAATGGAAAACAAATTTTTTAATAATATCATTGTTACTTACTTTAGAGTTTTTAGGCGTGCTCCGGAAGGAAAAAATGAAAGTTCGTCGACAAAACTATGATGATGATGATGATGATGATGATGATGATGATGATGATGATGATGATGATGACCTCAGTAGATTTTTTTTTCTGCAACATGCATGTCAATGTTCACCATGTTATTTTTTCCATAAAAATCAAAAACCTTATTGTTAATAAAAAATTTTCGAATTAAAAAACAAAATTAGACCCTTTTTTACTAATTAAATTTTCGAATTAGAAAAAAAAAAATCAGACTCTCAATGACAAATCAAACATTTTATAGAAAAAAGTTTTCAACTTCTCATGAGAAAGAAAGAAATATTATATCGATTGAACAGCACCAAATTTAAAAAAATAAATAACCAATTTCAAATTTTAATCGAAAAAAGTTTTTCAAAGTTTTTCATGAGAAAAAAAATGTAACGTTACAAGCTTGTTTAGTAATGTTTCGGTTACTCACTCGAGAAAAACGAACAGGGCAGTGTTGAAAATTGATGGTGATGACCACTGTAGATTTTTGCACCAACGTTAACACGCTTACACGGACCGCAGCGATTGTCACTAAGTGTTTCTTCAAGATGGAATTATATCGGAGAAAAAATTATGAAAATCACCGTAGTAGGTATATGAAAATCAACCACAAGGTTTGTCACTTCGATGCGACTCGTTCGAAGACGAAATAATGACTGCAGGGCGAGTGTAAGACTTTTTATAAAGTTCTTTTGTTTATAACAGTAATGAATCTCTCTATGCGTAGTCTTGTAATATGATCCCAATAAGATCGTAAATATTCGGTTCAAAAATAATTCTAAGAATTCAACTGTCGTTAGCGAGCTGACAAAAACATTGGAATGTTTATAGAATTTTTTTCACACCACGTCTCTATAAATTGATGCAGAAGCATCGTCAAAGCATCAGTCGAACTTGGCCTTCCAATTATTATTGTTGTGGTTAGTGTTCAGTGAGAAATCAGAATGGATTCAGAGAAATGTCTTAAGCTGATCCGCATCATGGAAGCTGCTTATAAAATAATGGTTGAAAATAAGATATCAACCAGTAATGTTGATAAGTGGAAAAAACTTGGCACACGAAATATTAGACTTTTGAACAAACTTTTAAAAACAGCCTCTACTGTTGGAGAAAAAACCAGAATTTTAACCACTGTAGGAATCTTGAAGTCGTTGAGGACACGGATCGAACTGTTGAGAAAGAGAGGGGAAGGTGTGAAAAAACAACGACGGAGCGATAGAGTACGATGGGAAGATTTGGATTCAGCCTTCAAACGGAGAATAAGGACAGGAGTTGTAGTGAATATACAACATAAAGAATTACAAAATTTTCTTGATGATGCAAAAGAACTTGTTTCCAACCGATTGAAAAATCTTTTACAAAAAGAAGGAAGTGTAAAAGTGAACACAGTTTTGTCTTGTAAATTCAATTGCTTGAAAAACGGTGAAATAGTCGAAGAGATGAAGTTTTTCAACACGAAAAATGAAGCAGTTCTACCGGCAACGAATTTGAGACAGTGGTTCACCGAGCACGTGAACGAGAAATTAGCAGCAAAGATTGAAGACTTCCAAGAAAAAGACTCTGGCTGGACGTTGATTGAAATCATAAATTTATCTGTAAACATAAACAGATATGTGCCGCTACAAGGCGGTCTATCAACTTACAGTCCGCTACCAACATTCATTAGAGATAAGAAGGCAGTAGTAAACATTAAGAACAATGATCCATACTGTTTCTTGTGGTCTGTTACAGCAGCGCTATTTCCAGCGAACAATAACGTGAGCGTAACGAGTTCCTATCCGAATTTCGGTACAGTGTTGAAATACGACGGTATCAATTTCCCGATTACTCTGAAAGATATTTCGAAATTTGAAGAAATGAATAACTTAGCAATTAACGTTTATGGAATCGAAAATTTTCAGAATAAGGCTAGTTGTGAAATTGTACCGATTCATTTGAGTAAACATAAATCAGATAAGCCTACCATCCACTTGCTTATGTTTGAAACTGGATCAGATGACACTGAAAATACTATTTATCATTTCGCATGGATCCGTAGTTTATCACGATTGTTGAGTTCACAAATTTCAAAGCATAAGGGCTATACCTGGTTGTGCGACAGGTGTTTAAACCACTTCCACACACACGCTTGCTTGCAGAAACATAGAATATACTGTGAAAAATTGAATCAATGCAAAGTTATAATGCCAGAAGAAAAAGATAAATTTTTTTCCTTCCAAAATTTTAAACGTAAAGAAAGTGTTCCATTCTGTCTTTACCTTGAATGACCTTGAATGTCTCTTGGAGCCTGTCAGCAACATTTCCGAGTCGGGTGATAGAACACTGTATCAGAAGCATATTCCTTATAGTATAGCTTATTATTTGAAATGTGCCTTTGACGGATCTATTTCTAAATTGAGAACCTATCGTGGACCAGACTGTGTAGAATGGTTCACGAATGAATTGAACCAAATGGCACGAGATTTAAAACCCTACTTTGAGTCTGTTGTACCGATGGAAATGTTGAGTGACGAACAGAAAGAATCATTCGATACCGCAAAAATTTGTCATGTTTGTGAAAGATTATTCACTTCAGACGATGTCAAGCACCGTGATCATTGTCATTTCACAGGGAAATTTCGTGGTGCTGCACATGAAGGTTGCAATCTGAATTACAAAGATGCACAATTTATTCCCGTTATATTCCATAATTTATCAGGATATGATTCTCATTTTTTAGTAAAAGCTTTAGCAACATCCTTTGAGGGTGCTGTTAAACTTTTACCAATGAATAAAGAGAAATATATATCTTTTACGAAAAATGTTGCAAAGACAAAAATGAGTTTTCGATTCATCGATTCGTTCAGATTCATGTCAAGCAGTATTGAAATGTTAGCCTCGTATCTGAGCGATGATGAAAAATCAATCACACGAGAACATTGTAATAGTACTGAAGAATTTTCATTATTAACCAGAAAAGGTGTATTCCCGTATGATTATGTTGATAGTTGGGAAAAACTCGATGAAAAGCAGCTACCTTCGAGAGAACAATTTTATTCTCAATTAAATGATGAGAACATTTCAGAGGAAGACTATTTACATGCATGTAATGTTTGGCAAGAGTTTGATTTAAAAACCTTGGGTCAATACTCTGACTTGTATTTACAAACCGATGTTCTGCTTTTAGCTGATATTTTCGAGAATTTCAGACGTAATTGTTTGAATACATATAGTTTAGATCCTCTACACTATTATACAGCGCCAGGCCTTGCGTTTGATGCGATGCTAAAATGTACCGGTGTAACGCTTGAACTGCTTGTTGACATCGATATGTTATTGTTTTTGGAAAGGGGCATTCGAGGCGGCGTAGCTCAATGTTCAAACAGATACGCTAAAGCGAATAATAAGTATATGGGAGCAGCGTACGATCCCAGTCAAGAAACATCTCATCTTATGTATTATGACGTAAATAACTTGTATGGAGCAGCTATGAGTCAGTGTTTACCCTATGCCGGTTTTGAATGGGTATCAGACGTTGACGTATTTAGTGTTCCAGACGATTCACCCACTGGTTATATATTGGAAGTAGACCTAATATACCCACAGGAACTGCAAGAAATCCACAAAGACCTGCCGATGGGCCCAGAGCATTTCACACCACAAGGATCCAAGATATCGAAATTAACAACTACCTTATTTTCAAAGGAAAAATATATCATTCATTACAAAGTCTTGAAGCAATATCTGAGCTTGGGCATGAAGTTGAAAAAAATTCATCGAATATTGAAATTTAAGCAGGCGCCATGGCTTCGAAAATATATAGATTTGAACACGGATTTGAGAAAAAAATCCACGAATGATTTTGAAAAAAACTTTTACAAACTCATGAATAACGCAGTTTTTGGTAAAACTTTGGAAAACGTGAGGAAATACAGAGATGTTAAACTAATTACCAAATGGGATGGACGCTATGGAGCAAGATCACTTATAGCAAGACCGAATTTTCATAGCTGTACCATTTTTGATAAAGATATGGTAATAATTGAACTCCGTCGTACGAAAATTAAGTTTAATAAACCAATGTATGTTGGATTCTCAATCCTAGACCTTGCTAAAAGTTATATTTATGACTTTCATTATAATTATATAAAAGATCGATTCGGAGAACATGCCAAGTTAATGTATACCGATACAGACAGTCTGTTATACCATTTCACTGGTATAGATATATATGAGGCTATGAAGAAAGATTTGGATAAATTCGATACATCTGACTACCCGCCAGATAATGTATACAAAATGCCTCGAGTGAATAAAAAAGTTATAGGTTTGATGAAAGATGAAAATAATGGGAAAATCATGACAGAGTTCATAGGTTTAAGAGCAAAATTGTATTCGTTTAAAATTTTAGGTGATGATCAGGAAAAAAAACGAGCTAAAGGAGTCAAAAGGTCCACTCTCAAAAGAATTACATTTGATGATTACCTTGATTGTGCTTTACAACACAAAAATCTTGTGAAAAGTCAAAATTTAATTCAGAGTACAAAACATCAGGTTCACACCGTGAAGCAAAATAAAATAGCCTTGAGCTGGCAAGATACTAAGCGGATCATATTTCCTGATAAGATGGACACGCTTCCATGGGGCTATAGGTTGTGTAAATGAATGAGTGAACGCCGTATGTGTACACGACGAAATAAAAAGTTTTTCAATACATCGTTGTTATTTTATTTCAAAGACCGTATATACAAATTTATCCAACATATGTATGCTGATTGTTTTACAAAAAGATAATGCTTTTTTTCAATTCATCTTCTCCTCGACACTGTTATGGAACGTATAAATTAGTATAAAAAAATTATACATCAGATTCATTAATCCAACTATTATGAGAGTCATCAAAACCTAACCATTTAACAAGCAATTTATTTCCACGTTTCCGTACAACTTTTTCTACAAGGTAAACATTCGGATATTTGACCATGCTGAGTTCCTCTTGATAAAAGCCACCTTCGATCGGTTTATCCTGGTAATCCTTGAGCTTGTACGTTACAGGTTTGGTATTGACAACTTGACTGATGGTAAATATTTCTGTTGTCCAATTTGGCGTATAACCTTTTTCGAAAACGTGCTTGTATTTGCTGATTCGCACTTTATCACCAACTTTAAATTTAATTTTTTTCGTTCGATTACTTTGAAGTTTTCCATATACATGCAACAAAAGACTTTTTTCATTTTGAACAGTGACATCATTTGGTTTCATTCCAATCGTACGATGTTTAGTATTATTGTAAGCTAGTACCAAATCGTCTACAATGTCGATCCACTTGTACGATCCTCGTAGAGTAAATTGTTTCCACATTTTACCCTTGAGTGTACGGTTAAAACGCTCACATATCGATGCTTTCATGTTACTGAAAGTTGAGTACATGGTGATTCCATGACGTTGAAGGAGAGCTTTCATTTCATTATTATAAAACTCTTTGCCACGATCAACATGCAATTTCTTCGGTACACGACCCTTTGTCAGTACAGAGTTCATAGCATTAGTCACATCCTTACCACTTTTTGATTTGGTTGCCACGACCCAAGCATATTTTGAAAAAATATCTATGATTGTCAGTAGATACTTGTAACCATTATTAAATTGAGTGTACGCTAACATGTCAACAAGATCAGCCTGCCAAGTCTCATCTATACCACGCATTACGACATGACGGCGTAGATAATTTTTTCTCGCAGGCCTATGAAGCTCTTCCGCTATCGTTGCTTTCTCCATGTTCTAAAGCGACGAGTCGATCATTCAGTTCGGATATTATTTGAGAATTTCGAAGGATCAATGCTTGTTGAGCTTCGGTTGCAGATTCAAGATCTTTTATGCTGTCTTTGAGACGGGATTCAAGGCTATGAATCATCAGGCTACTCTCATCACTGGAACTAACATTCTCAGTTGTTCGTAGTCTCTCTTCCAGATGAGCAATGAGATGCGAGTTGCGTGTAACGAGATCTTGTATGGTCCCACTATCGATATGCTGACGTTTAATATTATTCTTAAATCGTGTCTCGAGACCTTGAAACATGATTTCATGATCGTGCATATTATCTCGCAGAGAAGTGGTTGCGGCATATACATGTCTAACTTCTTCTTGCAGAGCACTCTGCATCACTCTCATAGATACAGCATCATCTTGCGCGATGGGTGCAGCAACATTGCACAATCTTCTATTATCTATATCATATTGACCATCAGCGGTAATTTTAAACCCGTCACCGGGAGGACCGCGGCTTCCTGGAAGACCACTTCCACTTTTCTTTGATAATTGTCGTCCAAACACGTCAACGCTCATGGTTTAAATGAATCTCAGTAGTGCGAACTGTCTAATAAATAATTTCAGCTTCACGCAACTCTTCAATAATAGAAATAATTTCGTTTGTATGACTTGTGTTACCAGCAGATTGTGATGCAAGAAGAAGACGCAATCTACTGACAAGCTCATTAGGGTCATCCCAATGAACATAATCGATTGTTCTATCTTTCTTTGCAATCATATAGCGCGGTAAAGATTTTCCGATTTTTTGTTTCGGTGATAAAGGCATATTGGCAATAATATTTTTATATTTAATGCCTTTTGTGCGAATGGGTTCGTTGGGCTTATAATACTTTCGATGCGCATGCGTCCTGGTAATGATCGCACAATATTTGTCCATATCTGATGCAGTTACGATCTCTCTGTTTGGCGCTTTTTTGAATATCAATTCGAGCAAACCAGGAGATAGTTCAAAAGACTTATTTTTAACGGTCATGACCTCGTTGTCAAAAGTTACAGGTGAGTCACCGATCATTAGAACACCTCCTCTAAGTTTTCGAACACCATACGAGTCATCCAGCTGTTTTTGTTCACTCGTTTCAAACATTCGTAGATACTGCTGGACAAGTGGCTCACCGGAGGACGCTTGTGGATGTGATGTTTCGTCTTGCATAACAGATGAATCCTTGTCGGATGATGAATCAGATACTTGTAATTGATAGTCATCATTTTCATCATGTGCGGTGAGGAAAGAGTTGTCAAAATCTCCCTCCTCCTTCACAGCTGGATCAACCTCTTCCAAGTTAGGCTCATCCTGCGCTTCTTGTTTCAGCTTTTCTTCCTTGATTTTTTCCAACTTTGTTGACTGATCGACTAACTTTTGCAACGGTGCTACCACTGGTTTGAAGACTTCAGTCAGTTCCTTCTCAGTTGTAATTTTTCCCATTTTTAATATTTTATGTTTTCGTCGAATCGCATTGCTCGCGCTTGCGATTTGACGCAATACGTTTTTCTCTTTATCAAGCTTAGCACTGTGCATATTGACACCATAAAGTTAACAGGACAACTGTGCTCATGTTGGTGGAGATTGTAATTTTATAAAGCAATCAAAACCTTTCCTGTATCGACCATCATTTAACGCTCTGTCTTTGTCTATCACAACAAATCCATATTTACTTTCATTCCAGCAAACCGAACATAGATCCTTGAATTGTACATATGTCATGTCAGTATTAACATGGTCATCATAAATATGCTTCAAATTCATTTCATCCTGACGAAAGAGTACCAGTAAGTTAGTATTATCTCGGACAAGATGTTTAGGAATACGCGCATACGTTTGACAGAGATAGAAACAGTCAACGGCCTTGTGTCGTCCCATACAGAAAAAGGCTCGCATATTATGTTGTTTTTCACAAGCAACATCATCGAAAATCATGATAGAGTTTGGTTTAGTATCCTCTGGTTTAATCACTTGCTCGTGGTCTGTGAAAGGGAAGTATCCTACTCCCCTAACAGTTTCAAGTAAACTTTTGAGAAATCTGTATTTTGGTTGATTCAACGATTTTGAGTATACGTAAACATTCTCAAATCTTAAACCATTGGGATGTGTAATGAGAGTGAGGAGAGCATTGGTCTTTCCACAATTTGAAGGACCGCAAAATACTGCACGTACACTGCTCGGCAATAATTCTCCGTGACGTCTTTCACGCACGTTCTGTTGCACAAGCTTGTCAAAATTCTGCATAGGTAGTTTAGTTGATTGATCGTTGAACCTCATCTTGAGAGTAACTGACATCAAATGTATGAATGTTACCTTTATAAAGGAGTGAATAAATACAGTTTGCATTGAGATTTCTTTTCAGTATCACTGTGTACTTTCTATGAGTAGGTTCAACATGAATAATTCAAGAGATTCATCCAATCCGATCAGCAAAAGTTTACAAAAATTTGCGGAAGAAATGCATCGACGCTCTCCTAATTCTGAAACCTCTTCCAGGGGGGCAAAGATTGAAGGAAGTCAATCATTTTCCGGAAAAGTAGATCCTGGACGATACGGCTTTGTAGGTGATAAAAAGAAATAGGCTATAAATAGAATATTTGAAGATAATGTTGTTCAGTTCTGAACGATTCGTCAGTACGATATGATCACACATAAGCGTGGTGAAGGATTCGTAAACGATCTTATCAACAAACTTCCCATCGAACTACACGTACCGGGATATCAATATTGCGGTCCTGGTACGAAACTAACAAAAAGACTTGCACGAGGTGATCCTGGAATTAATGCGCTTGACGCTGCGTGCAAAGAGCACGATATCGCATATTCAAAAAATCGTGATAACCTCACTGCTCGACACGCAGCAGATAGAATCCTCGCGGAGAAAGCGTGGAACCGTGTTCTAGCGAGAGACGCTAGTCTTGGTGAAAAAGCAACGGCGTGGGCTGTTGCGAATACCATGAAGGCTAAAAATAAACTCGGTATGGGCATCAAGAAGAAGTTGAAGAAGAAGAAAGTGTCACTCAAACACATTATTAAGGCGGCAAAAGCTTCGATGCTTCCGGGTGCAAATGCAGTGGATTCGGCTCTAAAAGGTGCCCGTGCAGCTGTAAAGAATGCTGGTGGTAAAAAGAATATTCAGTCACCAAGGATTCTGCCTGTACCTGCTAAAATTGGCGGTTTTTTACCCTTTCTCATACCGATTTTTGCCGGACTGAGTGCAACTGGAGCTCTTGCTGGTGGGGCCGCAGGCATTGCTAAAGCTGTGAATGATGCCAATCCTGCGAAACGAGCTCTCGATGAGAGTAAACGTCACAATAATGCAATGGAAACAATTGCTCTCGGTAAAGGACTGTATCTCAAACCCTACAAGAATGGTATGGGTCTCCGTTTAAAAAACGGATAAGGCTACCACATCGAGCACTCACCGATTACGATTTATCAAAGTTCGCCAAAGACATGAAAATATTACATTTTCGTGGTGTTTTTATGAGAAACGCTATGCCCAAAGGTGGACCTCGAAAATATGAATCGGCTATCGTGAACCTGGACGATAAAGAAGGTCCCGGCACGCATTGGGTTGCATATAAGAAAGAAAGAAATCGAGTAATTTATTTCGACAGTTTCGGCAACCTACAACCACCGCTTGACCTGATGAAATATCTCGGTGTTGGTAGCATTGTAAATTATAATCATAAACAGTATCAAGATTATGACGCAGTGATATGTGGACACTTGTGTCTCAAGTTTCTAAACGGAGAACTATAAAACAATGTCTCACATGATTTAGTGTATCAGTTAAGCATTAGACACGATGGGTGATTCGTTCACGCTAACACTATCAGGCACATCATCGATACTCGAGGCTAATTATTTTCCTCCCATTGAATTGTCACCATTTAAAAATTATGCTCTCGGTCTCGTTGAGCTGTTGACCTTCAATTCTATTCCCAATATCGACGTGGGGAATAACAAGTTCTATATCGATAAAGAGATTATCACAATACCTACAGGAAGCTACGAAATTGAAGATATTGAAAATTATCTGCAAGAAGCGCTCCATGATCGAGACATCATCATTCGGCTAAGGCCTAATAATAACACTTTATGTAGCGAACTCAAGTGCAATCGTCCTATAAATTTTGAACCGAACGATTCTATTGGACGATTTCTAGGGTTCACACCGCGCGTTCTTCAAGCCAATATTACCCATACATCTGACTTACCAGTCGCCATTCTCAAAATCAATTCACTGCGAGTTGAGTGTAACATAACAGCAGGGGCGTATATCAACGGACAACCAGTACATACTATTCACGAATTTTTCCCTGTTGTCCCACCAGGATATAAGATCGTTGAAGTACCATCTCATATCACTTACCTTCCTATCACCGTACAGTCCATACATAATCTCCAGCTAAAACTCGTAGATCAGGACGGAGAATTGGTAAATTTTAGAGGTGAAGTGATTACGATTAGACTGCATGTGAAATCATAAAAATGGGTATTGTTTTTGAAACAAGAAGAAGTTATAAAATCGAACAGCCATGTTCAGATCAAAACAGTCGTCAAGCACCTCTCAAGGAGCTAACACCACAAAACATTCGTTATCTAAAGAGCCTGGGTCTGAAGCCGCGAGTAAAGTGAAAATAAGTTTTTGTTGTGTTACAATTTTTTGCTTCGTACCATGGAGGAAATCTTGAGAATACAAAAGTCAATCATCCTCGATGAGTCTATCGCGCATTATGAGGTTCATGGCCACCAACCATTCGCATCAGCAACTTTCAACAACAACGATGAGATTCGTATCGCTGTTCAGCATCAGGATTTATGTTTACTACCATCCAAAAGCTCGTTACATATATCGGGTAGATTAACTAAAGCTGATGGACAATCGCTCGTTACTGCAACGAAATTAGTCAACAATGCTATTTGTCATTTATTTGAGGAAATTCGATATGAGCTGAATGCTGTTGAGATCGATCGAAGTAAAAATGTCGGTCTCACGACTCTTATGAAAAATTACATTTCTCAGAATCCTAATCATAAATCTGTTATGGAAAATGCTGGCTGGGTGAATGATGAAGAAACATCGATAACCGATGGCAATGGTTACTTTGACATCTCCATACCTTTGAGTATGCTGCTCGGCTTTGCTGAGGATTATCGCAAAATTGTTGTCAATGCTAAGCATGAGTTGATTTTGACTCGTGCAAACACCGATACAAATGCTGTTATACAAACAATTGGGGATGCTGCAGCGGAGCAATTTAAAATTGCTCTTTCAAAGATCGAATGGATGATACCGTACGTCAAAGTTGCTGATCATCGAAAAATTCAACTCTTAACCTACATCGCCAAAGATACTCCCATTCCCATTGGTTTTCGCGCATGGGAATTGTACGAGTACCCATTACTACCTGCGACCACAAAACATGTGTGGGTTGTAAAAACCTCTACGCAACTCGAAAAGCCTCGTTATATCGTTGTTGGATTCCAGACAGCACGAAAAAATATTACAACTAACAATGCGAGTCATTTTGATCATTGTAACATCAGAGACGTCAAACTCTTTCTCAACTCACAGAGTTATCCCTATGGGAATTTAAATCTTGACATTGGCCGCAATCAGTATGCTCTACTCTACGATATGTACACAAACTTTCAGGGTTTCTACTATGGAACGGATCCCGAACCGTTCATGAGCAAATCTGACTTTATAAAGTATGCACCACTAATTGTTATCGATTGTTCAAAACAGAATGAGTCGTTGAAATCAGGACCGGTTGACATTCGATTAGAATTTGAGTCAACAACTCCTTTTCCACCTCAAACCTCAGCTTATTGCTTAATAATACACGATCGTATAATAGAATACAATCCAATCAGCGGAAATGTTAAGAAATTAATATGAAAATAAAAAAAATCGCTTCTCTGTTTATGGTGGGGGGGGGGGGGATGTTATAAAGATATTGTTCAATGCTACTCTGACCAGTCGTGTTCAAGACATGGAGTACGTTGTTGATCTACAGGGTTTCCGGAAACCCATCAACGAATTTGTGCTTAAGGAATTTTCAGTTATTTCCTTAACCGATTCCACACCATTGACATTGCTGTTCGAAGCACCTTGTCCGTGGTATGAGTTGCCAGCAAAATACAAATGTATAAATGCATGGCTGACACGCAATTTCCATGGAATACCTTGGCACCTTGGTTCTGTACCCTATTTTGCTGCCACTGGAATCATCAGAAGCATTTTGCATAATGCTAAAACTATCTACATGAAGGGTTCAGAGAAGAAAGAATGGTTGACAAACTTTTTGATGGAAGGATCTGAACGCATTGTCAATCTTGAAATGTTGGATTGTCCTTCACTGCGAAAGCTGAGAAAAAAAGAAGATTCTGGATGTCCGCATCACAAAAATTCTCTTAGTTGTGCTAAACGAAATGTTCAATATCTAAAAAAATGGATACTTGAACCCTATGAAAAAGAATAATTTTTTTTGTACGTGCATCACATGCATATTCAATGTATGAAAGCTTGCTGGTGTAAGGTGTTTTAAATGAATAAAATTTATTTGGAAAAATATTTTTCAACTTGATGTTTACATTATTCCTTAGCCTTAGGTATTTGTATTATCTCTATAAACTCTTCCAAATTCTTCACATGATTACGCAAATTTTGAACAGAATATATTACATTCGAGAGTTCTTCCTCTGAAGAGACGCATGCCTCAATTTTACATTTCAGTTTGAATAATTGCATAATCAATTTAACAGTATCATCATTGAAACATTGAACGTGTTTATCAATAATCTTAATTATTTCATGTGATTTTTTGCACTGTGCGCACAGAAGTGGTTGATTGTTGCTATCCGTCTCATCTTGTCCACAATCAACTTTTTTCACATTTGTTTGAAACGTTTCTATGTCATCGATGAAATCGTAGATACAATCTGGTGGATCACCACCGAAATGCTTAGCTACGACATCTTCATAGCAGCAGAAGTATGGTGGCAAACAGCACAATTGCATCAACTGATCCGCTGTTAGTTTATCCATGATTTCGACTGACTGTTATTCTACTAAAATTTTTCTTTTATACTTAGCCTATAACCCCCCAACACCCTACTACACAATAAAATCATGTGAATAACCTTGATCGCTCTAGAACATTCGCTTCCAAGGTCTAACACCTGATACCCAACATCTGCCTATCGGGCATCGCGATATCAGATCCCCTACGTGCAACAGCAAATATTTTCATCGTGAGATCCTTCTAGAAGGATCGCACACGAATTCTTCGACCCCCCGTTACGTCATCATCAGCGACAAACATTCTGGAAAGACCTCCTCCTCCTCCTCATGACCGACCTTGCAAATTCAACGTCATCATCGTTCCTAGAAAAAGAAAAAAATACCCTCACTCCCTACCTCGTAAAACGTATCGAGGTCAGTCATGAAAAAATACCCTCCTCTCACCCCTCTGCCTCGTAACGTCGCAATTCCTGAAAAAAATACCCTCCCCTCACCCTCCTCCTCATAACGCATCGAGGTCAGTCATGAAAAAAATACCCCTCCTCAACACGGTCACTGACATCATCAAGGTCAGTGACGAAAAAATACCCCCCTCTCACCCCCCTCGTCACACGTGTCATCACGATGACGTCATCATCGAACCTTCGAGAACGTTCTAGAAGGTTCTGGAAGGTTCTAGAAGGTTCTGGAAGGGGGTTCGTGTCTCGACTGTAGAGTCGGTAAGTGTCGGTAGTAGGAATCTGTATCCAGAATCCGCTATATCTACCTACTTATCTCCGGCAAGTTTCGGTGGTATTCATGCAGCTACCGCGACTCGTCAGACACTGTCCGAGGTGGAATTGCGTATTATCTATAGTGACCGTTCCCGCAACGGTGGCGCTGAACACTCAGCAACGACTCTACTCGCTGACTGTAGAAACTGTTTTTTGAAAGGACCAATATAGATCAGAAATTATCGTTGAATTTCTGGAATGACGATTGCAGTAGACAAAATAAAGTACGTGGCAACAAAAGGACCGACGAATTTAATGCGTGTAGTAAACTCGACCAATTTTTCGTTCCGATCCGAGCTACATGCAAGTTCTTTGTCGAGTCTTTTTTACTTCGACGTGATCGTCTCGAAGGTCGACATCGACGAAGACTTTTCTTTTTGCTCTTTTCGACACGAGGGCGTTAGATTTTTTCAAATCTTTCTTCCTTACAGTATAAATATTACTTTTTTCGTTTTTGAATTAATTGTGCTTCCTTGACAATGTCGACGTACGTGATTTACTTCCGACATGGTTTTGTCGATCGTAAAGTAATATCGAGTCTTTTACATTACAATGATGAGCATCAAGCTGTTCCAGAACCTCCGAAATCCACACGCGAAAGAAACAAACTTTTTGGTTAATAAGATACTCATCGTTTTTTCAGTATATTCTCATTTTCATTCGAAAAAATTATGTTAACGATTTCCCGGATTATTTTGAAATATTCCTACGAGGTGTCGAAGTAAAAAGTCGAAAAAAGTGGCCGCATTTACACAATTGGAATCTGTCGGTTCTCTACATTTCTCGTTTCTTTCGAAAACGACGAATTCTCAGCATATTTTATTCGTAAACGTTATCGACATTTTGTTGCACACTCACAAACTTTGTAAAAGTTGAAATTTTCGTAATTCGTTAACAGAGAGCTGATACGATTTAGAAATATTCTTGAAACGTTGATTTTCAGAGAATTTTAATTAAATATCGATTGATACGAAAATTTCTGTTAAAATGGAACCATTGCAGCTGATCGCTATTTCCTCATTCCCTCCGCACCATACTCACGAACGTTTAATTCGATTTCACATTTGTTGTTCCTTCGCTCTCACGCATATCGTTGTTTTATGAGAAGGAAACTTTTTTTTCTAAAGTACGCACCACGCGGTAACCTAACCTCCCTAGACCAAAATCACGCCACGCGCACTCAGCATACCGTGACAATGTAAAAATATAAACTGGTCAAAAATAAAATAATCCTGTAATAAAATCAAACATACTCGTCTCTCACAGATCGTAAACCTAAATTGAAAATAAACCTCCGGCAGGTTTCGGTGGTATTCCCACGGCTCGTCAGACGGTCCGAGGTGGAATTGCGTATTATCTATATAGTGACCGTTTCGGCGACGGTGGCGCTGAACACTCAGCGACGACTCTACTCACCGACGTGGAAACTGTTTTATTTTGAGAGAACCATTATTATAATTAAATCATCAGAAATTATCGTTGAATTTCTGAAATGACGATCGCAGTAGACTAAATCAAGTGCGTGGCAATAAAAGAACCGACGAATTCAATCCGTGTGGTAAACTCGATTAGTTTTTCGTTCCGATCCGAGCTACAAGTTCTTTGTCGAGTCTTTTTTTATATCGGGCGTGTGCAACGATAAATTATTGAAAATTGACTTACCTGTGGATTACGAATATCCGTCTGGTGCCGTTTATTGTTTGTCAGTTTATCACGAACTTTGTGCATCACGTTCCACACAAATCACGAAATATCCGTTTCGAATGAAATGACCAATGAAAAATTGCTATGCACGAGAACGCGCAGGATTGAAGAATTAAGATTACAAAAATCACATTCAGGATGTTGTGGCTGTACCTGTTCCAGCCAAAAATTGTAATCTATGAGAATTTTCGTACTTCGTGACGCACTGAAACGCTGAAAAAATGCCACGTTATATTTGGCATGACACACGAACAAAAATTATGAATAGTTAGAACTCAATGTAGTTATTAGCAAATTGTTTAACCAAATAATTTCGCGATATTTTCCTGGTCATACACGTCTGTTTTTTCTTGTACGAATGAAAAGTTTGCATTTTCCTGCAAACACTTATGCATTTTTTCAGAATATTCTTATCGTTTTGATATTAAAAAGAAATTGTACAATTTGAAAACGGCAATTTTAAAATCATACCAATAATATTTTGGGAAAGTTCGTAAGCGTTTATAAGAATACATACTTTCGTTTCGTACAAGAAAAAAATGAGGTCACCGAAGATGTATTTTTACATTCTTTGTTTATACATATCATGAATAACTTTTGTGCGATATTGTTATTATTGATAATTTTTGTTTTCATTTGCAACAAAAAACCATGCAATGGTTTCTTAATCTTCTCAAGTTTATCATAATATTCAGTGCACCAAAAATTGTATACTCCTGAACCAAGTGTGGTAAAAATTCAAAGTCAGTTTGTAATTTTCTTATTTTGCCTACATTTTATACATTCAAAGCGCTTGCCGTATTTTTCAATGCGGAATATTAATTTTTCTGTTAGTCGCTTTGAAAAATTGTAGATCATGTACTGATATTCAATTCGTACATATTACGAAATGTAAAACCGTATTAAATGTAAGTCCGGTATTGAATTTTACAACACTGAAGCCTAAATATCCATTCATCGACTAAGTTTTGAAATTTAATTTGCCATAGTATTGTAAAAGCATTTTAAATTTCATAGTTTTTCAAACAGCGTTTTGTAATATTCAATGTACGTGGTATTTAACTTTTCAACGGAATAAAGTTAAAATTAATAGTCGTATTGCGATTTTAATATTTGTTTTGTAAATCATGAATTCATATACGTTGGTTGCATTAATCAAATAAATATTTGTATTATTATGATGCGCGTTGAAAAACTAATACGCAGGGTACTAATATTTAATATCCCATAGATGAATACGTATACGAATCTATGAAAATTCATTTACATCCCTGAAGTTCCCATTACTGGAGTGTGAATTTGCGTTTCATATTCCACGTTTAGAAATTTTCAATTATGAAAGTATAGTAAATTTAATGACTTTTTTTACAGTGTAGTGAAGGAATACAAAGGTTTCATTTGTTTCATAATCTCGTCTGAAATGAATGTCTGTTTCGACCATCGTTACACACAACTTCATACCCCTGTGGCTGCGTTCAGCTGTGACAGTCAAGCAGAGGTAATAACGACTCCCGGGGAAAAAAGCCTGGACAATGACTTTTGACATATGAGAGAAGAAGGTGGAATGGGCGATGGAGAGAAGGGGGAGCGCCTCCTTCTGAAAAACCTGCAAGGGACGAAGGGGCGCAAGGACATAAATAATAATAAAAAAAAAACATGAATTTGTCGCGAAGAATTTTTATTCTTGGCTCCATGCGAATGAAATGCTGATTTTTTCCCTTCAAATATACTTTGTGGAGCTCAATTTAAGCCAAGAATCATGTCTCTATCTCAATTGTTCATCGAGATACGATTTTTCGCTCACAAGCACGATTTTTGCTTGAATATGACGATTTTTCGACAATTTTCAAACGAAATCGCTCTTCTCCGAGTAAAAATCGTATAAATTTTGACTTTTTTTCCAGCCACTCAGTTTAATACGCTGAAAAGAAGAGAAAACACGCGCTAAAGTCTCAATTTACCGCGTGAATGCAATTTTCGATTTTTGACCTTGAGTTGGGAAAAATCAAAGTTTTAACATGAATTGTCGCGAAGAATTTTTATTCTTGGCTCCATGCGAATGAAATGCTGATTTTTTCCCTTCAAATATACTTTGTGGAGCTCAATTTAAGCCAAGAGTCATGTCTCTATCTCAATTTTTCATCGAGATATGATTTTTCGCTCACGAGCATGATTTTTGCTTGAAAATGACGATTTTTCGACAATTTTCAAACGAAAATCGCTCTTCTCCGAGTAAAAATCGTATAAATTATGACTTTTTTTCCAGCCACTCAGTTTGATACGCTGAAAAGAAGAGAAAACACGCGCCAAAGTCTCAATTTACGTCGTGAATGCAATTTTCGATTTTTGACCTTGAGTTGGAAAAAATCAAAGTTTTAACATGAATTGTCGCGAAGAATTTTTATTCTTGGCTCCATGCGAATGAAATGCTGATTTTTTTCCTTCAAATATACTCTGTAGAGCTCAATTGAAGCCCATAGTCATGTATCTATCTCAATATTCCACCGAGATATGATTTTTTGCCCATTACCATGACTTTTGCTTGAAAATGACGATTTTTCATCAATTTTCAAACGAAAACGGCTCTTGTCCGAGTAAAAATCGTATAAATTATGACTTCTTTTCTAGCCACTCAGTTTGATACGCTAGAAAGAAGAGAAAACACGCGCCAAAGTCTCAATTTCGCGTGAATGCAATTTTCGATTTTCTACCTTGAGTTGGAAAAAATCAAAGTTTTAACATGAATTTGTCGCGAAGAATCTTTATACAAAAAATTGCTAGAAGTGCAATTTTTTCCGACGCATTACGGGTCATTTGATATAATATTTAGCTGCACCTTAATTAGTGATCAGTTGTTATTTTTCTACGTATCCATACTTGTGTAAAATATTGCGCAAATGATTTAATTAATTAATTGTATATCAAATTGAGAGAAAACTTTGAATTTGTACTAATTCATTTGAATGGATAACGTTCAGTGACATTTGTGTAACGCTTATCATTTTTCTCATGAATACAACCGAGTTGTTCTACCTATCTATAAATAGCGGAAGCTAATACAAAAAATTTCGGGCCGGCCAAGTACTCTGTGCGCATACGCTCAACATATGATGGCAAACTTTAGTTTTGTATTTTTGTATGAAGTTTTTCTGTCGATTCGCCATTTTATATTCAGGGGTTCCTTTTTTTGAGACGTGTCTTTTTGGAAGATTTTCTTTTTTCTCGTTAATTGATTTTCAAACATCAACATGATTTTCAGACAGGGAATACTTGTCCTTTTATAGATATCAGAATTTTTTATGCTGAGCGAATACCATTAACTTTTTTCTACCATTCTCGCATTCCTTGCATTTTTCTCAATCTTCTTGAATTTTTTTTTTTTTGGTTTTTTTTAATTCTTTATTTTGTTGGCGTTTCCAATTTTTTTTTAGGGGGGATTAGATTTTTCTGTAAAAACAAATGGAAACGGGGATCACCAACAAATGTACTTGTCCAAGCTTTTTTCCCCGGGAGGGGATTTTTGGCTTGGATATCACTTCTTTTTTCTGATTGAAAGTCTCCAATTTTTTCAGTCCGGTGGGAATAATTTGCTGATTTTTTCCCTAAAAGTGTACTCTGTGGAGCTCATTTTAAGCCAAGAATCATGTCTCTATCTCAATTTTTCACCGAGATATGATTTTTGGCCCATTTCCATGATTTTTGCTCGAAAATGACGATTTTTCATCAATTTTCAAACGAAAATCGCTCTTCTCCGAGCAACGACGGTAAAATCATGTTTTTTGTCCACATGGTTTGTTAAGCTGGAAGGAAACGTAAACGCGTGCCATGATCTTAATTTTTCTTGGTAATGGTATTTTTGCATTTTCACTATCAGCTTAGAAAAAAACGACATTTTTACATGACTTGGGAGCGAAGATTTTATTTAGTTGGCATCTTCGGAATAAATTTATGTTTTTTTTTCCCAGAAATTTACTCTGTGGAACTGAATTTAAGCCCAGAATATTTAATTTTCCTCGAGAATGGTATTTTTGCATATATATATCACTCCACAATATTTGGTTCCTTCCGGAGCCACAATTTGTCGCTGAGAGTTATCCAGAGCTTCCGGATAACTCGCAGCGACAAGATTTCCATGTGGCTCAGCGACAAGATTTTTATGCCACTGAGGGTTATCTGGAGCTTCGGGATAGCTGGCTGCGACAAGATTTTCATGTAACTCAGCGACAAGATTGTTATGTGCCTCAGCGACAAGATTTTTATGTTGCTCAGCGACAAGATTTTTATGTCGCTGAGAGTTATTGTCGCTTTGCGATTAATCTAACGCCAGCGGCGATGTTAGTTATGCTGTAGATATATATATTCATATCGCTCGACAATAATTGGTTCCTTTCGGAGCAAAACTTGTCGCTGAGAGATATCCAAAGCTTCCGGATAACTCGCAGCGACAAGATTTTCATGTGGCTCAGCGACAAGATTTTTATGCCACTGAAAGTTATCTGGAGCTTCCGGATAGCTGGCAGCGATCAGAATTTCATGTGGCTCAGCGGAAAGATTTTCATGTGGCTCAGCGACAAGATTTTTATGTCGCTGAGAGTTATTGTCGCTCTGCAATCAATCTAATATGCCAGCGGCGATTTTAGATATACTGTACATGAATAAAATTGTGGGCTTAGGAATAGGGCAATGGTTGTGAAGCATATTCATTCCTGAAGCATATTCCCCTGTCACTGGAGCATGTCGTTAATGCCAGCTGCAAATTAGCATTAGTGAGGTTATGGCGAGCTGTCAGAGCTTTTAGCACATTATTCATCACAAAGTCGGCAAAAAATGTCAACCCGTTCCAGCTATCTCTCTCACACTCGCGTCAATATGGGCCGTCGAAATATACACGATTGCTAGCGGAATTTTAGGTTATGATTTTCTAATTTTGACAAACTGACTTTCGAATGTTTCTATATTTATCACCGCGAAATTGAACGACACATGTATGAAGTACATGTGTACTTCTGTACGAATACATTCGTGAACTGGCAACCAACAGGTTTTCCTCGAATGGGAACAGCTGGATATGTCGTCAGTCACGACCAATCAGAAACACGATAGGAACATTGAGCCCTTTCCCTGTGTCGTATACATACACGCACGCACACTTCCATCAGCGCATAATTTTGCCCGTGCAAAGTTTTTTCTCAGCAATTACGGCATCAATCGGGTTGATTTCTGGCTCAATCGAGGGGGGATAACGTAATTAGTCTCCAGTTCAAATTTCAGATCATTAAATTACCCCTGAGCTTCGTAATTCAAGAAAGTGTCTACCCCCACCGGCGAAATCGCTTTTCTTCGAGATAATATACTCGGGTGAGTCTCGGGCCAGCAGACGACGCTGTCAAATGTACTTGTCCCGAGACTCTGCCGAGTCTCTTGATTCTTGGCTCCATGCGAATGAAATGCTGAATTTTTCCCTTCAAATATACTTTGTGAAGCTCAACTTAAGGCAAGAGTCATGCGCGAATCATCGTCTGTCACAACGGTTTGAGCAACATGGCTCTTGTTTTGCACAGATGTTAATCGATACCAGCTCTTCGTTTGCTGAAAATTTTGGCGGGATCGTTAGAAAATTTCGAATTCTACAGCATTTTGAAATAAAAAAAAAAGGATGTCGACGCTCTGACTTTCGCAAATTTCAAGATTTATTGCTTATTTTTTTTTTTTATAATTAGAGTATCATAATAGGAAGGTTGGTATTGAATTCGGGAAATATCGGTTGAGCGGTTTAAATTTTACGATTTTTCGAATTTTACAAAAATGTAAGTTTTTCTAAAAATCGTCTGACCGCTTCGATTTTTGAATATTTCGTAAGATATTGTGAATTTTATTATTAAAATGCAAATTAAAAATTGCAAATTGCTTCCTCAAGATGCTCAAGATGCATGATGTTTATTTCATTTTCATTTTTTATATTTATTTGTCATTTCTATCAAAATTATCAATTAACTTTTTTACACGGAAAAAAAATAATTGTTGGATTAAAAAAAAAAAAAATGCTTTGAATTGACAAAATGGTACGGTCGGATACGTTCAAACAGATGTCTATGTTTTATCAACGAAATCATTTGGTTTATGGGCAAAAACGAATTGCGGTTGAAACAATACGATGTCAAAGTTGTATCAACTACATTCAATCGTTATCAAACAAATATTTTGTTGGGTCTATGCACATATCAAATGTCGTTAAAATTTGAGATAGTTGGAACAACAAAATTAGAGTTAGTTTACAATTGTGTGAATGATAAATAAACAAAAGGTGCAGTTGGGCTAAGAGTATTTTGTATTCATTGCACCTAATGTCCTTTCAAGCGAAGGAAATGCATTTTTCAATTGACTGTAGAGTGAGTCCGGTCAAACAAAATATCGCTCGCTTTAATGTGAAAATTCATTTCATTGAGAAAATGTACTGTTGCGCTAGAACTGTGATCACTTCACAGGACTGAATATTTATTCAAACGAAGGAAAGGATTCCTTAACTTGATAACAATGAAAATTTAACTCAATAAAATGCTGCTTATTTCAATGCGAGACTTATTTTCAATAACAAAATGTACAGTTGTGCTAAAACAAAGTTCATTCAACAAGACCTAATGTTTATTTAATCGAAGGAAACGATGTTTTTACTTGATTGTAAAAACAGTTAAAACAAGTAAAATGCTGCTCTTTTCAAAACAAGAATTACTGTACGTAACAAAACGTGCAGTTGAGCTGAAATCATATTCACTTCAAACGAGTACATATGTGCCTAAATGAAAAAACGATTTTTTTAATTTGACGGTAGAGAGAGTTTAACCTAATGCGATGCTGATTATTCCAATGTGAGAATTAATTTGATGAATGAAATTTACATTCCAGCCGAAACTATGTCTATTCTGCAGGACCGAATGTTCCTTTAATAAAAAAAAAAATGATTTTTTCAACTGGACTGTAGAAAGAGTTGGACCCAATAAAATCTCGCTTATTTCAATGCGAGGATTAATTCTATTCACGAAATGTGCAGTTGTGCTGAAACCATGTTCGTTTGATAGGACTTAGTATCTTCTTGAACGGAGGGAATGAATTTTTTAACTTGACTACAGAGAGAGTTCAACCCAGTGAATTCCCGCTTATTTCAATGCGGGAATTTATTTCACTAACAAAATGAACAGTCGTGCTGCAACCATGACCGTTTCACGGGACCTAATATTTCTTTAATCGAAGGAAACGTTGTTTTCTACTTGATTGCAGAGGGAGTTCAAACCAATAAAATCTACGCGACATTTAATTTCATTGACAAAATGTTCAGTTGAGCTGAAACAAGGTTCATTGGAGAGGGCCGAATATTTTTTTAAGTGCAAAAAATGAATCATTCATGTGAACATGCAATATCTGAAATTTTCGACCATAGAATATCAAAATTTCTATGGCAGAATCGAATATTCAAAAAGAAAATTCGTATTCGATTTTGCCAAAGAAATTCCTATATATTTTATGGTCATAAATTTCGGCGATTCTATAATTAAAAGAAAGATTTATTTCGTTGATTTTCAAAAAGAAAATTCGTATTCGATTTTGCCAAAGAAATTCCTATATATTTTATGGTCACAAATCTTGGCGATTCTATAATTAAAAGAAAGATTTATTTCGTTGATTTTAAAAATTATGAGGTCCTCGGACAAAGTAGTTTATACGTCCTTGACTATTCCATTGTTTCGACAAATCACACTCTGCTATGAGGAACTATGGAACATTCTATTTCACAGAAACATTGAGTTTGTAAAATCATCAGGTTTTCTTCAGGACAACCACTTCCGAAATTTCTTCAAATATGAATTGGAATAATCTCGTATTGTATTGAAATCCACCTGTATCTGATTGTCGATATACATCTGGATTGAATTGAAAAATAATTGAATCATTCGTCGATCTGAAACAAAAGAGTAGAAAGTTTACCAAACTGAGTTAACCAATGATGAGTGTTAGTTAACCAATGGAGAGAACTTCATGCAATTTGTTCATTGTGACAAATATCTAAAGTATCAGTAAGTATTCATTATTTTATTTAAAAAAGTGAAAGCAAATATCATTATTAACCGTTTTTATTCAAAATATTTCAAGCTGCATATGTATACGGAATCTCCGCAAGATTGTTATCCATATGGTGAAAGTAAATCACATCAGATATTTCTTAAAGGTAGAAAAAAAAGTATAAATCTTGTCATTAACCTTACTAAGTTTTTTTTTCATAGCATCGTCTGAAAAATAATAATACACGTTTGAATTACGAGCTACGCTTTTTTTTAAATACTAATGACATTGTATAGATATTAAATATCTGTTAGGATAATATATAAGTATTCCATATGCTATAATAGTAAATGAAATCAGATATTTCTTAGAAGTAGAAAAAAAAAGTATAAATCTTCTCATTAACCGCACTACTTTTTTTTTCATAGCATCGTCTCAAAAATCAAGAGACGCGGCAGCGGCTCGACGCCAAGTATTAAAAGAAAAGCGTAGCGCGAGAGCTGCCGTACTCTTATATACAGTAAAATAGGTGTTTTGTGACGTCACAGAAACTTTGAATCGTTTTTACGGAAAAACGGGGCGACAGAAAAATTTCATATTAGAATTGAATTTTCTTTGATTTTTTATCTTTCGAATGATCCTCGGTAGAACTAAATCCGTTCAGCCAATCCAGAGAAATCTGATATTAAAGATTTTGGTCGCGAGATCCGGTACGCTTACTGTTTTCTCAGAGTCAGAGAGGCGTAAGTCGCGCTTGTTGACGCTTGGACATACGCCCTTACGCGTCTGGTGGACATTTTCGGCCCGTGACGTCAGCCGCTCCGCTGAACGCGGTATCCCCACTCTTCACGCGCCACTGAGCGAGAGAGACAGACTATATCGGGCCTCTCTTTCCGTATGGAATTCGTTGTCTAGGTACCATGGTTTTTGTTGTCTAGGTCTCTATAGTTTCCGCTCTCTAGGTCAACGGCTCTGTGGTTTTCGTTGTCAAGGTAAATTTCTCCATGGTTTTCGATGTCTAGGTCAACGACTCCACTGTTTTCGATGTCTAGGTCGACGGCTCCATGGTTTTCGACGTCTAGGTCGACGGCTCCATGGTTTTCGATGTCTAGTACGACGGCTCCATGGTTTTTTTTTGTCTAGATATATTTCTCCATGGTTTTCGATGTCTCGGTATATTTTTATACATGGTTTCCGATGTCCAGGTATATGTCTCTATGGTTTTCGATGTCTAGGTCCACGGCTCCATGGTTTTTGTTGTCTAGGTATATTTCTTCATGCTTTTCGATGTCTAAGTCCACGGGTCCATGGTTTTTTTATTGTCTAGGTATATTTCCCCTTGGTTTTCGATGTCTAGGTATATTTTTCCATGGTTTTCGATGTCTAGGTATATTTCTCCATGGTTTTCGATGTCTAGGTCCACGGCTCCATGGTTTTTGTTGTCTAGGTATATTTCTCCATGGTTTTCGATGTCTAGGTATATTTCGCGATGGTTTACGTTGTCTATGTATATTAGGGTGGCCCTTAATATGGGTAAAAAAAAAAATTGATCGTGCCGCCCTCCAAAACGGTTCCAATTAATAAAAAAAAAATCTACGCGAAGCCCCAGCTATGTCGATTAAGAGGAAGACGTGCCTTCAAGCATAAACTTAAATTTAAATATCAATTTTTCTCCATGCTCGGACAAACTGTGATTTTTCAATCTAGTGTATGTCTCAATTTTTTTTTTTCAACTTTCCGAAGCTATTATATATTGGTATTCAATATACAGATGAAATAATAATTTTTGAATAATATTTTTAATCACAAAAAAATGGAATTTTGAATTTGCATCTTGTCAGAAGAATCTATCAAGTACGAAGGATATAAATTCACGATAAACCATTTATATCGAACTTCCGGATTGGCCAGAATTGATTTTTTTTTTCAAGTTTGTTAAAAATATTCCTTGCATGCTGGAATACAAAAATATTAATATTTCAGAGATCAGACTCCCAGTACTGTGGATGAAAACTGTATTTGAACATTACTTTTGCAAAAATGCATAGGGGAATTTTTAACTTGACAGGGTTTCAAACTTGGCGAGTTTCTTCGTTTCATTAAAAACAAGGAAATTTTCATTTGCACACGTCATCCAATTGGTCGGTAAAAACATAATATGTAAAAAATGTACACATAAGATATCGATGCTAGTTCGTTCAGTACGAATTTATTTATTTAAACCACAAATATATCGTAAATGATTGCATATTACAATAATTTAATTTATATCGATCCGACTAAAATTTTTGCATAACCGTTTCTTTTTTTGCATCGGGAAATTTTTTCCGGTACTCGCTTACAATGCTAAGTATGTATTGCTTTTGAACCTCGTTTTTTGTCAGAATATTATTATAGCTTTCGATTAAACAAACTGCCCTCTCTGCTACATCATTAACAACTTTTAAACTTTTTACTATTTTTAAACCCTCCGCAAAGTTTTCATCCTGAAACCACAAGGACGGATCCATTGTTAAAAATCCCCTATCGATGTTGAATCTATCGAAAAAATTCAGGGATTGCGAAGTTACAAAATAGTCCATCTCTTTGTCTAATAAGTGATCGATGTTTTTCGGATTAATTTGGAATCGTTTCGAGCTGTTCTCGTATGATGTTTCTTCGCTCGAATTTATTTCGATCAACATTTTTCGCTTCACATCAGACGATAATTTTTCATCGAAAAATGCAATCGCAGCTGATTCTGGACTAAGGTACCATAAATGATTTTTCAACTTGACCAGTGTTACGCGAGATATATCAGCGTCAACTGATTTATAATTATGAAGCTTTTTTAAAAATTGCAAATCGTGATTGGGAGCCTGAGGTGCAAGTGGAGCCGTGAACCAAGCCTTCACGTAGATTATTACGATGAAAAGACATACATCCCAAAGTGCCTTCTCTTCTTTTTTTGTGAGTTTGAATGCCTCGCGAAATAAATAGATTTTTATACAATATATCGCTTTGGACATCCATCGGGCATGATGATATGCGCCTGGAAATCTGAATCTAACACCGCGAGATGGAATAACACCTAGGAATATTTGCGTCAATTCTAGAAGTTCCTTATAATCGTCTCTTGGTTGCATAGTTGTCAAAGTATCTTCAACGAAAGAATTGATACTTTCAACATTGTCAATCAATATTTTCTGTACATTTCCGCTCTCTATTCCGCTCTTGTATTTACTTTTATCCAGCCGAGGCCAGGTTTCTTGGAACCTCTTGAATATCGGAACACTCGGACCGGAAGTTCCAGGCATTTTTTCCTCGAAGACACTTCTGAGAATTATTTCAAATATATGGTGTCGGCAAGGTAGCCATAAAATATCTCGTTCCAACATTTGCTCTAGAAGAACTGCTGCGCCCTTCACCCCACCAAGATTGGCTGCCGTCGTATCACAGCATAAAGCTTTTACTGCGTCGCAAAGCCCCCAATCCTCAAGAACTTCAAAAATGGATTTTGCTTGAGCTAGTCCTGTTCCATTAATTAGCTCGGGTATTCCTAGCAGTTGGTCAACATCGCCATTGGTGACGACAATTGGTAGTCTATCCAATACTTCACGCTTCAACAAATTAGGGAGCAGTTTTCCATCCCAATGTAGAACGACGGAACTTAAGTCGATATTTTGAAATACTGTCTTAATATTTTTTGCTTTGGTTTCCCGCAATTTTTGCCTATAACGCTGAATCGATGATCTATTGATTATTAAAGACTCTAAATCATGACCTAATGATTGAGCTATAGCGGCAATCAGATGTACAGAATCTCTGTCGCTCAATTTACATTTGTCCAATGTCGCAACTAATTTTTCGTCTATGAAACTAATCATTCCACGTGGTTTTTTTGGGACAGATGGCCCAGCATCATCCTCAACGTCGATAGGAGGAGAGTCATCTACACCCTCTATGCAAATATTTGAATAAGTTCCAACGCTTCTTTGGGTGAGACTTTGAAGAGAAACGCTTTCCGAGCTTGTCTCTAATTCCACAAATCGATCTTGAAAATAAAATGAAAAATGAGCGAATGGAAATTATTTACACTATTATTATTCGAACAAAATATTGAACTGTCACTGATAATTTTGAGAAAACTTACTCAATAATTCTTTTTCAGCGATACTTCGTTTTAATCTTCGCGCTACAATTACCTCTCTCTGCAATTTAGCTTTTTCTTCTGTATCATAGATGGTCTCGATGTCTCCAATGAATCCGATTCGCCCATCCTTTCTCTGATTTATTAAAAAATCTTTCCCTCTCTGATCAACCATCTCGAGCACATTTCCGTGGGCAATATCGAATAGGTTATTGAACTGCGAGGTAAAATCTATTTCTCGTTCTTCATTAGAACTTTGTGCACGATTTTTTTGTATCTTCCGCCAGTCGTCATACAAGTTTTCCAATTTCGTTACACACCGATCTAACTTTTGTGTCGGCAAACGAGCTTTTGTCCAAAAAATCATCGCTTCCTTTATCGTCAATGTTGAACTTTCACGTAGTGTTAATTTTAATTTTCGCAGGTTGAAGAACAAAACTTTAAGAATCTGCAATCGAGACGGTAACTTATTGCCGTAAATTTGTGCATCGACGTTGCCGATCAAAAAAATATCCTGACAGAGAGTACGTGTTGATGCCATGATTCAATTTTCTTTAACTTCGCACAAAAATAAGATACGATAGTCAATAAGATTTATCATAAGACATTTCACGTACGCTGTTCCCCCGTCTCCGTTTAACTTTGAAGGTTATGACGTCCCAATAACTCAGCTGACGATACAACGGCGTGGATATCTTTTCTTTTTTTCTGTGTCGCCACCTTCTGGCGGCATATGTCACTAGCACGGGGCTATTATTCGCTTTTTATGATCGACCACCAAATTCAAAATTACATATGAAAAAACGTGAAAAGTATGTAAATTATTCTGAATAAAAATATTTTTTTTAATTTAATTATGCATCAATTGAAGAAAATCGGTGACGTAAATCAAATTTTAACGTATGAATCGTTGTTACGGTGATGTAAAACAAGTTTCACATCAACATAATAAAACAAAAATAATAACGACACCGATTATGAAAAATAAGGAATTTTATTAAAATTACGGGAATTTCATGCTTATAGGCACGTCTTCCTCTTAACGGACATAGCTGGGGCTTCGCGTAGATTTTTTTTTTATTATTTGGAACCGTTTTGGAGGGCGGCGCGATCAATTTTTTTTTTTACCCATATTAAGGGCCACCCTAATGTATATTTCTTCATGATTTTCGATGTCTAGGTCCACGGGTCCATGGTTTTTTTGTCTAGGTATATTTCTCCATGGTTTTCGATGTCTAGATATAATTTTGCATAGTTTCCGATGTCCATGTATATTTCTATATGGTTTTCGATGTCTAGGTCCACGGCTCCATGGTTTTTGTTGTCTAGGTATATTTCTCCATGGTTTTCGATGTCTAGGTATAATTTTGCATAGTTTCCGATGTCCATGTATATTTCTATATGGTTTTCGATGTCTAGGTCCACGGCTCCATGGTTTTTGTTGTCTAGGTATATTTCTTCACGGTTTTCGATGTCTAGGTCCACGGGTCCATGGTTTTTTTTTGTCTAGGTATATTTTTCCATGGTTTTCGATGTCTAGGTATATTTTTCCATGGTTTTCGATGTCTAGGTATATTTCTCCATGGTTTTCGATGTCTAGGTCCACGGCTCCATGGTTTTTGTTGTCTAGGTATATTTTCCCATGGTTTTCGATGTCCAGGTATATTTCTCGATGGCGTACGTTGTCTATGTACATTTCTTCATGGTTTTCGATGTCTAGGTCCACGGGTCCATGTTTTTTTGTCTAGTTATATTTCTCCGTCGTTTTCGATGTCTGGGTATAATTTAGCATAGTTTCCGATGTCCAGGTATATTTCTCTATGGTTTTCGATGTCTAGGTATATTTCTCGATGGTTTACGTTGTTTATTAAGAGACTCGGCATAGTCTCGGGACAAGTACAATTGACAGCGTCGTCTGCTGGCCCGAGACTCACTCGAGTATATTATCTCTAAGAAAAGCGATTTCGCCGGTGGGGGTAGACGCTTTCTTCAATTACAAAGCTCAGGTGTAATTTCATGATCTGAAATTTGAACTGGAGACTAATTACGTTATCCCCCCTCGATTGAGCCACAAATTAACCCGAATGATGCCGTAATTGCTCAGAAAAAACTTTGCACAGGCAAAATTATGTGTCGATCGAAGTGTGCGTGCGTGTATGTATACGACACAGAGAAAGGGCTCAATGTTCCTATCGTGTTTCTGATTGGTCGCGACTGACGACATATCCATCTGTTCCCATTCGAGGAAAAGCTGTTGGTTGCCAGTTCACGAATACATCTTCATACATGTGTCGTTAAATTCGCGGTGATAAATATAGATAACATTCGAAAGTCAGCCTTGTCGAAATTAAAAAATCATAACCTTAAATTGCGCTAGCAATCGTGTATATTTTGACGGCGGCCTGAAAATCGTTTTAAAAAATTCAGTTGTATTAAAAATGTCTAATCAAGAGACGCGGCAGCGGCTCAACGCCAAGTCTTAAAAAAAAAGCGTAGCGCGAGCCCGCCGCACTCTTATATACAGTAAAATAGGAGTTTTCTGACGTCACAGAAACGTTGAATCGTTTTTACGGAAAAACGGGGCGACAGAAAAATTTCATATTAGAAATGAATTTTCTTTAATTTTTTATCTTTCGAATGGTCCTTGGTAGAACAGAATCCGTTCAGCCAATCCTGAGAAATCTGATATTGAAGATTTTGGTCGCGAGATTCGGTACGCTTTCTGTTTTATCAGAGTCAGAGAGGCGTAAGTCGCGCTTGTTGATGCTTGGACATACGCCCTTCGCGAGACTGGTGGACATTTTCGGCCTGTGATGTCACGCGCTCCACTGAACGCGGCTGCCCCCACTCTCCGCGCGCCGCGGAGCGAGAGAAACAGGCTATATCGGGCCTCTCTTGGCCTCTACCGCCGGCGCGTCTATACCGCTGTCTATCTCCCTCTACCGCGTCGGCGCATCGTGCTATCTCTCTCGCTCTACCACGTTCACTCTATTCTTTGGATTTATTTTAATTTAAAATTAAAATTAATAAAAACATTTCATTTATCCAGTAGCGCCGAGATTTTATTTAACCGATTGATCCAGAATCTTTAAGGGGTTAACCGGGGGTCATAACGTAACGTAACGTGGGGTTGTAAATGACCCCAATTTTGAAAAATTCATATTTCTGGTAAAATTTAACGAAAAGGGTTCAACTGTGGCTCATTCTTTTCGTTTTTTAATGCAGAATCATGTGAGCCTGGGGCGATTTTGCTCCGAATAAAAGAAATAGTGCAAAATGCGATGAAACCGTAAAAAAATAGGAGAACGAAGGGAGAAGGGTGAAATCTCGCCGGGACTTTTTTAAGCGATTGCCGAAAAGTCTGGACGGGATTTTTTAAGCGATTAATCAAGGATCTTGCCAGGACTTCTTTAAGGCATTCGCCAAGAGTCTGAACGAGACTTTTTAAGGGGTTGACCGGCGGTCGCGACGGAATTTTTTCGAGTCTAGAACGGTCACTCCATTTTATTTGTTCTATTCCGGTAACGTGGGGTCATAAATGACCCCAGTTTCGAAAAATTCATATCTCTGGTGAAATTAAACGAAAAGGGTTCAACTTGGGCTCATTCTTTGCGTTTTCTAATGCAGAATCACGTAAGCCCGATGCAAATTTGCTCGGAACAAAAAATTTGGTCGAAAATGCCATCGAACGATAAAAAAAACGAGAGAACGAAGGGAGAAAGTCGCGAGGAAGTACTGAAAAATCTCGCCGGGACGTTTTTGAGGGATTGGCGAAGAGTCTGAAAGGGATTTTTTAAGGGGTTGACCGGGGATCTCAACGGAACTTTTTTGACCCTAGAACGGTAATCTTATTTTATGTGTCCTATTCCGGTAACGTGGGGTCATAAATGACCCTAATTCTGAAAAAATCATAATTTCGTAAAATTTGACGAAACGGGTTCAACTTGGGCTCATTCTTTTCGTTTTTTAATGCAGAATCACGTGAGCCTGGGGCAATTTTGCTCGGAATGACAAAAGTATTCGAAAATGCAATGACACGATAAAAAAAACGGGAGAACGAAGGGAGAAGGGTGCGAGGAGGAACGGGAAAATCTCGCCGGGACGTTTTTGAGGGATTGGCGAGGAGTCCGGACGGGATCATTGAAGGGGTTGACCGGGGATCTCGACGGAAGTTTTTTGACCCTAGAACGGCAACTTTATTTTATGTGTCCTATTCCGGTAACGTGGGGTCATAAATAACCCCAGTTTTGAAAAATTCATATCTCTGGTAAAATTTAACGAAAAGGGTTGAGCTTTGGCTCATTTTTTTTGTTTTTTAATGCAGAATCACGTGAGGCCGTAGCAATTTTTCGCGGAGTAAAAAAATTAGTTAGAAATGTGATGAGATAATAAAAAAACGGGAGAACGAAGGAAGAACGGAGAAATCTCGCTAGGACTTGTGAGACCGGTGGTTTTAAAGGGATTAGCGGAGAGTCTGGACGGGATTCTTTAAAGGGTTGTCGGGGGATCTCGATGGAAGTTTTTTAAGGGATCTATTCAGAGTTCCATCGACATATCTTCAGGATTTTTAGGGGATTGAACAAGGATCTCAATGGGAGTTTTTAAGGGACTAATCAAGAATCTCGCCGAGACTTTCATAAGGGATTGCCCAAGAGTCTGGACGGGATTTTTTAAGGGCTAGACTAAGCGTTTCTACGCGTTTGTTATAACAGATTGGCTGAGAGTCCGGTCGGGATTTCTTAAGGGGTAGAGTAAAAGTTTCGCCGAGGTTATTTAAACAGATTGGCCAAGAGGCTGGACTGGATTTTTTAAGGGGTTAATCATGACTCTCGCCGAGATATTTGAAGACATTTACCACGGCTGTCGACGGAAGTTTTTGAAGCGATTTGTTCTCTCCAGAACAATCAACCAGAACAAATAATCCCTCTATTATTAAGAAAAATGTTGATAAATATTCTGCTTCCCAAAAAGAAGTGAAATCCGTGGAAAAATACTCCATAAAAGTAAAAAAAAAGACGCCAAGTATTAAAAAGTCGCAACCTCAGTTGGAAAGTTTTTCTTCACTGCGAACCATCTTTGAACCTTGATAAAAATCTCAAAAATTGTGAAACTCAATTGACACAAAAAAAATGAAATCATTGCAACATAGCCAAGAATTCATAAATGAATGAATTTTACAGGGAAACGTACACCCTGAAGGCATTCGGTTTAAGGGTTTCTCTATCCCGAATTGAATTCCCCGAATATCAATACTATTATTGGGTGTGTTTAGAGCAACTCTAAGTTGAGCCAGTTGAGTTTCACAGGAAACGATACATAAAAAGGACACGTTTGCGTACAAGGGCACGCGTACACGTACACGTACTTACCGGACGAATTGACTGCAGAGATTATACAAAAACTTGGCGGGCATGGTTTTCAAAAATAATTTCGGCGAAGAAATACCTCATCCATATTTACACGTACTGGGGAAGCCGCTGAGAGGGGGGCGGGGAACAGTTGGGGTACATTAAGGAACAAAGAGGTAAAATGGCACATTTAACGCCGGAGGTGCTGTTTTCAGGACGAGTCGTAGCCAAGCGCGCGAGGCGGCGATGAGGACTGAAAACAGCGCGTTCGGCGTGACTGTCCTTCCTCGGTGCATAAGATAATTCACAGCAGGGGGTTCAACGGGTGATATTCAATTGGGGAAAAGTTCGTGAAATTTATATACAAAATACTGTCATTTATCTCGTACGGCTTGTTTTCAATGCAAACTGACTTATGAGGACTGAAAACAGCGCGTTCGGTGTTGACTGTCCTTCCTCAGTGCATAGGATAATTCACAGCAGGGGGTTCAACGGGTGATATTCAGTTGGAGAAAAGTTCGTGAAATTTAACTATGGAAAATACGGTCATTTATCTCGTACAGCTTGTTTTCAATGCAAACTGACTTATGCCATCCGAAGATGACAATTCCCTCATCATAGACGGAAAACAGGATGATCGATTAATAAAGAGGCAAAATGGCACATTTAACGCCGAACGCGCTGTTTTCAGGACGAGTCGCAGCCAAGCGCGCGAGGCGGAGATGAGGACTGAAAACAGCGCGTTCGGCGTTGACTGTCCTTTCTCGGTGCGTACGATAATTCACAACAGGGGGTTCAGCGGGCGATATTCAATTGGGGGAGAGTTCACGAAATTTAAATAGAAAAAACTGTCATTTTTCTCGTACAGTTCGTCTTCAAGTCTTCAATACAAACTGACGTATGCTATCCAAGAATGAAAATTCTTTTATCATAGACGAAAAACGGGATGATCATTAATCTAGTTGGTACATTCGATTATCTTGTCTTCCCGAAATTATTTTTGAAAACCATGCCCGCCAAGTTTTTGTATAATCTCTGCAGTCAATTCGTCCGGTAAGTACGTGTACGTGTACGCGTGCCCTTGTACGCAAACGTGTCCTTTTGATGTATCGTTTCCTGTGAAACTCAACTTGCTCAACTTAGAGTTGTTCTAAACACACCCAATAATAGTATTGATATTCGGGGAATTCAATTCGGGATAGGGAAACCCTTAAACCGAATGCCTTCAGGGTGTACGTTTCCCTGTAAAAGTCACATTCATTTATGAATTCTTGGCTATGTTGCAGTGATTTCATTTTTTTTGTGTCAATTGAGTTTCACAATTTTTGAGATTTTTATCAAGGTTCAAAGATGGTTCGCAGTGAAGAAAAACGTTCCAACTGAGGTTGCGACTTTAATAATATACACGTTTAAATTACACGCTACGCTTTTTTTAAATACTAATGACATTGTTTTAACGGAGATTCGATAATAAATATCTGTTAAGATAAATATAAGTATATAGGAACAAAAAGTATACACTTTGTGCATAACGTTTATCCATAATAAGGCCTTTAAAATAATAATAAATGTTTTAATTAACTAACTTTTTTGAGTTTACATCTAAATGCACGGAATGCAAAGTTTACCATCAACAATTCTAAACAATTTGAAAGGAGGATAATCGACAACATCTTTTAGGCGTAAAAATCCCCATTTGATCGTTTCCGTCACTTCGAAGGCATAATAATGACTATTCAGACCGAGCGTTCGCATTTTGAGATAAAAAAAAGAGACGTTGCGCGTTTCGTGAATTATAACATATTTAATTTTGCCGAACATCAAGTCATCGCCGTTCGAGTCTACCGTAATAACCATATCTTTCCGATAGTTCGTGCCATTTACTTTAACCCAAGCTACCGATATGCAATCATTGTTTGCATTAAGTGGAATAATGTTTTGAATTTTCTCATAATCGGGAATGTCACTCAAATTTTTATCAAGTATAGGGCCCCAGCATAACCGGTGTGAAAATCCTTCTTTAATGTGAAATCGATACGAAATATTTAATTGCTGCTTCAAGCTTAATGTGTAAGCAGGACTTTTGCGTGACATTACTACATGTGCATTTTCTTTCAAATTTTTGTGTTTAGCTTCGAAACGTAGACAAGAAACATACTTTAGCGGGCCAAATCTTTTCATTACTCGAGGATAATGTAATAAAAAATTATGTTTCGGTTTCAGCGGCTGAGCAAAAAGTTCCAAATATAACGAGTGATGCTCTGATATTAAAGTTTCAAGTAACTCATCCGTCTGGATGCTAAAAGATGGAGCCAATATTATGCTTATTATTTCTCGTAAAGCAAGATACAATGCCCATACTTTGTGGTTCACGGGTATGAGGTCGCCTATAAGTAGACCAAGATGCGTAACCAAGAATGACATTTCCGATGATGAGATAATCAAATTTTCTGATTGAAGAGCACTTTGGGGGACACTAAGAGGAACATTTTTTCCGCTGCTCGTACCGTAATCAAAATGCTTTATTCGCGCATTCAAAATCTCAAGAGAAAATAAATTTTCTTTTATTAAACTGTTCAAAATTTTGGGTGTTTTATAGCGGCAAACGCCTTCAAAAACGTCGTGCATTACATCTACACTCGCGTTGTTAATCACGTGATAACTGGGGATTTCGTTGAAAGTACATTCGCAGTGTACACCGTTAGAACAATTCACACTGTCCTGATTGTAATTTAGAACAGTACGTAACTTTTTTGAATCTTCTTTGACGTCGCTTCGTGCATCTTTTTTGTCAGCTAAACAAATTCTACAATAATGTTGTGAATTGAACGAAGTCGTGAAATTAGTGATGAGATGAATCCCCAAATTATCGCCGACGTTTGCCACCAATGCAAAGTATACGTTTTGATTGTGACCATTGATATTGAGTATTACTCCGTTTTTTTTCGAGTTCAATCATCTGTTCAATAATGTTGCTGAATATTTTTTTATTACCAGCAGTTTTGTGATTGGCAGAATTGTGCAATTGCGCTAAAAAAATGTTATCCAACATGCTACTGTACTCGTACGGTAGACAAGCGATCGAAAAGTAAACAGCACCAAGCTTGTGAACGTTTTTATGTGAGCCGATTGGATTGTTGATTTCTAAATCGTCAAAGTATAATATCAAAGGCAATACAAGTTTTCCGAGAAAATTACTTTCGATTATTTTCCATGCTTCTCCTTGAACGACTGAAACAATTGCTTCGCTCGATTTGCAAGATTCGATATGCGACAATATGGACGAAAAAATGCTTGGCAATTCTAAGAAATTTTTCAACACCGATTTCAACGATATCACATGAACCTCTGTATTGACCACAACAACTTGCCGTTGACCTGCAACGAAACGAGACTTTAATGAAGCATCGACTGCGATTGATTGAGGTTTGATGAGCGTTTCATTTTTTTAAAAATACATAAAACTTTGGTGTTCATTTTTAAAACGATCAAACGCTTGTTCTAATAATATAAACATCGTGGGAAGATCCGAAGGCGAATTTTTACATTCCGTGCAAGAAGATTTCAATCTTAACATTGGTATCAAAGTAGAGCTATATAAATCACGCAATTTATCGATGAAGATTTGTACGAGAGATCTAGGCAAACGCCAGTTAGCGTACAATTCCGAAACAAATGATGAAAAACGTTCATCGACGATTTTTGAAAAGTCTTCAACGCTTGGACAGGAATGAACTGACGAAGCTATCTCGGTCGAGCAAAGCTTTTCGATCACATGTGTCTCAGAGGTACTTGGCGTTTCGGAATGCTCAGATTCGATCAGTGACGGAATACTCGATTCTCTGGAGGTTCCCATTTTTAAAGCAAACGAAGAGTGTTTCGAAATTAAATGTCTTTTGTACGCATAAAAACTGTTAAAGCTACGCGAACATTTTTCGTGTGGGCCATAACACGTTGAAGAAATCAAAGTTTTGTGCCTGAGCTTCATGTGACACGTAAACGTGAGCTCCGAAGGTAATACTTCGACACAAAATGGACACGGAAACATATTTGCGTAAGTTATTCGGTAATTTATGTTTAAAATAATTAAACTCTTGTAGACTCGATTTTCAGAATTCAGGACGCATTTCTCTCTTTTTGAGCTAGGGAAATTTCTGTAACGATTTCTGTAACGTAGGGAGCCATTTTATCCCACTTACAAGGAAACGTTTTCAAGTATCCCCCTCCGATTTCGATGAAACTCTGGTATGTTATAGAGGGTCAAAATCGATGACATACGTATTTTTTTTTTATCGGCCCAAACTCATTTTAAAGGGGTGAAACACCCCTCCAAATTTGACCACCTCCCAAGATGATTTTTCTGTTTTGCATACAAGGAGGGGATTTTCATAACTAATAATGATAGCAATAAATACCTTGTCAAAAGTGATGAAAAACACACTTCGAATATTCTCAAGAACTCTTTATTTTAGGGGTTAACTTGTACATACAAAGTTTATTTTTTGTATTAGAAACAAGATGTTCATCGGAGCGCAATGAATCCAACAGCACTGTGAAGAGCATGCAAGAATACAGAATACGTGCTTTCGATTTTTTTCCCAAAAACTGAATTCTTATCGACTTTTTTCCCAATATTGCAGATTATGTCTAGTATTTAGCCATGAATCATTGAATAACATTGTTTGAGGCTCGCATTTATTCTGACATCGCTCTCTTATCATTTTACTGTTTTATCATTTTTTTTCAAGAAACGTAAATATTTTTCATTTTAAGCAGACTATCAACTACTCGAAAATTCGATGTGTATCATATGTAAACAAGTCATATCTCTACTTGAATTAATTCTATGGCACAGATATTTTTTTTAACGATCACGCGTATCTTTCGGATATTTTCAATATGAAAAGTCGTGAGACCGTTCAGTGCTTGTTAATACGTTAATAACAGAACTTCGACCAGTTATTGAATTTCTTCTCACGTTTACAATGGAAGTGGATCCAATAAACGTTATTAAACTTCTCTGGGCAGCATTTGAAGTAATGAATATACCCGAGTCCCCGTTAACAAATGATGAACGTGAAATAGCATCGAACTTCGAAAACATTTTATTACAAAGCATGCCAGAATATAATAGTGTGGAAATGATTAAGGAAAATTCTCTTGACTTTGAAGAGCCCTAAAAAAATCTTGAAACGTTCGCAGTGGAAGATGCAGATTTTCAGGTGCCTTCCGAAGGACCTGAAGATAGCTGTTCCGAAGATGACGAACCTTTAAGTTTCGATTATAAAAGAAGAGCTGTTGAATATTGGAGAAGTGCAAAGACGAAAAAAAATCGCTCAATTGATACGGTTCGTCATAGATATAAAAAGTGAAATCAGTACGACAATTGCGTCATTGGGCACACCAAATCAACCAGGGAGGGACATACATGGAAAAATTGGCTCGCACATCAGAGTATACATTGCAGAATATGAAAAATGCCATTGACGCAGGCTTGATTGTTCATGATACGGATCTGCGAAGATGGGCTTTAAAGACCCAAGGACTTATCAGTCAAAAGGATTTTCGATTTAAAGCATCGCCAACGTGGTTACTTCACTTTAAGAAGATCCATCGCATTGCTAGCAGAAAAATCAATAAATTCGTCACGCGAAAATCAGTGGAAAATAGTGAATATTTACACAAGAGTGCTGAAGAATTTTTGAAAAGAGTTGAACCTTATATTTCCGAATATGGATTACAAAATATATATAATTCTGATCAGAGTGGTTTCCAAATAGAGATTCATTCTGAACGAACGTTAACGGAAGAAGGAACTAAACAAGTGTCGTGCATAGTACAATCAGTAACTTCAACAACGCACAGTTATACTATACAGCCTACAATTTCAGCGGACGGAAAAGTATTATCTCCTTTATTTATTGTTTTAAAAGAACCATCCGGAACGTTCGGACCTATAGTTGAACAACATTTATTCAGACCGCCAAATATTTCCATCACAGCTTCCAAATCAGGAAAACTTACTTCAGGTATAATAATTCTTGTTTCGCGCTGCATATATTCAAACGGTATTAATCACAATGATTCATTACACAGCACTTCGAGATGTGGTTAGAAGAAGTGTTTATCCCAAAAGTGGGACCGAAGAGTCTACTTCTAATTGATTCTTGGAGTAGGCATTGTTTTAGAGTTGTGCAAGAGAAAACTCTAGAACAATGCCCTCAGACAAAAAGTTGACGACTTTATTGATACCGAAAGGAACCACTGGAAAAATTCAACCTCTCGATGTTTTCGGCTTCCGTATATGGAAAAATTATATTCGTCATTTTTCAGACTCCGTAGTTTTTCTTGATTATGATTTAAATTTACATTTAAAGAATAATATAATAAAATTACAGTCTTTAGTTCACAACCAACGGTCATCTCCGCGATATCATAATTTGTTTCGTTAAACGTGGCATAAAAGCGGGTTCATTGCAAAGAAACCTGATGAATTTGATAACCCCGTCGATTTTGCATTTGGACAGTCATCTCATCCGAACTGTGAAATCGAAGGTTGCACGAATGTCGCAGTAATTAGATGTTCTTGGTGTAAAAAATCACTTTGCCTACAGCATTTTTTTTATGAATATCATTATTGTACCGACTATCATCCATAAAGCGATTTATAGATAAACTTGGAACTTGTTTTTGTTTAAAGGGTGTGGCCATGGTAGAGGAAGTAGAATCCTGTGCATATTCAACAATTTTGTATTATATAAAAACGCAATTTATTTACAAAACTATTTACAGGTGTATTTAGTGTATGAATCAAAGTAACAAAAAAAAATTTCTTTTTCATTTTTTCAATGCAAAATGGCTAATAATCACTACTTGTTTTTTGTTTATCTTTTTCCCAACCCTTACCCCTGAAATATCTGTGCCATAGAATTAATTCAAATAGAGATATGACTTGTTTACATATGACACATCGAATTTTCGAGTAGTTGATAGTCTGCTTGAAATGAAAAATATTCACGTTTCTTGAAAAAAAATGATAAAACAGTAAAATGATAAGAGAGCGATGCCAGAATGAATGCGAGCCTCAAACAATGTTATTCAATGATTCATGGCTAAATACTAGACATAATCCGCAATGTTGGGAAAAAAGTCGATAAGAATTCAGTTTTTGGGAAAAAATCGAAAGCACGTATTCTGTATTCTTGCGTGCTCTTCACAGTGCTGTTGGATTCATTGCGCTCCGATGAACATCTTGTTTCTAATATAAAAAATGAACTTTGTATGTACAAGTTAACCCCTAAAATAAAGAGTTCTTAAGAATATTCGAAGTGTGTTTTTCATCACTTTTGACAAGGTATTTATTGCTATCATTATTAGTTATGAAAATCCCCTCCTTGTATGCAAAACAGAAAAATCATCTTGGGAGGTGGTCAAATTTGGGGGGTGTTTCACCCCTTTAAAATGAGTTTGGGCCGATAAAAAAAAATACGTATGTCATCGATTTTGACCCTCTATAACATACCAGAGTTTCATCGAAATCGGAGGGGGACACTTGAAAACGTTTCCTAGTTAGTAGATAATTGGAACAGACCTTTTTGCAGAACCATCCAAAGATGCTCACTTTCGGGCGGGTATATGGCGTACAAAGAATGAAACGACTTGAAGCACACCTCTACAGCTTGGAGAGCTGATGAAACTTTGTATAATACTTTGTCGATGGAAACGTAGAAGGTGAAAACGTCGGAAAGAGTTGGCCCGATAGCGATGATGAATGGCTGCACTGTAAGCCCATGAGCAAGCATCGCTGCATTTCGTTTTTCTTGACTTAGTATTATATCGGCGGCCAACTGCAATAAACAAATGAACAATATTCATCATTAAATTGACCACATGAGATCACATGGCCGTATGGTCGCAACACTTCAGAGTGTAGACCAGAGCCAACCAACAAAACTATAATAATAATAATAATTCACCACATGATGTGGTAGTAATATCTTTAAGAATGAAAAAGAAAACTTACGATGGCATGCTGAATGATGCTATCCTTACACTCGTTGATAGATGGCTTCCATTGACCTTTTTTGGTCCTTACGCGCCCTCTCGGTGGGATTGCGGGCGATAACAGCAAGAGCTGGAGAACGACTTTACTGTCTGCCTGATGAAAACAAATTTTCGTATGTTTATAAAAAATGTGACCACACAAGGTGGAGTCTCAAAAATATAGATATTAGTTACCTTCATTTTCGACTACTTCAAGTAGTTTGTTTAATGCTGATGCATCGATGTCGGTTTTATTGAATCGACTAATGGCTTGAACTTGTTGAAAGAAAGCCTCCCATTTTTCCAACGTCAGTTTTTCGGTTGATGGATACAATCCGACGAAGTCTTCTTCGATTAATTCATACCCGCGCGGATGCTTCAAAATTGGCCACCTATCAAAGATGTCGTTCACCTTCGATTCCTCTTTTTTGTTTTCTTCGAATCGACGATTTTGGGTAAGTCCCCAGTTTGTTATGACGAGCTCCCAGGGCTCCGTGTGCTTTTTAAGCCACGATGTTGCGTCCAAAACAACTTGGTTATGTGAGATTAGAAAAATTAGTTATTTATTAAGTATTTTGAGTACATATGAAATTATTTATCGTTAATTGTTCAATAATTAGCTTCTTAATCGTCGTGAAATATATACTGTAACGGCACGGATACTCGACAGCTGACGATCCGCCCGGCGCGGCGTCCGTCGCTCGACTACCGTAGCGCCAAGCGGCCGATAGCCGAACCATCTCGCGGCTTGCGAAGACGCGAGTGAACAAAGTGGGGAAAGTGACGAATTTGTGACAAGGGAGTGGGGAATGAGCTTGCCTCATTCGATAGCGCATCAAAAAGTGGGGACAAGAAGGACTGTGCGAACTTTATGCGCAAGCGCGATAAATGCGAACGAATGCGAGCGAAGGATGAATGAGTGGGAGAAATTAATCTCCAATAACGTTCTGGCAAGCGCCCCACCACTAAGAACTTTAGCGAATAAGACTGAGAGTTATTTTTAGACTTCCAGGAAATCAACGAACAAAGGATTCTGACAGTATAAAAGCCGGTGCAGAACAGCACTCGGCACTCATTCTTCTTGAAAAACTCGAGGCAGAACTTTAGACTGTCAAGCAAAGACTTCTTCACTTCTACACAACAAAACCTAACCTTTCCTTTTGCATACGACGACGGAGTGGTTCGATTTCGTTCAACTCCCGCAGCCGGTGCATTTTCCTAACCTTTCTTTTTGCATACGACGACGGAGTGGTTCGATTTCGTTCAACTCCCGCAGCCGGTGCATTTTCCTAACCTTTCCTTTTGCATACGACGACGGAGTGGTTCGATTTCGTTCAACTCCTGCAGTCGGTGCAGTTTCCTAACATTTCCTTTTGCATACGACGACGGAGTGGTTCGATTTCGTTCAACTCCCGCAGCCGGTGCATTTAATTTCTTTCTCACCCAATCTCTCGTTTGTAGAAGTAAAGAAGCTCAATGCATAACAATTATTAAATTGTTTAATCCTTCAGAATCCTAGTTAAAAACTTGTCGAAAATCAACTGAAGTCAAAAGCGTGCGAAAACTTGTCCAATTCAATAAATCGAATTGTAAAACCGAAATAAGCGTGCGTTTTCAAATAAAAATTGTTCAAATCGATTACAAAGCAGAATTAGTGCGTTTTATTGTTAAAATTAATTAATTACATTGTTGAACAAAAACACGTGCGTGCAGATCATAAAATAAGAGCGTAGAAACAAATTCAAAATCAGCGTCACATCAAACAAGCGTTTTCTGCACTTTTCTAAGAAAAATAAAGTTATCCGCGTAATCTAAGCGTTATTAATCAACGGAAAAATAGTCTAGATTAATGAAACAACTTAAGATTGTATAGAATCAACGAGTTTTACTCGAATTTCAAAGAAAATAGGAAAGAAAAACGTAAATTACCGTAAATTTCCATAAATTACCACGTAAGCGGTAAAATGACCGCATAAATTTCCATCGAGATTTTTATATCAAAAAAATTCGTTTATTTTTTGCTGTTTGATTGATATAAAGGAAACACATGCAAAATAAATAGAACACGTACAAATTTGTAAAATAACCCGTAAAAATTGAATAAATTGGTTTTATTTGTTAAAATTTAATTAAAACTCTCGTTTTTTCTTCACACCTGCTGTTACAATACACGATCTCGTAAACACTTCATGTAAAAACATACCAAATTTCTACCATCATTACTTTAACAACCTTAAGAGTTGGAATAAAATGTGATTAAAAATTCTGAAAATTTAGTATGTTTTTGTGTTTTCTGAAGTATTTATAAGGTCGTGTCAAAATTTCACGACGATTAGGACGCTCGTTATTAAAAAATTAACATTTCGCCATGAACAATTGAAAAAAAAATACATAAAATATTGATCAGTAAACTTCGTTTTGTTTCCGTTGCTTCCAATATATTATGGATATTGAAAAATCGAGAGGTCAGAAAACAAACTTATCGCAAAGTTATACCATTTCCAATCAAACTACATTTGACTTTTTTTGAAATTTAATTTTTTTATGCCAATTTTTCTAGCCGTTCGATCATGCCAATAAGGAGCTTCTTAATCGTCGTGAAATTTTTACTTAAGATTCTACCGATGGATATTTTAATAGAAAATGTGAATTATACACTCATTATTTTTTTAAAATATCAAGAGACGCGGCAGCGGCTCGACGCCAAGTATTAAAAGAAAAGCGTATCGCGAGAGCTGCCGTACTCTTATATACTGTAACGTTCCGGTATTTTTGCCCGATCGTGTTAGGACTTACCGTGGTCGTAGCTGCAAAAGTTGCTCCGGTTTTAGATTTGCAAAGGCAAATCGGGGATTGGAGCCAGTTGTCCAGGCAGGTTGAATATTATTATTTGAGGGGTTTTATTCTATGGAACGTCGGTAGATGAAGGAATCCATTGGTGTATTTAAGAGTGACGGTACACGATAAACAATTAACAATTTTATTGTTATTAAAACAATTTTTAAAACTTGTACACGAAGAACTTTACATTCGTCTACATTTAATTGATTTGCGCGATGACCCTTTGAACGACGACGTTTAGGGTCACTCGCGTCTTTTATTTCTGAATTACAATTTTGAATTATTTTATTTTATTCAGGTTCGCGAATTGCGTTTTCGCGTAATCGTTTTGACTATTGCCAGACCGAACTTTGAATCAGGTCCTCGACCACGAGGGACGAGGCCCTTTTGGAAAAACTTGGACTATGCTGGTAGACCGTTCTGTTTGAGGTTTCCAGGTCGACTGCGTATTTTATTGTCTGAAGTAGTGCCCTGCACTTTAGTGAATATTAATCCGCGCGCGAAGTCCGCGATAAGCTGGGCTCCGCGCGTTCGGAAGGTGTGGAGCGTCTTCTCGGTACCGCGAGATCTCTAACGTCAGCAGTTTTGCGGATCGTCATCGTGAGATCTCGACAGTTGAGACGTTCCCACTTTGATAAAAATTATAATGATTGAATTATTAAAAATTAGACAATTCGGGTATCGAACGGAATCCCAGGACGTAACAATACAGTAAAATAGGTGTTTTGTGACGTCACAGAAACTTTGAATCGTTTTTACGGAAAAACGGGGCGCCAGAAAAATTTCATATTAGAATTGAATTTTCTTTGATTTTTTATCTTTCGAATGGTCTTCGGTAGAACCAAATCCGTTCAGCCAATCCAGAGAAATCTGATATTAAATATTTTGGTCGCGAGATACGGTACGCTTTCTGTTTTCTCAGAGTCAGAGAGGCGTAAGTCGCGCTTGTTGACGCTTGGACACACGCCCTTACGCGTCTGGTGGACATTTTCGGCCCGTGACGTCAGCCGCTCCGCTGAACGCGGTATCCCCACTCTTCACGCGCAACTGAGCGAGAGAGACAGACTATATCGGGCCTCTCTTTCCGTATGGAATTCGTTGTCTAGGTACCATGGTTTTTGTTGTCTAGGTCTCTATAGTTTCCGCTCTCTAGGTCGACGGCTCTATGGTTTTCGTTGTCAAGGTAAATTTCTCCATGGTTTTCGATGTCTAGGTCAACGGCTCCACTGATTTCGATGTCTAGGTCGACGGCTCCATGGTTTTCGACGTCTAGGTCGACGGCTCCATGGTTTTCGATGTCTCGGTACATTTTTATACAGGGTTTCCGATGTCCAGGTATATGTCTCTATGGTTTTCGATGTGTAGGTATATTCCTCCATGGTTTTCGATGTCTAGGTCCACGGCTCCATAGTTTTTGTTGTCTAGGTATATTTCTCCATGGTTTTCGATGTCTAGGTATATTTCTCGATGATTTACGTTGTCTATGTATATTTCTTCATGCTTTTCGATGTCTAAGTCCACGGGTCCATGGTTTTTTATTGTCTAGGTATATTTCTCCATGGTTTTCGATGTCTAGGTCCACGACTCCATTGTTTTTGTTGTCTAGGTATATTTCTCCATGGTTTTTGATGCCTAGGTATATTTCTCGATGGTTTACGTTGTCTATGTATATTTCTTCACGGTTTTCGATGTCTAGGTCCACGGGTCCATGGTTTTTTTGTCTAGGTATATTTTTCCATGGTTTTCGATGTCTAAGTACATTTTTCCATGATTTTCGATGTCTACGTCCACGGGTCCATGGTTTTTTTATCTAGGTATATTTTTCCATGGTTTTTGATGCTAGGTATAATTTTGCATAGATTCCGATGTCCAGGTATATTTCTCCATGGTTTTCCATGTCTAGGTATATTTCTTCATGGTTTTCAATGTCTAGGTCAACGGCTCCATGGTTTTCGATGTCTAGGACGACGGTTCCATGGTTTTTTGTCTAGGTATATTTCTCCATGGTTGTCGATGTCTATGTATATTTTTGCATAGTTTCCGATGTCCAGGTATATTTCTCCATGGTTTTCGATGTCTAGGCATATTTCTCCATGGTTTTCGATGTCTAGGTCCACGGCTCCATGGTTTTTGTTGTCTAGGTATATTTTCCCATGGTTTTCGATGTCCAGGTATATTTCTCGATGGTTTACGTTGTCTATGTATATTTCTTCATGGTTTTCGATGTCTAGGTCCACGGTCCATGTTTTTTTGTCTAGTTATATTTCTCCGTCGTTTTCGATGTCTCGGTATAATTTAGCATAGTTTCCGATGTCTAGGTATATTTCTCTATGATTTTCGATGTCTAGGTATATTTCTCGATGGTTTACGTTGTTTATTAAGAAACTCGGCATAGTCTCGGGACAAGTACATTTGACAGCGTCGTCTGCTGGCCCGAGACTCACTCGGGTATATTATCTCTAAGAAAAGCGATTTCGCCGGTGGGGGCAGACGCTTTCTTCAATTACAAAGCTCAGGTGTAATTTCATGATCTGAAATTTGAACTGGAGACTAATTACGTTATCCCCCCTCGATTAAGCCACAAATTAACCCGAACGATGCCGTAATTGCTCAGAAAAGTTTGCACAGGCAAAATTATGTGTCGATCGAAGTGTGCGTGCGTGTATGTATACGACACAGAGAAAGGGCTCAATGTTCCTATCGTGTTTCTGATTGGTCGCGACTGACGACATATCCATCTGTTCCCATTCGAGGAAAAGCTGTTGGTTGCCAGTTGACGAATACATCTTCATACATGTGTCGTTAAATTCGCGGTGATAAATATAGATAACATTCGAAAGTCAGCCTTGTCGAAATTGAAAAATCATAACCTTAAATTGCGCTAGCAATCGTGTATATTTTGACGGCGGCCTGAAAATCGTTTTAAAAAATTCAGTTGTATTAAAAATGTCTAATCAAGAGACGCGGCAGCGGCTCAACGCCAAGTCTTAAAAAAAAAGCGTAGCGCGAGCCCGCCGCACTCTTATATACAGTAAAATAGGAGTTTTCTGACGTCACAGAAACGTTGAATCGTTTTTACGGAAAAACGGGGCGACAGAAAAATTTCATATTAGAATTGAATTTTCTTTAATTTTTTATCTTTCGAATGGTCCTTGGTAGAACAGAATCCGTTCAGCCAATCCTGAGAAATCTGATATTGAAGATTTTGGTCGCGAGATCCGGTACGCTTTCTGTTTTCTCAGAGTCAGAGAGGCGTAAGTCGCGCTTGTTGACGCTTGGACATACGCCCTTCGCGAGACTGGTGGACATTTTCGGCCTGTGATGTCATGCGCTCCACTGAACGCGGCTGCCCACACTCTCCGCGCGCCGCGGAGCGAGAGAAACAGGCTATATCGGGCCTCTCTTGGCCTCTACCGCCGGCGCGTCTATACCGCTGTCTATCTCCCTCTACCGCGTCGGCGCATCGTGCTATCTCTCTCGCTCTACCACGTTCACTCTATTCTTTGGATTTATTTTAATTTAAAATTAAAATTAATAAAAACATTTCATTTATCCAGTAGCGCCGAGATTTTATTTAACCGATTGATCCAGAATCTTTAAGGGGTTAACCGGGGGTCATAACGTGACGTAACGTGGGGTTGTAAATGACCCCAATTTTGAAAAATTCATATTTCTGGTAAAATTTAACGAAAAAGGTTCAACTGTGGCTCATTCTTTTCGTTTTTTAATGCAGAATCATGTGAGCCTGGGGCGATTTTGCTCCGAATAAAAGAAATAGTGCAAAATGCGATGAAACCGTAAAAAAATAGGAGAACGAAGGGAGAAGGGTGAAATCTCGCCGGGACTTTTTTAAGCGATTGCCGAAAAGTCTGGACGGGATTTTTTAAGCGAGTAATCAAGGATCTTGCCAGGACTTCTTTAAGGCATTCGCCAAGAGTCTGAACGAGACTTTTTAAGGGGTTGACCGGCGGTCGCGACGGAAGTTTTTCGAGTCTAGAACGGTCACTCCATTTTATTTGTTCTATTCCGGTAACGTGGGGTCATAAATGACCCCAGTTTCGGAAAATTCATATCTCTGGTGAAATTAAACGAAAAGGGTTGAGCTTTGGCTCATTTTTTTTGTTTTTTAATGCAGAATCACGTTAGGCCGTAGCAATTTTTCGCGGAGTAAAAAAATTAGTCAGAAATGTGATGAGATAATAAAGAAACGGGAGAACGAAGGAAGAACGGAGAAATCTTGCTAGGACTTGTGAGACCGGTGGTTTTAAAGGGATTAGCGGAGAGTCTGGACGGGATTCTTTAAAGGGTTGTCGGGGATCTCGATGGAAGTTTTTTAAGGGATCTATTCAGAGTTCCATCGACATATCTTTAGGATTTTTAAGGGATTGAACAAGGATCTCAATGGGAGTTTTTAAGGGAGTAATCAAGAATCTCGCCGAGACTTTCATAAGGCATTGCCCAAGAGTCTGGACGGGATTTTTTAAGGGCTAGACTAAGCGTCTCTACGCGTTTGTTATAACAGATTGGCTGAGAATCCGGATGGGATTTCTTAAGGGGTAGAGTAAGAGTTTCGCCGAGGTTGTTTAAACAGATTGGCCAAGAGGCTGGACTGGATTTTTTAAGGGGTTAATGATGACTCTCGCCGAGATATTTGAAGACATTTACCACGGCTGTCGACGGAAGTTTTTGAAGAGATTTGTTCTCTCCAGAACAATCAACCATAACAAATAATCCCTCTATTATTAAGAAAAATGTTGATAAATATTCTGCTTCCCAAAAAGAAGTGAAATCCGTGGAAAAATACTTCATAAAAGTAAAAAAAAAGACGCCAAGTATTAAAAAGTCACAACCTCAGTTGGAAAGTTTTTCTTCACTGTGAACCATCTTTGAACCTTGATAAAAATCTCAAAAATTGTGAAACTCAATTGACACAAAAAAAAAATGAAATCATTGCAACATAGCCAAGAATTCATAAATGAATGAATTTTACAGGGAAACGTACACCCTGAAGGTATTCGGTTTAAGGGTTTCTCTATCCCGAATTGAATTCCCCGAATATCAATACTATTATTGGGTGTGTTTAGAGCAACTCTGAGTTGAGCAAGGTGAGTTTCACAGGAAACGATAAATAAAAAGTACACGTTTTCGTACAAGGGCACGCGTACACGTACACGTACTTACCGGACGAATTGACTGCAGAGATTATACAAAAACTTGGCGTGCATGGTTTTCAAAAATAATTTCGGCGAAGAAATACGTCATCCATATTTACACATACTGGGGAAGCCGCTGAGAGGGGGGCAGGGAGCAGTTGGGGTACATTAAGGAACAAAGAGGTAAAATGGCACATTAAACGCCGAACGCGCTATTTTCAGGACGAGTCGTAGCCAAGCGCGCGCAGCGCGCGAGGTGGAGATGAAGGCGTTCGGCGTTGACTGTCCTTCCTCGGTGCATAAAATAATTCACAGCAGTGGGTTCAACGGGTGATATCCAATTGGGGAAAAGTTCGTGAAATTTATATAGAAAATACTGTCATTCATCTTGTACAGCTTGTTTTCAATACAAACTGACTTATGCCATCCGAAGATGACAATTCTTTCATCGTAGACGGAAAACAAGATGATCGATTAACAAAGAGGCAAAATGGCACATTTAACGCCGAACTCGCTGTTTTCAGGACGAGTCCTAGCCAAGCGCGCGAGGCGGAGATGAGGACTGAAAACAGCGCGTTCAGCGTTGACTGTCCTTCCTCAGTGCCTAGGATAATTCCTAGCAGGGGGTTCAATGGGTGATACTCAATTGGAGAAAAGTTCGTGAAATTGAACTATGGAAAATACGGTCATTTATCTCGTACGGCTTGTTTTCAATGCAAACTGACTTATGCCATCCGAAGATGACAATTCTTTCATCGTAGACGGAAAACAGGATGATCGATTAACAAAGAGGCAAAATGGCACATTTAACGCCGAACTCGCTGTTTTCAGGACGAGTCCTAGCCAAGCGCGCGAGGCGGAGATGAGGACTGAAAACAGCGCGTTCAGCGTTGACTGTCCTTTCTCGGTGCGTAGGATAATTCACAACAGAGGGTTCAGCGGGCGATGTTCAATTGGGGGAGAGTTCACGAAATTTAACTAGAAAAAACTGTCGTTCTTCTCGAACAGTTCGTCTTCAAGTCTTCAATACAAACTGACGTATGCTATCCAAGAATGGAAATTCTTTTACCATAGACGAAAAACGGGATGATCATCAATCTAATTGGTACATTCGATTATCTTGTCTTCCCGAAATTATTTTTGAAAACCATGCACGCCAAGTTTTTGTATAATCACTGCAGTCAATTCGTCCGGTAAGTACGTGTACGTGTACGCGTGCCCTTGTACGCAAACGTGTCCTTATTATGTATCGTTTCCTGTGAAACTCAACTTGCTCAACTTAGAGTTGCTCTAAACACACCCAATAATAGTATTGATGTTCGGGGAATTCAATTGGGGATAGAGAAACTCTTAAACCGAATGCCTTCAGGGTGTACGTTTCCCTGTAAAATTCATTCATTTATGAATTCTTGGCTATGTTGCAATGATTTCATTTTTTTTTGTGTCAATTGAGTTTCACAATTTTTGAGATTTTTATCAAGGTTCAAAGATGGTTCGCAGTGAAGAAAAACTTTCAAACTGAGGTTGCGACTTTTTAATATTTGGCGTCTTTTTTTTTACTTTTATGAAGTATTTTTCCACGGATTTTATGTACATAACTCAACCGAACACAACAGGACGAAGTCACTCGCTGTTAACATGTCCATTATCGCAATCTATTTCACGGCTATGAGCATTCAATACTGATGTTAAAGAAAATAATTGGATCGACTCAATTATCAATTAATAATCGACCGTTAACAAATTGATTTTTTTGTATATAAACAATACGTACCTTCGATGATTCTCACGAGTTTCGCAATGACATCTTCCGCCAGCTCCCAAGTTTTGATGATTTTCGCCATTCTAGGAGAAATTACGTGGAAAGAAAAATACGTAATAAATTATGAAAAATGATAGAGGCATAAAGAGCCGGAGAGGGGACGAAATAGAAAGCAAAAAATAAAAGAGAGAATGATAAATAGAGTGCGAGAGATAGAGATGATGATGGTTTGATTGTTTATCATTTAAACGACACTGAAGTTCGCAACGTTGGGATCCAACGAAAAAAAAGTTTTTCTATCACCTGTGTTGAATTTAAAAAATCATGACAAGTTTTGTACCAATTTTATGTTTAGATCCTAGAAAAATATCGTTTTATTGTCTGGACTAAAAATTTATTAAGAATCTTGAGCTCTGCTCGAGACAAAACAGAATTTCGTTGCATTCCAACGATGCAAACTTCAACATCGTTTTATTTAAAAGGATTTCAGGCAAAATTTTATAAGAGGATGATAGAGAACAAGATAGGGAGACGGCGAGAAACAGAGGAAGAGGACGAGAGGTACCGAGAGAAAGAGAAAGGGAAAAATTGTCATAATATTCGACAAATTTAAACATTATCAGTCAACCCGGCATGTGGCTTGTTTGTGCGTGTGAGAGAAAGAGAGTGCGAGAACGAGGAAGGGAGATAAAGCAAGAGAAAGACAGAAAACAAACGAAAGAGAACTGGAAAAAGAATTAAATAAAAAGCGAAAGCGAGAGAAATATAGAAATTAAATTAAATGTGGTGAAAGATATGTATCGTTAATAAATTTTTGGTAAGGAAATATCGAGAAAGATAGAGATATAGTGTTGCGCCCGCATAGCAACCAATTCAATAAAAATCAAGACATTAATCGCCAGCAACAGGAAGTTGACCTGTCGTGCACGCGCCGTTCAAAAGCGCATCCCTCAGCAAGTTGAATAGACTTCGCTCCAACTTCGAGGCCATGTCAAAACGCTGACGATCAAACTCAGCATCGACCGTTCCGATCTACCCGTACAATAACCCCAAGGCATCGGACGATCGATTGCCCACCACTTATCATTACCACCTCCACAAATAATTGTGAACCCCTAACTTTATAAAAAGGGAAAGCAACGCCCAAATCAGGCACTCTGCGATCAGACACCGAAACATCAGATTATTATCACGCCATTGGTCTCGAGGCAATTAACTCGATTGTAACGAACTACCTTTAATAAACTTAGAGTTAAAACTGAAAGTATTGGGTTGGAGATTAACTCAACCTTGGCAATATCCCGAATAAATCAGTCCCAACCAAACTCGTCCCCACGTGACGGTTTGCACGGGCACAACATTGGTGGCAGCGGTGGGATTGCCACAACTCAAGAACTCGACTACAATTCTGAGGTGAAAAGAAGAGTTTCACACAACGCCAAAAGAAGGACGACATCAGTCAAGTATCCGAGGACCAGCCGAACAAGGACAACGGGCGCCCAAAGCTGTTCAAACTCGACACCCGGAGAACGACAACCGTCAACCCGAAGAGCGGACCAATCGAGCCAAGCAGATTCACCAGCTTCGAGAGGAAGCCAGCTAGCGGATCGATCAGCCGCAGCAGCATGCAGATCTACCAGACCATCATACTGTAAGTGACGGAACAATTTCTCTTATAACCCGCCAAAACCAGTCGCGAAAATAGCGAGCGAACTATATACGCATGTCCAACGACGAGCTTGTAAACCGTCTAAAACTACCAGGCGCGCGCTCATTATCTCGATCCCTAGACTCAATTTTCAATCGAAACCTCACTTTTTCGCGTTCCCCTAAGAAAGAAAATTCCTCGTCAGTCAAAAAGATCAAACGTAATCGAAGCACAGATACTTTAAATCGGTCTTTCGACTCGGAAGAATCCTTTCGAGACGCGGAAGAAACCGATAGCTTCAATAGAACAGATTTGCCAGAGCTTTCTTTGTCTATCATCCCGCATAACGTCAATATGCCAGAAACCGTAAATCTAGAAGATACGCACGCCGGTGGCGCGGGTGGAAGCGGTCAACACGGTGTCCTTCAAACCCCTCCAAGAAGGGCAAGAGGAGGAATGTCCCTAAGCGAAGCACGAGCAATTATTCCCGTATTTGATGGCGAAAACCCTAGACGCGCGAAAGGCTTACTTGACGCGTACGAACTAGCCCACAGCTTAGTAGACGATTGCGACAAAACCACCCTTCTGAAACTCGTACTAGCGACAAAACTGACTGACGACGCACGGGAAGACGTTCGGTACAAAACGATAGAATCATTCGAAGCATTTAGACAACACTTAACGGAACGATATGGGGCAAAACGAACCGTAGAAGCTCTACAAGTAGAGATGCATACGTGCAAACAAAATCACAACGATGGCATAGCCGACTTTGGGAAAAGACTACAAATCCTTACAATGGAACTGATAGAAGCGAGCATAGAATCCGAATCTTCTATAGTAGAAAAACTCGCGGTAGAACGCTACGTGAAAAAATTAGCGTTATCCAATTTCGAACGAGAACTCAAAAAGGAGTACCAAATCCTCGTGAAAGCTAAAGGGTACCCAGATTTAACCGCAGCAATAAAAGGGGCCCAAAACGAAGAAACAGTCCTGCAGGGCTACGAATCTGTAGCAAAACAGACGCACCCCGAGAGGCGTCAAGAATTTTGCCAAAAGTGCAAAAAACCCGGACATTCGGCCAGAGACTGCCGAAGCCCAAATTCGCCAAACGGACGAAGCAATTTACCCGTTCCCACAGGTAACATAGGAGTAATAACCTGCACCTACTGCAAAAAATCAGGCCATCATTGGAAGGAATGTCGCAGTAGGCTTAGGCAACGAAACCAGGGCCAAAACGGTTCTGGACAGAGCCAAAATAACTCCCAGCAGGGAAATTCTGGAAGAAACCGTGGAAATTTCAACGGACGAACCGGAAATAGCAACTATAACCGTAACAACAACAACCGTTACAACAACAACCGTAACAACAACCGAAACCACAACGGAAACAACAATGGTTCCCGCAATACGACAGGTGAAACGTCGAACGACCAGAAACCTACAGCAGGGTCATTCACGGTCAGCTCCATCGAGGCTGGCCAGGAATTCACCGTCAGCACCATTGCCGAGCAACGAGCTACAGGACAGCTCAAAATTAATGGGTCGAACGTAACCCATGCAGGTATCCAAATATGCGCCATAAATCCCGAGGATTCGGCGACCGATTTTTACATCGCATCACTGCAGGCAAAAGAGAAAGTTCTCACCCTCAAAGGCGATACAGGAGCACAATGCTGTTTGATAAAAAAGGGTGCAATCTTTCCCGACACCAAAGCATACAACGAGACAATCGAGCTGAAAGGGGTCGGAGGAAACGTTTTCCACGCAATATGTAAAGTGGACCTGGTGTTGGAAACGCCAGCAGTAAACGTGCGCCACGGATTCTTCGTCATCGACGACGCGATCGGAATCAACACCGATGGAATCCTGGGCATGGACTTCATAAAAAAGCACAACGTGGACATACTCGGTGGCCGTTCAATAAAAATTTACGGACACACCGAACCATCGAGCGACCGACGACAATTTCGCCAACGCCAGTGAACAGAAATATCCGAGCGACAGATTTAAAAGTTATATATACACCGTCAAAACGACCATTTAAAACAGATTCTCTGTAAAATTACATACAATATTACAACAAAACAAATGTAAACGAAAATTGTAAGCCGAAAGACCAATTTTTACCGAATTTATGTTGCTCAAATAGAAAAGTCGAAACGTAGTTTCGTCTTCCCAAGGGGGGAGGATTGTTGCGCCCGCATAGCAACCAATTCAATAAAAATCAAGACATTAATCGCCAGCAACAGGAAGTTGACCTGTCGTGCACGCGCCGTTCAAAAGCGCATCCCTCAGCAAGTTGAATAGACTTCGCTCCAACTTCGAGGCCATGTCAAAACGCTGACGATCAAACTCAGCATCGACCGTTCCGATCTACCCGTACAATAACCCCAAGGCATCGGACGATCGATTGCCCACCACTTATCATTACCACCTCCACAAATAATTGTTAACCCCTAACTTTATAAAAAGGGAAAGCAACGCCCAAATCAGGCACTCTGTGATCAGACACCGAAACATCAGATTATTATCACGCCATTGGTCTCGAGGCAATTAACTCGATTGTAACGAACTACCTTTAATAAACTTAGAGTTAAAACTGAAAGTATTGGGTTGGAGATTAACTCAACCTTGGCAATATCCCGAATAAATTAGTCCCAACCAAACTCGTCCCCACGTGATGGTTTGCACGGGCACAACAATAGATAGCGAGAACGGGGGATCAAGAGAAAGAGCAAGAAAACAAGACAGAAATAGAGTTAGAGAGAGGGAAAGAGAGAAAGAAAAAAATTGTATCATAATCGACAAATTTGAAGAATGTGTCAACCCGGTATATAGCGCGTTCGTGCGTGCGAGAGATAAAGAGCGTGCGAGTGAGAGAACGAGGAAGGGAGATAAAGCAAGAGAAAGACAGAAAACAAACGAAAGAGAACTGGAAAAAGAATTAAATAAAAAGCGAAAGCGAGAGAAATATAGAAATTAAATTAAATGTGGTGAAGGATATGTATCGTTAATAAATTTTTGGTAAGGAAATATCGAGAAAGATAGAGATATAGATAGCGAGAACGAGGGATCAAGAGAAAGAGCAAGAAAACAAGACAGAAAGAGAGTTAGAGAGAGGGAAAGAGAGAAAGAAAAAAATTGTATCATAATCGACAAATTTAAAGAATGTGTCAACCCGGTATATAGCGCGTCCGTGCGTGCGAGAGATAGAGAGCGTGCGAGTGAGAGAACGAGGAAGGGAGACCAAGCAAGAGAAACAGAGACACAGACAGGGGGAACAAGACAAAGAGAACGAGAAGGAAATAGACACCGAAAGAGAGAGAAATAGAATAAAAAGAATCAAATGAATAAAGTCAGAGAGATTGATTGTCTAATTGTTTGTTATTATGGAAATAAAGAGAGGGAGCGAGGAAGAGAAAGGAGTGTGTGACAAAATTGCACAACTTGAAAAATTCACGCGACACAAACTCAAAAACTTACTGAGAAACGTGAGAGACATCCATATATATCCGGCCATCTCAAACTTTTCTTCGAAATAAATATGAATACACGGAACGTTTCACGATGACCTTGACCGAACACAGCAAGGATGAAGTCGCTCGCTCTTACAATGTAACAATCGCAAGCTATTTCACGACAGTAGACGTGATATAAGAAATGAAATATTCATTTTTGTCACATCTGCACTGAAAGTTGAACTTTCGGTGCACGTGTGAACGGAAGTAAAATTAGACCATAACCTCAAACCACGTGCTTGTTAACCTCGCTTTTGGCTCGGCTGACAATTCTTCCCGCGATTTGAAGTTGTCTATTTTTAGTCCAGGAACCGGGTATTTATACGTGACACCGGGCCAGAACGATTCTAACCGACGGATTCGTGTAGGGCTGATGTCCCTGATGAAGGCCTACCACTTTCCAACCACAGATTTTGGGGGGCTTTTTTTTGGCACGCAGTCCAATTTGGCAACATCATGTTTTTGAGAGATAGCTTCGAAACTATTGATCGGAGAAAAAAAAGTTCAGTAACTATTTGTAGATATTAGAAAAACGAACAATTTGGCGGGTGGCAAATTAAAATCGGTTCATTGGATCGCCCGCAAAAAATTAAAAACCAGCTGAAATGGCCATTTTTATTATAACCCATTGTTAATGAAAAAATGCATGTAGAGCTTTCAAAATCTTCGAACATATGCCCCTCGGTACACTTAACAAGTGTGCAAAATTTGGGCCCGATCGGATGAATGGTTTTTGAGAAAAGCCATTTGTTATTAAAAAACCGACTGTTTTTGCGAGGAATATGCAGGCCGGGAGCGTGTCGCAGTGCAATAACACAAAAACGAAATTAATCCGAAAGAGTCGAACTATCATGTACACTTTGGGGTAAATCGATTTTTTATTGTTAAAGGGGTGAAAAACGGCTCTAAAAATAGGGTACGATTGTTACTCATAAACAAATGGAATTCCATCGCGAGTTTTCAAGTTACAGAGTCGCGACTGACATCATTCGAAAGCGGTTATTTTTCTACAAATTTAGAAGAAAAAAATTGCAAAAAGTTAATTAGGTGGAGATAAAACAATTTGTTTTTAAATAATTATTGCAGCGGCTCATTTTAACATAGAGGGCTAAAAATTGGACAGCGTACAGAGTAAAACTTATGCTAACTATAGAGAAAAATCGGCGGAAAAATCCCATATAAATTTATTGTTCACTTCAGCGGTTTAACGAGAGGCCAACATGGAATATCTCCGGCGCAAATTAACTTATCGAGTTGTTTTTTTTTTGGGCTAACTTTTCCCGCTAATCATGATTTTGTCATTGATAATTCTGAAAAATTGAAAATTCACCTCCAAATTTATTGATAATTTTTTATTAATTTTTTTTACACTATTTTTTACTCAACTTTTGGGTGAAATTGGATTCGAATATCATCGTTGTGATGTTCTTCAACTACTATACGGAGGAAAAAATAAATCAATGAAAAATGTTTTATAGCACAGCGTGACCTAAACCCGCACTTTACGCACGCTTTTCCGGGACCTAAGTTGTCTATTTCTGCACGGTGCGTAAATGAATCGACTACCTTCGCATATGTATAAAAAATGAAACAAAACCCTTTGAAATGTCATTTGAAGCTTGAAAATGCACAGGAAACAAATGACAAGAAGGGGATAGGTTAGCGATTCCCCTGCAAGAACCTTCCTGTTGTAGAAAAAGTGACAGTGATGAAATCAAAGAAAAACGCTGACTTGGTTCGTTTCGCGAAAATTGTAACTTTCGAGCTGCAATGGATTGTTCGAGCAGTGAATTTAGCGACGATGAAAACACCGAAATTGTTCCGGACGCGATCAAAGAAATGGCAAAAACGGTTACACTGAATTCGTTGCCCTCAAAATCGAAAAAGTTATATACCGCAGCATACAACTCGTTCAGGAAATGGCGGAAAGAAAATGGATCAAATTCTCTTTGTGAAGACGTACTTCTCGCATATTTTGCACAGCTCTCAAAGAAGTATTCTCCACCGAGTTTGTGGGTGACGTATTCAATGTTGAAGAGCACAATAAGCACGTACGAGAACGTCGAAATTGGTCGCTACAAAAAATTAACAGCGTTTTTAAAAAAAAATAATTTGGGATATCGGCCAAGAAAATCAAGCGTGTTTTGTCAAGAAAACATTACGAAGTTTTTAAACGAAGCACCGGACGACATATATTTATGCGAAAAGGTAAGTAAAACTTTAATCATATAGGGATGAGGTGGGCAAAGCGGAACACCCCCCCAAAAACGTGATTTTTTTATTTTTTAGTGAAATCTTAAAAACTCCGTCACAAAATATTCAATATAATCGTGGGATAAATTGAGACGATCAATATTTGGAGTGAAAAAATTCTTTTTTTTTTTTTAATAAAAAATGAGAATTCGGCTGAAATTTTTGGTATTTTTTATCCACAAAGCTTTTCATTATTGCTGAAATAATCGTTCTTGTTAAGATGATTAAAAACTCCAATAAAAATGTTATTTTTCTTTTAACAATCGTTGCCATTTTTCAATCGTTTTCCATGCAGATGATTTTCATAAGAAATTTTGCCGGAATCTAGCGAAATTTCTTATAAAACACATCTGCATGCAGAAGAATTGAAAAATGGCAACGATTATTAAAAGAAAAATAACTTTTTTATTGGAGTTTTTGAATCGTCTGAACGAGAACGATTATTTCAGCAATAATGAAAAGCTTTGTGGATAAAAAATACCAAAAATTTCCGCCGAATTCTCATTTTCTATTAAAAAAAAAATAAAAATGAAAATTTTACTCCAAAAATTGTGTCGTCTCAACTTATCTCGCAATTATAACGAATATTTTGTGACGGACGATCTGAGTTTTTGAGATTACACTGAAAAAAAAATTCACGTTTTTGGATGGGTGTTCCGCTTTGTCCGGGTGTTCCGCTTTGCCCGCCTCTCCCCTACATCCCTTAATTTTGGCTGTTACTCAAATTATTTATAGAAAAAAAATGTCTTTAGGTGGCTCTCATCTTCGGGATTTCTGGGGCATTGCGGCGAGAGGAGTTCGTTAACATCGCCGTCGATGATGTTAAGAAAGTGGAAAATAATTTGCTTCTCGTCCAAATTCCGAAGACGAAGAACTACGTTCCGAGGTCTTTTACAATAACGAAGGAGTTTTACCCCTTCTGCTGCAAGTACATGGAAACAAGACCAGAAAACTGTCGTATCGATCGTTTTTTTCTTCGGTACTCGAAAGGAACGTGCTGCCCACAGCCTGTGGGCATAAATAAATTCGGATCGATGCCCAGAGAGATTGCCGAATATTTGAACCTGCCTGACCCGAAGAATTTTACAGGGCATAGTTTCCATCGGACTTCGGCGACACTCTTGGTTGACCATGGTGGCGACATCACGGCACTGCAGCGACACGGAGGGTGGAAATCCACGACAGTTGCTTTTGGGTACATTGCGGACTCAATCAAAAACAAAAAACGAATTTGTGAGCAAATCACAGAAGGTATAGAAATACAAAAACATACGACACGCATTATCGCTGATATGGAACCGGAGCCAGAACCATCAACTTCCGGGATAAACGTGGCTAGAAGCGCCAAAAATGCAAATAGTGCCGCTCCAACCTCAAGACCATCCCCGTCCCAGACACCTTTGGATTCAAATCGACCAAAACAGACACATGGAGCTTATCTTTATCATCCGGACATCGGATTGTATTCGCAAAATGTAACTGGAGAGGAGGGACCTACGCCGCATTACACTTTCAATCATTGTAATATTACTATTACCGGCCCTTGCGGCAATATCGAGATGAATGATTGCACTGTCACCCGAACGTGCACGGACAAGAGTGTGCAAACAGACAAAAGCGGGCGCTAAATGAAGAATTCAACAAATCGATTCAAAAGCAAAATAATTTCAATGTTCCTTTTTGAATGTTCCCAATGTTTGATCCAATGAATGATCTAATATTTCAATGATTTCAATGTTCGATGATCCAATGACTGGGTTCAATGTTTTTCTTCAATAAATCAATTCGAAATCAAAATTATTTCAATGTTTCTTTTAAGACAGCAATCTCATCCCGCGGGGGCCATCCGCCATCCGTCCGGGGCGGGTTTAGGTCACTTGTACTATAAAATAGTAAACGATACTCGTGACCAAACTTGCCTATTAATGCACGGCGTTTAGCGCCCTCGCTGCGCTCGGGCGCTAACTTCACGCCGTGCATGTAATATACTATTATTAACGGTGCACGTGTCATTCCGTTTTCAGAAAAAATGAACGATTGAATCCATTACGTCTACGAAAGACAAAGATTTTTCAAATTTGAGAAGATGTTGTGTCTTTCGTAGTCGTAGTGTACATGATAGTTCGACTCTTTCGGATTAATTTCGTTTTTGTGTTATTGCACTGCGACACGCTCCCGGCCTGCATATTCCTCGCAAAAACAGTCGGTTTTTTAATAACAAATGGCTTTTCTCAAAAACCATTCATCCGATCGGGCCCAAATTTTGCACACTTGTTAAGTGTACCGAGGGGCATATGTTCGAAGATTTTGAAAGCTCTACATGCATTTTTTCATTAACAATGGGTTATAATAAAAATGGCCATTTCAGCTGGTTTTTAATTTTTTGCGGGCGATCCAATGAACCGATTTTAATTTGCCACCCGCCAAATTGTTCGTTTTTCTAATATCTACAAATAGTTACTGAACTTTTTTTTCTCCGATCAATAGTTTCGAAGCTATCTCTCAAAAACATGATGTTGCCAAATTGGACTGCGTGCCAAAAAAAAGCCCCCCAAAATCTGTGCTTGAAAAGTGGTAGGCCTTCATCAGGGACATCAGTCCTGGACTAAATGTACAAACTAATAAAACAAGCGAGCGGAGTGCGCGATAAATTTTTCGACACAAAAAGATAACAAATTAAAACAATAATGATACTAATAAAAATAACTAATCAAATAAGAATTACTATTAATATTAAAATTACTATTAATTAATTATTTAGAATTACTATTAATTAATTATTTTTTCATTATAACTGTTACCGTGGTCGCTTCAAACGACATCGTTTGAAGCGACCTTGAATGAAAACTATAAAAAAAAAGTAATGGTAATTAAAAAAAAAAAAAACTCTGAGCGAGGGAACGATCCCATGTCTCTGTGGACCGAAGCCAGGAACGCTACCGGCGAGACCATCTCATCATTAGTAGTTAGTGTACACTTTCCGGTACTTCCGATTCGCGGCCGGCTTGATTTTTAGGGATAATACTTTATCGCTTGATGAAAGTTGAGAATTAATATAATAATACGAACATAAATATATTTCCGCGTACTTTTATGAATTATAATTTATTTGCCTTAAGGACGGGTATGAGTAAAGCGTAAAAGTTTATTTAGATGATATATAAGTTGTAATTTAGATTTATTATTATTACTGAAGTAACGTATAAACTAAAAAAAAAAAAAAAAATGAGCGATCAGAGTGCGCGATACATTTTTTTTATACATTAATAATGCAGAGAATCAAGAGCTAAATAAGCATTGAAATGCTCTAAAAGCCTCGCGCGTGCCGTCGGGTAACGTCGAGCGCGAGCCGGGCTCACCTCAGAATTCTCAGATAGCTTTTTCCCTCGAAGCCTTCTTTTCGGCTGGGCCGCACATCGCACATGAACGCGCTCAGTGTCCATGTATTGGTGTAGCTGCCGAAGGCGCGATCGGGAAACTTCGACCGCGCTCGGTTCTTGTCGAAGAGGCCCGAGCGTCGCTCGCTCACGGACACGCGCTACTATGGTTGTGTGAAGGGTGCGTAAGAGACTAGAGAGAGGGTAACTTTTACGCGCGATCTGGCTGCACTGGTCTCGAGCGGTGTTCGGGAAGTACGCTTGCGCAGAACAATTTTCACTGCTATTGACAGCGCGATGTTGCGTCAATCTCTGGTACTACCGATTCAACAAGATCTTGACGAATGATAGAAACAAAGAGTCAAACTCGAAGAATTACTGAGAAATGTAACGACATTTTCCTCACATTCTCACTTTGGTGAGAGTGTATGAGTGTACACGGAACGAATTCGTCCGTCCAAAACTTTTCTTGAAAAAAATATACAGAAAACGATTCGCAGAACTCGACCGAACACAACAAGGACAAACTCGCTCGTCCTTACACAATCAGCGGTTTCTTCATTGTATATTACAAGAAACGTTCGATTGAATGTTGACATTTTTCCCAAATTTATAAATATTTCAACAACCTATCAGCTTCAAATCGCAATGGATTTATTCCATCGAATTTAATTATTTTTCCAAACATAATATATGTTCATTTTCGAAATTATTTTCATGAGTTCAACGCATTACTATCACCAAATTACGTTATTTGGGATTCTTTAATAATTTTGAATGAGCATTCTCGACACCGAAATTAACAATTTTCTCCTGTGAAAAAAAATTTTCAACCGTCAAGAATTTGAGATATTCAATTTCCAATTTTTCACTTCTCTCATCTATACGCGTATAAATTCAAGTCGCGTTCCGTTCATGAGTTACAAAAAAAAATGTGTTTAGGATTTTTCTTTAAAAATTTCTGCTCACAGCCTTTCTGGTTATATCTGCAAAAAAAATCCTAAATACGTTTTTTTTTGCAACTCGATTTTGGCAACTTTTTAACGAAACGTGACTTCAATTTCAAGCGTTTAGATGGGGAAAATTGAAAATTGGAAATTGTATATCTCAAATTCTAACCATCAGAAAAATTTTCTTCATGGGAGAAAACTGTTAGGTTTGGTGCCAAGAACGTTTATACTAAATTAAAAAAAAAACTCTAAATAAAGTCGTTTTGTGATAATAATACCTAAACTATAATATTTAGTTAGTTCAATATCACGATGGCATAAAAAGAAAAACGTTTAAATTGGTACAACTAAATTCGATCTACATCTTTGATATCCATTTGGTTTAACCATCAATATTGTTGAATCAACCTTGATGTGATTTAATAAAGTCGTCCTTAGAAAGTTGCCAAGAATTGTCATTTATATTTGTATATAAAAATAATGCAATGCGTACGAATAACATATACATAACCAGAAACCTATACAAATATGTATATGAAAGAAAAAAAAAACTTCATTTATCGAGGATCGAACTCAGATCCTTCAAATCAGTAGTCGATCGCCTTATTTACTTGGCCATCGAGGCGATATATTTGTTATGTAGTTTTCTGATATTTAAGTCACAGCGACGCTAGGGGTTCAATTGGACTGGGTGGTTCGATCGTTTGGTTCACCGTTGAATTCAATCCGTTAAAGTCACCTGTTTTTTTAATTTTTAAATAAATTTTATATCATTCAAAGTTTCGTTAATCGAAATAAATGAATTCAATTGATGAAATTGTAGTTAATCCAACCAAATAATATTTAAGCAAACTGCACCACTGTTGGTTTAACAAATTCAAGAATCTTGTAAAAACAAAACGAGTCAACAATTTCATTTATTTCAAAGAGCCTTAACTGTTTTAGTTGCCTATAGAAAATGTTGGTCAGTGGCATCAATATATCCAGTTCAACATGGTCACGAAAATGACGTAAGTGAGTTTATTTCGGTGAAATAAATATTTTATTGTTCTTTAAAATAAGGTCTTTTGAAATAAACGGAATTGTTGACTCGTTTTGTTTATATAACATTCATCATTTTGTTAACTGAAAAGTGATGCAGTTCGATTGAATATAATTTGGTCGATGTATGTGTTTCTTTCGTTCAACTAAATATAATTTGGAAGAACTAAACTTTTCAAGGTTGAACCGAATAAACTTGAACCATTTGAAACGAAAAAATATTTATTTCACCGAAATAAACTTATTTAGTTAACCTCGTGACCACGCTCAACTAAATATATTCTGCCACTAACTAAGCATTTGTATAGGCAACTATGATAATAATAGTCCTTTGAAATAAACGAAATTGTTGACTCGTTTTGTTTATATAACATTCATCATTTTGTTAACTGAACAGTGATGCAGTTCGATTGAATATAATTTGGTCGATGTATGTGTTTCTTTCGTTCAACTAAATATAATTTGGAAGAACCAAATTTTTTAAGGTAGAACCGAATAAACTTCGCTTAGACGAACCGTGAGCTCAAGTTGAATATATGTTGCGTATGGTTAGAATTACTCAACAATTCAACGCACTTCAGTATGGTTGCTGTAACTAAATTAACTTTCGTCTAACGTTGGTAGTTCAGTTGATAGAAAGAGGACATGAAGCAATGAAAAAATATTATTGATAAGCTCTGATTGAACAAATGGTTTGGTTATATATTGCAAGAAACATTTGCGCGAACATTGATATTCGTTCAAAATAACTAAATATTCGAACAACTCATCAGTCTTAAACAACAAGGGGTTCGTTTCATTCAACTTTATATGTACGCAATACAAAATTTAAAACATGATCATTTGCAAAATCGTTTGGTTACTTTGAATAAATTATTTAGTTCAACATAATCGTTTAAGTCAACAAAAATACTGTCAATTTAGGCATACCATTCCATCTGAAATAACAAAATATTTATTTAACCTAAACAAACTCACTCAGTTATTTTCGTGACCATGTTGGACTGAATATATTGTGCCACTAACTAAGCATTTGTATAGGCAACTAAAACAATAATGGTCCTTTGAAATAAACGGAATTGTTGACTCGTTTTGTTTGTATAACGTTCATCATTTTGTTAACTGAACAGTGATGCAGTTTAATTAAATATAATTTGGTTGAATTAACTGAAATTTTATCAACTGAATATATTTATTTGAATCGACAAAATTTTTTTTTCCGTGTAGCCCATAAAGCATCACTTTCTCGTAGCTTTTTTCATCCCACTTAACCCCTTGTTCCAATTTGGATCTGCCGGTCGCTGTGTCAACTTGCCGCGGTCACCTCATTGCAGCGCTGTCATGTATTCGCTAGGTTAGTTAATAATTTGGTGGTTAAGAATTACGCTTGACACATGAGTCTGAAACTCCTCCGAACTTCAAGTAACTTCGACAAATGACGATACACGGTCAGTAAAATCGCTACTTTTCGGTTTGCCCAGGCATTAATGCATAGCAGTGTACCTTCGCAAGACACTGTTGGAAACTGTTAAGAGGCTCCTCGGGCTCAACATCCTCTTGATCGGAAGAACTCGAAACCGCTACAGCTTCATCTAAGGAAGTCCCTACCCTTTCTGTATCGTTCATCGCGAACTGCACATCGTCTGGTCTATCATCTATTATCATCAACGTATCATTATCTGTTTCAACCGCTTCTGGATCGGCCCTAGCTCTATCAACGTTTACGTTTTCCTCCTCGCGCGATCTGCGTGCTTTTCTTTCTAGCTTATCAAGGCGTCGACGATGAACTGCTGTCAATGCATCATACGGCTTGCGACTACGTCTGCTTGATAAACACCACAGTTGTAAAAATTTTAAACCACGAACGGGCATACAAAGCGACGAGAAAGGAGTTTACAAATTGCTTCCCCAAGATGCTCAACGTGCACGATGCTCAAATCTTCCTCTATGAGAAACTATATTTCTAATTTTGGCATCCTCATAGAGAAAGCTTTGAGCATCGTGCATCTGGAGCATCTTGGGAAAGCAATTTGCAAATTTCAATTTGCAGCGTTTTTTGTATTTGCATTTAAATTATATAATTTGGACAACTTTTCCAGAAAGTAAAGAGGAAGTACAGATTTATACACAATATTGTACAACATTTGTAGAAATTAGAGCAGTTGGACGATTTTTCGAAAAAATTCAGATTTTCATGGAATTCGAAAAATCATAAAATTTAAACCGTTCAACCGATATTTCCCAAATTCAATGCCAACGTTCCTATTATAGTACTCTATGTATAAAAAAAAATTAGTAATAAATCTTAACATTTGCGGAAGCTAGAGCGTCGACACCCTTTTTTTGAAAATTAAAAAATGCCGTAGAATTCGTATTTTTCTAGCAATTCCAACAAAATTTTCAGAGAATAAAGAGCTGGTATAGATTAACATCTGGGCAAAACGGAAGCTCTGTAGCTCAAACCGTTCTCGAGTTATAAACATTTGAATTTATGCAAAGTTTTCTATCGATAGAATTCCTTTAAATTTTCACCACAGAAATAGAATAGTGGGATGTAATAGCTCGCGCAATTTTAAGAGGTTTCATTATAGTCGAGATATTTATTTAGAAAAATCACAATTTTCAGTAGTTTTCCATGAGAGCGTGTGTTCAAAGTTTCAATTTTCATCATTAAATACCTCGATTTTTGAATGGTGAAGCCTCTTAAAACTTTGAATACACTTTTATGCAATATCGAAGAAGCTTTATTTAGTTTTTCAACAGAATCGGTCGTAAAATTTATTGGAAATTTGTTTATTACATACAAAATGAAGATTGTCTCGGACAACCTTGGATTTAGAGTATGTTGTTCGGCAGTACAAGAACTCTATGCAGAAATTCTCTATTCGGAAATAATTCTATGGCAAATAACTTCATTCGAAAACAACCTTATTTATAAATATCTCTATGTTCGAATAACTCTATGGTCAATGAACTCTATTTCTAAATAACTTGTTTCCCAAATATCTTTATGCAACGAAAATGCGTATTCCTAAAGATCACTATGTAGAAACATCCCTACTCCAAAACATCTCTATTCTTAAATGTGCTACAAAACTGTCTCATCAAATATATCTTTATTCATTGACACCTCTAATCTGAAATAACTCTATTCATACTTTCTTTATGTCAAATCATCTCTCTTCGTGTAGATAAATTGACAGGTCGATTCTAAGATTGAATATCTACGGCCGATATAGTAGACCGGATATGATCGAGTGACGATTTATGTTTTGATTCCGAAATGTCAAATTTATTCATATCATGTTATTTTTGTGCACGAAAAACAGCAGAGATTCGCTGATGTTTTTAGCGAAATAAATTCTGCTTCTTAAACGTGTCTGACATCGATCAAAATGAAATAACCCCACCAGTGTAAAGTTTATCAATTGACTTATAATCGCTTACTTGCTAAAGTGTAATTTTACAAGTTTAAAGATTAATTACAAGTTTAAAGATTAATTAATTAAAGATTAATTATTTGTTGATGAGTTTGAAGTCATTCTGCAGAAACAAAAAGAATATACAAATACATGAAAAAAAATGATAAGAGTACCGGGACAGAGAGCAAATACTTGGCGTTACATGTTTAATGAATATGCATATCACGAGGATCCTCGCTGCAGAGGAAGACGATACGTGTGTGCTGCCAGTTCCGGAACATTCCAGTGTCCCGTGTCGATATTGGTCTCTGAGGATAACCAATGCACGATGAATGCAGTTCACAATCATCCTCGTCCCACAAACGTTATCCGAGAACCAGTAATTCAAGAATTGAAACATCTTTCCCATAATTACGAAATGGCGACTAGTGAAATTGTTGATTCAGTGTTTACGCAGTAAGTATGGTTTCACTTTTTTCTGTATGCTTGTTGAGCAATGTAAAGTCGAGGCTATGATTTGAAAATTTATTAATTTCTCAATTTATAAAAAGCAAAATCTCACGGGTTAGTTTTCTTTCAATTAGTGTTCTGCGACTGTGTTCTGTGAATTTGTGATAATAGAAATAAATAAATAATTATCCTAGAAACCCAGAAATTGTACGCGTTATGAGTCGTATAGCTGCACGGGCAAACGTAAATCGGGAAAGACTGAATGATAGGCCACCAATTCCCCAATTAATTACGGATATCGGAGCAATGCTCGACAACTGGCCGTGCGCTGATCGTATTTTCAAAGGTCAATTCACAGCCGATGATGGCTCAATAGGACTGGTTTTCTACGATGAGACCATGTTTTCAAGATTAGCTACTGCATCCGAAATCCACCTCGATGGGACTTTTAAAGTAATAAACGAAAAATTAATAAATAAATGAATAAACGATGCAAATGTCTCAGAGAAATGATTGGCAAATTCTATGTCGGCCCCGATTATGCAATCCATATTTTTAGTGCGTTCCGAGGTCACCACGGACTTCTCAACTCCTGATTATCCACATGAGAGGAGCTGACGTGGTAAATAAACACTCTAGATGAAAACAATTTAAAATTGGATGAAAAATAAACATTTCTGCTAATTAAATAATGTTTTAGGGCTTCCCGGTAGTATTTGTGTTGTGCGAACGACGCACAGCCAGTTTCTACCGAGCTATGTGGGAATTTTTAAAAAACCGAGCACCCACGATGGCGAATAATCTGATCACAATAGATTGTGATTATGAGCAGGCCATGATATCGGCAAGTCGTTCGTCTTTTGGCGAGCAAATAAAGATCAGAGGCTGCTGGTTTCATTTTATTAGGGTAACCGAAAACTTAAAAATAATAGTTATTTTTGCGAAATCGATTATTATCGTATTGGTGAACGATGAAAATAATATTGTTCTTTAAATATATTTTGTTAGGCAGTTTCCAGAAAATGGAAACAGCTGCGTTTGCCATGGAACGAGCACGGAAATGATATTTTACATAAAACATGGGCAATCGCTCTGTTGCCAGCTCGCAGTTTTGTCGAAGCAATTCAAACAATTGCTGATTGTGCAAGACAACTGCCACTGGACCAGGCTAGAGTTCATACGTTTTTGGAGTATTTAAGAGGATTTTGGGTGAGGAATGCAAACATTGTTTCCGTGTTCGGTTCGAGCATCCGGACGAACAATATTGCCGAATCATGCAATCGGCACATAGTAAGAAGGCTCGGTGGGATTCATCCATCGTTCTCGATATTTATTCGTGAGTTGTAAACTATTTACTCATTTAGTTTTTCAAAGGTGTTCAATGTTCACATTTTCCAATGTAGCCCGACTTGACAAGTACATTAAAAAAACGTTAATCGATTGGCAAGAGATGGATCAGGGGTTGCTACTCCATCGTCAACGGCAGATCATACAACGACCGAAAGACGGACATATAAAACATCTGCAACAACTTCTGCAATCCAATCGGTAAACACCTCTTCACAAAATTAAAAAATCATGACGACATCGAATATATAATTAAAACTAATGAATCGTTGCAATTCCAGAATAAGCATATTGGATTTTCTAATTATGAGTATACCGCGGGTTGATGAACCAAACATCAATATAAATTTGGATCTACAAGAGGGGTAATCGACGTTTAATTATAAAATATAATAATTAAAGTACTGTGACATTTAAGAATATCATTTTCAACATTTTGATACGTGTTCTTTTTTTTCAATTCAGATGATCCGATTGACATTGCTCCGGAGGAAGAAGAAATCGGGGAAAATCTAATTGGACCTGCGGACCCGATAGAACCTAATGGTGCCGAATTAAATATCATTGGTGAACAACAGAATAGAGGTAAACGGTGAAGATTTGAGACCTGAAAAACATAAGGAAAAAAAAATAGAGAATAAAAATTACACGATACAAAAGTAAAAGGTGTCGAATAAATTGTTTATAAAAAAAAATCATTAAAGTAATACACCGAGTAAATGAAATATGAAAAATGACAGTCGTCATTTTACAGTGCTGCGTCAGCCACATGTGCTAAGGCAACGACGACAAGAAAACGTGGCAATTATGGATCCACGGCGTCCTCGAGGTCGACCCCGACGGCGAATTCAAAATGCACCGTTGCAGCGGGAACCTGAGCAAGGAAACGTTGCAATTCTGGGTCCTCGGCGTCCTCGTGGACGACCCCGGCGACAAATAAAGAATGCACCATTGGAGCATGAAAATCGGCAGCAGCAGCAACTACCACAACAACGACAGCAACAACAAGAAGAACTACAGCAACCACTCCCAAATCCGCTGGAACCTATTGAACAAGAATTAGTGGAAAGAGGAGCGCCTGAAAGGAACGGTGAGTTAAAACTTCTACAAAGATACGAGTAAATTTTTTTCCCTGAGATTATTCAATCATTCGTTCCCTTAGATGTACAAGGAAACGATGAGCCGCGTGAGGCGATAGGAAATAACGTTTGCCGCATTTGTTTAAATGCACCGGCAAACGTCGTGTACTTGCCCTGCTCGCACTTGTGCTCGTGCTTCGATTGCTCGATAATCCTGCAGAGAGCACACGAGAATGCACGGCCAATAGCAGATGGAGAGGCTCGCCGAGGAGTGTTCAGATGTCCCGTGTGTCGGAGTAACGTCGAACGGACCTTGCGAGTTTTTATTTAAGAAAAAGGATATTGGATCCTCGTCCTCTGTGAAGATCGCATTAGGAGAAAGAATGAAAAAATAATAATAATGCTGTAAAATAAATTAATAAATCATGTTATTGTTCCGCAAAAGTATTAATTGAGACGTTTAATTACAAAAATCTTTCATCATGATCATAACGTTGACTTTTATAAATGTAATGACCATCCTTGTCCGTTTTCGCAATATTCATCAGCCGCTGTTTCTACGCTTACGATCTGCCACCCCTGTAATCTGCCTGTATTTGACATATCGGAATCACAACATAAATCGTTACTCGATCATATTCGGTCTACTATATCGGTCGTAGATATTCAATCTTAGAATCGAGCTCTGTACCTGTTAATTTATCTACACGAAGAGAGATGATTTGATATAAAGAAAGTATGAATAGAGTTATTTCAGATTAGAGGTGTCAATGAATAAAGATATATTTGATGAGACAGTTTTTTAGGACATTTACGAATAGAGATGTTTTGGAGTAGGGATGTTTCAACATAGTGATCTTTAGGAATACGCATTTTTGTTGCATAGAGATATTTGGGAAACAAGTTATTTAGGAATAGAGTTCATTAACCATAGAGTTATTCCAACATAGAGATATTTATGAATAAGATTGTTTTTGAATGAAATTATTTACCATAGATTTATTTCCGAATAGAGAATTTCTACATAGAGTTCTTGTACTGCCTGTTGTTCTTTAGTCAATTTATAAAAACTTTTTTAATCAACTTAGGCTCGCAAACCATTTTATATGTATGAAAAAGTGAAAACAAAAATTTAGATTCGACCGTCACCATACAACGTCCTTAAGCACATTGACATTGATTGAAAACTGAAAAAAAAAATTCATCCGTCACCATTCCTCTAAAAATGGCACAAAAATGAGACAAGAGCTGAATCAAATCATGCATTACTTCAGCTCGAGTAGAAAAATAACCGCAACAAATTCGGAAAAAAGTTCGTTATCCAACCGAACACGATGCTCAAATCTTCCTCTATGAGGAACAATATTTTTATTTTTGGCTTCTTTATAAAGGCAGCTTTGAGCATCGTGCATCTAGAAAAAGCGATTTGCAAATTTCAATTTGCAGCTTTTTTGTGTTTGCTTTTAAATTATAGAATTTGGACAACTTTTCTAGAAAGTAAAGAGGAAGAACAGACTTATACACAATATTTTACAAAAGTTGCAGAATTTAGAGCGGTTGGACGATTTTTCAAAAAACTCTGATTTTTGTAAAATTCGAAAAATCATAAAATTTCAACCGCTCAACCGATATTTTCCAAATTCGATACCAATTTTCCTATTATGATACTCTATCTATAAAATAACAAATTAGTAATAAATCTTAAAATTTGCGGAAGTTAGAGCGGTTACAACTTTTTTCTGAAAATTCCCAAATGCCGTAAAATTCGTATTTCTTTTATCAATTCCCCAAATGAAATGAAATGAGCCCCAAAATCCAATGATTCAACAAAGAATTTAAACAACCAGCTAGCAAATGGCCTGTCACAAGTGCAATGGGAAGGCCAACGGTGAATTCGTTGTCGCATAAAAAAAAAACACCGCAGTTCAGGCATGCGAGCGTATAACTTAAATAGTTTGCTAAAAAGCAGAGGGGGTTTATGAATCAAGAGAAACCAACCGGAGGGGTATTATTTGTTATCATTAGGTTATAAAAATATGTTTATCATCTTCCTTTAAATGAAACTACAAAACTTTTTGTACCGGCAAATACCGATGAGAAATAAATGTTCTATTCCTTTGACTTACTTTTATTCCTTGATGAAATAGAGTCATAAAATAGAGATTTTTTGTTTTAACTGAAATAGCAGGAAATTGAATAATTCACTCAGATGAGGAAATAATTGTTAACTTGGAATGCGGCAAATGCAAATTTGGACAAAAATAAATGTAGCTAATTCGTCCGGTTAACAAAAGAAATTTAAATGAAAACGGAAAATGTTTTTAGCTTTATCATTATTGCCAGAGAATTCGAGCCAATGATTCAACAAAGGGTTTCATTCTTATGTTTACAAAGGCTTGCGACAAGTCAAAAAGAAGAATGACCGAGATCTTGTCAATGCATCGAAGAAAAAGATCAGCGCAGTCAGCTTATGTCACAGTATATTTCCAAAAGTTTAATTGGAAGCGGAGACGGTTTATGACTCCAGAGAAAAAAAACCAGAGAGATCATTCATAATTATGGAATAAGAAATAATAGAAAAAACTCCAACCGCAGGGAAGAGAACAAATCGCAGATGAGGAAACAATGGTATAAATGGAATGCGACAAATGCAAACTTTCACAGAAACATCTTGTTCGCGAAGAGAATTTTGTTTAGAATGAAAAATTTGTTGAATGCTATTTTTATTTCCAAGAAAATAAACTGAAAAAGCCAGAGTTTCCTCAATCGATTTCGTTGTTGGGTCAGTGACACTGCGACTGCGACTGCGTGTCTGCATCTAGTGACTGCGACAAGTGAAATGGAAAGGATGACGGAGAACTTGACAATCCATCAAAAAGAAAAGTTCAGCGGAGCTTAAGCAAGTAGCAGGACATCACAGAAGCTGACGGATAGATTGATGTGTGATTAAAAAAATATAATAGATTACTAGTTTTATCATTATTGCCAGGAAAATAAATTTCGAGCAAAAGACTCGAAAATGGATTTTAATCTTATGTCTACGAAAGCTTGCGACAGGTAAAAAAAAATGACTCAGACCTTTTCAACGCATCGAACAAAAAGATCAGAGAAGCCGCAGAGAGAAAAGATCACAGAGTGAATGGCCTGCGACAAGTAAAATGGAAAGGATAACGGAGAACTTGTCAAGCGATTGAAAAAGAAGTTCAGCGGAGTTTGAGCAAATAGCAAGAAATCAAACAAGCTGCCGAAGAGATTGATGTGCGATCGATGAAATATAAAATGAAATACCATGACGGCGACTTGAAGAAGAAACAATCTGGAGCAAAGTTATCAAATTCTGTTGCATCAATGAAACGAGAATACCACTCAATAACGCAATCGATCAAAACGGCGAGTAAGCGAGCATGCGATAGTCGGTTTAAACGAGAAAGCGTCTTGATTTTTTTGTAAATCAACTGAACGATAGCAAAGTGGAAAAAATCGTTCGTTGTTTAAGAATGAAGTTTCACTTTCCTCGAATTATTTCTGGCAGAAAGTGTGGAAGAAGAATGCAGATGTACTTCTCCTGATGCTGAAACAAACAAAAACACTTGGGACACCGTTTAAATTAACCTTTCGTCACAAAATTTGCACAAAAAACACTTATATTCAGAAATCTCTCCGTTCAAAAATACAATCGAGCTCAGATCAAATCCTCGCGCAAGAATGGAGCAAAGTACTGTTTGCTATGGTAATGCACATGCGCAACGCACTAGCACGGCGTACTCTGATGGTACTGGTACGGTACCAGTACGGCGAACTGTAACACGCTGTGAACACCGTACTAACAATTTAATTTGCAAATAATATATATTTGGAGTTTTTTCCAAAATATGCATATAAATATGAAGTAATTTTTATGCAATTTTTTAGCAAAAATTCATAGTAAGTAATTGCTTCGTTGAAATTCTCATGAAATATTTTTTAATCATATCTTCGGTACGCCGTACCGGTACGGTATAGTCACTTTCGTAGAAAATGTATCAAAAAAGCGAATGGTACATTTTCGGTACGATGTACCGGTACGGTACGGTCTAAGACAGTGGAAAACGTACCAAAGTGGCGAACGGCGTACGACGTACTGAAATGTACGGTACGGTCACTTCTGTGGAAAACGTATCAAGTTGGCGAACGGTACATAGTATCGGTACAGTAGTGGTACGCCGTACTGTGGTAACACGTACTGCCACTGTACCGATACGGCGTGGCGCTAGTATTTCATTCCAGTACCGTAGCAATACCGTGGGAGTACCTCGTACCCAATAGTACGCCTGGTTTACTGGGTATATATTTATACGGTTTTTGAATTAGTCACGCGTGAGATGGCGTCCAAGAAACAAGTTTCCGGCGGTCAACTATCTGTAATGAATTTTGATGAATTTGTGACCGGTGGTGGTGGTGGGGTGAAAAAGGAAAAGCGTCATGGGGCTTTACTACCTGACAGCATCCGAGCTGTATTTGCGGACCATCGAATTGTGGAAAGACCAATGCTCTACTCACGCTTCTAATACATCCCAATGGCCTGAGATTTGAAAACGTTTACCTCTACTCCAAGTCGCTGAAACAGCCAAAATATAAACTGCTTGAAGAATTACTTCGATCGGTAAAAGGGATTGGATATTTTCCATTCAACGAGCATGAGCAAGTTGTATCACCGAATAACGCTCGCCTCAACTCCATATTCATCTTCGAAGATATAGCCTGTGGAAAACAAGACAATGTGAGAGCGTTTTTTTCCATGGGGAGACATGAGATTGTGGACTGTTTTTATCTCTGTCAAACATATACGCGTATTCCAAAACATCTCGTGAGAGATAACGCAAATTTTGTTGTGCTATTCAAGCAAGATGACATGAATCTGAAACAGGCATACAACGATCATGTGAATACCGATATGACTTTTGCAGCCTTCAAAAATATGTGTGTAAAGTGCTGGAAGTCGGATAGATTTGGATTCATCACGATTGACAAAGACAGTGATATAAATGCAGAGAGATATAGATTGGGTTTCGATTCATTCCTCAGTATCGACGATAAATGAATGCTCATCGCGTTGAGAAAAACAGTATGAGATCACCCTTGCTCGTGTCAACATGAGGAGCACAGAAATTTTGAGGGAAAAAAGTGTGCTGTTTCAACTTGCAAAGGCAAGTCATGCAATTAGACGAAAACATCGAATGTTGAAGAGTGGTTATGACATAACGCAGCAGAAAATGCAAAATGTGTTTAAGCCAATCATTGAGCCATTGGAAGAGTTGGTTTCATATAAAAAAAATCTAAAGCAAGAGATTAAAGCTGAAAAAATGGATATCAAGAGCGAGGCAGACGAGAAGAAGGTGAAGAAGAAGGAGGAGGAGGAGCGGCAGCAGGAAGCTGAACATCAAGTGCGGGATTATTCGCTGCCAAACATTTCTCTCGATGAAACTGTAGACAAGACTTTTACGAGTCAATATGATAGTTTTGTTGGAGCAGATGATGCGTGGTCAAGTGGTGACGACGATGCGAAGAAAGATGTTGACGATCTAATATATGAATATTTGACTCTGCTGCGTAATAATGAAAAAACACGGCTCGACGTCTCGTATGGAGTGAGAAAGCTTGCAGGCGATGAATTGATGATTGGTGATTCACCGATCCATTTCAAAAGTGATTATATTCATGTGGGCGATCAAAAGTATCCGAGAAATGTCGGTTTGGTTGAGTAGCTGTTCAAAAAAGCACCTAAATTGGAATATTTGACTCCACCCGATTTGGCGATGTATGTAAAGATTGTAATTAGCACGAATGCGCATCGGAAAAATTACAAGCCCAAGAGTGCAATACGTCTCACAAGATAAATCTCACAAGTTTAAATCTTATATATCGACTAGCCTGGGTACGCCCGCTTCGCTGGGCACACAATAATACCACACACAGATTTCCACATGACCTATGTGGTACTGTTTCGAGGTATCCGTTTTCATTATTTTACATAGCTTTCCGCACGAAACTTCATTCGCGTTGATAGTAATTTTTTCGTGGTGGTTGTCTTCAAAATGGACAACTCAAAAATAGGAAATCTAATATCGAGCGAAAAAAACTGTATAGTAATTTTTCTTTCTGATGGACTGATAGACAACGCACAGCCTAAACCACTGAAGACAGGATCGTGAAATTTGTCACGGTTACTTCTTTCCCGTCGTAGACACTCACTAAGAACGCGGATTTTAAATCAAGAGACGCGGCAGCGGCTCGACGCCAAGTATTAAAAGAAAAGCGTAGCGCGAGAGCTGCCGTACTCTTATATACAGTAAAATAGGTGTTTTGTGACGTCACAGAAACTTTGAATCGTTTTTACGGAAAAACGGGGCGACAGAAAAATTTCATATTAGAATTGAATTTTCTTTGATTTTTTATTTTTCGAATGGTCCTCGGTAGAACCAAATCCGTTCAGCCAATCCAGAAAAATCTGATATTAAAGATTTTGGTCGCGAGATCCGGTACGCTTTCTGTTTTCTCAGAGTCAGAGAGGCGTAAGTCGCGCTTGTTGACGCTTGGACATACGCCCTTACGCGTCTGGTGGACATTTTCGGCCCGTGACGTCACCCGCTCCGCTGAACGCGGTATCCCCACTCTTCACGCGCAACTGAGCGAGAGAGACAGACTATATCGGGCCTCTCTTTCCTTATGGAATTCGTTGTCTCGGTATATTTTTATACATCGTTTCCGATGTCCAGGTATATGTCTCTATGGTTTTCGATGTGTAGGTATATTTCTCCATGGTTTTCGATGTCTAGGTCCACGGCTCCATGGTTTTTTGACTAGGTATATTTCTCCATGGTTTTCGATGTCTATGTATATTTTTGCATAGTTTCCGATGTCCAGGTATATTTTTCCATGGTTTTCGATGTCTAGGCATATTTCTCCATGGTTTTCGATGTCTAGGTCCACGGCTCCATGGTTTTTGTTGTCCAGGTATATTTTCCCATGGTTTTCGATGTCCAGGTATATTTCTCGATGGTTTACGTTGTCTATGTATATTTCTTCATGGTTTTCGATGTCTAGGTATAATTTTGCATAGTTTCCGATGTCCAGGTATACTTCTATATGGTTTTCGATGTCTAGGTCCACGGCTCCATGGTTTTTGTTGTCTAGGTATGTTTCTCCATGGTTTTCGATGTCTAGGTCCACGGGTCCATGGTTTTTTTTGTCTAGGTAAATTTTTCCATGGTTTTCGATGTCTAGGTATATTTTTCAATGGTTTTCGATGTCTAGGTATATTTCTCCATGGTTTTCGATGTCGAGGTCCACGACTCCATGTTTTTTGTTGTCTAGGTATATTTCTCCATGGTTTTCGATGTCTAGGTATATTTCTCCATGGTTTACGTTGTCTATGTATATTTCTTCATGGTTTTCGATGTCTAGGTCCACGGGTCCATGGTTTTTTTTGTCTAGGTATATTTCTCCATGGTTTTCGATGTCTATGGATATTTTTGCATAGTTTCCGATGTCCAGATATATTTGTCTATGGTTTTCAATGTCTAGGTATATTTTTCCATGGTTTTCGATGTCTAGGTCCACGGCTCCATGGTTTTTGTTGTCTAGGTATATTTCTCCATGGTTTTCGATGTCTAGGTCCACGGCTCCATGGTTTTTGTTGTCGAGGTATATTTCTTCATGGTTTTTGATGTCTAGGTTCACGGGTCCATGGTTTTCGATGTCGAGGTATATTTCTCCATGGTTTTCGATGTCTAGGTCCACGGGTCCATGGTTTTTTTTGTCTAGGTATATTTTTCCATGGTTTTCGATGTCTAGGTATATTTTTCCATGGTTTTCGATGTCTAGGTCCACGGGTCCATGGTTTTTTTATCTAGGTATATTTTTCCATGGTTTTCGATGCTAGGTATAATTTTGCATAGATTCCGATGTCCAGGTATATTTCTCCATGGTTTTCGATGTCTAGGACGACGGTTCCATGGTTTTTGATGTCTAGGTCCACGGCTCCATGGTTTTTTGACTAGGTATATTTCTCCATGGTTTTCGATGTCTATGTATATTTTTGCATAGTTTCCGATGTCCAGGTATATTTTTCCATGGTTTTCGATGTCTAGGCATATTTCTCCATGGTTTTCGATGTCTAGGTCCACGGCTCCATGGTTTTTGTTGTCCAGGTATATTTTCCCATGGTTTTCGATGTCCAGGTATATTTCTCGATGGTTTACGTTGTCTATGTATATTTCTTCAGGGTTTTCGATGTCTAGGTCCACGGGTCCATGTTTTTTTGTCAAGTTATATTTCTCCATCGTTTTCGATGTCTGGGTATAATTTAGCATAGTTTCCGATGTCCAGGTATATTTCTCTATGGTTTTCGATGTCCAGGTATATTTCTCGATGGTTTACGTTGTTTATTAAAAGGCTCGGCATAGTCTCGGGACAAGTACATTTGACAGCGTCGTCTGCTGGCCCGAGACTCACTCGAGTATATTATCTCTAAGAAAAGCGATTTCGCCGATGGGGGTAGACGCTTTCTTCAATTACAAAGCTCAGGTGTAATTTCATGATCTGACATTTGAACTGGAGACTAATTACGTTATCCCCCTTCGATTGAGCCACAAATTAACCCGATTGATGCCGTAATTGCTCAGAAAAAACTTTGCACGGGCAAAATTATGTGCCGATCGAAGTGTGCGTGCGTGTATGTATACGACACAGAGAAAGGGCTCAATGTTCCTATCGTGTTTCTGATTGGTCGCGACTGACGACATATCCATCTGTTCCCATTCGAGGAAAAGCTGTTGGTTGCCAGTTCACGAATACATCTTCATACATGTGTCGTTAAATTCGCGGTGATGAATATAGATAACATTCGAAAGTCAGCCTTGTCGAAATTAAAAAATCATAACCTTAAATTGCGCTAGCAATCGTGTATATTTTGACGGCGGCCTGAAAATCGTTTTAAAAAATTCAATTTTATTAAAAATGTCTAATCAAGAGACACGGCAGCGGCTCAACGCCAAGTATTAAAAAAAAAAGCGTAGCGCGAGCCCGCCGCACTCTTATATACAGTAAAATAGGGGTTTTCTGACGTCACAGAAACGTTGAATCGTTTTTACGGAAAAACGGGGCGACAGAAAAATTTCATATTGAAATTGAATTTTCTTTAATTTTTTATCTTTCGAATGGTCCTTGGTAGAACAGAATCCGTTCAGCCAATCCTGAAAAATCTGATATTGAATATTTTGGTCGCGAGATCCGGTACGCTTTCTGTTTTCTCAGAGTCAGAGAGGCGTAAGTCGCGCTTGTTGACGCTTGGACATACGCCCTTTGCGAGACTGGTAGACGTTTTTGGCCTGTGATGTCACGCGCTCCACTGAACGCGGCCACCCCCACTCTCCGCGCGCCACGGAGCGAGGGAGACAGGCTATATCGGGCCTCTCTTGGCCTCTACCACCGGCGCGTCTATACCGCTGTCTCTCTCCCTCTACCGCGTCGGCGCATCGTGCTATCTCTCTCGCTCTACCACGTTCACTCTATTCTTTGGATTTCTCTTAATTTAAAATCAAAATTAATAAAAACATTTCATTTATCCAGTAGCGCCAGGATTTTATTTAACCGATTGATCCAGTATCTTTAAGGGTTTAACCGGGGGTCATAACGTATCGTAACGTGAGGTCGTAAATGACCCCAATTTAGAAAAATTCATATTTCTGGTAAAATTTAACGAAAAGGGTTCAACTTGGGCTCATTCCTTTCGTTTTTCAATGCAGAATCATGTGAGCCTGGGGCGTTTTTGCTCCGAATAAAAGCAATAGTGCAAAATGCGATGAAACCGTAAAAAAATAGGAGAACAAAGGGAGAAGGGTGAAATCTCGCCGGAACTTTTTTAAGCGATTGCCGAAAAGTCTGGACGGGATTTTTTAAGGGATTAATCAAGGATCTTGCCAGGACTTTTTGAAGGCTTTTGCCGAGAGTCTGAACGAGACTTTTTAAGGGGTTGAGCGGCGGTCGCGACGGAAGTTTTTCGAGTCTAGAACGGTCACTCCATTTTATTTCTTGTATTCCGGTAACGTGGGGTCATAAATGACCCCAGTTTCGAAAAATTCATATCTCTGGTAAAATTAAACGCAAAGGGTTCAACTTGGGCTCATTCTTTGCGTTTTCTAATGCAGAATCACGTAAGCCCGGTGCAATTTTGCTCGGAGCAGAAAATTTGGTCGAAAATGCCATCGAACGATAAAAAAACGAGAGAACGAAGGGAGAAAGTCGCGAGGAAGAACCGAAAAATCTCGCCGGGACGTTTTTGAGGGATTGGCGAAGAGTCTGAAAGGGATTTTTTAAGGGGTTGACTGGAGATCTCGACGGAACTTTTTTGACCCTAGAACGGTAATCTTATTTTATGTGTCCTATTCCGGTGACGTGGGGTCATAAATGACCCCAATTCTGAAAAAATCATAATTTCGTAAAATTCAACGAAACGGGTTCAACTTGGGCTCATTCTTTTCGTTTTTTAATGCAGAATCACGTGAGCCTGGGGCAATTTTGCTCGGAATGACAAAAGTAGTCGAAAATGCAATGACACGATAAAAAAAAACGGGAGAACGAAGGGAGAAGGGTGCGAGGAGGAACGGGAAAATCTCGCTGGGACGTTTTTGAGGGATTGGCGAGGAGTCCGGACGGGATCTTTGAAGGGGTTGACCGGGGATCTCGACGTAAGTTTTTTGACCCTAGAACGGCAACTTTATTATATGTGTCCTATTCTGGTAACGTGGGGTCATAAATAACCCCAGTTTTGGAAAATTCATATCTCTGATAAAATTTAACGAAAAGGGTTGAGCTTAGGCTCATTTTTTTTGTTTTTAATGTAGAATCACGTGTGCCCGTAGCAATTTTTCTCGGAGTAAAAAAATTAGTTAAAAATGTGATGAGACAATAAAAAAACGGGAGAATGAAGGAAGAACGGAGAAATCTCGCTGGGACTTGTGAGACCGGTGGTTTTAAAGGGATTAGCGGAGAGTCTGGACGGGATTCTTTAAAGGGTTGTCGGGGGATCTCGATGGAAGTTTTTTAAGGGATCTATTCAGAGTTCCATCGGTATATCTTTGGGATTTTTAAGGAATTGAACAAGGATCTCAATGGGAGTTTTTAAGGGAGTAATCAAGAATCTCGCGCGAGACTCTCATAAGGGATTGCCCAAGAGTCTGGACGGGATTTTTTAAGGGCTAGACTAAGCGTCTCTACGCGTTTGTTATAACAGATTGGCTGAGAGTCCGGACGGGATTTCTTAAGGGGTAGAGTAAGAGTTTCGCCGAGGTTGTTTAAACAGATTGGCCAAGAGGCTGGACTGGATTTTTTAAGGGGTTAATCATGACTCTCGACAAGATATTTGAAGACATTTACCACGGCTGTCGACGGAAGTTTTTGAAGAGATTTGTTCTCTCCAGAACAATCAACCAGAACAAATAATCCCTCTACTATTAAGAAAAATGTTGATAAATATTCTGCTTCCCAAAAAGAAGTGAAATCCGTGGAAAAATACTTCATAAAAGTAAAAAAAAAGACGCCAAGTATTAAAAAGTCGCAACCTCAGTTGGAAAGTTTTTCTTCACTGCGAACCATTTTTGAACCTTGATAAAAATCTCAAAAATTGTGAAACTCAATTGACACAAAAAAAAATCAAATCATTGCAACATAGCCAAGAATTCATAAATGAATGAATTTTACAGGGAAACGTACACCCTGAAGGCATTCGGTTTAAGGGTTTCTCTATCCCGAATTGAATTCCCCGAATATCAATACTATTATTGGGTGTGTTTAGAGCAACTCTAAGTTGAGCAAGTTGAGTTTCACAGGAAACGATACATAAAAAGGACACGTTTGCGTACAAGGGCACGCGTACACGTACACGTACTTACCGGACGAATTGACTGCAGAGATTATACAAAAACTTGGCGTGCATGGTTTTCAAAAATAATTTCGGGAAGACAAGATAATCGAATGTACCAACCAGATTAATGATCATCCCGTTTTTCGTCTATGATAAAAGAATTTTCATTCTTGGATAGCATATGTCAGTTTGTATTGAAGACTTGAAGACGAACTGTACGAGAAAAATAACAGTTTTTTCTAGTTAAATTTCATGAACTCTCCCCCCCTTCAGTGCTCATCTCCGCCTCGCGCGCTTGGCTACGACTCGTCCTGAAAACAGCGCGTTCGGCGTTAAATGTGCCATTTTGCCTCTTTATTAATCGATCATCCTGTTTTCCGTCTATGATGAGAGAATTGTCATCTTCGGATGGCATAAGTCAGTTTGCATTGAAAACAAGCTGTACGAGATAAATGACCGTATTTTCCATAGTTAAATTTCACGAACTTTTCTCCAATTGAATATCACCCGTTGAACCCCCTGCTGTGAATTATCCTATGCACTGAGGAAAGACAGTCAACACCGAACGCGCTGTTTTCAGGACGAGTCGTAGCCAAGCGCGCGCAGCGCGCGAGGCGGAGATGAGGACTTAATGTACCCCAACTGTTCCGCGCCCCCCTCTCAGCGGCTTCCCCAGTACGTGTAAATATGGATGAGGTATTTCTTCGCCGAAATTATTTTTGAAAACCATGCACGCCAAGTTTTTGTATAATCTCTGCAGTCAATTCGTCCGGTAAGTACGTGTACGTGTACGCGTGCCCTTGTACGCAAACGTGTCCTTTTTATGTATCGTTTCCTGTGAAACTCAACTTGCTCAACTTAGAGTTGCTCTAAACACACCCAATAATAGTATTGATATTCGGGGAATTCAATTCGGGATAGAGAAACCCTTAAACCGAATGCCTTCAGGGTGTACGTTTCCCTGTAAAATTCATTCATTTATGAATTCTTGGCTATGTTGCAATGATTTGATTTTTTTTTGTGTCAATTGAGTTTCACAATTTTTGAGATTTTTATCAAGGTTCAAAAATGGTTCGCAGTGAAGAAAAACTTTCCAACTGAGGTTGCGACTTTTTAATACTTGGCGTCTTTTTTTTTACTTTTATGAAATATTTTTCCACGGTCGACCATTCTTGGATTCCTGTCTTTCTTGGAGTCAGTATGAAGTAAGCCGCTCTTGGCTACGTTGGGACCAGTCCTGTATAGAACTGGTGGTATAGTTATGACATAGTTATAACATAGAATGGTATAGTTATGGTATGGCATAGTATGACTATATATGATATGACATGGAGATGCACCGTTGCCATGGCAACTGTTACCACGGCAACCCCTACCATGGCAACGGTCACCATGGCAACTGTTACCATGGCAGCAGTCACCATGGTAACGGTTACCATGGCAACGGTCACCATGCCAACGGCTACCATGGCAACAGATACTATGGCAACGGCTACTATGGCAACGGTCACCATGGCAACGGTCACCATGGCAACTGTTACCATGGCAACGGCTACTATGGCAACGGTCACCATGGCAATGATCACCATGGCAACGGTTAGCATGGCAACGTCCACCATGGCAACTGTTACCATGGCAACAGTCACCTTGGCAACGGTTAACATGACAACGCTAATCGTAACAATAGTTACTATGGCAATGGTGGCCACAGATGTTCGGTTTGGTAGAAAACGTTTTTGAGTGGAAAATTCATTTTGGATAGAGAACGAACAAAATCCGTTCTTAGTGAGTGTCTACGATGGGAGAGGAGTAACCGTGACAAATTTCACGTTCCTATCTTCAGTACTTTAGGCTGTGCGTTGTCTGTCAGTCAGTCAGTCAGTCAGTCAGTCACGCAACAGTTATATATATATAGATATATAGATAGATATAGAAAAAAAAAATTAACGATAATTTTTTTTGGATAGAGAACGAACAAAATCCGTTCTTAGTGAACGTCTACGATGGGAGAGAAGTCAGTTAGTCAGTTAGTCAGTTAGCCAGTAAATCAGTCACGTAACAGTTATTATTTACAAATATAGGAAAAAAAAAAAAAAATGAGCGATAATTTTTTTTTGGATAGAGAACGAACAAAATCCGTTCTTAGTGAGCGTCTACGATGGGAGAGGAGTAACCGTGACGAATTCCACGTTCCTATCTTCAGTAGTTTAGGCTGTGCGTTGTCTGTCAGTCAGTCAGTCAGTCAGTCAGTCAGTCACGCAACAGTTATATATATATAGATAGAAAATGCAGCATGGTTTGTATAAAGGTGGAGGCGGCATACCGGAGTATAAAGTGACGGGGGCTACATATGTTCACTGGGATGATCCAAACGAGCTAGTGGATCGTCTTCGAATACTGCTTGCGTCGCAAGCTTCTGGAAACTCCGCTCATTCCAACGAAATTATTTCCATAATTGAGGAATTGCGTGAAGCTAAAATCATTTATTAAGCATCCGGAGCCAAGTTTTTCATACATTCTCAGAATGACTGTCGATGTGTTTGGACGCTCATTAAATACTAGTGCTTCGGCGGGTCCTCCCGGCAAACCTGGAGTCGGACTTAAGACTACGGCAGACGGTCAGTATGATATAGCGGCAAAACGGGTGTGTAACGTTGATGATGCAACAGAACTTTACGACGCCATCAAGTTGTTTATGTTAAAACACTATATGAACAATCTCACCATTAAATTACATGGTTCAACCATTGAATACTGTGAATCGAGGATATTTTCTCTCGAAAATCAATTGCGAGCTGAGATCGATTCGCTTCGTGAAGAAGTGCAGAGTATGAAGAACGGCGAACCAAAGCAGAAAGTTCCGGAGCCCACTCCAAGCCCCCCACTCCGAAAAAATATCTTCAATTCTCTACTGAAGCATATAGAAAAAACGGTAGAAGCAGGGAGTACAACTGACCCAGAGTTCACGCTACAACAGAAAGATATATAGTAAGCAGGAAAGAAGAAATGAGTGCGAAGAAACGTGCTGTGGTGGAGGAGTTGCATAAACCAGCTCGACGAAATTATCCGCGTCGACATGTGGATATTCGCAGTCTGTATGAGACGTGGCAAGCTGATCTCGTCGAGATGTCATCCTGTGGACATTACAACTCTAACCATAAATTTCTCCTCGCCGTCATCGATATATTTTCCAAATTCGCCTGGGCCAAACCATTGAAAACGAAGAGTGGTAAAGATGTTACTGCTACAATGAAGCCGATACTCGCCGAGGGATGAATACCGAAAAACCTTCATGTTGATCGTGGAAAAGAATTTTATAATTCCAACTTTAAGGCATTGATGAAAAAATTTAATATTCACATGTATTCTACGTATAGCAATATGAAAGCATCAATTTGTAAACTCTTCAATCGCACTATAAAGAACAAAATGTGGATGCAATTTAGTCTTCGTGGAAGCTGGAAATGGATTGATATTCTCGACATGTTCATCACCGAGTATAATGATACTAAACATCATACTATCAAAATGAGACCGAAAAATGTTAATGCTAATAATGAAAAACAATTGCTCCACGATGTTTTCGATAGATGTAAAGTGGCGAGAAAAAAGCCAAAATTTAAAATTGGTGATAAAGCGCGCATCAGTAAATTTAAGAATGTAATTGAAAAAGGTTATACACCAAACTGGACGACGGAAATATTTGCTATATACCGAGTGAGAAAGACCAATCCTGTAATGTACAGTTTGAAAGATTATACGGACGAGATGATTGCGGGGGGCTTTTATGCGCAAGAACTCCTTCGAGTTAAATACCCCGACATCTATCTTAAAGAAAAAGTTTTGAGAAAACGTGTGCAGAAATTATTTGTAAAATGGCTAGGGTTTGACAATACCCACAATAGTTAGATAAGCAAGGACGATTTGTGAACAATAAAGCAGTGTGAAAACCATGAATGATTTTTTCTTTTTTTTCCCTAACCCCGTATTCCACAGCAGGTCTCTGAAACTTCTGAATTGACGCCCACAACAGGTCTCTGAAAAAAACCTCTGAATTTACCCTGTAGACCACAGCAGGTCTCTGGAAAGAAGGACGGAAGGTGGAAAAAAGGTGCAGCTGTAGAGTAAAAAAAGATTTTTATTTTATGGACTTCGGGTTACATTTTTTCCAGAGACTTTCACTCACCTCGGAATTCTGTAGTGACCCCACGGCATGGTTTCTACAGTTCTAGGTATAATATAGCGCTTGTCGTCGTGCGGGCTAAGGGCAATTTTCGTTTCCGAGATGGTGTAACCCTGATGCAATGTTGAAAGAATGGACGATTGACAGCGTGTAACTTCAATCTCTTCATTTAAGCATTTCAGGTAGTCGTCAAAGTCAATGGTCTTTGAAACTACATTGCCCTTTACACCCTTAGCCTTTTCCACATCCCTTTTTCCCGCAACGCGTGTCGCATACATTTTCGACCTTAATCCTACAAACTCGGTCATGATGGCTCCATTATTTTCATCTTTCATGAGACCGGATACTTTTTTATTTACAAGTGGAATGCTATACATTGTCGTGGGGGTAGTCGCTCGTATCGAATTCATCTAGATTTGCCTTCATATCACTATATACATCCTCACACTCGATATGATATATTAAACTATCAGTGTCGGTGTATACGACCTTGCATTTATCGGGATACATTTGTGTCATAAACTCGTGATGAAATTTGTACAGACAAGTTTTCGAAATATCTAAAGTGCACATGCTGACATAAATTGGTTTGTCAAATTTCACTTCGAGATTCCGTAATTCTACAGCTATCAAGTTTTCCACAAATATGCTGCGACTGTGAGAATTTGGTTTTGCAATTAGTGCTTCAGCACCAGATCTCCCCGTCCATTCAGTTAACAATTGAACATTTCTCCGTTCACGCACATCTTCCATTGTTTTCCCGAAAACTGCATTGTTCATCAAGAGACGCGGTAGCGGCTTGACGCCAAGTATTAAAAGAAAAGCGGAGCGCGAGGCCTACCGCACTCATATTTCCGCGAATATGCCGGAAGTATATAACGTCATAGCGACTTTGAACCGATCTCACAGATAAACGGCTGGACCAAACAATGTAATTTTTTCTATTGAATTTTTTTCGATTTTTCTCTTTCGATTGGTCTATGTTGCAACAAAATCGACCCGGTCTGTTTTGTGCAACGTCTGGTGTTGGTGTTAAAAATAATTGAACGCGTGGAGGGAGTGGGTTTATGTGTAAAACAGTTCTTTATTATGTTGCGCCCGCATAGCAACCAATTCAATAAAAATCAAGTCATTAATTGCCAGCAACAGGAAGTTGACCTGTCGTGCACGCGCCGTTTCAAAAGCGCATCCCTCAGCAAGTTGAATAGACTTCGCTCCAACTTCGAGGCCATGTCAAAACGCTGACGATCAAACTCAGCATCGACCGTTCCGATCTACCCGTACAATAACCCCAAGGCATCGGACGATCGATTGCCCACCATTTATCATTACCACCTCCACAAATAATTGTTAACCCCTAACTTTATAAAAAGGGAAAGCAACGCCCAAATCGGGCACTCTGCGATCAGACACCGAAACATCTGATTATTATCGCGTCATTGGTCTCGAGGCAATTAACCCGATTGTAACGAACTACCTTTAATAAACTTAGAGTTAAAACTGAAAGTATTGGGTTGGAGATTAACTCAACCTTGGCAATATCCCGAATAAATCAGTCCCAACCAAACTCGTCCCCACGTGACGGCTTGCACGGGCACAACATTGGTGGCAGCGGTGGGATTGCCACAACTCAAGAACTCGACTACAATTCTGAGGTGAAAAGAGGAGTTTCACACAACGCAAAAAAAAAGGACGACATCAGTCAAGTATCCGAGGACCAGCCGAACAAGGACAACGGGCGCCCAAAGCTGTTCAAACTCGACACCCGGAGAACAACAACCGTCAACCCGAAGAGCGGACCAATCGAGCCAAGCAGATTCACCAGCTTCGAGAGGAAGCCAGCTAGCGGATCGATCAGCAGCAGCAGCATGCAGATCTACCAGACCATCATACTGTAAGTGACGGAACAATTTCTCTTATAACCCGCCAAAACCAGTCGCGAAAATAGCGAGCGTACTATATACGCATGTCCAACGACGAGCTTGTAAACCGTCTAAAACTACCAGGCGCGCGCTCATTATCTCGATCCTTAGACTCAATTTTCAATCGAAACCTCACCTTTTCGCGTTCCCCCAAGAAAGAAAATTCCCCGTCAGTTAAAAAGATCAAACGTAATCGAAGCACAGATACTTTAAATCGGTCGTTCGACTCGGAAGAATCCTTTCGAGACGCGGAAGAAACCGATAGCTTCAATAGAACAGATTTGCCAGAGCTTTCTTTGTCTATCATCCCGCATAACGTCAATATGCCAGAAACCGTAAATCTAGAAGATACGCACGCCGGTGGCGCGGGTGGAAGCGGTCAACACGGTGTCCTTCAAACCCCTCCAAGAAGGGCAAGAGGAGGAATGTCCCTAAGCGAAGCACGAGCTATTATTCCCGTATTTGATGGCGAAAACCCTAGACGCGCGAAAGGCTTACTTGACGCGTACGAATTAGCCCACAGCTTAGTAGACGATTGCGACAAAACCACCCTTCTGAAACTCGTACTAGCGACAAAACTGACTGACGACGCACGGGAAGACGTTCGGTACAAAACGATAGAATCATTCGAAGCATTTAGACAACACTTAACGGAACGATATGGGGCAAAACGAACCGTAGAAGCTCTACAAGTAGAGATGCACACGTGCAAACAAAATCACAACGAAAGCATAGCCGACTTTGGGAAAAGACTACAAATCCTTACAATGGAACTGATAGAAGCGAGCATAGAATCCGAATCTTCTATAGTAGAAAAACTCGCGGTAGAACGCTACGTGAAAAAATTAGCGTTATCCAATTTCGAACGAGGACTCAAAAAGGAGTACCAAATCCTCGTGAAAGCTAAAGGGTACCCAGATTTAACCGCAGCAATAAAAGGGGCCCAAAACGAAGAAACAGTCCTGCAAGGCTACGAATCTGTAGCAAAACAGACGCACCCCGAGAGGCGTCAAGAATTTTGCCAAAAGTGCAAAAAACCCGGACATTCGGCCAGAGACTGCCGAAGCCCAAATTCGCCAAACGGACGAAGCAATTTACCCGTTCCCACAGGTAACATAGGAGTAATAACCTGCACCTACTGCAAAAAATCAGGCCATCATTGGAAGGAATGTCGCAGTAGGCTTAGGCAACGAAACCAGGGCCAAAACGGTTCTGGACAGAGCCAAAATAACTCCCAGCAGGGAAATTCTGGAAGAAACCGTGGAAATTTCAACGGACGAACCGGAAATAACCACTATAACCGTAACAACAACAACCGTTACAACAACAACCGTAACAACAACCGAAACAACAACGGAAACAACAACGGAAACAACAATGGTTCCCGCAATACGACAGGTGAAACGTCGAACGACCAGAAACCTACAGTAGGGTCATTCACGGTCAGCTCCATCCAGGCTGGCCAGGAATTCACCGTCAGCACCATTGCCGAGCAACGAGCTACAGGACAGCTCAAAATTAATGGGTCGAACGTAACCCATGCAGGTATCCAAATATGCGCCATAAATCCCGAGGATTCGGCGACCGATTTTTACATCGCATCACTGCAGGCAAAAGAGAAAGTTCTCACCCTCAAAGGCGATACAGGAGCACAATGCTGTTTGATAAAAAAGGGTGCAATCTTTCCCGACACCAAAGCATACAACGAGACGATCGAGCTGAAAGGGGTCGGAGGAAACGTTTTCCACGCAATATGTAAAGTGGACCTGGTGTTGGAAACGCCAGCAGTAAACGTGCGCCATGGATTCTTCGTCATCGACGACGCGATCGGAATCAACACCGACGGAATCCTGGGCATGGACTTCATAAAAAAGCACAACGTGGACATACTCGGTGGCCGTTCAATAAAAATTTACGGACACACCAAACCATTGATCGACGGAAGCGGAAAGCTGAAATTACCAGCCCGTTCCGAGAGCGTACACTACGCCAAAACCACCCGAGTCGAAATTTTCAACCTCCTTTAACTGCTCGAGAGCCTATTTCTTTTGTTATACACGAGCCATCACCCTCCTTTGAGTCCACTTGAGCCTATTCGGAGATATTTAAGGCTGTTTCTGAACCTACTGAACCTCCTTTGGGCCTCGACATGAGCCTACGCAACCTCATTTTGACCTAAATTTTCTATATCTACCCTCCGCAAACCTCCTTTGAATCCAAAGCAGGTCGAAAGGAGGTTGTGTAGGCTGGAAAAATATAGATGGATCGAAAGGAGGTTGAATAGGGTGGAAAAATGGAAGACTGGATACAAGGGAGGCTGTGTAGGGTCAAACAATATTTATTAAGTATGTGTGATATATATATATGGAACGAAAATTAAAATTATACACATCAGTTATTATGAAATTTATTCATTATTCCGAAACAAATACGTATAATTATAATGATTATGAATTATTCCGCGTAACTTGTGGCTTGAGTAAATCGAAAAAAAGGGTAGCTTAAACTTACTCTAGTTCCATAGAATTTACAGGCTTTCCTATGTATGACTGATTATCGATAGAGATGGAAACACATATCGAATGGATGGTGTCAACGGGTATGAGCAACTTATTATTACCAGCCCTATGGCACTTATGCAAGTATGAAAGCTCGCACCGAATTCCACCATCTCCGATCACTTGCAACGAACCCGTTTTTTCAATCGGAGTAATCAGTGCATAATGCTGCCCTTGGCAAAAACATGCTTTTGCGCAGTTACATTGTGTAATTTTGATAAAATTATGCACTACCGCCAACAGTTTTTGATTCTCTGGCCCATTGTAAAGCATGTGAGACGATACGGTTTTTAAGGATTTCGTGCATGATTCGCCAATAAATAATTTTCCGCCTTTCAAAAGTCGCGTATAATTCTGAACGTTTCCGAACGGAAGATGATGATTTAGAATCGCTCGCTCTAGGAAATCAGGAAGCAAATTATATTTCTTGTATGTGCCAATACTGTAACAATCCTCGAAGATTTGTTCACAAATTTTTTGTTGACGTTTGTAGTCGGTAACGAAATCACGAATGGAGCTTGGCGGTAATTGATCAAATTTGTTTTTCATTTTCAAAAAATATGTATGCGCAGATGCGATTTGCGATTCAATATTGGAAGTACCATGAATAAGATTTAACAATTTTCCATTTAAATCTTCGTATGAAAAACACGAATACACCCACAAGGGACCAAGTCGCTCTACACATACGGGCAAATGCAATAGCTGATGGATGTTGATACTACAGAACTGCAATCCATACAAAATTTCGAATTCTCGTACAAATTTGTGTAAGAGATTATTTGCAGTATTGAGATGTTGCCGTGTAATTTCGTCAGAGTCAAGCAAAGATATAGCAGTCACGAGAAGAGCATAATGTTCGTAATAATCAAATCTCATAATTCCTTCGAGCACTGGTAAAGAATAATAAAAAAACCACATTTTTAATTCACTCGCTTTCCAGTGACAAAGGTCCTCCACCGAACGTGGCATACGGTGTACAAATTTTGGAGGTCTGATTTGTAGCAACTTATTGTTTATAATCGTTGAAACCGCAGCAAGTGAAAATGGTGCATTACGATATGAGGAATCGAACCACAAACTCAACAATCTCTTAGCAACACCACTAAAAATACCGTGCATGTAATCAATAGCCATTCCTTCGATAAAATTGGGCATAAGTTTTGAAAAAGCACTCGGACCTTTAACTCCATTCACCATTTCTCCACTGAAAAGTGCTTGGATTGCATTTTGATTGATTTCTCTCAGTGTTCTTAAATTTGACGCAGTTTCATATTTATATACATGGGATGTACCTCCAGTCGGATGTTTGAACGACTCACCAGGGTTTTTACAATGTATGCAACCAAATCGACCGTTATAAGACGTCATATTTAAAAATTGTGCTTTGGCTGGTAAATCGCACGTTCCAGCCAAAAGCATACCCCTGACATTTATAATTTGTCCACCAAATAAAGTGCAAGGTGTGCCTCGAGACAACTCCTCGAACTCGGAGCGTAATGTGTGTATAAAATGATTGGAATTTGGTTTTTTATTTCCAAACCATAATGCAGCTAGTATAGTATACTCTCGTTTCATCCGATATTTGTAAGGAAGCTCATTTATAGTCAAATAAACAGGCCACATACTGATTTTTGACGATTTGAATACAGGCACACCGTCAGTGTACCACGTCATAGAAATATTTTGAGGATTCGATAAAAACCCTGACTCTGTGTGCGTGGAATACAAGTTTCCATCGTATATGTCATATATTGTTCCGGACGTTACATTCTGGCGGTGAAAACGATGTTGAAGGAGGTCAAAAAATCCTTTTCGATTAAAAATTTCTTTAAGCTGGTCCAAGAAAGGCATTTTGATAAAATACGATACGCCTTTGTTGGCATGACAGGTAGAGCATATCGTATTTTCGGATTCAAGTGGGGACATACACGCTGAACAATAAAAATGTTTGTCGAATTTTTTTTTAGACGTCGCAAAATATTTTCGAAACTTGTACAGGCTGTTCGCTTTCAACCCTTGTGCCAAACAATGAAAATTGATAACAGCGATCACGTCTGCCAGACAAGTCCCTGAAAGGTTGTGTTTTAGGAGGAGTGATAAAATCAACAACATACTTTCTGCGATCGTAATTGACGCACCGGCATACAAAAGCTGATTATTGTCATTTTCACGCTGCCGCTGTTCTTCATAATTTTCGTTATTATTTTCTTCTTCAGCTGAATCGTTTTCTTGCTGTAGTTCCACATCATCCAAAATGTTGTCGTTTTCTTCCCCATTACATGTAGCCGACACGTTTTCTTCTTCGCCCACGATTGAATCAGGATCTTCTTCATCGATCATACCATCGTCAAGGTCACTGGCATTTTCGTCACTTGCTATTTCATTGACCCTGATGAGATGAGGTTGAAAGATGTGCCATTGATGTAAGAAATATAATTAACGCATACAATGGAATATTCAATTATTATACTTCTATAATTATTCGTCAACGACAATTTCAAAAAGCGAGAAAAAACTAAAATAATTCATTCTGATGAGAATAATCACTGCACGAATTATTGCGATAATAAAAACGTGAAATAAGTAACATTTGAAAAAAAAAGGGCAGGATTCTGCAATATATTTATATATAATAATGCGTATACCGAATGGTACATAATTATGTAAGAATATTATGTACGTACAAAATAGCATTTCATTTATTACCTCGATGCTTCATGGCTATGTGAAACTGCATTCGGTTGGATCGTAGGTGGTCCAGTCGTGTCGCTATCTTCATGAATTTTTCGTTTTCTCGAAAGATCTTTCATGTAGTAGTATTTTCCAGTACGCGAGAGATCGTTGAAAGGTTTTTTACTCATAGTGTATATTTACACCTATGATAACACGATGCGTAAAAATGCTTTTGACGATCGTAGTTGAACAATATAGTCCACTGATTTTTACTTCACTTCACTTGAAATATCACTTGAATCGTACTTGATATATTATTTTTAACGAATTGATCGTCGTGACCGTAATGACCAAACCGTCGGTGTTTTTCTAATGTTATTGCGAGATTACGCGGGCAAATATTGTTTTCCGGAGTTCGCGATGGTCACACAGAGAGCGCCACTGCCACTACTCTCTTCTTGAGTATATCTATATTTGTGATAAATATAGCTATCCTCGAGAGGGGAGCAGTGGCGCTCTCTGTCAAAAAGCATGCCACCTAACCTGAAACAGAATTACTTCGACCTCACAACGGAACAACGTCGCCCGAAACAATTTCAAACTTTTATCAACGCCAGTTTTCGTCATTCGAAAATTAAAAAAAAATTATAACAAAACATCAGTTTTGTCGATTTACAACAGTGTGCACTATACACGTCTCGTGAAAACAATGTCAACGAAAGTGAAAGGGCGATATGCCCTCGTGGTATACGAACAAACGAAAAAAATAACCAAAGGAACACGTGCGTCAAACATCCAACAAACAATGTTCGATGTTTTAGAATTAACGCTTATTCCAAAAAATCATCGAGTGGAAGGTGATAAAGCTCGGGTGACGTGGGTCGACAAAGAGACGAAAAAAAAATCTTGTCACTACGTACAAATAAAAAAAATCAGTGGTAAGTACATACTTTATTTATAAATTAACAAAAGCCATCGTTTTTCCGTGATCACCGTATTAATAATTTGTTTACAGATAATCAAGAGGAACTGATGAGATACACGGTGGATGCTACGGGAGAAATAGCTGGGACAGATAGGCAAATTTTCTCCGAACAAGTACACATCGAAAAAAGAAAAATGTCACTTCTCAAAAAAGCTGAAAAAAAAGCACGTTCTGACGTTCAGAGCTCAATGGAACAAACAATCGGCGAAGAAAACAACTTATGGTCATCATTCCCAGAACAATTACAGGACATTCCTGTCAGCGACGAATATTTTGATGAGGCTGCAGCCTCAGCAACAGATTTACAGTGTTCGGGATCTGAAAACAACGAAAAAGAAAACGATGCCCAATCAGCCGAAGCCAGCAGGCTGGACCAATTTTGGACGGTGATAAGGGATCTTGCTGCGGTTGGTAAGTTTCATCGATTTCTACTGCGGTGCAGAAAATCTTTGAATTTTCACTTTTCATTTTTGCTCCCTGCGATTCAGCAAATCTCATCGCTATCTACTGCGGCCCAGCGATTTGCTGTGCCGCAGTGGACAACGATGAGATTTCATTTTTTCTCCCTGCGGCTCAGCAAATCTTGTCGCTGTGTACTGCGGCCCAGCGATTTGCTGTGCCGCAGTGGACAACGATGAGATTTCATTTTTTCTCCCTGCGGCTCAGCAAATCTTGTCGCTGTGTACTGCAGCCCAGCGATTTGCTGTACCGCAGTGGACAACAATGAGATTTCATTTTTGCTCCCTGCGGCCCAGCGATTTGCTGTACCGCATTGGACAACGATGAGATTTCATTTTTTCTCCCTGCGGCTCAGCAAATCTTGTCGCTGTGTACTGCGGCCCAGCGATTTGCTGTACCGCAGTGGACAACAATGAGATTTCATTTTTGCTCCCTGCGGCCCAGCGATTTGCTGTACCGCAGTGGACAACGATGAGATTTCGTTGTTGTTCCCTGTGGTTCAACAAATCTTATCGCTGTCTACTACGGACCAGCAGATTTGCTGTACCGTAGTGGACAACACTGACATTCTGTCGCTGTTCTCTCCAGTTCTGCGCATCTTATCGCTGTCTACTGCAGTCTAGCAGATTTGCTGTCTCGCAGTAGACAGTGATGAGATTTGGTTGCTACTTTCTGCGGTTCAGTAAATTTCAAAATATTGCTTTGAATTTGATTTCGATTTGTTATGTATTTCTTATGCTTTCATTATGCTTTCATTATGTTGTAGCTACGCCGGAAAATATCAAATTTCTCGCAGCTGTTGTGGAAGGCCTAAAGGCCTCGATAAATTCATCAACGAAGATGTTGGACTGCAGTGACCAAAATTCGATATATACGGTATGATATTTTTTAAATAATTTTGGAGTTTATACTGCTGCTTGCTTAGTGCTACTTGTGAATATTTCTTTAAATTTTCTTTCGAATTTTACATGTCAAATCGTGAAAATTTCGATTTTTTGTTCTGGAAGAATTTCTAAAAAAAAAATTGACCACATAGGTAGTTCTGTTGAAATCGATTGTGTATATATAATGAATTAAATACAAAATTATTGATCAATTTTTCTAACAAGAACTTTATTGAAGTTGAATAGCGCTTTTTCTCATATAAAACGAACTTTATTGATTTCATTTAATTTTAAAAAACTTCATTTCTTTCTTTGCTATTCTTGTTTTCAGGTAAAGAATGCAATACAATCACTAATTTTAAAAAAGCAGTCAATTCATTAATGTACTCGGTCTTGCTGATGAAAACGATTTTGAAAAATTGTTTATTTTCTAATTAATGATAGAAATTTAATAATCTCGGCCGTTTCGTTACGTATTTCAGGTTCCAGATACCTACATGACTGGAGGCGAAGGCAAGGTAAATATTTTGATTTATGTTATCATACCAAAACGATTCATTGTTATAAGATTAAGAACTCTTATTCTTACGATGACCAGCTCTATCAGGTTAACTAGTTGGTTTGAATCACGAACTAAACGTTATTTTAATACTAACGGTTATGAACTAAAGCTTTATTTCAACATCGACTATAATTTCGATAATATTAGAAAATTAGTAACCGTCGGATCAAAAACCGCCAATCATCGATTTGTGACATATTAAACGTAAAAATCAGAGCTTTTCTTTAACTAGATTTTTGTTTTCAAAAAATATTTCAGGTGCAAATTTTTGAGGGGATAAATGTCTTTCTCTTCGAAAGCGTCAAAGAAGCCATCGAGCGAAAATCGTACGTGATGAATAAAATCACACGAGAATACGAAAAAAGCTGGCAAATGTTAGTGCGTTCTTGTCTAATCGAAATTTATGGACAAAATCTTACTCAATTTTCGGCGAAGGGGTCAAAGGACGGAAAGCGCCCAGGAATACACCGTGACCTGTATAAAGCAATCCTGTGTAAGTTTTTTTTATCTCAGTCTTGATACAAATTTTTGATGAATTGCTATCCAGCTATGTTGATATTGTTATTTCCCTAGCACTGAAGTTGACTTTTTTTTCTTTCCTTATTAGGCTGGTCTAGAAAATGGTACGGTGATTATTTTGACGAAAGCGACTTCACCTCGTTTATAAATAAGACCGCCTACAACAAGCGAAAAGCAACAAACCAAAAAAAAGTGGGGATAGTAGCGAAAAAGTCAGCGAAACAAACAAATCAGGACCATCAAGAGAAGGAGGATTCCGGCGAGGTTCGAACAACAATCAACAACAACAGCAACACCCCACAACCCAATGACGATGCCCAACAACAACAACCACAACAACAACAACAACAACAACAACAACAACAAAATTCGGGTTACAGGCCATTTACTCCATCCCAAAATCATTATCCTCCATATTATCAACATTATTCTTCTTATCCACATAATTTTCAAATCCCCAATGCGTTCTATCCCGAAACTGCCGAATGTTCTTCTGCATCTGCAATGCAGTATGCACAACTGTGATAAGCACGTGTGAGTGTCAATAAGCACGATTGCCTTATTTTATCATTTTATAAAAGATTAAAATAAGACTAAGAACAAGATACATACGATATAATATATAAATATATAACAGTTATCATATAAAGATCTCAACATTTTATGTTCGCTCTACGGTCTATTTCTTCAAGAAATAAATCACTCATCAAGTACAAATTATTTGTAATTAATCAATTCTTACGAATACCTGGTGAACTGGGGGTGGGAAAGGGTGACGGGGGAGGGGATGAGCTACATGATTTCTGCAATATAGGTTTAAAGGAGGGTTTGTAGGGTCAAGGAAGAGCCGGGAGGCTCATCGAGGCGCCCGTGTAAGAGGCTCAAAGGAGAGTCTGTAGGGCCAAACGAGGTTCAAAGGAGGCTTCGGAGGCTAGGGCAGAACCTACGAAACCTCCTTTCGATGCCAAATCTAGGCTCATATGCGGTCGAAAGGAGGTTGCTATGAACCTGCGTAACCTCCTTTGAGTCCAAATGTTCACTTTCTGCCACTTTTGGAGGTTCAGTAGGCTCAATATTACCATGCTTTTGGGATCTAGATGCGAACCTCTTGAACCTCCATTGAATGACAAAAGAGGACCGAAAGGAGAGTTAAAGGAGGTTCGAAATTTCGACTCGGGCAAGCAACGAAAAGTAGGCTGCGTAATCGCCGCAGAAATATCTCCAGGCATCACTATGGGCGGAAATACCGCCACAACAGGACTCGCATGCCCTATTGTCCTGAGGAACTCCCTGGAAGAAGAGGTCGAAATAAACCGGCCCACCGTGGAAATCGAAGAGTTCCCAAACGAGCCCAAACCGGAAACCAAACCGGAAGAAAAAACCCCTGAAATCAACGCAATAAGCAGACAGGAAAGACAGGAAAAACTCTGGAAGGAATTGGGAAGTCAGGCACATCTCAACCCGGAGGAAGAAAAATTCCTAAGGGAATTTAGCAACGAATATTCCGACGTATTTCATCTCGAGGGAGAAATACTAGGGACGACAGATCTTGTGAAACACCGTATACATACACGGGAAGGCACCGTGCCGGTAAACATACGGCCATATCGGTTACCCGAAACGCACAAGACCGAAGTGATGACACAGGCAAAAGAAATGCTCAAAGACGGAATCATACGTCCGAGCAAAAGTCCATGGAATGCGCCGTTACTGGTCGTTCCAAAAAAGGCCGACGCCGAAGGCAACATTCGCAAACGGGTCGTAGTGGATTTTCGGAAATTAAACGAAGTCACAGAGGGAGATTCATACCCTCTCCCCAACATTTCCGAAATTTTAGGTCAATTGGGTCGGGCAAAATACTTCACCACGCTCGACCTCGCCTCTGGTTTTCACCAAATTCAGATGGCCGAGGAGGATAAACAAAAAACAGCCTTCTCGACGCCCATGGGACACTACGAATATAACCGCATGCCTTTCGGACTCAAAAATGCCCCACCGACGTTCCAACGACTGATGGACGCGGTTTTGGCCGGACTACAAGGATTAAAATGCTACGTCTACCTCGACGACATCGTTATCCACGGATCATCCTTCGAAGAACACAACGATCGACTACGAGAAGTATTCGACCGGCTACGAGAAGCCAACCTAAAAGTTCAACCGAAAAAATGCCATTTTCTGCGAAAAGAAACGCAGTATTTGGGTCATGTCATCACCGAAGTGGGAGTGAAACCCGATCCTGAAAAAATAAAAGCTGTAAAATCATTCCCAACCCCAAAAAACGTCAAGGAAGTACAATCATTCTTGGGTCTCGCAGGCTACTATCGAAAATTCATACAGGATTTCTCAAAATTAGCCAAACCACTCACAGAACTCATAAAAAAGGAGAAAAAATTTGAGTGGACAGAGAGCGCACAACAAGCATTCGAGCAACTCCAAGAAACGCTGAGCACAGCACCGATTCTCCAATATCCAGACTTCACCAAGCCGTTCGTAATTACCACGGACGCTTCGGATAAAGCAATCGGAGCAATTTTGTCACAAGGAAAAATAGGAGAAGATCTACCTATTTGTTACGCCAGCCGAACCCTAAATAAAGCGGAAAGGAATTACTCCACAACGGAAAGGGAAATGTTGGCCATCGTTTGGGCAGTCATACAATTTCGCCCATATATTTATGGTACGAAATTCATTATCGTCACCGATCACAAACCCCTCACCTGGCTTTTTAACGTAAAAGACCCGGGTTCAAGGTTAATGCGATGGAGAATTAAACTGGAAGAATATACATACGAGATCCAGTATAAAGCTGGAAAAAAGAATACAAACGCGGATGCACTCAGCAGAATTTATGAAATAATGCTGACTCAGGCCGAGCAACGCGACTCGACCGAGAAGCGAGGACGGGGAAGGCCGCGCAAGGCCGCGGGACCGCGGCCATCATGCATTCCAGAGCCTCGGCCATCATGCACATCAGACCCCGCCCCCCCACATGGTCAGACGTCGAGAAAAGGACAGCACGAAAACAAACAGAAGGAACAGCTGTCAGCAGAAAACACTTCGCCGGAGACGGGCGAAGGAGGAAGTGAGAGCGAAACCGAGACACCTGACTCCAGCATAGAACGAACGTGCCCGAGCGAGACGGAGAGAAAGATAATATTAAAAGAATATCACGACACTCCACTCGGCGGACACCCAGGAATAAAAAGAATGACAGAAAGAATAAGAGAGAAATACACGTGGCCTGGAATGGTAAAAGAGATACAAGAATACGTATCTGCATGTGATAAGTGTCAGCGGAATAAATTAACGCGAACGAAAGATGCACCCATGGTAATTACCGACACCCCTGATCAAGCGTTCGAGAAATGTGCGGTAGATATTGTAGGACCTTTACCCGAAACAGAGAGAGGAAATAAATACATCCTTACTTTCCAAGACGCGCTCACAAAATACAGCGCCGCCGTACCTTTAAAAAATCAGGAGGCAAAGGAAGTCGCAAAGGGTCTAATTACCGAAATCATTTGCAAATTCGGGACCCCGCGAACAATTCTATCGGATCAAGGGACAAATTTCCTCAGCGACCTGTTTAAAGAAATGTGCAAACTCCTACAGATAAAAAAGATCCAAACAACGGCTTACCACCCGCAATCAAACGGAGCCCTCGAAAGGTCTCACCGTACATTAGCGGAATGTTTGAAAAACTTCATACAAGAAGACCAAGCGGATTGGGATGAGTGGCTACCGTACGCTATGTTCACGTACAACACCACCCCCCACACCGCGACCAAATATTCCCCCTACGAACTCGTTTTCGGCAAACGAGCAGAGTTACCGACAGCCCTTAAGCAGCCCCCCCGTACTACATATACATACGACGATTACGTCGCCGAATTAAGGGAACGGCTGCGAGCGACTTGGCAAGTCGCAAAGGAGCAATTAATTACCGGAAAAGAAAAGGTAAAAGAGTGCAGGGACAAAGCCGCCGGTAACCCAGAGTACCGCGTTGGCGACAAAGTCCTCCTGCACGATCCCACGGTGCGGCGAGGCAGATCAGCCAAGCTGACCCCAAAATGGACGGGGCCCTACACCGTTCAAAGTAAAGAGTCGGCCGTTAACTATATTATCAACCGCGGACGACGTACGATGCGAGTACACGTCGATCGCATTAAACCGTACGTCACCCACTAGCCGACAACATGGCCGCCGACAAAATGGCCGCCGACACCTGACGCATTAGCACGCGCGAGTTTTCAGCGCAATAAAAAAAAAAAAAAAAAAAAAAAAAAAACGCTGACGCTCACACACGGACTCGCGACGTCCACAGTATAAAACTAGCAAGAAAATAGAATGAAAAACAAAAACGAGAATAACGAAAAATGAACGAAAGAAGATAAACAGAATAAATAAAAATTTAGACATAACTAAACTCAAACGAAATAATACGAATAACAAAGAAAATAAAATAATGATAGAACACATACACAAGAAAAATTTTTTACAAAACTTCATAAGAAACTACAAGAGAAATAAATAAAAAAAAATAAATGAAAAAAAAAAATTCCGAAAAAATAAAAAGAAAGTAAGAATTGAAAGAAAATAATAGTGAAAACGAACATAATCAAAAAATGAATGATAAAAATGAATAAAATAAATTGAAACAAAAATAAAGAAAATAATAAATAATTAAAATCCAATTAAAATAAATTATAACTAACAAGGGCAGGAAAAAGGAATGGGAACGAAGAAAAAATTTATAAAACGAATAATTAAATTCTCGAAATATATTGTTACATTCAATAACAATTCAATATTCAAAAAATATTCAAAAAAATTTTTAACACCAACGACGAGATAAAGAACGGCGGAAATAATCGGGACCAAAGAGGTCCCACATCTCATCATCACGTAAGCTCATCACTGGGCCAGAATAGGGACTCATCCCAAATAATCGACGGAGCCCCAAAACGTCCCCAGGAATAGACTCCGGATTCCAAGCGTCTATTTCTCGCGACCATGGGTCCTCCCTCCAGAGGCGCGCCCACGCCATGGCACACTCGAACCGCCGCGCCCGAACAATTTTCGCCGCGGCTATGAACGGCGCCATCCACAATTTTCCGATCGGCCCGTTATATGCCGTACGGCGAACTTTCTGAAAAAAGAAAAAAAAAAAAAAAAAAAAAAAAATTATTACCAATGAACAAAATAACAAGAAAAGAAAAAAAAAAAAAAAAACTGATAAAATATCAATAATAATAATAATAATTGTATTGTATTTGTGATTGGTTAACCGGGCGCTCAGTCTTAGTAGACCATTGTGCCCGGGCCCTGGAGAGGGCAACCTTTCTAAGGGGTGCTGAGGAGCAGGCCGGCCTCCCTTGCAAAGCGTAGGAGTCTACCCACCCCGTCAGCCTCCAGCTTGTAGTCTGCGAGTTGCCGGGACCCGAAGGCCTCGTACCTGGCGCCCTCTAGTCCTTTGCAACTCGTGATGAGGTGCAGAGGAGTCTCCTCTGCTTCTTCGCATCTAGGGCAGATTGTTTCTTCAATGAGACCCAACCGCGCCGCGTGCCTACCTGTGAACCAGTGTCCTGTCACCAGCCCTGAGATCACTCTCAACTGTCCCCGTTCTAGGTTGGTGAGTGCGATCCCCAGTTTTTCCGAGGGTCCTGCAAAGAGTTCCCTCGTGTGCCTCATTCCGGGTGCTCTTGCCCAGAGGTCAGCAAACCACTCCTCCGTCCATCTGTTTGCCTCCCTCCTTACAAGTTCCGTTGAGGCGCCTATGTGGCGTATGTCCGCCGGTTCCTGCCTTGCGGCTCCACATTCGGCTAATAGATTAGCCCTCTCATTTCCCTGGATACCGTTGTGGCCCGGTACCCACAGCAGCTTGACCCTGTTATCACTGGCGATCAGCGATAGCAGTTCCGTGCAGTCCTTGGTCAGCCTCGAGTTCACTGTGACAGTGCACAGCGCTCTGAGTGCAGCCTGGCTGTCACTGCAGATATATATATGCTTATTCCTGTAGCCCTTAGCCAGAATGGATAGGGCACAGGTCTTGATCGCAAAGAGTTCGGCCTGAAGGACGGAGGCATTCGGTCCCAGGGCGAGGCTTATTTCCGTCCTGGGTCCGTCACTCCATACTCCGGCCCCCGCTCCTGTGCCCGTCTTGGCCCCGTCTGTGAACCAGACCGGGCCCCCAGGGGACAGCAACGTCCGTGGATTGTCCTTCCATGACCGTCTGTCAGGGATGAGGACGTGGTAGTCGTGGTGGAAGAGGTACTGTCGGGGGCAGTTGTCCCCCCCTAGGAGGCTGATCCTTTTCAGGACCGTGTCCTCCCTCAGGGCTGACGCATGTCCCGTCCATGCCTTCCTCCACCTGCCGTTGAATAGCAGCCTGACGGCTGCTTTCCTCGCTTCTACCTCCGCCGTGATGTGTGGAGGTGGTAGATTGACAAGTGCGCCCAGGGCGAGGGTTGGGGTTGTGCTAAACGCACCTGTTATCCCCAGCCCCACTAGCCTGTGCACCCTGTCAAGTGCCTTCCTGTTGGTGGCCCTGCGGAGTGCGGGCCACCAGACAATGCAGGCGTAGATCAGTTGAGGAACTACAATAGCCTTGTAGATCCATCTAACCATGTTGGGCTTGAGTCCCCAGGTTAGGCCAAACATTCTACGGCAGGCCCAGAAGGTCGCTATCGCCTTCTGAGCCTGCCTGTCGATGTGTCCTTTCCAGCTGAGTTTGCTGTCTAGAGTCACTCCTAGGTAGCGGACCTGTTGTGAGTAAGTCAGCTCTGACCCGAAAATGGAAGGAGGCCTCATATTGAGGCGCCTCTTCTTAGTGAAGAGCACCATTTCAGTCTTGTTAGGATTAACCCTCAGAGACTGAGCAGTGCACCACGATTCGACTAAGTCTAATGCTTTCTGCATTTTACTTGCCATGTAGTTCGGATGATCGCCGCTTACCGCTATGCAGACGTCATCCGCGAAGCCAATGACCTTCACCCCCAGTCTCCCGATCCCGGCCAAGAGCCCGTCCACCACCATCAGCCATAACAGGGGGGACGTAACTCCCCCCTGCGGGCATCCTCTGCCGACCCGGGCCCTGACGTCGGTTCCATTGAGGCTGGCGGTGACTGTCCTAGTTTTCAGCATGCAATGGATCCAGTCAATGATTGTGTCATTCACTTGGAATCCTCTTGCTGCATTGCAGATTGCGTCGAAGGAGGTGTTGTCAAACGCCCCCTCCACGTCAAGGAATACACACAGCGTGGACTCCTTCCTGTGGAGGGCCCCCTCGATCTCCCCAACGAGATCGTGTAGGGCCGTCTCCACGGATTTGCCCGGCTGGTACGCGTGTTGAGACTGTTGCACCGGCATTTGCTCTAGCGCCCCGTCCCTTATGTATCTGTCCACTAGCCTTTCCAGCGTTTTCAGGAGGAAAGACGTCAGGCTGATGGGCCTGAACGACTTCGCCTGATCGTAGCTGGTTTTGCCTGGTTTGGGGATGAAGACTATTCTCACCTCCCTCCAGGCTTCTGGGACGTATCTTAGTGCTAAGCAGGATCTAAATGTGCAAGTCAAGTGCCTCGCCAGGTCCTCCCCTCCCTCCTGAAGAAGGGCCGGGAAGATGCCGTCCGTCCCTGGACTTTTGTACCTGTCGAAGGACTCAACAGCCCATCTGACCCTGCCCAGCGTGACAACTCTGGTGGCCGTTTCCCAGTCCGCAGGCCTAAACTTGGCAGGCGTTGTCCTCTCGGCGTCGCCCTGCCCTGCCAGACTCGAGCCCGGGAAATGCACCTCAATAAGATGGGCTAAGACGTCTTCGCGTTTCTCGGCCATGGTGCCCCCCGGCAGCACTAGGCTGCCGGGTTTCATGTGTGGTCCTGTCGTGAAGATTCTGCGAAGTCTGGCCACTACTGAAAGAGCCTCGACTTCCCTGCAGAACTTCCTCCAGGCGTCGGTTTTGGATTTTCTTATGAGCTTTTTATAGGTCCTCTGTGTGGACCTATAAGCGGCCCAGTTCTCCTCGGAGTTGACTCTGAGAGCCTTCTTTAGTAGCCGCCGTGATGTGGAGCGGAGCTTGTCCAGCTCCTTGCTCCACCATGCGACTCTCTTCTTGACCTTCTTGGTTTTGGCTGGACAGGCAGCCTCGTAGGCCCGGATGATGGACGTGCGTAGAAATTCCACGTCACTCTCGATCCGGCCTTCCGTCCGTGACCAACCGTCAGCTCCCCTGAGCCTTCCGCTTAGTTCCTCCCTGTAGGAGGCCCAGTCGGTGGTCCTTGGGTTTCTGTAGGTGGCCTCCGGCGATGGCGCCTCTCCCCCTCTCACCAAGAAGGATATGCGGCGGTGGTCCGACATGGTATCCTCATCGTCCACTCGCCAGTCCTTTAGACACTGTGTGACTCCTGGAGTCCCCACTGTGAGGTCAATCACTTCCTGTCTTCTAGGGGTGATGAATGTGGGTCTCGATCCTCTGTTAAGAATCTCGAGGTTTGTGGTCGATAGGTACTCCAGCAAGGAAGTACCCCTCCCATTGGTGTCTGAGCTGCCCCAGACTAGGTGGTGCGAATTGGCATCACACCCGATCAGGAGATCTAGCCCGTTGTGGGAGCAGTAGTCGACTACTGCTCTGAGTTCTCTTGTTGGAGGTGGTTCCTCTGAGTCGTATGGGAGATACGCCGAGCAGACCACTAGGTCAGCTGGCCCTCCCCCCAGTCTCAGGTTAATTTTGGCCACTGCCAGATCCCTGCTGCAGAGCCTGCTGAGCTTTAGGGCCTTGCATCCATTTTTCACATAGATGCAGGCCCTTGGCCCCGGCTCCGAGGGATCGTATAGCAGTGTACCGTTGCTTTGGTCTATCCCCTTTACTAGTCCTTTGTAGACCCAAGGTTCTTGTATTAGGGATATTTGTGTGTGCTTCATTGCCAGGTCTCGGCTATGTATAGCTGAGGCCGCTATGCAATGCTGCAAGTTGATCTGGGAGAAGGTGATCCAAGCTGCACCCTCAGTGGCGTCAGCGGTGGTACCTCTCCCGAATGTGCAGGGAGGGGAGAGTGTGGAAGGGTAATGGGTAGGTGGGTGGAGTGCTGGGATTGGGGAGATAGGGGTTGGGTGAGGGATGTGGAGGAAGGGGTCCTGACTCTCACCTTGAGTCGTTCCCCTCCCTCTCTCTCGCTCCGGCGGCCGCGCGTGGTGTTGCTGGCCCCCGGGGTGAGCTGGTTTGTCTTGGGAGAGACTCGTCGAGGGTCTTTTGGACTCCTCTCCGGGACTCCACCAGGCTCTCTCGAGCCAGAGCTTGGGCCCGCGTCGGCCTGCCCCTGGCTCTTCGCCCTTTGCCCCTCTTCGTTAGCCAGTTCTGATTGGCTGGGCCCTCGGACCCCGCGGGCCCTGCGGCCGAAACCGCAGGCGCCGTGGTGTCTGGTCCCTTCTCTTCTGGCTCCGGTGCCGGTGCGGGGGGAGGGCCGGCTTCCGGGGTGATCCCCGTGGCCTCGTGGGCCTCCGTGGACCCATCCTTTGGCCTTCCCTCGGAGAGGCCCTCAGGCGCGCCGTCACGCTCACCCCTCGTCCTGTGCTGGGCCTCGTAGAAGCGGGCCCTGCTCAGTCCGTAGTGGGGAGCCATGCCACACGCCTCGAGCCTCTTCATGGACTCCACATCCACCCCCAACACTATGTGAGTGGATCCTTTCGTCTGTTTCCGGTCCCACACCCTCCATATGGGGGTCTGTAGTCCCGGGTTTTGACGTCGGAGCCTGGTGAGTGTGGCCCGTATATCCTCGTTGAGTCCGGGGAAAACTGCGGTCACTCTCACCAGCTTGGGGAGGCTCACTCTCTCAAAAGCCTTGAGAGATGCGCCTTCCCATGGTCTGAGCTTCGGGACTGTTTCCCTCAGCCATTTCTTCGCTTTCTCGTCAGCGCAGGTGACCCAAAGGGTTCCCTGCTCGCATCGGGTCCCCTCGAAGCACGGTACCTCCTGTCCCAGGGGGATAGAGTCCAGCGCCACGAGGAGGTCCCGCGCGACCAGTTCGTCCTGCCCCTGGCCGAGGAGCGAGTCCGGATAGTCGACTGGCGCGATGACCAGTTTTTTATCCGCGGCTGCGGCCTCCCCGTACCCAGTGGGCCTGGGGAACACCTTGCTTCTCTTCGGAGCTGTGTATTTTTCGGGAGGCGTGCTGTCTGTGGGCCTGGGTCGTTTTGTCGAGCCCTTGCCCTCCTTTGCCGCCTCCGTAGAGTCCGCCTTGTCCGCCGGGGCAGGCTCGGAAGAGAGGCCCTGCGCGGCCAGCCAGGCCTTGCGTGCCCTCTTCCTCGCCGCACCGCAGCGACCATGCTTCTTCTTTTCCTCTCCTGACGTTGATTTGGAGGGACCGGCTTTCGCTGATCCCTCTTCATCAGCGCGTGTAGGAATGCCGGTGACAGTCAGCTCCCCGGTCCTCGCCGTGACGAGGTCCACAGAAGCCGGGCCGCCTCCGACATCCATTGTGTTGTCCGTTGCTGGGTCCATCTGAGTGGTCCCGGCAGCGGCGTTGTTTGTTTTTTCGTTTTGATTCATGGTTTCTATTTTTGTTCCCACGAGTAAACAGGAAATATGCGGTCCGTCACCGCAGAGCCTGTTGCGGTGATAAGGCTAAATGCAATGGGGGGGCGCCTGGTACCCCAAGGGCATCGTTCAAGACACTATAACCCAGTGCCATCCAGCCATCGGCACGATAGCTCCCACCTTAGCTTGGGGAGTTGGTCCGCGACGGGGCCTTGGGTCCCCTGGGCCAGGTTTTACGCCGGCCGGTTTCCCTATAGCACCCGTTGTCCAGGGTGTTCGGCGTCCCCACGGTCCCGGTCCCGGTCGCCTAGGCGCCCCGTTCCCCGGCCGCTGTGGACGGTCCCCACCCTGGAACTCCTCCTATCCGCCACCTGGAGACGCGCCCGGTTGGCCTCACCCATGTCCCCGCACCTCTTTACGAGGGGCAGGGGCCCGGGAATAATAATAATAATACAAAAAAAAAAAAAAAAAAAACTCACCATTAAATAAAATTTGTGGCCCGTCCAACAGTGGGCAATAGCCCCGTAAGCGGTCGAATGATTTCTTTTTCTCAAGGAAGCCATTTTTCTGAAAAAGGAAAAAACAAAATAAAAAATAAATGGTGAAACAACGAATGAATAAAATACGAACAAATATGAACAAAGAACAAGGGGCACACATAGAATTATAAAAACAAAAAAAAAAAATGAAGAAAAAACAAAAAATAAAATAAAAGACAAAGAGAAATAAATAAACAAAAAAAAAAAAAATTCAACAAAAAAGGGTACACACAAAACTACATATAAAAAGGATGAAAAATAACACAAAAAAAAAAAAAAAAAAAAAAAAGAGAGAAGAAAATGGAAAAAAGGAAATAAATAAAATAAAAATAAAAAATATTATATTATAATATTATATATTATAAAAATATACATAATAAAATAAAATAAAATAATAAAATAACAAATAGAAATTTCAAAATTTTATAAAAAATGAAACGAAATAAAAATAAAATGATGAAGTTATAAAATGACAATTAAAAAAAAAAAAAAAAAAAAAAAAAAAAAATTAATCGAAAAAACTCACCGTTTAATTAGGAGAGACGAGGTGACGGCAACGACGATAAAAGTTGTAATGAAGCGACGGACTACCGCGTAAGATTTTATAGAAAAAAATTAACAAACAGAGAGGACAGATCTTAGAAAAGGACACCCCAGACTCTAACCGTGAGACAGAAAAGGACACATGAACTCGCGAGCCAAACTCGCAGCCCAGTGCAAGTGCACCTAAGCGGATATAGCATCAGCAAAAAACCGCCACAAGGCAGTAGCAAAATACGAAGATGATAAGAAACTTTCCCACGAATAAGAAAAAGAGAGCTAATAAAACGCAAAATTACAGGTGTATGATCTTGCTGTCCTTGACAACAGCGAAAGAACAATTCCACGTGGAAAAATTACGAACCACCCCTGTAATTTACTATGAGGAAGTAGGAACTTTACACACCGTCAAGGAAATTTGGAAATTGGCTATCCAATTGGACCTAACACCAATAGAAGCAAGAGAAGCCGCCCTAGGACATACCATGACGGCCCTACAACACCTCTGCAGCGAGATGAAACACGACACCTTATGTTCCCCATTATCAGCCACCCTAGAACCGACAATAGAATCACTAAAAAGCGAACTACAAACAATTCACGACCTCGTCGGAAAAGCACCCAGACAAAAAAGAGGATTGATAAACGGTCTAGGATCAATAATTAAATCAATAACGGGAAATTTGGACGCAGACGACGCCCAAAAAATAGAAGACAAAATACAACAGATAACTAACAGACAAGCAACGGACGAAAAAATACTAAAAGAAAACTTGCAAATCCTAAAATCAACAACGACCCTTTTTGATCAGGACAAAACAAAGACACTAACTAACATAAAAGCTTTAAACAAAGCAGTAAGAAATATAGAGCAAGCATTTAACCAACAGACAGACCTAGTACAACAAAGAGAAAGCCTAGACGAAAACATAAACACAGTAGGTTTAGTATTAACGCCACTACTGAGCGACGTACGAAGAATATCAACTTTCCTAGTAGGAATTACAAAAGGAATAGTTGACCCAACTATTATCTCACCGAGACAGCTTACAGAATACTTAAAGAAAGCGCTCCCAAGCATCCCCTCAGGATTAAGTTTTCCAGCGGAAATAACACCAGAAAAAATGCAAGAAATATTGAAAACAGCCGAACTAGGCTCTTACAGCAGCGAATCACGAGTAGTGATCGTAATAAAAATACCGCTAATAGAAAATACAGAATTCAAAATAAACAAAGTCTACCCGTTACCAGTAAGAACAAATTCAAACACTTTCCAATTTCTAGAAACGAAAGAAAAATTCATCACAGTAAATAGCGAAAACAGAAATTACCTCACGCTAACAGAAGAAAATTTGAAAGAATGCAAAACGATAGGAAAACAGTATTATTGTCAACCAAAACACGCAACGCAAGTCATCGGAAATACGATCCCCTGCGAGATAGCAGTTTACTTAGGCAGCAAACCAGAAAAAAGCAGCTGTACGCCACGAATAGCAAAACTTGTAAACACTATGATAATAACATTAGATCAACCCGGAAAATGGCTCTACGTAGCACCAAACCCGGAACCGCTAACAATAAAATGCAAAAATGCGAAAATTGCGTACACAACGATTACCGACACGGGAATACTGGTTTTGGACGGGAAATGTTCCGTCACTGCCGCCGATTTTAAATTAATTACTACCACAGAAAATACCCAAAAAGAAACTGTAGATTTCAAACCACCACATAACCTAACCTTCGAAATCGGAGCACCACTTGTTAAACACTTAAAATTGAATCTCAAAACTCCGAACAAAACTATTACAAATTCACTCGAAGTAAATAAATTAGGCGAAAGAATCGAAAACTTGCAAAACAAACTAAACGAAGAACCAGAACTTTGGTCAGATTCGTACCCTCACATCTTGGGAAATTATTCCCTACACGGTATGACAATAACGATACTAATCATTTGTGCAGTAATATTTGTAATTCAAAGAATAAGAAGAGGCCGATGCGCCCAAGCAATTTCTGACATCGAGCGACCGACGACAATTTCGCCAACGCCAGCGAACAGAAATATCCGAGCGACAGATTTAAAAGTTATATATACACCGTCAAAACGACCATTTAAAACAGATTCTCTGTAAAATCACATACAATATTACAACAAAACAAATGTAAACGAAAATTGTAAGCCGAAAGACCAATTTTTACCGAATTTATGTTGCTCAAATAGAAAAGTCGAAACGTAGTTTCGTCTTCCCAAGGGGGGAGGATTGTTGCGCCCGCATAGCAACCAATTCAATAAAAATCAAGTCATTAATCGCCAGCAACAGGAAGTTGACCTGTCGTGCACGCGCCGTTTCAAAAGCGCATCCCTCAGCAAGTTGAATAGACTTCGCTCCAACTTCGAGGCCATGTCAAAACGCTGACGATCAAACTCAGCATCGACCGTTCCGATCTACCCGTACAATAACCCCAAGGCATCGGACGATCGATTGCCCACCATTTATCATTACCACCTCCACAAATAATTGTTAACCCCTAACTTTATAAAAAGGGAAAGCAACGCCCAAATCGGGCACTCTGCGATCAGACACCGAAACATCTGATTATTATCGCGTCATTGGTCTCGAGGCAATTAACCCGATTGTAACGAACTACCTTTAATAAACTTAGAGTTAAAACTGAAAGTATTGGGTTGGAGATTAACTCAACCTTGGCAATATCCCGAATAAATCAGTCCCAACCAAACTCGTCCCCACGTGACGGCTTGCACGGGCACAACAATTATAAATTATCACAGCTTAAAAGTGTTAACAATTATGTCCCGACAGTGAAAAGCCCGTGTGTAAAAGCCCGAATAACCCGCATGTAATGTATTTCCGCTAAAGATGGCGACGACCGCGTGCTTGAAAGCCGGCACTCGTAAGGGCGTAAATCTCACAAGGCCCCCGATGCTACCTGAATTTATGTCCCGAATGCAAGGATCCCGCAGGAGTCAGTTCCTGATAATCAATTAAACCCAAGGTGTGAAAAGACCCGTAATATAAAAAAAAAGGGGGATTGTTAAATTTAGGGACACGTGGTCGCGCCGTTATGACTGATTTGTAACTCGATCGTAACTCGTGTGTAACCCAATTGTAACTGATTAGGGCGCTCGAAGCAATCGACCGAGAGCGACGTAATATCGCTCCTGCACGCATGCGTCGCGGGCCGCAAGGAGCGAGCCCCGTCACGTAGCGCCATCGATCTTCGCCCGTGTCCTCTCGATCGATGCCGCGCCTCTCAATTGCTCGAATGCCCGTCCCGAGGGAATGTTCATTCCCGAACATCCCGCCCGCCATCGGCAGCCGAGCTGTCGATTTAAGGTCCCGTGGTCCCGATAGGGAGAATGATCAGCTTTGCTACTGGCCTGGTGAATCTGGAGGACGCCGTCTTGATGGAGACGACGCGAACCAGCCCGTCAGTTCCCGGATGCAACTCGGTGACCCGAGCAAGCGGCCATTTTGCAGGAGGCAGGTTCCCGTCGGTCAAGAGCACCATTGACCCGACCCGAATCTCGTTACGAGGGTGGTGCCACTTCGCAATTGCCTGCTGTCGTTGCAGATAGCTCGCCGACCAATGATCCCAGAAGTGTTGTAGTCACGACTGGATAAATTGCCAGCGCGACAGTCTGCCCGGATTAATCTCCCGATATGAAGGCTCCGGCACTGCCGTCAGCGCGTCCCCGATGAGAAAGTGCCCGGGTGTCAGTGCAGTGAGGTCCTAAGGGTCCTCGGACATCGGCTCCAGCGGACGTGAATTGAGCACCGCCTCTACCTGGACTAGAAGAGTCGTAAATTCTTCGAAGGTCAGGCTTGTCTCCCCGATGGTCCGCCGGAGGTGGAATTTGACGGATTTGACCGCCGCCTCCCATTTTCCGCCCATATGTGGTGCTCCCGGTGGATTAAACGCCCAATTTGTCCCGTCGTTTGCCAAGAGTTGAGCAAGTTGTTCTGACTCCCGGATCCCAGCCTTGAACAACTTCTTCAGCTCCGCACTGGCGCCTTGGAAATTTGTCCCGCTGTCGCTGTAAAGAGTGTGACACACTCCCCGTCTCCCGATGAATCGCCGGTACGCCGCGATGAACGTCTCGGTGGATAAGTCTGTAACAATCTCCAAGTGTAATACCGAGGTTGCAAGACAGACGAAGATGCACAGCCAACCCTTTTGTACCCGACTCCCGCGACCGCGCCAGCTCTTAAGCGATACTGGCCCCGCGTAGTCAACGCCCGAAAATAAGAATGCCCGAGATGGTGTAACCCGAGGGACAGGCAATTGTCCCATGAGCTGCTGTGCTTTTACCGCCCGAAACCGAGCACAGCGAACGCATTTTAAAACCCGTGAACGCACTGGAGCCCGCCCGCCGATTATCCAGTAGCGTTTTCGTATGTACGCCAACGTCACCTGTGTCCCGCCGTGGAGCGTGCGGAGGTAAGCGTCAGAGATGATTAGTTGCGTGAGAGGGGAATCCCGAGGTAAGATGGCCGCATGGATGCACTCGGGTTGTAAGTCCGAACAGTGTTGCCAGTCTAGTACAATTGTACTAGATCTGGTACGATTTACTGGATTCTGGTACGCTAGTACGACTTCGTTACATCTAGTACGTTTTATCCATCATTATAATTTAAATTATATATATATATATATATATGTATGTGGGATGCATACTTTGAGACATACCTTTTTTCTTGCATACATAAAATCATGGTGCAATTCTCTATACCCAGTCAAAAGGAAATTAATTAACCTTTTATAATTAATGTTTTATATCAATTTTACTCTAATACACATACTTTGAGACGCTTGGATTTGAACCATCTAATAAGGACAGTTCGCAAACAGTGCGTAAAATGTGTACGGCGGTCATTTTCCATGGTCCTTAATGCATACGTATGAATTTGAAACGTCTCGAGTACTTTGCACAGTTTAGCGACATATTTACATATCCTTCGTGTAGTTCGATTTCACGCAAAATCGAGCCATATATCTTGAAAGCCTCAATCTATGCATGAAAGTCGTAGGTCTTTCACGTATTTCTGAACAACTGCGAGGACCTAGCAGCAGACACTTATTCAGCAGAGAACTTTTGGGATACATTATTATTACCAACATGGAATCCGTCAATGTACCCAGAGGATGTAATATCTTTGTATGAAGATATAGATATGCATCTGAATCAATTTATTGCATTTACTGAACATGTTAACTGTGACTAACATGTTTTAAAGAAATTGTTGAATATCAAAAACAATGCATTCTGGACGATCATATGTTGGGAGAAATTGTTCAAGTTCTCAATTCACATATGAGATATGAGAGATTTCTCTGTCAACTCAGACACTTTGTTCGACCATCTCAGATCGGTCCCATTATCAAAGTACTACTGAAACGCATTCTGTGTAAATTTTTTTTTTAATCTCATGGGTTAACATTTGAAAAAGTGCCATTTTCTTTTTAATTAAGATAAAACTTTCAAACTTAAAATTAAATATCTGCGCGTAAAAGAGGTTCATAAAGGGACGACTTGAAATGATTTCTCGATCCGGTAACGTTGATTTTTAAAATATAAATCAGCTGTTTTTTCGGCTGACAGAATTGCAGAGTCGTACAGTCTGGCCTGACGGTATCGCGGAAAAATCACTGAAGCGGCACGGATGAAGGTTCTAGAGCGAAAAAAAATGATACCACACAAATTGATTTCGTTTTTTAATTAGGCGGATCTGAGATTGTCGGAAAAAGTCCCTGAATTGACGGAGAATTCTTCGTATAAGAGTTGGCCTCAAAGAATGCATTAAATACTGCTGTTCCCATGTCTAGAGTATACTTTGAGTCCCTGTGTCTTATTATTCTCAAAGTATCTAAAACATCTATTGAGGATATGTTCAATGAACGCTTTGGAACTAATGTACCCCGAGGTTGCGAGCAGTTCACGTGATGCACAAATAATGTGACTGAATGTATGCTCTAGAATCTTGGCTCAATTCGTACATTTCGCAACTCTACCATGTGATGTCTCGAAATTTGCTGAGTATCCTGCCGGACTCAAAAAGATTCACAGAAGTCATCGGAAGTTATCATTCAGAAGGATCGGAAGTTACATTCTCCAATTTGGAGCCCAACCGAAATTTCATTTGAAAAATGCACTTGAATCTAATAAAGAGAACAGCTTCCAATTCAGTTTAGATAAGCAGGGCTAATATTGGAATGGCTGAGAGAAAATTTTTAATGAGTAAATATGCTCGAAATCTCCAATACATATAAAAAAATTGGTGTGTCTGTGCGCGCGCAGACGACACAATTAAAAGCCTTGTGATGCCCATTTAAAATCTGAAAATTTCATGGAAGCCATGAGCTTCTATTGTTCGTGTCATATGGGTTTGTTAGAGGTGATTTGAGTTCGTTGCGGTTCGTTTGGGTTTTTTTGAGTTTGCTGAGGCCGCAAATTCTTTGAGAACAATATACTGCGAGACCGCAAAGTATCCATATGATATATAAATGAATGTATGGAATGTATACTTTGAAGCCTTGGATTATATTATTATTGGGGGAAGTTTGAGTACGTCAATATTTCATAGTGAACATCTTGATTTCTAAACAAATGTATTTCTTTTATGTATTTTATTCAAACATCATATGGATACTTTGAATTCTGAAAATAAAATCTACCGAGGGTGCTACTTTTGGAGACTCGATAGATTGTTTGGAATACATTCGTTTAGAGTTGAAGATGTTCTTTATGAAATATTGACGTACTCAAACTTTCCCCAATAATAATATAATCCAAGGCTTCAAAATATACATTTCATACATTTATTTTCATATTCTACGGATACTTTGTGGTCTCGCATATATACTGTCCTCAAAGTATTCGAAGTCTCAACAAACCCAAACGAACCCAAACAAACTGAAAAGAACCCAAACAAACCCAAATAAAACCGACACACAAAATCTTTAAACGGGTTGGAGGGTTTGATTCCAGTTCGTTATTCAAATAATATTACTGTTGGGCTCCGAATTGGAGAACGTAATTTTCAATCCCTTACCCCCATCCGTGAATCTTTAGCGTCAGGCATGATACTCAGCAAATCTAATAAAGAGAAAAGCTTCCAATTGAGTCCAGATAAGCAGGGCTAATATTCAGAGGGCTGAGAGAAAATTTTTAATGAGTAAATATGCTCAAAATCTCCAATACATATAAAAAATTCGGTGTGTCTGTGCGCGCGCAGACGACACAATTAAAAGCCTTGTGCTGCCCATTTAAAATCTGGAAATTTCATCGAAGCCATGAGCTTCTATTGTTCGTGTCATATGGGTTTGTTAGGGTTGATTTGAGTTCGTTGCGGTTCGTTTGAGTTTTTTTGGGTTTGCTGAGGCCGCAAATTCTTTGAGAACAATATACTGCGAGACCGCAAAGTATCCATATGATATATAAATGAATGTATGGAATGTATACTTTGAAGCCTTGGATTATATTATTATTAGGGAAAGTTTGAGTACGTCAATATTTCATAGTGAACATCTTGATTTCTAAACAAATGTATTTCTTTTATGTATTTTATTCAAACATCATATGGATACTTTGAATTCTGAAAAGAAAATCTACCGAGGGTGCTTCTTTTGGAGACTCGATAGATTCTTTGGAATACATTCGTTTAGAGTTGAAGATGTTCTCTATGAAATATTGACGTACTCAAACTTTCCCCAATAATAATATAATCCAAGGCTTCAAAATATACATTTCATACATTTATTTTCATATTCTACGGATACTTTGTGGTCTCGCATATATACTGTTCTCAAAGTATTCGAGGTCTCAACAAACCCAAACGAACCCAAACAAACTGAAAAGAACCCAAACAAACCCAAATAAAACCGACACACAAAATCTTTAAACGGGTTGGAGGGTTTGATTCCAGTTCGTTTTTCAAATAATATTTCTGTTGGGCTCCGAATTGGAGAACGTAATTTTCAATCCCTTACCCCCATCCGTGAATCTTTAGCGTCAGGCAAGATACTCAGCAAATCTAATGAAGAGAAAAGCTTCCAATTGAGTCCAGATAAGCAGGGCTAATATTCAGAGGGCTGAGAGAAAATTTTAATGAGTAAAGATGCTCAAAATCTCCAATACATATAAAAAAATTGGTGTGTCTGTGCGCGCGCAGACGACACAATTAAAAGCCTTGTGATGCCCATTTAAAATCTGGAAATTTCGTGGAAGCCATGAGCTTCTATTGTTCGTGTCATATGGGTTTGTTAGGGTTGATTTGAGTTCGTTGCGGTTCGTTTGTGTTTTTTTGGGTTTGTTGAGGCCGCAAATTCTTTGAGAACAATATACTGCGAGACCGCAAAGTATCCATATGATATATAAATGAATGTATGGAATGTATACTTTGAAGCCTTGGATTATATTATTATTAGGGGAAGTTTGAGTACGTCAATATTTCATAGTGAACATCTTGATTTCTAAACAAATGTATTTCTTTTATGTATTTTATTCAAACATCATATGGATACTTTGAATTCTGAAAATAAAATCTACCGAGGGTGCTTCTTTTGGAGACTCGATAGAATCTTTGGAATACATTCGTTTAGAGTTGAAGATGTTCTCTATGAAATATTGACGTACTCAAACTTTCCCCAATAATAATATAATCCAAGGCTTCAAAATATACATTTCATACATTTATTTTCATATTCTACGGATACTTTGTGGTCTCGCATATATACTGTTCTCAAAGTATTCGAGGTCTCAACAAACCCAAACGAACCCATACAAACTGAAAAGAACCCAAACAAACCCAAATAAAACCGACACACAATATCTTTAAACGGGTTGGAGGGTTTGATTCCAGTTCGTTTTTCAAATAATATTTCTGTTGGGCTCCAAATTGGAGAACGTAATTTTCAATCCCTTACCCCCATCCGTGAATCTTTAGCGTCAGGCATGATACTCAGCAAATCTAATAAAGAGAAAAGCTTCCAATTGAGTCCAGATAAGCAGGGCTAATATTCAGAGGGCTGAGAGAAAATTTTAATGAGTAAAGATGCTCAAAATCTCCAATATATATAAAAAATTCGGTGTGTCTGTACGCGCGCAGACGACACAATTAAAAGCCTTGTGATGCCCATTTAAAATCTGGAAATCTCGTGGAAGCTATGAGCTTCTATTGTTCGTGTCATATGGGTTTGTTAAGGTTGATTTGAGTTCGTTGCGGTTCGTTTGGGTTTTTTTGGGTTTGTTGAGGCCGCAAATTCTTTGAGAACAATATACTGCGAGACCGCAAAGTATCCATATGATATATAAATGAATGTATGGAATGTATACTTTGAAGCCTTGGATTATATTATTATTAGGGGAAGTTTGAGTACGTCAATATTTCATAGTGAACATCTTGATTTCTAAACAAATGTATTTCTTTTATGTATTTTATTCGATACGACTCGATAGATTCTTTGGAATACATTCGTTTAGTGTTGAAGATGTTCTCTATGAAATATTCACGTACTCGAACTTTCTCCAATAATAATATTATCTAAGGCTTCAAAATATACATTTCATACATTTATTTTTATATCCTATGGATACTTTGTGGTCTCGCAGTATATTGTTCTCAAAGTACTTGAGGCCTAGAAAAACCCAAACGAACCCAAAAAAACTCAAAAGAACCTAAACAAACCCAAACGAACCTAAACCGAAATTGAACGGACACACCAAATCTTCAAATGGGTTGGAGGTTTGCATTCTAGTTTGTTTTTCAAATAATATTTCAGTTGGGCTCCGAATTGGAGAACGTAACTTTTAATCCATTAGCCCCATCCGTGAATCTTTTGAGTCAAGCATGAAAATCAGCAAATCTCGTGACGAAGAATCTATCAAATCTCAAAAAGGATGCACCCTGGGGAGATAATTTTTTTAGTAAGAATGTTTGAGTTCTCAATCATATATAATATGATAAGAGCTCCGTCCCCAAAGAATAAATTCAATCTTGCTATTCCCATGTCACGCCAATACTTCGAGTCTCTGTGGCTTATTGTTCTCGAAGTATCCGAAATATTCCTGAATACATCCAATAAATACTTTGAGAACAATATACTGCGAGACCGCAAAGTTCCCATATGACATAAATAGATGTATGGAATGTATACTCCGAGGTCTTGGATTATATTATTCTTTGTGAAAGTTCGGGTACGTCAATATCTCATAGAGACATCTCCAACTCTAAACGAATGTATTTCAAGGAATCTGTCAAATCTTAAAAATGATGCACCCTAGGTATATTACATTTTAAAATGCGAATATTAAAGTTCTCAATTCATATGCAATATATAAAATCTGCGTCCCCTAAAAATGCATTCACTCCTGCCGTTTTTTTGTCACGCGTATACTTTGGGTCTTTGTAGCTTATTGTTCTTGAGGTGTTCAAAATATTCCTGGAGCGTATGATGTTCAATGATTTCTTTGAGAACGATATACCACGTAGTTTCAAATTCCGAAGCCTAGGTTTATATTATCATAGCGGAAATATGTAGTACGTCAATACCTCGGAGAGAATGTAATTCGTATTTATGCGCACTAAGGTATGCATTCGACTCAATAGGGTGCATGTCTCACATGATAACTCCAAACCAGTATATTTCGAAAATTCTTCTGTAACTGAAAAATGATGCACTCTGGTCGATCATAGTTTGAGAAAGAATACCTGAATTCTCAATCCATGTGCCATGTATACGGACGTGCCTCCAAAGTCCAAAGAATGCATTTGATGCTGCTGTTCATAAGTTACGCGTATACTTCGAGGCTCCGTGGCCTATTGCTCTCAAAGTATCCAAAGTTTCCTGAAGCGAATACTTTGAGAACAATATATCACGTAGTTGCAAAGTGTTCCCGTGATATGTAAATAGATGTATCAAATGTATACACTGAAGCCACGCATTTCATTATTATTGGAGAAAAATGAAGTACATCAATATCCTTTGGAGAATGTAATTTGTATTCAGGCACACTTAGGCATGCAACTGACTAGATCTGTTGCATGTGTTACACATGTTAAACTCTGAACCCATATATTTTGGAAGATATTTTTAATTTTAAAAGTAATGTACTCCGGTCAATCATAGTTTGGGAAAGGATGTCCGAGTTCTCAATCTATACAGGATATATAAGAGCTGTGTCTCCAGAGAATGCATTTAATTCTGCTGTTACTATGTCATGCATATACTTCGAGTCTCTATAGCTTATTGTTCTTAAAGTATTCAAAATATTCCTGAAGCGAATGTCCAATAAATACTTTGAGAACGATATACCACGTAGTCTCAAAGTGTTCACATGGTATATGAATAGATGTATTAAATGTATACTCTGAAACCTCGGTTTATATCATCACGACGGGAACATCGAGGACGTTAAAATTCCCCAAGATCCAAAAAATGCATCCACCAGTATTTTAATGTCGCACGTTAACTGCCAAAACAAGTTGTCCACTGTCCTCGAAGTATCTAGAATACTCATCAATCACGAATGTAGTCACAGTTTTCGAAGTAAAGAATGCGTAGTCGACATCCGACGAAAAAACCGTATGAAATATTTACTGTGTGTTTGTTTTTATCTCGAAGATTCAAAAATGTACATGGGGATCAATTATGGCGTGCTCGGTAATACAAATGATTGGGAGATTGAGAGGGAATGACTAAGATCAAAATAATCGGATGGTGACAAGTGCATTAACAAAAACGCACAGTATTTCGTTATTATACTGATAGGAAAATGTGCATTTGAAAAAATGAACAGAAATGCCCGAGTTCACGAACAAAGCAATTCAAAAGTACGTCGAGGTTAATCTAAAATAAAATATACGGCGCGAAAACGAAATATTTGGATGAGTGCTTTTTATTAACTACACAAATGACAGAATCTTTTGAATCCAACATCGCTGGCGATATTCTTAAATTACCTAAAAACTAAATTTCGAATAGTTTCAAAACGTAAAAGGAATTGATTCCTTATTTTTAAGTAGGAACTCTTAGGTATGAATTTTTCTTTGGAAATGGCACATTCAGATTGCCAGTTCGATAACCGCAAAAAAAATACTTCGTTAAATAGAAGGAATACTTCTTTTTAATTTAAAACAAACAAAAGGAAAAGGATTAAAATGTTATTGAACATTCATAACTGTCAATGACTGGAATACAGACGACGGTCAGAGTTTCATGTTGCAGTTTTTAACGAGCGATCAATAAACATGAAAAATAAGAAAAAGAAAAATTTGTGAACATTATAAAACTTTAAAAACTGACTTATCAAAAAAACATTATGTTACCTTTTTTAGGCAAAAGCGAGCTAAATATAAAGAAAAAAAAATCAAAGATCGTCCGTGTTATTGACGGGACAGAATATAGCTCAAATTTATCGAGACTTAGTGAATCTCCTTTTTGAAGCCTTTCGCTGATTGTCGATCCAAGTTTTTAATTGCTGTGGCTTTCTTTGAGATAAGGCCGAATGTTTCTGAATTGCTTCTTGACATTTTTGCAGCGATGGAAGTTTGGTCAGTTTCATTACATCCCCAAATTCAGCTTCAACAGCCTCTCTTTCGTCTTGTGTCCATCGTTTACGAGTGGTTTTTCCGTAAGGTGAAGCTATAACATAAAATAAAGGCGAATACAACAATCTATAATACACATAACAGAATTATAAGATTAGTTTTGAAACCAGAAAATAACTCACTACTGCGCCGTTTTGAAGTTTTTGAGGATGCTGACTTATCGACGTCCTCTTCCGACTCCTCAGACGAATCATCGCTTTCGATCTCGGATAATTCTTTTTCTTGACGTATAACCGGAGCGGTACTGCTCTGCGCAGCTTCGTCGTCGTCAACATCTGCATTTTCATCGTCCGTTTCATTTTCGTCCATTCCCATAGCCGATTGTAGTAGCTGCGAGACATCGGTTACGTCTTTGACGGCACCGGGAACCCGATACACATCTTTGTGGATTTGCTTATTATGCCCCATGAAGTTTGCCAAACCATCCACTTGATTTTCTTCTATGTTCAACATAGCAGTATGAGTAGCTATATGTTTTCGAAGGGTTGTTCCGCGAAGTGTTTCCGGCATTGTTGCGCCGCATTCTGACGAAAATTTTCGCATCAAAGGGCAAGCCCGAAGGTACGACTTCGACAGCTTACTACGAGTTGGTAATCCAAAGACGAATTCGTTGTTAGATTTGATACCCGCGTTGGATCGATATTTGAGAATTGTTTCGATCCATTCCACCAAGCTTGAATCGAGGAGCACCGGAACAGTTCTTCCAAGTTTTCCGCGGATAGTTAACCGAACATATTTCTTCGCATACTCTCGAGACTTTTCCGATAAGTTAGCGTATAGATCGGGATTTACGTGCTCGTCTACAGATTCCCGATTCTGGTAATCACTTATTAAAAGCCGCTCAATTTCCCCCGCTCGTCGGCGATTAAACATTTGCACGAGTATGAGGCACGCCTCACATAATGACTTCCAAGCGCCATCTTCGAATTTTTCCTTCAACGTTTGCATAGCTGCCGCGCCTTTTTTCTTTAAGAAAATGTGCAATTTGTGGATGTCCGACTTCAATGGCAATGTTACTTTTTTACTCCTTTTTTTTTTAGTTTGATCTTCCATCACCTTTCTGTTGATCGTAGTGGGAAAATCGACTTCATACAATTCGAGGAACTGTTGAACGGCTTCTCTTTTATCTGGCAAAGATTTTTTGATGCAATCGGATTTCAGCAAGCTTGCGCATTTTTTGAGTAATGTGCCGAGATTTGTTGCAACCGATGGTGCTTTGAACATTTGCGTTTCCCAATCATATCCGGCACATTCGCGGATCGCTTCTACAGTCACGTCATAATTTTGAGGTTTGAAAATGTCGCTGAATTCTTTTATGTTTGGCTCTCTTCTCATTGAAGCAACTTTAAGACGGCCCAGCAGTCTAAGATTTGATCGTATAAGGTCGTGTTGATGCTTCAGAGTGTACTTTTCGCAAAATTTGTTTCCAGCCAGAATGATCAATTCATCATATCGAATTGATCTTGTGATTTTATCGTCATTTAAAACCGGGAAAACGACTCTCCTCAAAATTTCGTTTGCACGAGGATGAATGTATCCCATTTTTCGTTTTCCCATGCTGGTAATTTCACGCGTGCCTTTTTGATGTTCGGGATTGCATTTTCTAAAGTGAATGGCCAAAGTTCTCTTCGAAAAAAAACCAAGACATTTCGTGCAAACAATGTAATCTGCCGCGGTATTGTCCGAATCAAGTTGTTTTCGGCGGCAGGTAATCAAAATTCCTGTGTTCTTTTCAGGATCTAAATTGTGCAGTGAATTTCCTTCCCTGCGGATAGCGTCTATTCTTCTTTTGCGAATTAATGAGCCTTTTGGTAGAAACGTGAAGTTTCTCACTTTTTTTTCTTTTTGGTGTTTTAGCTCCAAATGACGTGCTAATTTTGTCTGCAAAGTATTACAGAATAAGCAGAAGTCTTTTTTAGTCATTCGTCTATCGGTGTCTTGAGAAGAAGGAACCGCCAATTTCCGAATGTCAATTGGAGGCAAGCCCGATGAAGTATCCAGACTTTCATTCAGTACAGACTTTGAAGATATTTCCCGGGAATCAAGAGAAGTATGAGCACTGGTGTGAGCGGTTGGAGTGTAATCCGGGTCATCCACGTCGTCTTCGGCCTCAGAAATGTTTTCAGCAGTTTCGTTGTCTTGTTTCGATTCGTTTTCGTCAGGTGTGGTGTTATTTTCAGGCTCGTCATGAAAGGGAAGTTCGATAACATTATCGATTTGATTCAAGACGATTGTTTGAACGTCGTTTTTTTCTATAAACGAATTTTCAAACCAGTCCTTGCCCACATAGTTCATGATTTCGGATACCTCAGACGGGGGGAGACTACTCTCGTGAGTTGTGCCGCTGACTTCCGTGGAATCTAAGAGCGCGGGGTCGTAAATGATCGGTATTGCTGATAATTGGTCATACGTCGGATGTCCTTCGATGAAAGTTGAGCAAGCAGCGTCTTGAAATACCACTTCAGTGTCGGTCGCCACCTTTTTATATTTTTCTGTATCGAATTTTAAATCGATGATTTCGACTTTGAGAACTGTCGGTTTTTTTGATGTTGAAAAAGATGCAGCGTGCGTAGCGTCGGGAGACGACCTTAATTTGGCATCCTGGCTTGATGAGTTGTGATCGGCATCTTTACCGTTATCCAAATCACTTTTTTGAAGTTGCACGTTATCTTCAAAGTCTAAAATGTAAGAAAATCCAATGCTTAATTATTTGAATAGTTCCAGACATATGTAATGTGGATATTACATAATAAAAGTTTCGTCAGTGAATAATATATTAGTGTAAACAGTGCTCACTTCAGAGTAAGAGTTAAATGCTATTTTTTTCATCCTCGATTGTAAAATTCTGATTCAAATTGAGTGCTATCGAACTGTGTAATAAAAGGCAAAAGATTCCTCGGGATTCATGTCCGCAAAGGATATCGAAAATAAGGGAAGCATACAGGTCCTCAATTCATGTGTAAATTTCAATAGAATGACCTCAAAGTAGTCAGTAGGATAATCGTGAAGGGTAATCGTGGTTCGTGGATAATCGTGTTCAAGGAAAAAAATGTTCATTATTGATTGATCTACCTCGAGGCTCAATATCCGTTGATTCGCCTTTTCCTGTCGGCACGGATTCTTGATCCTCATCGTAATCTTGGACTTTTTCGTCGTCGAATCCACGTTCTTCGACTGTTTTTCCATTTTCCGATTCGACTGTGGAATCTATAGGTTGAGTACAATGTAAATAACAATTATCATTGGAACCAACAATCTGAGTGCAATATTGCCCGATAGCAATTGAAGTTTCGGTAGATCAAAATTTGATAGATCGAGAAATAAATATATACTGGTGTTCGAAGATCCTTTCATTATAGATTTGATAACAACTTCCAGTGGAATTCGATCATTTAAGTTGCTTAAAGCTTCCATTATTTTTCAGACATGTAATGGCCGAAAAAATTCATAGAAAAAAAAACAGGAATAAAACATTAACAAAAGTCTTCAGGCTCAGATTATTCATTTGATCAAATTGAAAAAGAAAGTCAAGTTAATCCATTTTTCTTAGTAAAAAAATAACATTTAATAATTTTTATGCCTATCACTAACGGATGTTTATATCGCAAAACAAGTGTCTCTAAACTATGTCACGCAGTGCAACAGACATCTCAGAATTCATGTCCTCAAACCATATAAAAGATACGTGAAGCTGACGGGTCCGCAATGTATATAGAATATTTAATGGAATGCCCTCCAAGTACGCGATGCGAATACGGCAATAGTGTTCGGATAAAAAATTCACTATAAATTTATCTACCTCGATGCTTTATATTTGTAGATTCGCGTTTTACTGTCGCCACGGATTCTTGATGCTCGTCGTGATCGACGACTCTTTCGTCGTCGAATTCACGCTCTTTGACTATTTTGGCATTTTCCGATTCGCCTTTGGAATCTATAGGTATTAAAAAAGACAAACATTTAATAATTCAAGGCTATAATGAAAATGCTGTCAAACTTTGACCGCGAAATTCGATTGGCTGAGTCGCTTAACGCTTCCATTATTTTACAGGCAAGTAAAATGGGAATAAAAGCTCATAAAAAAGCGAATAAACATCGACAAAGTCTTCAGATGCCAAGATAATTAATTTGAGTAAATAGAAAAGAAAGTCAGAAAGATAATTTAATTTCATCAGTTGCATGAAAAAATGAATGACATTGAACAACGTTTAGGCTCACCACATTGAAAAATGTGGTAAGCGTCTCTGAATAGAATTTTTAAATTTAATTTTGGAACAATTGATGCTTATTTTGCAAAGCAAGTGTCCCAGAACTATGTTGCAAAGTGCAATGGAACTCATGTCCTCAAACAATATAAAATATACGTGAAGCTTAAGGGTCCTCGATGTATGTATAATATTCAATGGAATGACTTCAAAGTAATCAGTGCGGGTACGATGATCATGTTCGGAAAAAAAATTCTCTATTAATTGGCTTACCTCGATTTGTTGCTTCACTTTTCACTGTCGGCGCGGATTCCTGATCGTTGACGTGATCGATTCCTTTTTCACCGTCGAATTGACGTTCTTTGACAGTTTTTATTTTTTTTAGCTCCGCTTCGGAATCTGTAAGTAAAATATATAGCTCAGTACAATACTGCCTCACAGCAGTTGACGATACGATAGAGAAAGATTTAAGAGTTCAAAAAAAAATGCATACTTGTGTTGGGTCACTTTCTCATGACAAATTTGAAAAAAACTTTAAAAATTACTTACTTAAAAAAATTTAAGTCGCTTTACGATTCAAAGAAATAAAAGTAAGATTATACATTAAAAAAAAATAGTAACGAAACAAATACTAACCATTTGCAGCTATGAACGTTGCTTCATATCGTGACCCGTTTCTATATTTCACAAGACAATAATCCGCTTGGATTATTTTAACATTACTCGATTTCGTGATATAGAATTCCTCGTTTTCGAATTTTACGATAGAAAACATTTTCACTGTGTTCGCTAAGAGAATTCTCAGCAGAGTGACCAACCGAAACGCCTTAGGCTTTAGATTTTCGTAATTTCTCCTAATACCCCTTCAAAGCTGGTATTTTGGGGATTCATTCGTTGCGATTGGCTCCTTATTCTATAGTCTCTGTTGATGTTTTTTTTCGTTTTTTCTTTCTCGCACTTGTATTTCTGTAACTGTTTTCGTCCCACTCGCACTGAACTCCGCATGTACAGACTCGATAGCACTGACACACCAAAACATTTGTTTACAAATCTATCTCCAGCCTTCCTTTGTTGTACTTGACTTCTCTAACGGATTTTTTCGGGAGAAGACTATAGATATTCATGATTTCTCCTCATACCCTTCCGAAGTCGCTTATAGGAATCACACGTCGCCATTGGCTCTTCGTTTTTTATGTACACAATGTCTTTTTTCCTTTTCTTCTCTCGTGCTTGTCCTTCTGTTATTGTTTCTGTCTCATTCGCACTCGCTTGTCAATATGTACGAACTTTGTTTACAAAAGCGTATTCGACGTCTTCGGTTCTACCGGACTTGTCTCTCGTTTTTTTTCGAGATATGAAAAGCGTTGCAACATTGTTACTACAATATAAAAATTGGAATTCCGTCGAAAACGAAAAAGACGCGACAGCGGTTCGACGCCGGGTATTGATAAACAAAGCGTAGCGCGAGAGGTGCCGTACTCGTATATAGAGTAAAATAGGCGTTTTATGACGTCACAGAAACTACAAAATCGTCCTCACAAGGAAACGGGTTGAAGGAAAAATCTCATATTAGAGTTAAATTTTCTACGATTTTTTGACTTTTGAATGTTTTTTGGTTAAAGATAATCCGTTCAGGCAATCCGGAGAAATCTATCATTCAAGATTTTCGTTGCGCATTTTGGAAAGATCTGTTTGTCAAAGTGTCCTGGAGTCGGAAGGGCGTGAGTCATGCTTATTGACGTTCGAAAAAACGTCCTTTGCGAGACCGGCGGATATTTGCTCCCTGTCACTCTTTCCCTTTACCGCCGTCACGCCTATAGCACTGTCTCCCTCCCTCTGCCGCTTCCGCGGTCCGCGCTATCCCTTGTCGTTTTCGTTATAATTGTAACGGTTGAAAAAAATTTCAACTTCCAAAAAAAATGGAATCTTAATAAAATAACTCTGCACAAGAAAGAAAAATAACGCCAAGCATTGAAGAAGAATTGAAATCATTTTTTTTGTAATGCTTAGAAAAAATGATTTAAATTATTTTTGAATACTTGGCGTTTTTTTTTTTTACCTTTGCAAAGTTTTAAAGTTATATTCCTACGTCTGAAATGTCTTCGAAATCATTTGACATATATATACATTATTTTTGTCGAGTATATTCCAGGAATTTTTTTATTTAAAAATTTTATTTCGAGGAAGGAGAGTCCTTCCTCGAAAGTTCCTCGAGGTGGATAAAAAAATTTTTTTATTCACCAAGGATCGACTTTGGGGACACTATATATTCACATCTATATATGAACATGACGATAAAAACTTGTTACACTCTTCTCTTGACCTTCGATCGTCAGCTGATACTCAGTTGATTTTTTAAATTAATTTCAAATAGTAGAGGGTATAGCGAAACAACGGATTTTCTAAAATTTTCTCCGGTCCGGTGCTGCGTTAAAACTCATACTTACGTGAACCGAAATCCAACGTCATTATTATCCTGCAATATTGGAAAAACGCATACTGATCCATCTTTGACCGTCATTTTTCAAAGTATTTAGAGAATTGAAAAACTGAGCCGCTCCTGCGCCTCTGAGCTAAGGTCTATTCGATATTCGGGCACGATTTGCTATCAATATGAATAATATTGGTACTCAATTCATCGGTGATATGGAATAGTAGAGGCTTTAAAGTATGCATTTAGTACCAGTATTTCTGAATCTTACGTAAACTTCAAGAAGTCGAAAATTATTGCAATAGAAGTATTATTTTTGAAAACTCAAGAGAAACACGCATTGCATGAATCTTTTCAAAACAATATGCTTCAACGTACGAAATGGTACAAGCTGTAAAATAAAATTTTGTAAATAAATGTCGATTTTTAATTTTTTCATTTTGAACCTCTCAATTCAATCGGAAAAAAACAGCTATCATGGAACGCAGTTTTGTAGAAAAAGAAAATTGGTTGTTGATAAGAGAATTTTATTATAATTTTTTGTACAAACAACTTTCACTTATATCTAATCACAAAATTGGACAAATCATGGTTAAAAGGAAACAGAAATAACATTTTTATCAGAATGTACTATTGTAGTTATAACAGGTTTGTAATAAGTTGTACAAAAATGATGTAAATTGAAACATTCATAACAATCACTCAATGTTATTTATATTCACGGAGGAACATTTCCGTACTCTCATTCCTCTGTGAAAAATGCAACTCACAAATACATCAATGTCACTCTCAGACCAAACATAAGCAAAAACGTAAAAAAATTGAGCATAACTTAATGATCCTTCGAACTTTCATAACTCAAGCAAAATCCTCAAAATTGTTTACTTCTGTGCAGAAGCTTCCCAATACTGTAGTGTCGAATCTTCATTAAAAGTAATTTTTTTTTTTATTATTTAAGTCAATATTGAAAAAAGGTAGTACAAAAACTAAATGGAACGGCAGAAAGTTAATTTTTTTTCCATTGTTTAGAAAGAAAAGAATCATAAAAATTATTTTAAAAAGTACTGAAATTTTCCATTCATTCCGGCCTTTTATAAAAAAAAAACTACAACTTGTTGCAGCGTTGTTGCTCGATCATAAATAAAAATTCATGTTTATGTCAATCTCAAAATTATCGGAACGTCAACAACGAAGTTGCGTTAAAAGAATCGAAATCTTCTGGAAAATGGAGGAAGATCGGTCAGATATCGAGGATCTTCCGCAACCGGTGTGAAGGTCTTATTGGATCCGTGCATCCGCAGCAGTTCATGCAAAATGACTTCATCTTGCAAATCTAATTCAGGAAAATCATACCAAAAAATGTAAACGAACATGTATACAACAGCATTGAGGACTTGAAACGAGTATAATAGATCAACTTACCATTCCCGTTTCGTAATTTTATGAAGATGCTGAGTTCTCTTGGTGGTCTTCACACTGCTTGGCACTTGCTTGAACTTCTGCGGTATTGTCCACCTCGTCATCATCGCTTAGTCGCCAGTCGTCCCAAAAATCATCTATTCCATCTTCAAGTGATTGCCATGCATCACGTGCTTCTTTTTCAGGATCGGGAATCTCATAAATGGCTTTGTGGATTTGTTGACTATGCGACAAAAAAAACCCAAGTTCTCGGACTTGACTCCTAATGTTTGACGTTGCTGGAGACATAGCGATAGCCTCTTCTGGAGTCGTATTTGAGAGTTGAATCGGGAGTGGTATATTAGCAATCAAATCATCATCGGAGGCACTATCAATTTTGTCCGATTCTGACTCAGCGTTCTCCGTTCCGTCATCCAGCTTACGTTTCTTATTTTGATTTGTCGTGTCCATTTTGATGTGTGATTCTGAAAAAAAATTCAAACGCGATTACAATCTGAATAAATTAATTTCAAATCGGAAGGCTATGTTAGTTTTGAACTTTTGTTATAAAAATTAAATCACTTTGATTGAAAAAATCGAAAAACAAAATACATTTTCTTTTCAAAGATGTAAAGAAAACAATGGTTGTATATTTTTCTAATCTCATATCAAATATCGAAAAATTGATTAACGAAAATTAGAATGAATCAATACAATTCACATGATCCAAAAATACTAACCTGTGATCTATATAGACCTGTCGATTGAGTCTCGTGCGATGAACTGATGGCCTCGTGAGGAACCACGCTATGCGAGTCAGTTCCGTTATATTCGCAATAACGATTCTAATGTCCCACCACTTTTGGCTATTTCTGGGGGTTCGCACAAGCTGATTGGTTTCTTAGGATTTTGTTCTCCTCCCTTATTTTCAGCCTTCTCCGCTTTTCATTTTTGTCGTGCCGCTCAAATCGAATTCGACGTGCACAAACACGAAAGCACTGGCACACGAAAACTTGTTTGTTTACAGAGATGACTTCGGGCTCACTTTGTTAGGCTCCACTTTTTCACGTATCGGCCTGACCTTATTACTCTGATATAATAATCAAAATTATTATATCAAAAGAATATGACTCTGACGTTTGCATCGTTGGAATGCAGCGAAATTATTTTTTATTTTCGGCAAAAATAATTATACAAATGCAGAATGTAATTACGATGATAAAATGATCAATTTTTGCGACACGAAAAGCATATTGGCTCGAAAAATTTCGATGACATTGAAAATTGAACAAATCATCACTAAGATCAAATATTATTCGTTGCATTCCAACTTTGCAAACTTCAGCATCATAAAAGAATTAAAAAAAAAAAATTGATTTATTTGTTATTCGAATTTTATCATCGTCATTTCAAAAAGAAAAAAAAATATTCAATGAAACCATTTTTTCCGAACTTCGGAAATCCTCATCTATGGACTCTAACTTTCGTTACGATGAATAGTAACATTGTTAAATAGTAACATTGAATTGTTTTGTTCGATGGTCGGAGAATGGTGATTCAGAGCAGGCATCCATTGATGCTTTATTCTCTGTTTTTCACAAGTAATACATAAAACAAAACAATAATTTTTAAAAGACATGTTTATGCATGACCGTTTAGATTATATACCGAAAAAAAATAGTAGGCATTGATTGGGGACAAATGTATAAGACATTCATTTTTACGTTTCAAGCAAAAATTGATCCGTGTGCTGCCATCTGTTGATTTTCTGAGGGTTCTGTAGAGACTCCAAATTATAGTAAAAATCGAAATGTAGAGAATGTCGCCAAAGTATGGGATTAACACGGGAATAGAATGAGGACTGTCCTCAAAAGATGCAAATGTCTTCAAAAGATGTGCCCGCTCGAAATTTCGTCCCCTAAGTATGCATCCCACATACATATATATATATATATATATATATATATATTTTTTTTTCAATTATTTCTGTTATTATTTTATTTTATTTATAGTAATTTGTTTTTGTTTTGTTTTTTCTTTTTCAGAAAGTTCCCAAATCGGCGTATCATGGGCCAATTGGCCAATTGTGGATGGCGCCGTTCATCGCGGCTGCCAAAGTCGTGAGGAACCGGCGTCGGGATTGCGCCCTGGCCTGGGCGCGGCTGTGGAGGGAAGATCCTTGGTCCCGGGAGATAGATTTGTGGAACCCCGAGGATGTTCCCGGGGACGTTTTGGGCCTACGTCGGCTTTTTGGCATGCCGGCGTTTCCGGGCCCAGTGGTGGGCCCTTGCGACGAGGAGTTGTGGGCGCTGTTCGGTCCCGACCGTTTTCGGCGATGTTTAAAATTGTAGTTACATTTAAGTTTCGTTTTTTTTTTTTTTTTTTTTTTTCAAAATTTCTTAAATTCTGAATGTAACAATAACAATTTATAACAATTTATACAATTTATAACAATTTATGAGTGTAACAATATACTTCGAAAATTTAATTATTTGTTTTACAGTTTTATCTCTTCGGTCCCGTTCCTTTTTTCCTGCCTTTCTTAGTTGTAATTCATTTATTTTAATTGAATTGATTATTCATTATTTTCTTCATTATTCATATTTTCAATTTATTTTATTTCAAGATTTTGCTTCCATTTTCTTCTTGTTTTTACATATTTTTCATTTTTTTTTTTTTTTTTGAAATAATAGTTTTTTTTTTTTTTTTCGATTTTATTTCATTATAATTTTTTTTCATGGGGTCATGTGGTCGTCCGATGGCCGTCGCGAGTCCGTGTGTGCGCGTCAGCGTTTTTTTTTTTTTTTTTTTTTGATATTTCATTTCGCTGGAGACTCGCGCGTGCTAATGGTTCAGGTGTCGGCGGCCATATTGTCGGCGGCCATGTTGTCGGCTAGTGGGCAACGTACAGTTTAATGCGATCAACGTGTACTCGCATTGTACGTCGTCCGCGGTTGATAATGTAGTTAACGGCCGACTCCTTGCCTTTTATTGTGTAGGGCCCCGTCCACTTGGGGGTCAGCTTTGCTGATCTGCCTCGCCGCACCGTGGGATCGTGCAGGAGGACTTTGTCGCCAACGCGGTACTCTGGGTTACCGGCGGCTTTGTCCCTGCACTCCTTTACCTTTTCTTTTCCCGTGATTAATTGTTCCTTTGCGACTTGCCAAGTCGCTCGCAGCCGTTCCCGTAATTCGGCGACGTAATCGTCGTATGTATATGTAGTACGGGGGGGCTGCTTAAGGGCTGTCGGTAACTCAGCTCGTTTGCCGAAAACGAGTTCGTAGGGGGAATATTTGGTCGCGGTGTGGGGGGTGGTGTTGTACGTAAACATAGCGTACGGTAGCCACTCGTCCCAATCCGCTTGATCTTCTTCGATGAAATGGTTTAAATATTCTGCTAATGTACGGTGAGACCTTTCGAGGGCTCCGTTTGATTGCGGGTGATAAGCCGTTGTTTGGATCTTTTTTATCTGTAGGAGTTTGCACATTTCTTTAAACAGGTCGCTGAGAAAATTTGTCCCTTGATCCGATAGAATTGTTCGCGGGGTCCCGAATTTGCAAATGATTTCGGTAATTAGACCCTTTGCGACTTCCTTTGCCCCCTGATTTTTTAAAGGTACGGCGGCGCTGTATTTTGTGAGCGCGTCTTGGAAAGTAAGGATGTATTTATTTCCTCTCTCTGTTTCGGGTAAAGGTCCTACAATATCTACCGCACATTTCTCGAACGCTTGATCAGGGGTGTCGGTAATGACCATGGGTGCATCTTTCGTTCGCGTTAATTTATTCCGCTGACACTTATCGCATGCAGATACGTATTCTTGTATCTCTTTTACCATTCCAGGCCACGTGTATTTCTCTCTTATTCTTTCTGTCATTCTTTTTATTCCTGGGTGTCCGCCGAGTGGAGCGTCGTGATATTCTTTTAATATTATCTTTCTCTCCGTCTCGCTCGGGCACGTTCGTTCTATGCTGGAGTCGGGTGTCTCGGTTTCGCTCTCACTCCCTCCTTCGCCCGTCTCCGGCGGAGTGTTTTCTGCTGACAGCTGTTCCTTCTGTTTGTTTTCGTGCTGTCCTTTTCTCGACGTCTGACCATGTGGGGGGGCGGGGTCTGATGTGCATGATGGCCGCGGCTCTGGAATGCATGATGGCCGCGGTCCCGCGGCCTTGCGCGGCCTTCCCCGTCCTCGCTTCTCGGTCGAGTCGCGTTGGTCGGCCTGAGTCAGCATTATTTCATAAATTCTGCTGAGTGCATCCGCGTTTGTATTCTTTTTTCCAGCTTTATACTGGATCTCGTATGTATATTCTTCCAGTTTAATTCTCCATCGCATTAACCTTGAACCCGGGTCTTTTACGTTAAAAAGCCAGGTGAGGGGTTTGTGATCGGTGACGATAATGAATTTCGTACCATAAATATATGGGCGAAATTGTATGACTGCCCAAACGATGGCTAACATTTCCCTTTCTGTTGTGGAGTAATTCCTTTCCGCTTTATTTAGGGTTCGGCTGGCATAACAAATAGGTAAATCTTCTCCTATTTTTCCTTGTGACAAAATTGCTCCGATTGCTTTATCCGAAGCGTCCGTGGTAATTACGAACGGCTTGGTGAAGTCTGGATATTGGAGAATCGGTGCTGTGCTCAGCGTTTCTTGGAGTTGCTCGAATGCTTGTTGTGCGCTCTCTGTCCACTCGAATTTTTTCTCCTTTTTTATGAGTTCTGTGAGTGGTTTTGCTAATTTTGAGAAATCCTGTATGAATTTTCGATAGTAGCCTGCGAGACACAAAAATGATTGTACTTCCTTGACGTTTTTTGGGGTTGGGAATGATTTTACAGCTTTTATTTTTTCGGGATCGGGTTTCACTCCCACTTCGGTGATGACGTGACCCAAATATTGCGTTTCTTTTCGCAGAAAATGGCATTTTTTCGGTTGAACTTTTAGGTTGGCTTCTCGTAGCCGGTCGAATACTTCTCGTAGTCGATCGTTGTGTTCTTCGAAGGATGATCCGTGGATAACGATGTCGTCGAGGTAGACGTAGCATTTTAATCCTTGTAGTCCGGCCAAAACCGCGTCCATCAGTCGTTGGAACGTCGGTGGGGCATTTTTGAGTCCGAAAGGCATGCAGTTATATTCGTAGTGTCCCATGGGCGTCGAGAAGGCTGTTTTTTGTTTATCCTCCTCGGCCATCTGAATTTGGTGAAAACCAGAGGCGAGGTCGAGCGTGGTGAAATATTTTGCCCGACCCAATTGATCTAAAATTTCGGAAATGTTGGGGAGAGGGTATGAATCTCCCTCTGTGACTTCGTTTAATTTCCGAAAATCCACTACGACCCGTTTGCGAATGTTGCCTTCGGCGTCGGCCTTTTTTGGAACGACCAGTAACGGCGCATTCCATGGACTTTTGCTCGGACGTATGATTCCGTCTTTGAGCATTTCTTTTGCCTGTGTCATCACTTCGGTCTTGTGCGTTTCGGGTAACCGGTATGGCCGTATGTTTACCGGCACGGTGCCTTCCCGTGTATGTATACGGTGTTTCACAAGATCTGTTGTCCCTAGTATTTCTCCCTCGAGATGAAATACGTCGGAATATTCGTTGCTAAATTCCCTTAGGAATTTTTCTTCCTCCGGGTTGAGATGTGCCTGACTTCCCAATTCCTTCCAGAGTTTTTCCTGTCTTTCCTGTCTGCTTATTGCGTTGATTTCAGGAGTTTTTTCTTCCGGTTTGGTTTCCGGTTTGGGCTCGTTTGGGAACTCTTCGATTTCCACGGTGGGCCGGTTTATTTCGACCTCTTCTTCCAGGGAGTTCCTCAGGACAATAGGGCATGCGAGTCCTGTTGTGGCGGTATTTCCGCCCATAGTGATGCCTGGGGATATTTCTGCGGCGATTACGCAACCTACTTTTCGTTGCTTGGTTTTGGCGTAGTGTACGCTCTCGGAACGGGCTGGTAATTTCAGCTTTCTGCTTCCGTCGATCAATGGTTCGGTGTGTCCGTAAATTTTTATTGAACGGCCACCGAGTATGTCCACGTTGTGCTTTTTTATGAAGTCCATGCCCAGGATTCCGTCGGTGTTGATTCCGATCGCGTCGTCGATAACGAAGAATCCGTGGCGCACGTTTACTGCTGGCGTTTCCAACACCAGGTCCACTTTACATATTGCGTGGAAAACGTTTCCTCCGACCCCTTTCAGCTCGATCGTCTCGTTGTATGCTTTGGTGTCGGGAAAGATTGCACCCTTTTTTATCAAACAGCATTGTGCTCCTGTATCGCCTTTGAGGGTGAGAACTTTCTCTTTTGCCTGCAGTGATGCGATGTAAAAATCGGTCGCCGAATCCTCGGGATTTATGGCGCATATTTGGATACCTGCATGGGTTACGTTCGACCCATTAATTTTGAGCTGTCCTGTAGCTCGTTGCTCGGCAATGGTGCTGACGGTGAATTCCTGGCCAGCCTCGATGGAGCTGACCGTGAATGACCCTACTGTAGGTTTCTGGTCGTTCGACGTTTCACCTGTCGTATTGCGGGAACCATTGTTGTTTCCGTTGTTGTTTCCGTTGTTGTTTCGGTTGTTGTTACGGTTGTTGTTGTAACGGTTGTTGTTGTTACGGTTATAGTTGTTATTTCCGGTTCGTCCGTTGGAATGTCCACGGTTTCTTCCAGAATTTCCCTGCTGGGAGTTATTTTGGCTCTGTCCAGAACCGTTTTGGCCCTGGTTTCGTTGCCTAAGCCTACTGCGGCATTCCTTCCAATGATGGCCTGATTTTTTGCAGTAGGTGCAGGTTATTACTCCTATGTTACCTGTGGGAACGGGTAAATTGCTTCGTCCGTTTGGCGAATTTGGGCTTCGGCAGTCTCTGGCCGAATGTCCCGGTTTTTTGCACTTTTGGCAAAATTCTTGGCGCCTCTCGGGGTGCGTCTGTTTTGCTACCGATTCGTAGCCCTGCAGGACTGTTTCTTCGTTTTGGGCCCCTTTTATTACTGCGGTTAAATCTGGGTACCCTTTAGCTTTCACGAGGATTTAGTACTCCTTTTTGAGTCCTCGTTCGAAATTAGATAACGCTAATTTTTTCACGTAGCGTTCTACCGCGAGTTTTTCTACTATAGAAGATTCGGATTCTATGCTCGCTTCTATCAGTTCCATTGTAAGGATTTGTAGTCTTTTCCCAAAGTCGGCTATGCTTTCGTTGTGATTTTGTTTGCACGTGTGCATCTCTACTTGTAGAGCTTCTACGGTTCGTTTTGCCCCATATCGTTCCGTTAAGTGTTGTCTAAATGCTTCGAATGATTCTATCGTTTTGTACCGAACGTCTTCCCGTGCGTCGTCAGTCAGTTTTGTCGCTAGTACGAGTTTCAGAAGGGTGGTTTTGTCGCAATCGTCTACTAAGCTGTGGGCTAATTCGTACGCGTCAAGTAAGCCTTTCGCGCGTCTAGGGTTTTCGCCATCAAATACGGGAATAATTGCTCGTGCTTCGCTCAGGGACATTCCTCCTCTTGCCCTTCTTGGAGGGGTTTGAAGGACACCGTGTTGGCCGCTTCCACCCGCGCCACCGGCGTGCGTATCTTCTAGATTTACGGTTTCTGGCATATTGACGTTATGCGGGATAATAGACAAAGAAAGCTCTGGCAAATCTGTTCTATTGAAGCTATCGGTTTCTTCCGCGTCTCGAAAGGATTCTTCCGAGTCGAAAGACCGATTTAAAGTATCTGTGCTTCGATTACGTTTGATCTTTTTGACTGACGGGGAATTTTCTTTCTTGGGGGAACGCGAAAAAGTGAGGTTTCGATTGAAAATTGAGTCTAGGGATCGAGATAATGAGCGCGCGCCTGGTAGTTTTAGACGGTTTACAAGCTCGTCGTTGGACATGCGTATATAGTTCGCTCGCTATTTTCGCGACTGGTTTTGGCGGGTTATAAGAGAAATTGTTCCGTCACTTACAGTATGATGGTCTGGTAGATCTGCATGCTGCTGCTGCTGATCGATCCGCTAGCTGGCTTCCCCTCGAAGCTGGTGAATCTGCTTGGCTCGATTGGTCCGCTCTTCGGGTTGACGGTTGTCGTTCTCCGGGTGTCGAGTTTGAACAGCTTTGGGCGCCCGTTGTCCTTGTTCGGCTGGTCCTCGGATACTTGACTGATGTCGTCCTTCTTTTGGCGTTGTGTGAAACTCTTCTTTTCACCTCAGAGTTGTAGTCGAGTTCTTGAGTTGTGGCAATCCCACCGCTGCCACCAATGTTGTGCCCGTGCAAACCGTCACGTGGGGACGAGTTTGGTTGGGACTGATTTATTCGGGATATTGCCAAGGTCGAGTTAATCTCCAACCCAATACTTTCAGTTTTAACTCTAAGTTTATTAAAGATAGTTCGTTACAATCGGATTAATTGCCTCGAGACCAATGACGCGATAATAGTCTGATGTTTCGGTGTCTGATCGCAGAGTGCCTGATTTGGGCGTTGCTTTCCCTTTTTATAAAGTTAGGGGTTAACAATTATTTGTGGAGGTGGTAATGATAAGTGGTGGGCAATCGATCGTCCGATGCCTTGGGGTTATTGTACGGGTAGATCGGAACGGTCGATGCTGAGTTTGATCGTCAGCGTTTTGACATGGCCTCGAAGTTGGAGCGAAGTCTATTCAACTTGCTGAGGGATGCGCTTTTGAACGGCGCGTGCACGACAGGTCAACTTCCTGTTGCTGGCGATTAATGTCTTGATTTTTATTGAATTGGTTCCTATGCGGGCGCCACATTACCATTAAATATATAACAATAATTAAAAAGAATTTTTATCCATCACCCACACTGCAGGCTCTTTTCCCATATATCGAAAACTACTTTCCTGAATTTTTCAGATTTTCTCAACAAGTCCAAAAGTACAGTAAAAAAACAGTAGGGCGCCTGACCCATGTGTGTCTAGGACGGTGCACTAATTGTACTGTGTGTTTACGGAGAGTTAACAGTAATTCGAGTGGACACACAAATAATAATGTTGCCAAAACATAGCAGGCAGACGAATTATCGATGCTCTATTATCGTCTTCAGTCAGAACTCAAAGATTTTTTTAACATGGAAGACCAAAAGTTGTGAAAAAACGAATTTTGATGAATTTTATGACATCGATTTACCCGCTCGACTTCGCTTATCGAATGAAAATGTATTTGAAGTCCTGCAGCAAATACGTCATGAACTGGAGCATCGAAAAGAATATTCAACGTATCCCTTCCACACTGTCCCATTCCAGAAAGCCAATCATCGAAGATATTTGAAAAGGAATAAGCGCTCGGTTGGAGTTATTTCTAATGGAATATAGGTTTCCAAAAACCCCGGTTAAAAGTGCACTGTGGAACGCAACTGCGATAAATCGCTTGTTAGAGCAGCGGTTAGATTCAACGTTCGGTTACTAAATCTCGCGTTTTACCTCGAGTCGTGGAACTAGGCCTAAAATGGCACATTTAACGCCGAACGCGGTGTTTTCAAGACGAGTCGTAGCCAAGCGCGCGAGGCGGAGATGAGGACTGTCCTTCCTCGGTGCATAGAATACTTCGCAGCAGGGGGTTCAGCGGGCGATATTCAATTGAGGGAGAGTTCGCGAAATTCAACTAGAAAATACTGTCGTTTATCCCGTATAGTTTGTCTTTAATACAAAGTGATATATGCCATCTAAAAATGAAAATTCTTCTATCATAGACGGAAACGAGATGATCATTAAACTGGTACATTCAATTATCTTTTGTCTTCCCGAAATTATTTTTGAAAACCATGCACGCCAAGTTTTTGTATAATCTTTGCAGTGAATTCGTCCGGTAAGTACGTGTACGTGTACGCGTGCCCTTGTACGCAAACGTGCCCTTTTTTATGTTTCGTTCCCCGTGGAATTGTATTGTACGTACATTCATGATCTTTAGCTAGCATGAAGTCATCATAATATTCGGGATAATCATGCTGGAATCCTCCGAAATGGGGAAACCCTTGAACCGAATGTGTCGAGGGCGCACGTTCGTCTGTGAAATTTTGCCACTCATTTATGAATTCTTGGCTATATTGCAATGATTTCATTTTTTTTTTGTCTCAATTGAGTTTGAAAATTTTTGAGAAGATTTTTATGAATGTCAGAAGATTGTTCGCAGTGAAGAAAAAGTAAAATACATGAATATAGTAAATCAAAAGTGTTTCATTGCAAAGTGATATCAAGAATAAAATTGAGTCGTTATTTTCCAACTGAGGTTGCGATTTTTTAATAGTTGGCGTTCTTTTTTTACTTTTCTGGAGTATTTTTCCACGGATTAATATATCAGCTGAAGACCGCAGTAACGAAAAACAGTCAGCTGACGACAACGATTTAAAGACGTCGGTCACGTTATTAATCACGATTGAAACGATTAAATGTATTTCGTTCAATAAACAAACTCTTTAACTTTTGAATCCCACATTTTGGGGGCTTAATCGGGATTAAAAAAAAAAACTGTTTTGTTTATAAAAGCGATCGATATTCCGTTTTGAAGACGAATGAATTCAAGACTGGATATGTGATTTTTTTAAACGGAATCAATGTTCATGAAGACGATGAAATAAACACGGAAATAAAGATGATAATTTAAAGACGAAGACGATATATCGAAGACGGATAACACGATTCTGAAAAAAAAAAAATCGCAAAACCCCAAGACGAAGAAAACTAAGAAGAATAATACGAATTGATGCAAACATTGGGAGAAATAGAAAGGATTCGAGAAAACATCACAAGAAGAATAACACGAATGATGGAATCATTGGGAGAAATAGAGAGAATTCGAGAAAATATCACGCAAGCTTCTTTAAAAATTGTAAAACTTTTCCATAAATTTATTTTCGAAGAGGAAGGGAATAAACAGAGTCGACGGAGACTTCGAGACTTTTTGGGTTTTTCATTCGAAGAAAACGATGACGATTATAATTCAAAACTCCAATTTGTAAATACAAATTTTTCCGAGGGAGATTTGGTCTCAATTTGTAACGTTCTCAACATCGATCACGCCGGCACAAAAGAAGAACTCGTGCGAAAAATAATACAAAATCTCATGGATCTAGACTCCCATGAAAAAACACTCAACGAAAATAATGAAGATGACGAAGAAGACAGAGAAGACGAAGAAAATGACGACATGCCAAACAGGATGCAATCAAATAATCCAAGTATTGCTGAATTAAACGTCGGAATGGCATCTCCTCGATTTTCGATCAATTTTCGAGACGTTGAGGACTCGATTCGTTCTTTCAATGGTAGTGACAACTACTCAGTTGAAAAATGGATCGCAGATTTTGAGGATATGGCCAATATTTTTCATTGGAACCAAATACAAAAAATAATATTTGCCAAAAAGTCACTCACAGGTCTAGCAAAACTTTTCATTCAAGGCGAGAGCGGAATTTCTTCATGGGAAAAATTAAAAATAGCCTTGAAAGACGAGTTCTCCGCAAAAATTGATAGCGCGCATCTCCACGAAATGCTGTCGAATCGGAAAAAGAAAAGAGAAGAATCAGTTCAAAAATATTTTCTTATCATGAAAGAGCTGGCAAAGAGAGGAACAATAGAAGATACCGCTTTAATACGATATGTTATTAACGGATTAAATGACGACGTAAACGGAAAAATGATTCTGTACAGCGCAAAAAATCTAAAAGATTTGAAAAATAAACTCAAAATTTATAATGAAATGAAAGAAAGCAGTTCAAGTATTGCGAGAAGTACGATCCAAAAACAAGGGTTTGGAGCTGAAAAAAAAAACAACCACGTTATCTCAGACGCCTGGAACAGTCGATCACGACACACCACGCTGTTTCAACTGTGGAAAAACAGGACACAAATCGTCTAATTGCGAATCAAAAGATCTGGGGCCAAAATGTTTCAAATGCAGTGAATTTGGTCATTTGGCACGTGGCTGTGTCAAAAATGCGAGGACGAATCAACCAGTAAACAAAAAAACACCTCCTATCGCAAACGTTAGTAACATTGAGATGGTAAGAATGGCAAATCGACGTAAAAAAAATAAAAATCGAGAACGTAGAAGTCGAAGCCCTGATCGACCCTGCATCAGAAATAAATTTGATGAAAAAACGAGTTTACGAGATGTTGGATTCGCCTAAACTATACAATTCAACTCTTTCAGTAGAAGCTGGTGTCACAAGAGAAAACGAAGCCTCATCTGGACTAATAAAAACGCTTGGATATATACAAACCACCGTTCGAGCAGACGAAGACGATTTCCCGACGACGATCTATGTATTGTCCGATAATGCTATGAAGATGGAAGTGATTATCGGCAATGAGATGCTCGATCAAGCTACAACGATATTAGACGCTAACAGAGTCGTATTTCACAAAAAAGAACGTCACGCCTTTTTGATGAACATCAACATTGAAGAAGAACCAACATTGAACATCGGTGATAACACAAAAAGAGCAAACAAATACGAGGTTGAACATATAGTTTCTCTCTATACTCCAGAAATGAAGAAAACTACGAATGTCGAAATGAAAATTATAACGAAAGACGAGCAACCTATTTATCATGGACCACGACGTCTACCTTTTGCAGAGAGAGAGATTGTCGACAAACAAGTAGCCGAATGGATTCGAAACGGAATAGTAGAACCTTGTACGTCTGACTATGCAAGTCAAGTGGTAGTGGTAAAGAAAAAAGATAGAAGCCCAAGAATCTGTATCGATTATCGAAAATTGAATAAAATAACAATAAAGGATCGATATCCTTTAACTTTAATCGACGATTTACTCGATCAACACCAAAACGCTCAAGTGTTCAGCACAATTGATTTGAAAAATGCATTTTTTCACGTTGGAGTCGAAAAAGAGAGCAGAAAATTTACATCCTTTGTCACTCACAAAGGCCAATTCCAGTTTCTCAGGGTTCCTTTCGGATTATGCAATGCTCCATCTGTATTCCAACGTTTTATCAATTGTATTTTCAGAAATTTGACAAACGAGGGAATAGCTCTACCGTACATGGATGACGTGATAATCCCAGCAGCTAACGAAGAAGAAGGAATCGAAAGATTAAAAAAGGTGTTGCAGACGGCTAGCGAATACGGTTTGGAGCTAAATATCAAGAAATGTCAATTTTTACAAAAACGAGTGGAATTTCTTGGCCACATCATTGAAGGGGGAAAGCTTTTCCATCTCAAACTTAAACGCAAGCGGTGGCACATTTTCCGGAGCCTACAAATTTAAAGCAACTTCAAAGCTTTCTTGGACTCACAGGATATTTTCGAAAGCTTATACGATCATATTCTTTGATTGCAAGGCCGCTGAGTGATATGCTGAAGAAAGGAAACAATTTTCAATTTGAGCATACTGAAAAAGAAGCTTTCGAACAACTTATACGCGCTTTAACGAAGAATCCAGTCCTTGGGATATATAAACAAGGAGGAAAGATGGAGCTTCCACAGATGCCTGTAAATAAGGATACGGAGCCATTCTTTTTTCAAAGATTTTTTGACGATTACGTGTTCCATCCAATATATTTCGCAAGCTGGAAGACATCCGATGCTGAGAAAAAATACATAAGCTACGAGCTTGAAGTACTAGCAATAATCGGAGCGTTGAAGAAATTTAAAATCTATCTATTTGGTACACGATTCAAAATCGTTACTGACTGCTCAGCCTTCCAAAAAACCATGGACAAAAAAGATTTAATTACTCGAATCGCCCGATGGGCAATGCTTCTCGAGGAATTTGACTACGAGATTGAGCATCGGCCTGGCGTCCGAATGGCTCACGTCGACGCTTCAAGTAGAAACCCTATCGCGACGGTTAACATGGTCACGACAAATACGATTGCTCATCGCACACAAAAGGCTCAAGACGAAAACAGCGATATTAAAAAAATTAAGGACGAATTGAAAAAGGGAGCCTTCGACAATTATTTTTTGAAAAACGATATATTATACAAACTGAACAATAATTCTGAGACCCTCGTGGTGCCAGACGCGATGCAAAACCAGATAATAAAAAACGCTCACGAGAAAGGACATTTTGCAACAAGGAAAACGGAAAAATTAATTAAAAAAGATTTTTACATTCCAAACGTTAGAGGGAAAATCGAGCACTGCATTGCGAACTGCATGCAATGCATTCTCGTAAATCGAAAGCTGGGAAAACAAGAAGGCTTTTTACACCCTCTGCATAAAGAAGGGATTCCTCTTCATACTTACCACGCTGACCACTTAGGTCCCTTGGAATCTACGGCGAAAAATTACAAATATATATTTGCAGTGGTGGGTGCTTTCACCAAATTAACGTGGCTATATCCAGTAAAATCAACCACAAGTAAAGAAGATCTTGACAAGTTGAAAAGTCAACAAAAATATTCGGCAACCCAGAAATCATCGTCACAGACAACGAAACCGCGTTTACCTGAAATGATTTCAAAGATTATTGTACGAATGAAAATATTCGTCACGTAACGATAACGACGGGCTTACCGAGAGCCAATGGACAAATTGAGCGAAAAAACGGGATAATAACGCCCGTTTTGGCGAAACTATCGCTAAACGATCCAACAAAGTGGTATCGTCATGTTGACAGGCTACAGCGAATGTTGAATTCGGCATTTCAACGAAGCATTAAAACGACACCATGTGAACTGTTATTGGAAGCAAAAATGAAAATCCCCGGGGAAAAAAGCCTGGACAAGTCCATTTGTTGGTGATAAATTTTTTCATTTGTTTTCACAGATAAATCTACTCGTCTTAAAAACCTTGTTACGAAAAACATCTCGCCCAATCAGCTAAAAAGCCTTGGGATAGAAAACATCTTGCCGGAAAAATCTTGGTATAAAAAACGTCTCGCGTTAAAAATCTTGGTATAAAAACCATCTTGCCTAAAAAACCTTGGCCAACCTTGCCTAAAAAAGTTGAAGTCCCTCCAAAATAAAAGAATACAATCACCTAAAAAACCTTGTATAAAGAACATGTCGCCTGAAAATCCTTGGCCAGGGTCACCTAAAAAAATCTAAGACCCTTCAAAGAATACAATGAAGAACATCCTTAGAAAAATTGAAAACACTTCAAATGAATACAAAAAAAGTATATCACCAAAAATGGCAAGAAAGAATAACTCAAAATTATACCATTCACGTGCAGCACTAAATTTTCTGATATCAATAAAAGGACAAGTTTTTCATTCACGTCCAAGAATCGACTAATGAGTGATGAGACAAAATCATTTGTTAGCAAAAAATGGTTATTTAATCAATGAAGAACCACCTTACACAAATCTCCCTGGAAAATTAAAAACACCTGAAATGAATTTGAAAAAAAAAACAAAAATGCTCAAATGGCATTAATGTAAAAATGGATCATTTAGGTTCAACACCAAAATTTCTGGTACCAATAAGAGGACAAGTTGTTCGTTCAGGTCTGAGATTCGATTAACGACTAATTAGTCGCAATCATTTGTTGGCGAAAAAAAGTTTACCTGAAAAATTAAAAACACCTGAAATGAATATACAAAAATACAACAAAAAACGCTGAAAAAACAATCACGTAAAAATGGATCATTCACGTTGAGCACTACAATTTCTGATACCAATCAGAGAACAAATTTTTCGTTGAGGTCTGAGAATCGACTAACAACTGATTAGAAAAAATCATTTGTTGTCAAAAAAGAGTTTACTGAGTATACTAACTTCCAGGGTTTCAATGGTTTTTAATACTTTGACCATGTTTCTCGAATTTTCGCCCAAATCGATTTATCACAGGTTATAACTTGAAGCCCCCAATACTGTTTGATCGGTAACGATTTGTTAAACGGTCACCACCGTACGTTGAGCGAGTGCGCACAGAGTACTTGTCCGGCCCATAACATTTTATGCAAATTGCTAATTCAAGAAAAAATCAGGAAAAATTCAAAAAAAAGAAGCAAACAGGAACAATAGATAATCTTTCATTCATATCATTCATTATTTTTCTACTTATGATTTATGCTGTGGCCATTGTTTCCTGTGACTATGCAAAAGTGGTCAATTCACACTGATATCGGACGGTGCCAGGATTCAATTCTCCGAAGCGTCATGAGTGAACTCAGATCCAATTGCTGACAATGATTATCTTGGGTATCGCAAATTAATTAACTAATTTAACCATGCCTTCTCCCAGGAATATCATAACTTTGTAATGTCGAGTAGGTATCTACAGGTACCCTAAATCTTGTACCCTTAATATCACTAACTCTTGAAAACTTGATGAATTTTGAAGTATTCATAATAATGACGAAAATAATGAGAACTCTGAAGAATTTCAATGAATATTAATTCTGTTCTCAACTCATGAAGAATGTATGAATCAATTTCTATTTCCAACAAGTTGACGTGCACATGTCTACATGACCACAGACACACAACAGTTATATATTGATTTTTTCTTCAATTAGCAATTTGCATAAAAAGTTATGGGCCGGACAAGTACTCTGTGCGCACTCGCTCGACGTACGGTGGTGACCGTTTAACAAATCGTTACCGATCAAACAGTATTGGGGGCTTCAAGTTATAACCTGTGATTAATCGATCTGGGCGAAAATTCGAGAAACATGGTCAAAGTATTAAAAACCATTTACACCCTGGAAGTTAGTACAAACTCTTTTTTGACAACAAATGATTTTTTCTAATCAGTTGTTAGTCGATTCTCAGACCTCAACGAAAAATTTGTTCTCTGATTGGTATCAGAAATTGTAGTGCTCAACGTGAATGATCCATTTTTACATGATTGTTTTTCCAGCACTTTTCGTTGTATTTTTGTATATTCATTTCAGGTGTTTTTAATTTTTCAGGTAAACTTTTTTTCGCCAACAAATGATTTTGATTAATTAGTCGTTAATCGAATCTCAGACCTGAACGAACAACTTGTCCTCTTATTGGTATCAGCAATTTTGGTGTTGAACCTAAATGATCCATTTTTACATTAATGTCATTTGAGCATTTTTGTTGTATTTTTTAAAAATTCATTTCAGGTGTTTTTAATTTTCCAAGGAGATTTGTGTAAGGTGGTTCTTCATTGATTAAATAATCATTTTTTGCTAACAAATGATTTTGTCTCATCACTCATTAGTCGATTCTTGGACGTGAATGAAAAACTTGTCCTTTTATTGATATCAGAAAATTTAGTGCTGCACGTGAATGGTATAATTTTGAGTTATTCTTTCTTGCCATTTTTGGTGATATACTTTTTTTGTATTCATTTGAAGTGTTTTCAATTTTTCTAAGGATGTTCTTCATTGTATTCTTTGAAGGGTCTTAGATTTTTTTAGGTGACCTTGGCCAAGGATTTTCAGGCGACATGTTCTTTATACAAGGTTTTTTAGGTGATTGTATTCTTTTATTTTGGAGGGACTTCAACTTTTTTAGGCAAGGTTGGCCAAGGTTTTTTAGGCAAGATGGTTTTTATACCAAGATTTTTAACGCGAGATGTTTTTTATACCAAGATTTTTCCGGCAAGATGTTTTCTATACCAAGGCTTTTTTAGCCGATTGGGCGAGATGTTTTTCGTAACAAGGTTTTTAAGGCGAGTAGATTTATCTGTGAAAACAAATAAAAAAATTTGTCACCAACAAATGGACTTGTCCAGGCTTTTTTCCCCGGGGAGGGGATTTTTGGCTAGGATATCACTTCTTTTTTTCTGACTCCGAATTTTGCATTCATTTTAAGTGTTTTGAATTGTTATTGGCCAAGGTTTTTTAGGTGAGATGCTTTGTACCAAGGTTCTTTAGGAGAGATGTTTTTTATACCAAGGTTTTTTAGGTGAGATATCTTTCATATCAAGGTTTTTTAAGCGAGTAGATTTATCTGTGAAAACAAATGAAAAAGGTGGTCACCAACAAATGGACTTGCCCAGGCTTTTTTCCCCGGGGAGGGGATTTTTGGCTAGGATATCACGTCTTTTTTTCTAACTCTGAGTTTTGTATTTATTTGAAGTGTTTTGAATTGTTATTGGCCAAGGTATTTTAGGCGAGCTGTTTTGTGCCAAGGTTTTTTTAGGCGAGATGTCTTTTATATCAAGGTTTTTGAGGCAGGTTAGCTGATATTTTGAAAGAAAAATTGAAATAAAGAATGGCAATATCAGATAAAGGCGTTGACTCGTTCTTTGTAATATAAAGTATAAGTAAACAGGAGAGAACTAAAGACCAACAAAATTCTCATCCAAAATTCATTAATGCTACCTCAATTTCTCGCCGACATATAATTTTGTGCACATTACCACGATTATCCCTGGAAAATGACGATTTTTCGTGATTTTTTAGACGAAAATCGCTCGTCTCCGAGTAAATATGGTAAAATTATTACATTTTTTTCAGTCACACAGTTTGTTTAGCTCACAAAAACGGTAAGCACGTGCCAACGTCCCAATTAATCGAGAGACAGCAATTTTCAACTTTTGACCATCGGCTTGGAAAAATCAAAGTTTTTACATCAATTTGCAACGAAGAACTTATCGTGTTTGCTCGATAGGAGTACGATGCTGATTTTTCCCATGCAAATGTACTCTGTGGAGCTAAATTTGAGCCTAAATTCATGCTGATATCTCAATCTCTCGCCGAGATATGATTTTTTGGCCATTACCACGATTATCGCTGGAAAATGACGATTTTTCGTAAATTTTCAAACGAAAATCGCTCGTCTCCGAGTAAAAATGGTAAAATTATGATGTTTTTTTCAGTCAACATGTTTTGATAAGCTGCAAGGAAGAGCAAACACGTGCCAACGGCTCAATTCATCGCAAGAGGGCAATTTTCAACTTTTGACCATCAGCTTGGAGAAAGCAAAGTTTTTACATCGATTTTGCAACGATGAATTTATAGTGTTGAATCGATGGGAGTACCATGCTGATCTTTTTCCTGCAAATGTACTCTGTAGAGCTAAGTTTGAGCCCCAATTGATGCCAACCTGTGAGAATCATTTACACAAATGTTGTCGCTGCAAACAATTTCAGAAAACTTGTCGCTGTATAATATTTTGCTCCTTCCGGAGCAAAACTTTCACCAACATGATTCTTATGTAGCTCAGCGACAAAATTTTCATGTCGCTGAGAGTTATTATCGTTTTGCGATTAAGCCAACTAGCAGGGAATAAATGCATCGCTATCAGAAAGCGATGAATGTTTTCCCTGTAAGAATCACGTGGAAAAATACCTTATATTCTTAAAAAAGAAGACGCCAAGTATTAAAAAGTCGCAATCTCAATTGGAAAGTTTTTCTCCACTGCGAACCATCTTTGAACCTTGATAAAAATCTCAAAAATTGTGAAACTCAATTGACACAAAAAAAAAATGAAATCATTGCAACATAGCCAAGAATTCATAAATGAATGAATTTTACAGGGAAAAACGTACACCCTGAAGGCATTCGGTTTCAGGGTTTCTCTATCCCGAATTGAATTCCCCGAATATCAATACTATTATTGGGTGTGTTCAGAGCAACTCTAAGTTGAGCAAGTTGAGTTTCACAGGAAACGATACATAAAAAGGACACGTTTGCGTACAAGGGCACGCGTACACGTACACGTACTTACCGGACGAATTGACTGCAGAGATTATACAAAAACTTGGCGTGCATGGTTTTCAAAAATAATTTCGGGAAGACAAGATAATCGAATGTACCAACTAGATTAATGATCATCCCGTTTTTCGTCTATGATAAAAGAATTTTCATTCTTGGATAGCATACGTCAGTTTGTATTGAAGACTTCAAGACGAACTGTACGAGAAAAATGACAGTTTTTTCTATTTAAATTTCGTGAACTCTCCCCCAATTGAATATCGCCCGCTGAACCCCCTGTTGTGAATTATCATACGCACCGAGTCAACGCCGAACGCGCTGTTTTCAGGACGAGTCGCAGCCAGGCGGAGAAGAGGACTGAAAACAGCGCGTTCGGCGTTGAATGTGCCATTTTGCCTCTTTATTAATCGATCATCCTGTTTTCCGTCTATGATGAGAGAATTGTCATCTTCGGATGGCAAAACTCAGTTTGCATTGAAAACAAGCTGTACGAGATAAATGACCGTATTTTCCATAGTTAAATTTCACGAACTTTTCCCCAATTGAATATCACCCGTTGAACCCCCTGCTGTGAATTATCTTATGCACCGAGGAAGGACAGTCAACGCCGAACGCCTTCATCTCCGCCTCGCGCGCGCTTGGCTACGACTCGTCCTGAAAACAGCGCGTTCGGCGTTTAATGTGCCATTTTACCTCTTTGTTCCTTAATGTACCCCAACTGTTCCGCGCCCCCCTCTCAGCGGCTTCCCCAGTACGTGTAAATATGGATGAAGTATTTCTTCTCCGAAATTATTTTTGAAAACCATGCACGCCAAGTTTTTGTATAATCTCTGCAGTCAATTCGTCCGGTAAGTACGTGTACGTGTACGCGTGCCCTTGTACGCAAACGTGTCCTTTTTATGTATCGTTTCCTGTGAAACTCAACTTGCTCAACTTAGAGTTGCTCTAAACACACCCAATAATAGTATTGATATTCGGGGAATTCAATTCGGGATAGAGAAACCCTTAAACCGAATGCCTTCAGGGTGTACGTTTTCCTGTAAAATTCTTTCATTTATGAATTCTTGGCTATGTTGCAATGATTTCACTGTCTCATCACATTTTCAACTAATTTTTTTACTCCGAGAGAAATTGCTACGGGCTCACGTGATTCTGCATTAAAAAAACAAAAAAATGAGCCTAAGCTCAACCCTTTTCGTTAAATTTTACCAGAGATATGAATTTTTCAAAACTGGGGTTATTTATGACCCCACGTTACCGGAATAGGACACATAAAATAAAGTTGCCGTTCTAGGGTCAAAAAACTTCCGTCGAGATCCCCGGTCAACCCCTTCAAAGATCCCGTCCAGACTCCTCGCCAATCCCTCAAAAACGTCCTGGCGAGATTTTCCCGTTGCCCCTCGCACCCTTCTTCCTTCGTTCTCCCGTTTTTTTTTATCGTGTCATTGCATTTTCGACTACTTTTGTCATTCCGAGCAAAATTGCCCCAGGCTCACGTGATTCTGCATTAAAAAACGAAAAGAATGAGCCGAAGTTGAACCCGTTTCGTTAAGTTTTCGAAATTATGATTTTTTCAGAATTGGGGTCATTTATGACCCCACGTTACCGAAATAGGACACATAAAATAAGGTTACCGTTCTAGGGTCAAAAAAGTCCCGTCGAGATCCCCGGTCAACCCCTTAAAAAATCCCTTTCAGACTCTTCGCCAATCCCTCAAAAACGTCCCGGCGAGATTTTTCAGTTCTTCCTCGCGACTTTCTTCCTTCGTTCTCTCGTTTTTTTTATCGTTCGATGGCATTTTCGACCAAATTTTTTGCTCCGAGCAAAATTGCACCGGGCTAACGTGATTCTGCATTAGAAAACGCAAAGAATGAGCCCAAGTTGAACCCTTTTCGTTTAATTTTACCAGAGATATGAATTTTTCGAAACTGGGGTCATTTATGACCCCACGTTATTGGAATAGAACAAATAAAATGGAGTGACCGTTCTAGACTCGAAAAACTTCCGTCGCGACCGCCGGTCAACCCCTTAAAAAGTCTCGTTCAGACTCTTGGCGAATGCCTTAAAAACGTCCTGGCAAGATCCTTGGTTAATCCCTTAAAAATTCCCGTCCAGACTTTTCGGCAATCGCTTAAAAAAGTCCCGGCGAGATTTCACCCTTCTCCCTTCGTTCTCCTATTTTTTTACGGTTTCATCGCATTTTGCACTATTTCTTTTATTCGGAGCAAAATCGCCCCAGGCTCACGTGATTCTGCATTAACAAACGAAAAGAATGAGCCCCAGTTAAACCCTTTTCGTTAAATTTTACCAGAAATATGAATTTTTCAAAATTGGGGTCATTTACAACCCCACGTTACGTTACGTTATGACCCCCGGTTAACCCCTTAAAGATTCTGGATCAATCGGTTAAATAAAATCCTGGCGCTACTGGATAAATGAAATGTTTTTATTGATTTTAATTTTAAATTAAAATAAATCCAAAGAATAGAGTGAACGTGATAGAGCGAGAGAGATAGCACGATGCGCCGACGCGGTAGAGGGAGAGAGACAGCGGTATAGACGCGCCGGCGGTAGAGGCCAAGAGAGGCCCGATGTCTCTCTTGGCATCTCTTGGCAGACAGAGCCTGTCTCTCTCGCTCCGTGGCGCGCGGAGAGTGGGGGTAGCCGCGTTCATTAGAGCGCGTGACATCACAGGCCGAAAATGTCCACCAGTCTCGCAAAGGGCGTATGTCCAAGCGTCAACAAGCGCGACTTACGCCTCTCTGACTCTGAGAAAACAGAAAGCGTACCGGATCTCGCGACCAAAATCTTCAATATCAGATTTCTCAGGATTGGCTGAACGGATTCTGTTCTACCAAGGACCATTCGAAAGATAAAAAATTGAAGAAAATTCAATTTTAATATGAAATTTTTCTGTCGCCCCGTTTTTCCGTAAAAACGATTCAACGTTTCTGTGACGTCAGAAAACCCCTATTTTACTGTATATAAGAGTGCGGCGGGCTCGCGCTACGCTTTTTTTTTTAATACTTGGCGTTGAGCCGCTGCCGCGTCTCTTGATTAGACATTTTTAATAAAATTGAATTTTTTAAAACGATTTTCAGGCCGCCGTCAAAATATACACGATTGCTAGCGCAATTTAAGGTTATGATTTTTTAATTTCGACAAGGCTGACTTTCGAATGTTATCTATATTTATCACCGCGAATTTAACGACACATGTATGAAGATGTATTCGTGAACTGGCAACCAACAGCTTTTCCTCGAATGGGAACAGATGGATATGTCGTCAGTCGCGACCAATCAGAAACACGATAGGAACATTGAGCCCTTTCTCTGTGTCGTATACATACACGCACGCACACTTCGATCGGCACATAATTTTGCCTGTGCAAAGTTTTTTCTGAGCAATTACGGCATCAATCGGGTTAATTTGTGGCTCAATCTAGGGGGGATAACGTAATTAGTCTCTGTGGCAGGCCTGTCGCTCGCCTTTCTCATGTCGCCAGTGTCCGGATGCTGACGACCAATGAGAAGCCTCCATTCAACTGCCAATCAGCGACTAGCCACAGCTCGCTCCCTAGCCTTATCTTGGTCAAAGATAGTCGAGCAGTCACGCCAAAGCTGTAGAGGAATGACCACGTGTAAAGTTGTACAAGACTGACCGCCATATGCGTAGAAAATATAAACTATATTTTATTTAAATAAAACAACACTAGTCAGTAAAATACCCCAGCTGTTTATTATTATTTCTGCGGCCTTGCAACATCCCCCGCAGTAATTGGTGACCCCGATATTGAAAAGAGAAAAAGACAATTCTGTTGCGCTCGCGCGTTTTTTTTTCCCACCTCGCCATCTTGTCATCCGCGTGCTCGGTTACGAACGTTTCGTAATCGCAGTGACCACCTGTGCGTTACGTTAAATAACGGTCCGCTGCTAATTCCGTTTCGACTGAAGAACATTTCGTTCGCGTACTTTTCGTCGTGACGTCACAATCCCGTGTTTCCGCGTTTCTCGTTTCGTGTGCCCACGTGTGCTCCGAAAGTTCGCAAATCAAATCGACGTTCATCGGCAGCAAATCCGAACAATTTGGTGTCGATATCGAAATTAATTGGTGTGCATTAACCATTCGATAAACATTTCGTGAATATTTTCGTGTTTCCACGGCTGACATGGTCATAACGCAAACGCCTATGAAATCAAACACAGAGAATCCGGAACATCCAGGCGGATCGGGGCGACCGGGCGATTTGGATGACGATTATCACTCAACGGGCGGCGATCATAATGATAACAATCCAGATGGCAACCGTTTTTCGTTATTGGCAAACACGCAAGTACCTGCTCAGACTTTTGAGGTACGGAGTATTAAATTGCCTCCTTTTTGGCAAAGCGATCCGGCGCTTTGGTTCGCCCAAATTGAAGCCCAATTTTATACTCACAGAATTACGGCTGATAACACAAAGTGTTTTACTGTCGTCGGTGCTTTAGACGCTAACGTTTTACAGCAAGAATCCGACTTAATTCGAATTCCTCCAGCTACTGAAAAATATGAAGCGTTAAAAAAACAATTAATTGAGAGGTTTACAGACTCTAGAGAGACACAGTTACATCGATTATTGACAGAAATGCAGCTCGCTGACAGAAAACCGTCGCAGCTGCTCAGAGAGATGCGCACTCTCGCCGCAGACAGCGTATCAAATGACCTTCTGCATTCTCTGTGGATCCAACGGATGCCTACAAGCGTGCGCTGCATATTATCAGCAAGTGAAGGCGTCGATCTGGCAAAACTTGCCGATATAGCCGACAAAATCGTCGAGGCCAGCTCTCGTTCGCAGGTCATGGCGACGGAGTTGACCCCGAAAACACCACAAAGCCAATCCGATTCAACTGGTCTTCTCGAACGTGTCGTGGAGATTGAAAAACAACTCTCAATTCTATTGCAAGAGGTACGTAAAAGACCAGATTTTAACAAAAAAGGACATGAGAGCAGGACGTCTCGCCGTTCGAACTCATCAAAACGTTCACGCTCATCTAGTCGCGGAAAAGATGTCGATATTTGTTTCTATCATCGGAGGTTCGGTCTCAAGGCAACTCGCTGTAATGAACCTTGTGCATTTAACGCACAAATAACGTCTCCGGAAAACTAACTTCACCGTCGTCTGTTAGTACGGCCAGCGATGGTATATCGAAGCAGTGCCGTCTCCACATCGCCGATTCGCGGACCGGTATTCGTTTCCTTATCGACTCAGGCTCTGATGTCTCGGTGATTCCTCGAAAAAACTGCCAACAGCTATTCCTTAAGGCGACGATGAAATTGTTTGCTGCAAATCATTCTGAAATAAACACATACGGTACTCACCTTTTGCAGATCGATCTCAACCTACGTCGACAATTTAAATGGGAATTCATCGTCGCGGATGTGTCGTCAGCAATCATTGGAGCTGATTTTATCGCTCATTTCAATCTGCTAGTCGATTTGAAGAAAAAACGTCTCATAGACGCTCACACCGGCCTCACATCCCTCGGCGAAGTTTTCGAGACCTCGGAGATTGGAATTTCGGCCGTTGATCGCAATACTGAATACGGCGATCTGTTGAACGAGTTCATCGACGTCGCTACACCAGCATCAGCTCATCGAGTTAGTTCTCATCCGATTAAACACCATATCCTCACTCGTGGACCTCCGGTGGTGGCTCGACCTCGCCATTTGATGAGTAAGAAATTAAAAGCTGCCCAACAAGAGTTCCAACACATGTTAGATTTGGGGTATTGCCGCCCATCGAGCAGCCCTTGGGCCAATCCTTTGCACCTCGTTGAAAAAAAATCTGGTGATTGGCGTCCATGCGGCGACTACCGCCAACTCAATGCGGTTACCATTCCAGATCGCTATCCAATTGCCCACATCCAAGATTTTTCCAATAAATTATTCGAAAAAAAATATTTACGACGTTGGACTTGGTACGAGCGTACCATCAAATTCCTGTAGCCGAACATAACATCCCAAAAACAACTGTTGTCACCCCTTTTGGATCCTACGAATTTCTCGTGATGCCTTTTGGGCTCTGTAACACTGCTCAGACATTCCAGCGATTTATGGATTCTGTCTTACGTGGTTTAGATTTTGTTTATTGCTACATCGACGACATTCTAATAGCATCATCAACTCCGGTAGAACATCGAAATCATCTACGTCTCGTGCTGCAACGCATCTCCAGTTCAAATTTCAGATCATGAAATTACACCTGAGCTTTGTAATTGAAGAAGGCGTCTACCCCCACCGGCGAAATCGCTCTTCTTAGAGATAATATACTCGAGTGAGTCTCGGGCCAGCAGACGACGCTGTCAAATGTACTTGTCCCGAGACTATGCCGAGTCTCTTAATAAACAACGTAAACCATCGAGAAATATACCTAGACATCGAAAACCATAGATAAATATACCTGGACATCGGAAACTATGCTAAATTATACCCAGACATCGAAAACGATGGAGAAATATAACTAGACAACAAAAACCATGGAGCCGTAGACCTAGACATCGAAAACCATGGAGAAATATGCCTAGACATCGAAAACCATGGAGAAATATACCTAGACAACAAAAACCATGGAGTCGTGGACCTAGACATCGAAAACAATGGAGAAATATACCTAGACATCGAAAACCATGGAAAAATATACCTAGACATCGAAAACCATGGAAAAATATACCTAGACAAAAAAAAACCATGGACCCGTGGACCTAGACATCGAAAACCATGAAGAAATATACCTAGACAACAAAAACCATGGAGCCGTGGACCTAGACATCGAAAACCATGGAGAGATATACCTAGACAACAAAAACCATGGAGCCGTGGACCAAGACATCGAAAACCATATCAAGAGACGCGGCAGCGGCTCGACGCCAAGTATTAAAAGAAAAGCGTAGCGCGAGAGCTGCCGTACTTTCTTATATACAGTAAAATAGGTGTTTTGTGACGTCACAGAACCTTTGAATCGTTTTTACGGAAAAACGGGGCGACAGAAAAATTTCATATTAGAATTGAATTTTCTTTGATTTTTCATCTTTCGAATGGTCTTCGGTAGAACCAAATCCGTTCAGCCAATCCAGAGAAATCTGATATTAAATATGTTGGTCGCGAGATCCGGTACGCTTTCTGTTTTCTCAGAGTCAGAGAGGCGTAAGTCGCGCTTGTCGACGCTTGGACATACGCCCTTACGAGTCTGGTGGACATTTTCGGCCCGTGACGTCAGCCGCTCCGCTGAACGCGGTATCCTCACTCTTCACGCGCAACTGAGCGAGAGAGACAGACTATATCGGGCCTCTCTTTCCGTATGGAATTCGTTGTCTAGGTACCATGATTTTTGTTGTCTAGGTCTCTATAGCTTTCGCTCTCTACGTCGACGGCTCTATGGTTTTCGTTGTCACGGTTACTTTCTCCATGGTTTTCGACGTCTAGGTCGACGGCTCCATGGTTTTCGATGTCTAGTACGACGGCTCCATGGTTTTTTTTTGTCTAGTACGACGGCTCCATGGTTTTTTTTTGTCTAGTACGACGGCTCCATGGTATTTTTTGTCTAGGTATATTTCTCCATGGTTTTCGATGTCTCGGTACATTTTTTTATACATGGTTTCCGATGTCCAGGTATATGTCTCTATGGTTTTCGATGTGTACGTATATTTCTCCATGGTTTTCGATGTCTAGGTCCACGGTTCCGTGGTTTTTGTTGTCTAGGTATATTTCTCCATGGTTTTCGATGTCTAGGTATATTTCTCGAAGGTTTACGTTGTCTATGTATATTTCTTCATGCTTTTCGATGTCTAAGTCCACGGGTCCATGGTTTTATATTTTCTAGGTATATTTCTTTATGGTTTTCGATGTCTAGGTATAATTTTGCATAGTTTCCGATGTCCAGGTATATTTCTATCCGTGGAAAAATACTCCAGAAAAGTAAAAAAAGAACGCCAACTATGAAAAATCGCAACCTCAGTTGGAAAATAACGACTAAATTTTATTCTTGATATCACTTTGCAATGAAACACTTTTGATTTACTTTATTCATGTATTTTACTTTTTCTTCACTGCGAACAACCTTTTGACCTTCATAAAAATCTTCTCAAAAATTTTCAAACTCAATTGAGAACAAAAAAAATTAAATCATTGCAACATAGCCAAGAATTCATAAATGAGTGGCAAAATTTCACAGACGAACGTGCGCCCTCGACACATTCGGTTCAAGGGTTTCCCCATTTCGGAGGATTCCAGCATGATTATCCCGAATATTATGATGACTTCATGCTAGCTAAAGATCATGAATGTACGTACAATACCATTCCACGGGGAACGAAACATAAAAAAGGGCACGTTTGCGTACAAGGGCACGCGTACACGTACACGTACTTACCGGACGAATTCACTGCAAAGATTATACAAAAACTTGGCGTGCATGGTTTTCAAAAATAATTTCGGGAAGACAATAGATAATTGAATGTACCAGTTTAATGATCATCTCGTTTCCGTCTATGATAGAAGAATTTTCATTTTTAGATGGAATATGTCACTTTGTATTAAAGACAAACTATACGTGATAAACGACAGTATTTTCTAGTTGAATTTCGCAAACTCTCCCCCAATTGAATATCGCCCACTGAACCCCCTGCTGCGAAGTATTCTATGCACCGAGGAAGGACAGTCCTCATCTCCGCGTCGCGCGCTTGGCTAGGACTCGTCCTGAAAACACCGCGGTCGGCGTTAAATGTGCCATTTTAGGCCTAGTTCCACGACTCGAGGTTAAACGCGAGATTTAGTAACCGAACGTTGAATCTAACCGCTGCTCTAACAAGCGATTTATCGCAGTTGCGTTCCACAGTGCATTTTTAACCGGGGTTTTTGAAAACCTATATTCCATTAGAAATAACTCCAACCGAGCGCTTATTCCTTTTCAAATATCTTCGATGATTGGCTTTCTGGAATGGGACAGTGTGGAAGGGATACGTAGAATATTCTTTTCGATGCTCCAGTTCATGACGTATTTGCTGCAGGACTTCAAATACATTTTCATTCGATAAGCGAAGTCGAGCGGGTAAATCGATGTCATAAAATTCATCAAAATTCGTTTTTTCACAACTTCTGGTCTTCCATGTTAAAAAAATCTTTGAGTTCTGCCTGAAGACGATAATAGAGCATCGATAATTCGTCTGCCTGCTATGTTTTGGCAACATTATTATTTGTGTGTCCACTCGAATTACTGTTAACCCTCCGTAAACACACAGTACAATTAGTGCACCGTCCTAGACACACATGGGTCAGGCGCCTTACTGTTTTTTACTGTACTTTTGGACTTGTTGAGGAAATCTGAAAAATTCAGGAAAGTAGTTTTCGATATATGGGAAAAGAGCCTGCAGTGTTGGTGATGGATAAAAATTCTTTTTAATTATTGTTATATATTTAATGGTAATCTATACGAAAAAGGAGAAATTAATGGCATTCGCTGAATGTGCTGGACACCAAACACCCATATGTGTCTACTGAAGGTTAATACACATTACACAGAGAGAAACAGGAAGTTATAGGTTAAGAAATGAGATTTCGCAAGCAGCGAGCGAGCTGTCAGTTGGCACATACACATCAATCATACACCCATAACCTATATATGACGGAGGTTTAGCCCGTTAAACGCCCAATCTCGGCCGGTTATATTTGACCGAAGAAACTGTAGCTTAACCGTGGATTAAGGAGTTGCGGAACGCGCGTTTTTCATTAAACCCCGTTTACCAACTTCACCGAGAGTTATGGAACCGGGCCTTAGTCGTGTTCTTTAGGGTTAGAAGTGATCCAAACAGTGTAGAACTGATCCGCTCGCGCATGCGTAGACGGAGTTGTCCATCTCGCTTTTTGCTGTCTACGCATACGTGAGCAGATCAGTTCTACACTGTTTGGATCACTTCGAACTTTTGTTTCTTTGTTAATCGATCACCTTGTTTTCCGTCTATGATGAGAGAATTTTCATCTTCGGATAGCATAAGTCAGTTTGTATTGGAGACGAGCTATACTATAAGATTCGCGAACTCTCCCCCAATTGAATATCGCCCGCTGAACCCCCTGCTGCGAAGTATCCTATGCACCGAGGAAGGACAGTCAACGCCGAACGCGGTGTTAAATGTGCCATTTTGTCTCTTTGTTTCTTAATGTATCCCGTCTGTTCCCGCCCCCCTCTCAGCGGCTACCACAGTACGGGTAAACATGGATGAGAAATTCCTGCGCCGAAATTATTTTTGAAAACCATGCACGCCAAGTTTTTGTATAATCTTTGCAGTGAATTCGTCCGGTAAGTACGTGTACGTGTACGCGTGCCCTTGTACGCAAACGTGCCCTTTTTTATTTTTCGTTCCTCGTGGAATTGTATTGTACGTACGTTCATGATCTTTAGCTAGCATGAAGTCATCATAATATTCGGGATAATCATGCTGGAATCCTCCGAAATGGGGAAACCCTTGAACCGAATGTGTCGAGGGCGCACGTTCGTCTGTGAAATTTTGCCACTCATTTATGAATTCTTGGCTATGTTGCAATGATTTCATTTTTTTTTGTCTCAATTGAGTTTGAAAATTTTTGAGAAGATATTTATGAAGGTCAAAAGATTGTTCGCAGTGAAGAAAAAGTAAAATACATGAATATAGTAAATCAAAAGTGTTTCATTGCAAAGTGATATCAAGAATAAAATTAAGTCGTTATTTTCCAAGTGAGGTTGCGATTTTTTAATAGTTGGCGTTTTTTTTTACTTTTCTGGAGTATTTTTCTACGGATTTCCTTTCTTTTTGGGAAGGGCCATATTTATCAAAATTTAAATGATGGGGAAATTTTTATACAAAGTAATATAAAGATAATTGAGTCATAATTTTCCAACTGAGGTTGCACTTTTCTAATACTTGGCGTCTTTTTTTTACTTTTATAAAGTATTTTTCCACGGATTTCACTTCTTTTTGGAAAGTAGGATGTTCATCAACATTTTTTTTAATAATAGAGGGATTATTCGTTCTGGTTGGTTGTTCAGGAGAGAAGATAAATCTCTTCAAAAACTTTCGTCGACAGCCCTGGTAAATCTCTTAAAATATCTCGAAAAGAGACATGATCAATCGCTTGAAAAACTCTCGTACAGACTCTCGTTCAATCTCTTAAGGAAACCTCGAAGAGACTCGTAATCAATCCCTTAAAGAAACCTAAGTGACCCCCTCAGTCAATCCCTTGAAAAAATTCCGTCGCGACCCCTTAAAAATCCCGTCCAGACTCTTGGCCAATCTGTTAAAAAAACCTCGTCGAGACTCTTAGTCGACACCTTAAAAAATCCCGTCCAGACTCTTGGCCAACCCTTCAAAGAAGTCTCGGCAGGATTTTTGGTCGATCTGCTGAAATGAGTCTTGACGAGAATCTGGATAAATCTCTTAAAAAAGCCGCGGTGAGACTCTAGGAATCCCATGAAAAACGTCTCCGTAACGGTCCTACTTTATCCCTCAGAAAACTTCCGTCCATAGCCCTTCCGTCAATCACTTCAGAAAATCTCAGCGACAGACATGATCAACCCCTTAAAAAATCCCGTCATGACTCTCGGCCTATCTGTTGAAATAACGGCGTAGAGATGCTTAGACTAACCCTTAAAAAATCCCGTTCAGACTCTTGACTGATCCTTTATAAAAGGCCCGGCAAGATTCTTGATCAATCCCATAAAAACTTCAACTGAGATCTTATTGTCAACCCTTTAAAAAAAGCCCCGTCAAGACTCTCGGGTGATCCCTTGGAAACCCCGCGATAACACTCTGAGTCGGTCCCTTTAAGACCTTCCGTCGGGAAACCTGGTCGAGCCCTGAAAGAAGACATCGCAAACCATTCAGCCGTCGACCTAGTCATCGAAAACCATAAAGAAATATACCGAGACAACGAAAACCATGGAGGAATATACCTAGACAAAAAAAACCATGGAGCCGTCGACCTGGACATCGAAAACCATGGAGGAATATACCTGGACAACGAAAACGATGGAGTCGTCGACCTAGACAACGAAAACCATGGAGAAATATACCTAGACATCGAAAATCATGGAGAAATATACCTAGACAACAAAAACCATGGAGCCGTGGACCAAGACATCAAAAACCATGGAGAAATATACCTCGACATCGAAAACTATGCAGCAATAGACCTAGACAACGAAAACCATGGAGAAATATACCTAGTCAAAAAAAACCATGGAGCCGTGGACCTAGACATCGAAAACCATGGAGCTGTCGACCTGGACATCGAAAACCATCGAGAAATAAACCTGGACAACGAAAATGATGGAGTCGTTGACCTAGAGAGCGAAAACTATGTAGAAATATACCGAGACAACGGAAACCATGGAAAAATGTACATAGACAACGAAAACCATGGAGAACTATACCTAGACATCAAAAACCATAGACAAATATACATGGACAACGAAAACGATGGAGTCGTCGCCCTAGAGAGCGAAAACTATGGAGAAATATACCTAGACAATGAAAACCATGGAAAAATGTACATAGACAACGAAAACCATGAAGAACTATACCTAGACATCGAAAACCATGGAGAAATATACCTAGACATCGGAAACCATAGAGAAATATACCTGGACATCGGAAACTATGCAGAAATATACCTAGACATCGAAAACCATGGAGGAATATACCTAGACGAAAAAAAACCATGGAGCCGTGGACCTAGACAAAAAAAACCATGGAAGAAGGTACATAGACAACGAAAACCATGGAGAACTATACCTAGACATCGAAAACCATAGAGAAATATACCTCGACAACGAAAACCATGGCGAAAAATACATAGACAACGAAAACCATGGAGAAATGTACCTAGACATCGAAAACCATGGGGAAATATACCTGGACAACGAAAACTATGGAGTCGTCGACCTAGAGAGCGAAAATTATGGAGAAATATACCTAGACAACGAAAACCATGGAAAAATGTACATAGACAACGAAAACCATGGAGAACTATACCTAGACATCTAAAACCATGGAGAAATATACCCAGACAATGAAAACCATGGAAAAATGTACATAGACATCGAAAACCATGGAAAAATATACCTAGACAACGAAAACCATGGAGAAAAATACATAGACAACGAAAACCATGGAGAAATACACTTAGACAACGAAAAGCATGGAGAAATATACCTAGACAAAAAAAACCATGGAGCCGTGGACCTAGACATCGAAAACCATGGAGCCGTCGACCTAGACATGGAAAACCATGGTACCTAGACAATGAAAAACCATAAGGAAAGAGAGGCCCGATATTGTCTGTCTCTCTCGCTCAGTGGCGCGTGAAGAGTGGGGATACCGCGTTCAGCGGAGCGCGTGACGTCACGGGCCGAAAATGTCCACCAGACGCGTAAGGGCGTACGTCCAAGCGCCTGCGCGGACAACTTACGCCTTTCTGACTCCAAGAAACAGAAAACATCCCAAACCTCGCGTCCAAAATCTTCAATATCAGATTTCTCTGGATTGGCTGAACGGATTCTGTTCTACCAAGGACCATTCGAAAGATAAAAAATCATAGAAAATTCGAATCTAATATGAGATTTTTCCCTCAACCCGTTCTCCTGTGAGAACGATTTAAATTTGCTGTGACGTCATAAAACGCCTATTTTACTGTATATAAGAGTACGGCAGCTCTCGCGCTACGCTTTCTTTCACGGCTCCGTGGTTTTTGTTGCCTAGGTATATTTCTCCATGGTTTTCGATGTCTAGGTCCACGACTCCATGGTTTTTGTTGTCTAGGTATATTTCTTCATGGTTTTCGATGTCTAGGTATATTTTTCCACGGTTTTCGATGTCTAGGTATATTTCTCCATGGTTTTCGATGTCTAGGTCCACGGCTCCATGGTTTTTGTTGTCTAGGTATATTTCTTCATGGTTTTCGATGTCTAGGTATATTTTCCCACGGTTTTCGATGTCTAGGTATATTTTTCCACGGTTTTCGATGTCCAGATATATTTCTCTATGGTTTTCGATGTCTAGGTATATTTTTCCATGGTTTTTGATGTATAGGTCCACGGCGCCATGGTTTTTGTTGTCTAGGTATATTTCTCCATGGTTTTCGATGTCTAGGTCCACGGGTCCATGGTTTTTTTTATCTAGGTATATTTTTCCATGGTTTTCGATGCTAGGTATAATTTTGCATAGATTCCGATGTCCAGGTATATTTCTCCATGGTTTTCCATGTCTAGGTATATTTCTTTATGGTTTTCAATGTCTAGGTCAACGGCTCCATGGTTTTCGATGTCTAGGTCCACGGCTCCATGGTTTCTTGTCTAGGTATATTTCTCCATGGTTTTCGATGTCTATATATATTTTTGCATAGTTTCCGATGTCCAGGTATATTTCTCCATGGTTTTCGATGTCTAGGTCCTCGGCTCCATGGTTTTTGTTGTTTAGGTATATTTTCCCATGGTTTTCGATGTCCAGGTATATTTCTCAACGGTTTACGTTGTCTATGTATATTTCTTCATGGTTTTCGATGTCCAGGTCCACGTGTCCATGTTTTTTTGTCTGGTTATATTTCTCCATCGTTTTCGATGTCTGGGTATAATTTAGCATAGTTTCCGATGTCCAGGTATATTTCTCTATGGTTTCCGATGTCTAGGTATATTTCTCGATGGTTTACGTTGTTTATTAATAGACTCGGCTTAGTCTCGGCACAAGTACATTTTACAGCGTCGTCTGCTGGCCCGAGACTCACTCGAGTATATTATCTCTCTAAGAAAAGCGATTTCGCCGGTGGAGGTAGACGCTTTCTTCAATTACAAAGCTCAGGTGTAATTTCATGATCTGAAATTTGAACTGGAGACTAATTACGTTATCCCTCCTCGATTGAGCCACAAATTAACCCGATTGATGCCGTAATTGCTCAGAAAAAACTTTGCACAGGCAAAATTATGTGCCGATCGAAGTGTGCGTGCGTGTATGTATACGACACAGAGAAAGGGCTCAATGTTCCTATCGTGTTTCTGATTGATCGCGACTGACGACATATCCATCTGTTCCCATTCGAGGAAAAGCTGTTGGTTGCCAGTTCACGAATACATCTTCATACATGTGTCGTTAAATTCGCGGTGATAAATATAGATAACATTCCAAAGTCAGCCTTGTCGAAATTAAAAAATCATAACCTTAACTTGCGCTAGCAATCGTGTATATTTTGACGGCGGCCTGAAAATCGTTTTGAAAAATTCAATTTTATTAAAAATGTCTAATCAAGAGACGCGGCAGCGGCTCAACGCCAAGTATTAAAAAAAAAAGCGTAGCGCGAGCCCGCCGCACTCTTATATACACTAAAATAGGGGTTTTCTGACGTCACAGAAACGCTTAATCGTTTTTACGGAAAAACGGGGCGACAGAAAAAGTTCATATTAGAATTGAATTTTTTTAAATTTTTTATCTTTCGAATGGTCCTTGGTAGAACAGAATCCGTTCAGCCAATCCTGAGAAATCTCATATTGAAGATTTTGGTCGCGAGATCCGGTACGCTTTCTGTTTTCTCAGAGTCAGAGAGGCGTAAGTCGCGCTTGTTGACGCTTCGACATACGCCCTTCGCGAGACTGGTGGACATTTTCGGCCTGCGATGTCACGCGCTCCACTGAACGCGGCTACCCCCACTCTCCGCGCGCCACGGAGCGAGAGAGACAGGCTATATCGGGCCTCTCTTGGCCTCTACCGCCGGCGCGTCTATATCGCTGTCTCTCTCCCTCTACCGCGTCGGCGCATCGTGCTATCTCTCTCGCTCTACCACGCTCACTCTATTCTTTGGATTTATTATAATTTAAAATTAAAATTAATAAAAACATTTCATTTATCCAGTAGCGCCAGGATTTTATTTAACCGATTGATCCAGAATCTTTAAGGGGTTAACCGGGGGTCATAACGTAACGTAACGTGGGGTTGTAAATGACCCCAATTTTGAAAAATTCATATTTCTTGTAAAATTTAACGAAAAGGGTTCAACTGTGGCTCGTTCTTTTCGTTTTTTAATGCAGAATCACGTGAGCCTGGGGCAATTTTGCTCGGAATGACAAAAGTAGTCGAAAATGCAATGACACGATAAAAAAAAACGGGAGAACGAAGGGAGAAGGGTGCGAGGAGGAACGGGAAAATCTCGCCGGGACGTTTTTGAGGGATTGGCGAGGAGTCCAGACGGGATCTTTGAAGGGGTTGACCGGGGATCTCGACGGAAGTTTTTTGACCCTAGAACGGCAACTTTATTTTATGTGTCCTATTCCGGTAACGTGGGGTCATAAATAACCCCAGTTTTGAAAAATTCATATCTCTGGTAAAATTTAACGAAAAGGGTTGAGCTTAGGCTCATTTTTTTTGTTTTTTAATGCAGAATCACGTGAGCCCGTAGCAATTTCTCTCGGAGTAAAAAAATTAGTTGAAAATGTGATGAGACAGTAAAAAAAACGGGAGAAGGAAGGAAGAACGGAGAAATCTCGCTAGGACTTGTGAGACCGGTGGTTTTAAAGGGATCAGCGGAGAGTGTGGACGGGATTCTTTAAAGTGTTGTCGGGGGATCTCGATGGAAGTTTTTTAAGGGATCTATTCAGAGTTCCATCGGGATATCTTTAGGATTTTTAAGGGATTGAACAAGGATCTCAATGGGAGTTTTTAAGGGAGTAATCAAGAATCTCGCCGAGACTTTCATAAGGGATTGCCCAAGAGTCTGGACGGGATTTTTTAAGGGCTAGACTAAGCGTCTCTATGCCTTTGTTATAACAGATTGGCTGAGAGTCCGGACGGGATTTCTTAAGGGGTATAGTAAGAGTTTCGCCGAGGTTGTTTAAACAGATTGGCCTAGAGGCTGGACTGGATTTTTTAAGGGGTTAATCATGACTCTCGCCGAGATATTTGAAGACATTTACCACGGCTGTCGACGGAAGTTTCTGAAGAGATTTGTTCTCTCCAGAACAATCAATCAGAACAAATAATCCCTCTATTATTAAGAAAAATGTTGATAAATATTCTGCTTCCCGAAAAGAAGTGAAATCCGTGGAAAAATACTTCATAAAAGTAAAAAAAAACACGCCAAGTATTAAAAAGTCGCAACCTCAGTTGGAAAGTTTTTCTTCACTGCGAACCATCTTTGAACCTTGATAAAAATCTCAAAAATTGTGAAACTCAATTGACACAAAAAAAAATGAAATCATTGCAACATAGCCTAGAATTCATAAATGAATGAATTTCACAGGGGAACGTACACCCTGAAGGCATTCGGTTTAAGGGTTTCTCTATCTCGAATTGAATTCCGCGAATATCAATACTATAATTGGGTGTGTTTAGAGCAACTCTAAGTTGAGCAAGTTGAGTTTCACAGGAAACGATACATAAAAAGGACACGTTTGCGTACAAGGGCACGCGTACACGTACACGTACTTACCGGACGAATTGACTGCAGAGATTATACAAAAACTTGGCGTGCATGGTTTACAAAAATAATTTCGGGAAGACAAGATAATCGAATGTACCAACTAGATTGATGATCATCCCGTTTTTCGTCTATGATAAAAGAATTTTCATTCTTGGATAGCATACGTCAGTTTTATTGAAGACTTGAAGACGAACTGATGGAGAAAAATGACAGTTTTTTCTAGTTAAATTTCGTGAACTCTCCCCCAATTGAACATCGCCCGCTGAACCCCCTGTTGTGAATTATCCTACGCACCGAGAAAGGACAGTCAACGCCGAACGCGCTGTTTTCAGGACGAGTCCTAGCCAAGCGCGCGTGGCGGAGATGAGGACTGAAAACAGCGCGTTTGGCGTTGACTGTCCTTCCTCGGTGCATAAGGTAATTCACAGGAGGGGGTTCAACGGGTGATATTCAATTGGGGAAAAGTTCGTGAAATTTGCATAGAAAATACTGTCATTTATTACATACAGCTTGTTTTCAATGCAAACTGACTTATGAGGACTGAAAACAGCGCGTTCGGCGTTGACTGTCCTTTTCCGGTGCGGAGGATAATTCACAACAGGGGGTTCAGCGGGCGATGTTCAATTGGGGGAGAGCTCACGAAATTTAACTAGAAAAAACTGTCATTTTTCTCGAACAGTTCGTCTTCAAGTCTTCAATACAAACTGACGTATGCTATCCAAGAATGAAAATTCTTTTATCATAGACGAAAAACGGGATGATCATTAATCTAGTTGGGACATTCGATTATCTTGTCTTCCCGAAATTATTTTTGAAAACCATGCACGCCAAGTTTTTGTATAATCTCTGCAGTCATTTCGTCCGGTAAGTACGTGTACGTGTACGCGTGCCCTTGTACGCAAACGTGTCCTTTTTATGTATCGTTTCCTGTGAAACTCAACTTGCTCAACTTAGAGTTGCTCTAAACACACCCAATAATAGTATTGATATTCGGGGAATTCAATTCGGGATAGAGAAACCCCTAAACCGAATGCCTTCAGGGTGTACGTTTCCCTGTAAAGTTCATTCAGTTATGAATTCTTGGCTATGTTGCAATGATTTCATTTTTTTTTGTGTCAATTGAGTTTCACAATTTTTGAGATTTTTATCAAGGTTCAAAGATGGTTCGCAGTGAAGAAAAACTTTCCAACTGAGGTTGCGACTTTTTAATACTTTGCGTCTTTTTTTTTTACTTTTATGAAGTATTTTTCCACGGATAGAAATATACCTGGACATCGGAAACTATGCCAAATTATACCTAGACATCGAAAACCATGGAGGAATATACCTAGACATCGAAAACCATGGAAAAATATACCTAGACATCGAAAACCATGGAGAAATATACCTGGACAATAAAAAACCCCGGACCCGTGGACTTAGACATCGAAAAGCATGAAGAAAGATACATAGACAACGTAAACCATCGAGAAATATACCTAGACATCGAAAACCATGGAGAAATATACCTAGACAACAAAAACCATGGAGCCGTGGAACCAGACATCGAAAACCATGGAGAAATATACCTACACATCGAAAACCATAGAGACATATACCTGGACATCGGAAACCATGTATAAAAATATACCGAGACATGGAAAACCATGGAGAAATATACCTAGACAAAAAAAACCATGGAGCCGTCGTACAAGACATCGAAAACCATGGAGCCGTCGACCTAGACGTCGAAAACCATGGAGCCGTCGACCTAGATATCGAAAACAGTGGAGCCGTTGACCTAGACATCGAAAACCATGGAGAAATTTACCTTGACAACGAAAACCATAGAACCGTCGACCTAGAGAGCGGAAACTATAGAGACCTAGACAACAAAAACCATGGTACCTAGACAACGAATTCCATACGGAAAGAGAGGCCCGATATAGTCTGTCTCTCTCGCTCAGTTGCGCGTGAAGAGTGGGGATACCGTGTTCAGCGGAGCGTGTGACGTCACGGGCCGAAAATGTCCACCAGACGCGTAAGGGCGTATGCCCAAGCGTCAACAAGCGCGACTTACGCCTCTCTGACTCTGAGAAAACAGAAAGCGTACTGGATCTCGCGGCCAAAATCTTTAATATCAGATTTCTCTGGATTGGCTGAACGGATTTGGTTCTACCGAGGACCATTCGAACGATAAAAAATCGAAGAAAATTCAATTCTAATATGAAATTTTTTTGTCGCTCCGTTTTTCCGTAAAAACGATTCAAAGTTTCTGTGACGTCACAAAACACCTATTTTACTGTATATAAGAGTACGGCAGCTCTTGCGCTACTCTTTTCTCTTAATACTTGGCGTCGAGCCGCTGCCGCGTCTCTTGATTTGGACAAATGTTGTCGCTGCAAACGATTTCAGAAAACTTGTCACTCCATAATATTTGGCTCCTTCCGGAGCATAACTCTCAGCGACACGATTTTCATGTCGCTCAGCGACAAGATTTTTATGTCGCTGAACGTTATTGTCGCTTTGTGATTAATCTATCGCTTTCTGATAGCGATGCATGTTTTCCCTGTATAAATGTTGTCGCTGTAAACAATTCCAGTGTCACGTCCGAGTGACGTGGAGGAAAAGTCGGATATTTGAGCGTCGAGCGGTAAACGCTATGTTCCATAAGCTTTTCCTATCAGAATATATACGCTGTGCGTGTATATAGATATACTCCTAAGAGTATGGTGGGCGCACACTGATAGACCTCGAGAAGTCTTGCCTTTTTTCTTAAGTTGCGACTAGGAGAGGGAAAAGGTGTAGTTCGTGAATAAAGAGATTAGAGATTCTTTATGCACTTCTTTAATGAAAGTAAAGGATTAGTAAATATAAATGGTGAAATACAAACTTGATACAATATAAATGATTACGTTACCGGAGAGGTGTTCTTTGGTTATTCTCTGGTTGATTCTTACTTGTTTTAAGTCGATGACAGTTTATCTTTGGTTTCGACGCGTTGTTTGATTCGTTGGATTATTACTTCTTTCGTTTATAATGATTCGATGCTTGAAATGAAAAGTCTCTTTGCAATAAGACGATAATCTGAACTACTACTAGTTGTATAACCGTGTGACACTAAGTACGGTATAGAATTGATTAGCAGAGTTTCAGTGTGAAATAAAATGAATAATTTGAACTGCTGCAGGGAGTATTGCCGTGTGACTCTAAGTACGGTACAAACTGACTAGCAGAGTTTCACTATAAATTAATGACAAACTGAACTACGGCTAACCGTATAGACGCGACGCTAGGTGCGAACAGAATGCAATGATCGTGGTTAGACGTGGCCTTTTTATAGGGCTGAGATATGGAAAATGGTAGGGTTTTATGGGTTTTCTTAGAAGTAGTATCGTCGTGACCTAATTAGGCGAGCGGATGTTCAGTATCGTCGATAATGCAATCCGGAAATACATTCGGAAGTTAGATCGGCCTTTACCCGGTTGGTTAGAAGTGTTTCGGTTACAAATCTGGACCTAATTCGGGAGCGTGTGTCGCTTATCATAATTTATGGCCGCAAGTGTCGAGTGTTACTCGGCGCTGTCATTTTAAGAGTTCTCGGAAGGAAAACTTATAGAATCTTAGCTATATATAAAATAAAATTTAAAATCGTCGGTTGTGACACCTCCCCACTTAAAATTAGGCATCGTCCTCGGTGGCTACCAATTTATGCATATTGAATGTGAAACTGCAAATATGCTTAAATGGTACGAAAAATAACATAAAATGAAAAATTCTTTTCTTTGTACGGGTCATTGTAAAATCGTATCCGCTGACGGGAGAAGTGTGAATGGGTCATTCTTGGGTTTAGAGGTTGATATAGGGTTTTAGGGATGACCGTAATTTTATTCTACCTCCTTTTGGCGTTAGACGGCAAAATGCGATGATGTTACATCGTCAGATCAATTCTATTACTTGTCACCGAAGTATATTTGTAGAGAAATGTATGTTTGTAACAGGTAATAGATGACGTATGATCTTTCCATTATTTTGTTTCTGATATTGAAACTATTTTCGTTGTAATTTTCTTCGATTATTGAGATTATTAAATAGATATGCCTGTGCCATTTCGACGTGGAGGTATGTCAACGATGAAAATGATTGTGGTCGGATTTCAGATTTTAGTGAAAGGATTAAATGAGAGGAGATAGATACTGATTTTGGCGACTACCCGAGATAATGAAAGGAAAAATCGTATTCTATGAATCTAGATTGATTCGATATGCATAAATTCTTATACTAGGGTTAGTATATAGAGTGCATATTTGGATTATGTGTGTATGTATATATGTATGTATGGGCTAAGTGTTCTTTACTATGGTGTTGGTTTATTAGGGTCGGCTTGAGTTGAAACGTCGTGGTAGAATACTGGCCGTGGAGTAATCGAGGGGACGTCGTATATTTTCTCAGGTCTCGGTGTTGGTTCTGGTTGCTCTGCCCTCACGTACATGGCGTCTTCCTTGTCTTCATCAGTCAGTGGCTTCGTGCAACACATGCCGAGGAGAATATAAGCGGCGTAGACTAGATATCCTCGGAGCATGTATGTGAGTAATGCGACGGCTAGGATGATTTCTCCATATATGGTTGTTGTAGTGTAGGCGGTCTGTTTTTGTTGTTCTTCTTCTTGAATTGCGGCTTCCAGGAGTTTTTCTTCTATTTCTTTCAGCGAAGTGTCGAACTGCAGGGTCCCCAATGTTGTTTGTGTTACGACAGGATATGCGAAAACTCGGTTTGTAGGTTCCAGCAAAGGTTTGTATTGTGTGATATTGGGAATGAGTTGATTCACATCCAGATGGGATTCAGCGATGTATACCTCCTTGATGGTGTCTTGGAGCGTTTTAATTCCGGCCATGGTGACGTAGTATGTTTTTGCAATACAACCGGGTCTAAGGTTTAATATACCCGTGCCATTGATTTCTGTTGTGATGACTGTTTCGTTGTCGCATAATATTTGTACTCTTTCTGGATGAGGTACCGAGAATAACCATCCTGACATGGAGTCCAGTTGTTTCCAGTAAGGCGTCTGTTTTTTTATTATTTTTATCTCGCAGTCTTGGTACGATTCGTGTCCTCCGTCCGTCAATAGTGTTAATTCGCAGTTCAGATGTGCAGATGTTTCGAATATAGGGTAATTAGGTGAGCAAATTTGGTATTTTTCCAGATGTTGACATCGAGGGAATTCGCTCTCCTGTATAAGTGCGTATTTATCCATGTCCCTTGAGATGATGATATGTGATGCTCTTGGTTGAACATATGCAGCTCCTTCAGTATTATTTCCGATTATTTGAGGTATGGTGAGAGGGTTTAGTTTATATATAATGAATTTAGTTGGTTCCAGTAGGGGAATATGCATGGCGATTATTATTTTTTTGTCATGATAAACGGCTGTTATACGGGATATTTTCGTTAAGATTCCGAAGTGAATTTGGTCAAGTGAAACGGGAAAAAGGTATTGATGGTGAGATTCAATGAAACTTTTCACCATGAGTTCCATTGTTGTAGGGTTGAGTAGTTCCGGATGGAAAAGACCCATTTTTGTGAAATGAATGGCGTCTACTATCGCACGTAGACTTGAAAGGTATGTGTCGGCGATATTATCTATGCTGAATTTCCATTCCATTAGGCCCATCATGTACGATACCGCACTTGTCGCGTTGTCACATGTTTTTGTTATGTTTTTCCAAGTCTCTCTGTGTTTGTTTTCTAGTTCGTCCAGTCGATTTGTCAATTCGTGTAATTCTGATCGTACGATGTGAGTTTGGTCTCTGACAAGGATAGCCATTTTCTTTTCACTCTTATGGAGTTCATTGATATGGTGGTTAAAATATATTGCGTCATCAGTATTGAGGGTTCCAAAAAGGCTTTTGCTGATAGTACCAATGAAGCCAAATGGAGCGCTTCTTTTCACAATTGGTTCGATACCCCTTTGTTTTCGGATGTATGCGAGATATTTTTTTATGAGGGTATGTTTGGATTTTAAACTCGCGGTATTAATGAATGCTTTGCAACGGTCTAACATGTATTGTTTACAACTGTGTTCTACGAATTGAATTTCAGAAAAGGTTGGTTCTTTTTCTTCGAATCGTCTCAGGTCTATGTAAGTTGTCAGGCGCCATTCAGTGCGCGTAAAGTGAACCTCGTGTAAAGGTTCGTAGTATAATCCGGCGTGGTTGGTGATTGGTTGAATGTCGTGTGTGTCAGATGCCCAGACTGACCCACAGGTAAGTGCGAAAATAATTATAGTGACCCTAAAGGTACACATTATAGGTCTAAAAACATAATGAGAAAAGAATATATATGAGTCTAAACTTTAGATTGTAATAAATTGTTATTATTGTTGTTTGTTATTTTAATGTGAATTGTTTAGTACGGAAAAATTTATTTCATTTTGAGACGGGATCTTTACTATTTTAAAGATTTTACCCTCACCTGACGCGGTCTGGGTCCAGAGACTGACAGGGCTCTATGAGATCTATTTGAACAGAATTTATTTGGGCGCCAGCTAATTCAATCAATATTAGCAATCGTTAATTTTATTTGAAATTCCCGAAAATCAATTAATTATCCATTAATCGGACTCTTTCACTCATAGGCGGGGAAGGCTGCGGACCCGAAATATTGTTGAGAGAGAAATGTGAGAAAGGACAGTTTCGAGGAAAGAAAAAACTTGACGAGTACTTACGTTACTGCCATTCACTCAATATATTCTCTCTTCTTTGACAAGATTCGCTAACACACAATTTTGTGACAATTTGACGTAATCTTTGGATACACTTGACAAATTAATAGTATCTTTGACAATTACTAAAGAGACTCTACAGACGGAGTCTTTACATGAAATTCTATTATCTTTTGACCGAGTTTGACTAACGGAATTTTCTATATTCCGTCCCTACTATTCAAGGTACAAATCTCAAGTAAGTCTTGAAAAATCGATACTGAGACGTTTGGGCGGCCTATCCCCTCCAAACATCGATCCCCGTTCGACCGTCGATCGACGCGTAGCGCTTCAAATTCGGCTATTACGCGCTTGGTCTAGGGCGACATCTCAAGCCCTTTACTCTCGACAAATTCGTGCCTCTAGAGCCGCGTCATTCGAAATAAATTTTGCCAAATTATCGATCGACAGACGACTGAGAATGTTCAGCCTCGGCTTTCTGTCACAATCTCCCCCTTCGAACTCGAAGTCGTCTGGGAGACAATCCACTCATCCACGTTAGCACCAGTGAAGCTCTCTGTTTCCCATTCTGAAATCAGTCCTTAAAACACATCTCTCTCACATGTTAGAGTATAAGGGAAACAAGGCAAAACTGCGACCGGTACACACGAGATTACGATACAGTTGGTATATTTCTTAACTTGGTAACAGTAGCGCAAGTACAAAACAAAAAAATTATATTAATTTACATCGGATAAGCGTCGTACAAATACTTTTGACAAAACAAAGCGTAGGTAATTTCCTTAACAAACGATCCAATGCACATAAATGTAGATGGCCTCAAAATAAATTCACGCGAATCTGAGTGAATGGAGACGAAAATAATGAAGAAATAATTTGAATTTAGTATGCCGTAAAACACAAAAATAATTAATTTGGCAATACTTCCAAAAGTTATTATAGAAAAAGTGGACGAATTAATATAAAGTACGCAAAGGTACATTCGTGAATGATTAGACAAAATAAGTAATTAAACAGAAATACGTAAAGGAAAATAAAATCGATAATGAAGAGCCAACTCCGGGTTTAATTTTGACAAAGTCGGATGACGGAGTTGTTCCACGAAGGCCGTGCGATTTTACTGTTGACCTCGAGGATCTCGTTGTTTTTTATATTTCGACGGGATGATGACCGTTACTTCTTCACCGTCGGCGAGTTCCGGGCGTTCCTCCATGATTTCGTCCAGTGATTTTTTGACAAACGGTTTTGTCAATGCTCGAGTTGCTTGGAGTCTCTTTTCCATCGACAGTTCGTGAGCTGTTTTGGCTGCTGGATTTGCCAAAATTTTTGCTGAAGCAAGAGCATTTTCTCGGATCAAGAAGGTTCGAATCTGATTTGCATAGTCGCTCGGATCGGAGAATCGGACCATGCATCTTCTCAGTGTTCCTTTTGCCTCGTTTACGATATAGCGGTGGTCTTCCGGAATCCATTCCGTCGGCCAGGTTGCATAATTCATTCTCAACCAATCGACCAATCCGGCGTAGCGTATGTTGCAATCCGGGCATTCGGGGCAGTACAGGCTCAAGTCTCTCGCACATCCCAAGCATCTCCCAAGAGCCATTTCATACTCGATGCCATGAGGATAAATACAATCCTCGGTGTCAAATCCTTCTGCGCCGCAACTTTGACAAAACCCTGGCCTATACGGCAACTTACAGTTTTTGAATGAGTGGTCACGGGAACGGCAGTTGACGCAGCCAGCTACGTACTGCTTTCCAGCTTGACTGACGTATGTTTGAGTGCCACGACTGACCTTTTGCGCCTCCATACGGCTTATCAGACTCTCCGCACGCTTGTTAATCAATTTTTTGAGCAAAGATTGGCTCAAAACTCGACAATCTGCCAAATATAACGGTGGTTGTTGTCCTTGAGCCAATAATAATTCTGGAATTCCCAATTCCTCGACGACGTTGTCAAAAGAAGGAAGTCGGTGGAGTGGCAGCGGTTTGACCATAACGGATGGGGCTACCGTCGCATGTTGCATATCGCTTGTGCGTTTTGGCTCTCCGGAAGCATGTTTTTCCAGCGGGTGAGGTTTCGCTTCGATCCTTTTCCTCCTAAGGTTTTCCGCGTAGATTTCCGCGTCTGACACCCTCGAAAATTTTGCCAGTTTCAACCTTGGCGGTGGAAGATTTTCGATTTTCTTAATTAGCTGATCGACTTCCGCAGAGACACGGGTGGACGGGACAGTTGATCGTGACCCCATGGAACCTGATTCTTCGTCGGAGGAATCGTAATCGATGACTGGTTGTCTCGACCGTCCTGTTTTGGGGATGGCCCCTTGAGCCGATGCAGCCTCCTTTGTCGGTTCGGTTGCTTGTGGTTTGACAAATTGTTTGTCGATCTTTTGGCTCAACGAACTGTTCTCCAATTTTCGTTGCATCTTCCTTTTGATGGCGCTGGCTTTTTGCTCCAATTGCAACTGCTCAGCATAAAGCCGACTTAGGCGCTCCTCTTCCTCTTGAATCTCTACCCAATCGGTCGGGGTCTCGCTTTGTCCCCCGTCGTCCATCGTTGGTTGTTCGGGATTCCACGGTTCTGGCTGGTCCTCCATATTGTCTAAATACAAATTTACAAATTCCGTAAACTTCGCCTAGGTATTTTTAGATCGGTGACATAATATTTGCCGACTTTTCTATCATTCTTATCGACTAACTCCACTACCATTTGTCCAATCACTTTCTTAATTATAGCTGGTCCGATGTACCTATGACCTAATTTCGCTGCGTAACCTTCTCCTTTGTTACTCAACTTTTTATTCGGGTAATAAACTTCCATACCTTATTTCAAAATGACGGGCTCTGGTTTGTTCGAATTAGCTTTCGCTAGGCGTTTCTTAGAATACGACTGAATTTGTTGTTCAATTTTGTGTCGGAATTCATCGACTTTTTTCATTTTTTGAACCCAACCCTCAATTAAATCATCGGTAATCGCCTGAGGATTTTCTACAACTTGTTCCCTCGGGTTTGTTTGGGCTTCCCGTGCGTGGTTTAAATAAAACGGAGTCACGCGACTACCCGAATGTGGCACGGTATTGTACGCGAGTTGTATTTTCGACAAATCTTCGTCCCATTCGTTTTGGCTATTTTTTAAACAAGCTGCAATCATCGGTTTTATTGTTCGATTTACTCTTTCTACCGGGTTCGCTTGAGGATGAGCTAACGGAGTAGTGAGGTGTTTGATTCTTTTTGCTTGAAACAAGGCTTTTACGTCTTTGTTAACGTATTCAGTCCCGTTATCCGTTATTATTGATTCGGGTATCGTTCCCCATCGGTCAAATACGGATTCCAAAGCTCTGACAACCATTTTGCCAGTCTGGTTCCTTACCGGGAATAATTCGACATATTTTGTGTACAAATCTTGCACGACGATAATGTACGAATTACCCTTTTTTGAACGGGTCATTGGGCCAACAGTATCGACAGATAATTGAGCCCAAGGTTTCAATAAAGGTCTTGTTGTCAATACACCTTTTATTGGGTTTTGATTAAATTTTACTTTCAGACAAATCTCGCAGCTTTCCACGAATTCTCGTACGTCTTGTGACATACCGGGCCAATAGTAATTTTGTCTGATTCTCTGGTAAGTGGCGTCCCTTCCCAAGTGACCTGCTTGTGGATTCTCGTGATTTTCTCGCAAAATTTTAGGGACGTCGGCGGGTTTGACGACTAACTTCCACGGGTGTTCGTCATCGAACAACATTTTGTCATAATCCGGTCGGTAATAATGCAACTCGCCGTCTTCAAGTTTCCAACCGTGGAAACGTTCCGGTTCTTTTTCGACAAGCTTTACTTTTGAATCGTACCAGTCGGAGTTACTAAATGTTGACAAAAGAATTTTACTATTAGTTGATTCGATTATTTTCTCCCACCCACACGGATCGACGTCTAGATCGAACATCCGCGATAAAGCGTCCGGTGCTTCGTTCGTTGTTCCTTTACGATATTCTACTGTCATTGAATGTTGTAGCAAATAAATGGCCCATCTTGCGAGGCGAGCGACTGGCTCTTTTAATCCGTAAGGCCACTGCAAGGCTTGCTGATCAGTTACTACTTTGAAATTCATTCCCTCTAAATGGCATCTTAATTTTTTCACGGCCCACACTACTGCCAAACATTCCTTTTCTGTCGTAGTATAATGGATTTCGGCACCTCTCAACGGTCTACTGAGTGCTTCGATCAAATTTTCTTTATCGCCGTCTGGGCTAGCCTGTACTAGGATCGCTCCTAAACCAAAATCGCTAGCGTCTGTATAAAGAATGAACGGTTGACCGGGAATTGGTGTGTATAATCGGGGCGCGTTTATTAGGGCGCGTTTTACCTCGTCGAAAGAGTTTTGCTCTTCCCCTGTCCACTTCCATGGGACTTTCGGACTCGTAAGCTTATTCAAAGGTCCTTGGATCTTGGCGATACTCTTCAAATGACGATGGTACCAGTTGACAAGTCCGTTGAATTGTCGAAGTTGAGTTCTGTCCTTGGGGACTGGAAAATCGATTATGGGCTGAATCTTTTCTGGGTTAGGTCTAACTCCCAGTTTGTCAACAATATAACCAAGAAATTTCACTTCCTTACAGGCAAAGCTACTTTTCTCTTGATTTATTGTCAAATTCGCATCGCGGAGCACTTCGAAAACCAACGACAAAAGTTGAAGGTGCTCGTCAAAGTTTTCGCTCACAATAATCCAATCGTCTAAATATGCAAAGATTTGATCCGACCATTTGTTCGGGAGTTGTCTCTGCGTTATTAAGTCTTGGATTTTGCGCTTTAATTTGTCCATTAGGCTCTGAAAAGTGGACGGTGCTCCCGTCAAGCCATAGGGCATTCTCACCCACTCGAGTAATCCTTTACCTTCGACAACAAACGCAGTATATTTGCGATTCGCTTCATCCATTGGAATTTGGTGGGAAGCTTCGCTCATATCCAGCGTCGAAATGACTTTAGCTTGCCGCAATTGCGACAAAATAGATTTCATGTTTTGCAAAGGGTAAGCGGGCTTGAGAGTCTGACGGTTAACCGGTCGGTAATCTATACAGAATCTCAATCCCCCATTTGCTTTTGGGGCCACTACTGGTGAACAGGCCCAGTCGCTGTTGCTCCAGACAATATAGCCTTTTTCCAACAGTCTGTCGACTTCCTGATCTATAAAATCACGTATTGCCTCGCTACGAGGGTACGGTTTCTGTCTGTGTGGCGTTGTGTCCTTCAACTCAATGACGTGTTTTATCAACGTCGTCATTCCCGTTGAGTCGGAACGAAATTTCGCGAATTCCTTATCCAAGAATTTCGTGAGGTCATCTTTCTGCTCCAAAGTCAAAGCTTTTATCTCGGTGGACGTAACGGCTCGATGTAATAGGGGATAAACAAAACTGCTACCCTCTATTTTCCAGGTTTCCGACAATGGATTTACCTGAACACAAAATGTTAACCAAAAGTCCATTCCCAGAATTACCTCATTCGACAAATTTGGAAGGATACTGAACCATTGTACGCCGTAAATATCGCCTATGTCTATTACGAAACACGTGCCTCCTTTTGTTCGGGTGACGGATTTGTCTCCGAGGCGAACTCCATTTGACGATGTTACGTCGGATTGTATTTCTTGGATTTGGAATTCTTTAACTTTTTCGTACGCGGTTTGACTGAGATACGATCGCTCGCTTCCGCTGTTTAAAATACCGCGTAACCTTTTGCCAAAAATCGAGATTTCCACTGGTATTCTTGTTACGTTCCTTGGTTCATTTAAACCCTTTTCTGAACGGAATATACGTCTAGTTGATAGTTCTTGTAACGTATCTTTTGACAACCCAGGGGGAATCCAATCCTTGTAATTGTTTGTCTCGGGAGCTTTGATTTTGCTAAGCTCAAGGTTTTCTATTTGTTGCAACGAAATTGTTCCCAAGTTAATATTACAGTTGACAAATTCAGTCGAGGTCGGTGGTTCCTGCGTAACTGGGGCCTGATCCGAAGGTTTCTCTTTAATCGACAGATGTTCCATCAATTCTGGATCCGTTTCAGATAAACTACCTTCGCTTTCCTCGGCTTGTAAGGGGATACAACTACTTCCCTCTTCATTAACGGATTTGTCAAAAGATTTTACTTGCTCAATATTTGTTTTTAGGGTCTTGTTCGTTTCTTTTTGCTCAGGACCGCCCCTCGCGACAGTGGCCTGAGGCTCGACTACTGCGGGGCCTGGTCGTTTCCCGAAGCCTGGTTACAATCTTTGTTAACATGACCTATTTTCTTGCAAATAAAACATACAACCTGCCGATTGGCAGTACAAAAGCGTGCTGTATGTTTCGTCTGACCACAATTGTAGCAGAACATTTTGTTCGGATCGGGAACGAATTTTTTTGGCGGTTCCTTGGTTTGATTTTCTTTAGTTTTATTATTTTCGAAACGAGCCAAGTTTCCCTCTAGTCGTTGTCTTGTCAAAGTTTTGGATTTCTCTTTCGAATTTCCCTGTTGTCGTGATGCGTTATTTTTATTTTGACTAATCTGCTTTAATTGGAGGGGCTTTTCGTCGCTATCGCTTTCTAACGTCGACCCTGAATCTTGATTTTCCTCCAATTCTTCTTGCAAATTTCTAAATTCGGCTTTTGTTGATCTGCCGCGTGGTTCTTTAGACGCATCTAACGATCGTCGGTACAAATAACTACGTTCATTAATGTAGTGGAGAAATTGATCATAGTCGTAAATTGGTAAATTAAGGATCTCAAATATTAAGCGCGGGTTGAATTTGACTAATATTTGTTTCAACTGATCGCGGAAGGGAGGAGGGCGTTCCATTCTTTCGAATATTAATCGCGCTCGGCAAGTGAATTCGGCTAACGATTCGCCCTTTTCGGATTTTAAATCTCGTACTTCGAGAAAAAGGTCGCCATCTTGTTTTTTAACTCCCCACTGGTATCGAAATGCGTGCGCGAACTCCCTCCAAGTTCTCCAACGGCTTTTATTGAGGATATACCACGCTCTATATGGACCCTCGAAAACGTTTGACAAATATGGGATAAATTGATTTCTGTCTATCCCGCTCGAACTTAATCGATCTTTCAAAATTAACAAGAATTGTTCAGGATCTTTTTCTGTCCCTGGGAATGTTAACTTCCAATTGCTAACGATTCCGCCTATTTTCATGGCTGAATCTAATGGTCTATGCATGGGCGTGATCGGACCGTACGTCGATCTTGCACGTCGTTCTGGCAAAGAAGAATGGTTGGAATTTCTAAAATCGCGACGGTGATATTCGTCACTTTCCGTGTCGCTCGAATCACTTGTTTGCCAAGAGAGTGCTCCTCGTCTTGACCTGCGAGGGGATCGTTGATAAGCGTCCCGAGAACCGAATAAGCGATCGCTACTGCGACTGCCTCCTTCGTCTCTAGGTAATAATTGACGAAACTGCTCTTGCGGTACAAAATCTTCAGCGGTAATCGTTTCACCGTTCGAGCCTTGGCGGGATCAAGAGACGCGGCAGCGGCTCGACGCCAAGTATTAAAAAGAAAGCGTAGCGCGAGAGCTGCCGTACTCTTACATACAGTAAAATAGGCGTTTTATGACGTCACAGCAACTTTAAATCGTTCTCACGGGAGAACGGGTTGAGGGAAAAATCTCATATTAGACTCGAATTTTCTATGATTTTTTATGTTTCGAATGGTCCTTGGTAGAACAGAATCCGTTCAGCCAATCCAGAGAAATCTGATATTGAAGATTTTGGACGCGAGGTTTGGGATGTTTTCTGTTTCTTGGAGTCAGAAAGGCGTAAGTTGTCCGCGCAGGCGCTTGGACATACGCCCTTACGCGTCTGGTGGACATTTTCGGCCCGTGACGTCACGCGCTCCGCTGAACGCGGTATCCCCACTCTTCACGCGCCACTGAGCGAGAGAGACAGACTATACGGGCCTCTCTTTCCGTATGGTTTTCATTGTCTAGGTACCATGGTTTTCCATGCCTCGGTCGACGGCTCCATGGTTTTCGATGTCTAGGTCCACGGCTCCATGGTTTTTTTTGTCTAGGTATATTTCTCTATGGTTTTCGTTGTCTAAGTATATTTCTCCATAGTTTTCGTTGTCTATGTATTTTTCTCCATGGTTTTCGTTGTCTAGGTATATTTCTCTATGGTTTTCGATGTCTATGTACATTTTTCCATGGTTTTCATTGTCTAGGTATATTTCTCCATGGTTTTTGATGTCTAGGTATAGTTCTCCATGGTTTTCGTTGTCTATGTACATTTTTCCATGGTTTTCATTGTCTAGGTATATTTCTCCATAGTTTTCGCTCTCTAGGGCGACGACTCCATCGTTTTCGTTGTCCAGGTATATTTCTCCATGGTTTTTGATGTCTAGGTATAGTTCTCCATGGTTTTCGTTGTCTATGTACATTTTTCCATAGTTTTCGTTGTCTAGGTATATTTCTACATAGTTTTCGCTCTTTAGGTCGACGACTCCATCGTTTTCGTTGTCCAGGTAGATTTCTCGATGGTTTTCGATGTCCAGGTCGACGGCTCCATGGTTTTCGATGTCGAGGTCCACGGCTCCATGGTTTTTTTTGTCTAGGTATATTTCTCCATGGTTTTCGTTGTCTAGGTATATTTCTGCATAGTTTTCGATGTCGAGGTATATTTCTCCATGGTTTTTGATGTCTAGTTCCACGGCTCCATGGTTTTTGTTGTCTAGGTATATTTCTCGATGTCGAGGTATATTTCTCCATGATTTTCGATGTCTAGGTAGATTACTGCATAGTTTCCGATGTCCAGGTAAATTTCTCTATGGTTTCCGATGTCTAGGTATACAGCGTGACAATTATAATGTGGACGGTATTTATGGGGCGAGTTTGCGTTGCGATATCGCGGTGTTTCAGGAGTGGATTTTCAATGTTTTTTTCCACTCTCTTCGAAAAAAAATACGGCAATAAGGTAGAAAGAATATTTTTGGGGGTAGAAAAGTATTAAAATCGGAAAAGAATGGAAATTGTATTTTTATTTATGAGAAAAAAAGCTTATCCAATTCCGAACACAAACATCTGGTTGAAAATTAATTTAAAGTTTCTAATCGTAGAGAAAAAAAAATTCAAAGTTGACGAAAAGGCCAATAAATTCGAAACTGTGGATTCGATCCGTACCGTCTGAACATGCATCGTCATTATCTCCGTGTGAGCTGATGAACGCAGCCATACGGGTGTGAAGTCGTGTGTAATTGTGATGGACGCGACAGGCATTTATTTGAGACGAGATTGACAAACAGATGAAAACTTTATGTCAAAGCGAGCTACGGCGAGATTTTCATTCCACTAACCAAATTAAAGTTCAAACTAGTTCCTCCGCTGAATTTTTGTTATTTTTCGACACTAAATTTTTACAAAACATTCTCGTCTCCTGTCGGAACTTTTATCTCCGATGGTGCACAAAAGATATTATACTGATTTTTTTAAAAATCCTCGACAACTGGGGAAGCTTCTCGTGCGCGTTAATCTGGAAAAATATTCGTCTTTATTGAAAGAGAAAGAAGTTTTGCCTCGTCCGATTGTTCGAGAGATCGGTGGTTTCGTGTATCAGGAACCTTGTCAGAAGCACCGCGCCGAGTACGTGCGAAGTTTCGTCAGGAATAACCGCTTACCGATGATCGAATTTCTTCGAAAAAATGATGTAAACGAGTAAGTGCTATTATTGTTATTCGTAATAATTGATAGCTATTTCTTTAGAGATTATGTTCGAAAATTAAAATTTGTTTTTATCATACAAAATTAAAGAAAGAAACAATTTCTTTTTACAGCGAGGAGGCGTATGAAGCAATTGCCAGACGGTTCCACGTTCTTATCGATGAATGGGAAGCTGCGGGCCGATCGCAGTCGGGAAAAGATCCACAGTAAGTTTTGTTTCCTGCATATTTTTTTTCCTTTTGGAAATTCATGGAAATTCGCCAATTTAGTATGTGCTCCAGTAGTAACGTTTGTTAAGGTCTTTTTAATGGTGGTGAACCTATAATTTTTACATTTTCTTATATCACAGGCCCCTCAAGTTTTCGAGAGAAATTCGAGGAAATGGAGATGAAGAAAATAATGCAGGCTCGGAAGAAAGGGAAGAAGAAGATGCGGTAATAGCGGGAGAACGGCTTGAGGACCGGGAACACGAGGCCCTTCCTGATGAGGGAAATAATTTAACACCTGCAATCGAGGATCAAGGAGACGGGGAGGAGGCAATGGTGGAGAAACAGGGAACAGAGGGAGAAAAGGAGCAAGAGGGCAAGAGGGCAGGGAAAACAGACGAGGAATTGAACGGGTATGGAGATGAACCGAGAACGGGAGAGCGGGCTGAGGAACGGGAAGACGAGATACTTGAGGGGCACAACGATGAAAATATCGAGCCACCGAAGAAGAAGAGGAAGAAAAGAAGATCTCCTGAAGAGATAGCGATGGAGGAATATAACAAATATTGTAGCCCACGTTACATGAAGGTTGCAATGAATAAAAAATAATCTTTGCGTTTTTCGCGTCAAACAAATGATTGTAAATTCTCTCCCTGTCCCCCACTTCCAAAAACATCGTCCTTCAGCGCTGTTTCTTTTCTCATTATATTTCACTTTGCCTTTTCTATTGTCAATAAAGCGGAATCTCGGTGGCTTTGCCAGGCCATCTGAATTCCGCTCTATGATTGCTATGGTAACTGAAAATAAATAGTGAGTATCATTGCAATACTTCATTCTTTTCGTTACGATGGCTGAATTACGACGCATCCATATGCACGAAATGTTGATTCGGTGCAATAATAATTTTACGAGAGCCTCTGCTCTCTACCGGGAAGTGTACGGCGAGCCAACTCCTTTCCGACAAGCATTCCAGCGACTGAGCAGGACAATTGCAATACATGGCCAATTGAGAGCACCGAGACGACCCAGAGCAAGGCCTGTTGCTGATGCGCGAAGAGAAGACGTCCTTAATGCTATCGAAAACCAGCCAGTACAAAGTGTTAGAGGATTAGCCAGACATTTAGGTATTATTGAATTGCAATAAATATTTTCTCCACTTTCTTTTCACCCTCTTTCCAAACGAGCCTTTCTTCCCCTTGCTTCAAGAACTCCGTTCCTTGTCCCTTCTTCTGAACAGGCAAAAGATGAAGGAGGAGAGCTCGATAAAAATGCAATGCAAGGCAAGATAGTAAACGCAGGGGGATGAAAGTTGCTACGGTTGGGTGAGGAAATAGGCCTGAAAGTTTTCAATGGTGGAGCAAGGGCCGTGTCCCTCTGTCCATGAGTTTGGACAGAGGGACACGGAATGAAATCACATAGCTAAATGTAGATTTCATCCCGTGTCCCTCTGTCCAAACTCATGGACAGAGGGACACGGCCCTTGCTCCACCATTGAAAACTTTCAGGCCTATTTCCTCACCCAACCGTAGCAACTTTCATCCCCCTGTGCTTACTATCTTGCCTTGCATTGCATTTTTATCGAGCTCTCCTCCTTCGTTTTTTGCCTGTTCTTCCCCAAATCTTGCGTTGAAATCCCCTGCATATCCTCATCCTTCTAAATCCATCATCCCTTTTTCCTTATAGGTCTAAACCGCGAAACAACGCGTCAAATTGTACGCAAGGTGAACTTTCCGTACAAAATCCGAAAAGTACAGCAATTGCACAATCTTGATGAGGATAGAAGGCTCGATTACTGCTATTGGGCCCAGGATAAGATCATGGAGAATCCGAATTTCATGAAAAAAGTTCTATTTACCGACGAGGCGGGATTTACAAATACCGGAATAATTAACCGGCAAAATGTGAGGAAATGGACTCCGGAGAACACCCATTGGCACAGAGAGGTGCCATATCAAAACCCATGGCGTTTGAACGTTTGGGCAGGTATTTTGAGGGATCAATTAGTGGGCCCTTATTTTTTCGAAGGCCACCTTACCTCCGAAAGGTATGCTCATTTGCTCGAGAATTGTTTACCCGGATTTCTGGAAAATATTCCGTTGGCAACCTGCCGAGAAATGTGGTTCCAACATGATGGCGCCCCTTCGCACACGGCAAATGCGATTACCGATATGTTGGATCGGAATTATCCCGAAAGATGGATTGGGCTTCGGGGTCCAGTTGAGTGGCCTCCAAGATCCCCCGATCTCACGCCACTCGATTATTTCTTGTGGGGAACGTTGAAGGATAAATGCTATCACCCGCAACCAACAACGTTAGAAAATATGTGTGACAGGATCACAGGAGCATTTGATACGATAACGCCACAAATGCTTCGCCGAGTGCGGGTAGCAAGCATGGAAAAACGTTTAGAGCTCTGCATAATCAATGACGGCCAACACTTCGAGCATATGCTTAAAGAGTGGCAACGAAATAATGAGTAATGTGTCCTCAGTCCTCGGAAGCACGTGCTCAGTTCTCATTCCGCACCAATTGTTTTAGCACATTTCTTTTTCTCGTATCAAAAGACTTGGTAGAATCCAAGGACAATACGAAGTTTTGTGAACAAAAAGTTGAATAAAAACACGGAAATTACGAGATTATGTTTTATGTTATTTTAATAAAGGAAAAATGATTGATTCAATTTTTGCGGGGCTTCTTTGTCTCAAGATGCTTTTTGGTAATTCTACAATTTTTCATTTTTGTATTAGGATGTTGAAAAGATTGGTCAGATTCGGCGAGGATCCTGAGAAAGCATTTTTCATCGCGACTTGAATTTCATTCGATTCGGTAAACGTCTTTACAGCTTCTTCCGACAATATCGAAGGCACAGAGCATGACTTTCGAGCTGCTGACCTAAACTTTCGAAGTAACATAACGTTGAGCTTGGAAAGACGGGGATATTTTCAAAAAGCTGTCGAGAGAAATCAAATTCAAATCTGATTAAGTTGCTTTCTTGTGCTTGCGAATCATAAAACTGAGTGCATCCTTACAATTCATGAATAATTGCCAAAAAGTCGTTCTCGTCTTCGCCGTTGAGGTTTCTTGGGCAGGAATATAAAGAGCTCCGAGTCAAGAAATTCGGCACTTTAGTGAAAATTCGAGAACAAAGGGCGACGAGACAATCGAGAGGAAAGAAGAGGAAGAAAGTTGGAAGATCGAGAAGCAGCGAGGATGGGAGCTGGAATTGATAAAAGAAGCAGAGGAGAAAAGGAGGAAGAGACGAGAAAAAAGGGCGACGAAAGAAGTGAGAGGAAAGAAGAGGACGAAAGTTGGAAGATCGAAAAGCACAGAGGATGGAAGCTGGTGTCGAGGAAGGAAGCAGACGAGAAAAGGGGGAAAAGAGTGATGAGGAGGCAAGAAAAAAGGGCGACGAGAGAATCGAGAGGAACGAAGAGAAAGAACATTTGAAAATCGAGAAGTACTGAAGATAGAAGCTGGTCTCGGAAAAGGAAGCAGAAGAGAAAAGGAGAAAGAGAGATGAGGAGGCAAGAAAAAAGGGCGACGAGAGAATCGAGAGGAAAGAAGAGGAAGAAAGTTGGAAAAACGATCGAGAAGCACAGAGGATGAAGGTCGTGTCGAAGGAAGAAGCAGAGGAGAAAAAGAGGAACAGGGATGAGGAGGCGAGAAAAAAGGGTGACTAGAAAATTGAGAGGAAAGAAGAGGAAGAAAGTTGGAAGATCGAGAAGCACAGAGGATGGAAGCTGGTGTCGAGGATGAAAGTAGAGGAGAAAAAGAGGAAAAAAATGATAAGGAGGCAAGAAAAAAGGCCGACGAAAGAATCGTGAGGAACGAAGAGAAAGAACGTTGGAAAATCGAGACGTACAGAGGATGGAAGCTGGTGTCGGAGAAGGAAGCAGGGGAAAAAAGAGGAACAGAGATAAGGAGGCGAGAAAGAAGGGCGACGAGAGAAACGAGAGGAAAGAAGAGGAAGAAAGTTGAAAGATCGAGAAGCAGCGAGGATGGAAGCTGGAATTGATGAAAGAAGCAGAGGAGAAAAGGAGGAAGAGAGAGAGGAAGAGACGAGAAAAAAGGGTGACGAAAGAATTGAGAGGAAAAAAGAGGACGAAAGTTGGAAGATCGAGAAGCACAGAGGATGGAAGCTGGTGTCGAGGAAGGAAGCAGACGAGAAAAGGGGGAAAAGAGTGATGAGGAGGCAAGAAAAAAGGGCGACGAGAGAATCGAGAGGAACGACGAGAAAGAACGTTTGAAAATCGAGAAGTACAGAGGATAGAAGCTGGTGTCGAAAAAAGAAGCAGAAGAGAAAAGGAGAAAGGGAGATGAGAAGGTGAGAAAAAAGGGCGACGAGAGAATCGAGAGGAAAGAGGAGGAACAAAGTTGGAAAAACGATCGAGAAGCATAGAGGATGAAGGTCGTGTCGAAGAAGGAAGCAGAGGAAAAAAAGAGGAACAGGGATGAGGAGGCGAGAAAAAAAGGGCGACTAGAAAATTGAGAGGGAAGAAGAGGAAGAAAGTTGGAAGATCAAGAAGCACAGAGGATGGAAGCAGAAAAGAAAAAGAGGAAAATAGAGATGAGGAGGCAAGAAAACAGGGCAACGAGAGAATCGAGAGGAAAGAAGAGGAAGAAAGCTGAAAGATCGAGAAGCAGCGAGGATGAAAGGTGGAGTTGATGAAAGAAGCAGAGGAGAAAAGGAGAAAGAGAGATGAGGAGGCGGGAAAAAAGGGCAAAGAGAAAATCGAGAGGAAAGAAGAGGAAGAAAGTTGGAAGATCGAGAAGCAGCGAGGAAGGAAGCTGGAATTGATGAAAGAAGCAGAGGAGAAAAGGAGGAAGAGAGAGGAAGAGACGAGAAAAAAGGGCGACGAAAGAATTGAGAGGAAAGAAGAGGACGAAAGTTGGAAGATCGAGAAGCACAGAGGATGGAAGCTGGTGTCGAGGAAGGAAGCAGACGAGAAAAGGGGGAAAAGAGTGATGAGGAGGCAAGAAAAAAGAGCAACGAGAGAATCGAGAGGAACAGAGAGAAAAAACGTTTGAAAATCGAGAAGTACAGAGGATAGAAGCTGGTGTCGGAAAAGGAAGCAGAAGAGAAAAGGAGAAAGAGAGATGAGGAGGCGAGAAAAAAGGGCGACGAGAGAATCGAGAGGAAAGAGGAGGAACAAAGTTGGAAAAACGATCAAGAAGCATAAAGGATGGAGGTCGTGTCGAAGAAGGAAGCAAAGGAAAAAAGGAGGAACAGGGATGAGGAGGCGAGAAAAAAAGGGCGACTAGAAAATTGAGAGGAAAGAAGAGGAAGAAAGTTGGAAGATCGAGAAGCACAGAGGATGGAAGCTGGTGTCGAGGATGAAAGTAGAGGAGAAAAAGAGGAAAAAAATGATAAGGAGGCAAGAAAAAAGGCCGACGAAAGAATCGTGAGGAACGAAGAGAAAGAACGTTGGAAAATCGAGACGTACAGAGGATGGAAGCTGGTGTCGGAGAAGGAAGCAGGGGAAAAAAGAGGAACAGAGATAAGGAGGCGAGAAAGAAGGGTGACGAGAGAAACGAGAGGAAAGAAGAGGAAGAAAGTTGAAAGATCGAGAAGCAGCGAGGATGGAAGCTGGAATTGATGAAAGAAGCAGAGGAGAAAAGGAGGAAGAGAGAGAGGAAGAGACGAGAAAAAAGGGTGACGAAAGAATTGAGAGGAAAAAAGAGGACGAAAGTTGGAAGATCGAGAAGCACAGAGGATGGAAGCTGGTGTCGAGGAAGGAAGCAGACGAGAAAAGGGGGAAAAGAGTGATGAGGAGGCAAGAAAAAAGGGCGACGAGAGAATCGAGAGGAACGACGAGAAAGAACGTTTGAAAATCGAGAAGTACAGAGGATAGAAGCTGGTGTCGAAAAAAGAAGCAGAAGAGAAAAGGAGAAAGGGAGATGAGAAGGTGAGAAAAAAGGGCGACGAGAGAATCGAGAGGAAAGAGGAGGAACAAAGTTGGAAAAACGATCGAGAAGCATAGAGGATGAAGGTCGTGTCGAAGAAGGAAGCAGAGGAAAAAAAGAGGAACAGGGATGAGGAGGCGAGAAAAAAAGGGCGACTAGAAAATTGAGAGGGAAGAAGAGGAAGAAAGTTGGAAGATCAAGAAGCACAGAGGATGGAAGCAGAAAAGAAAAAGAGGAAAATAGAGATGAGGAGGCAAGAAAACAGGGCAACGAGAGAATCGAGAGGAAAGAAGAGGAAGAAAGCTGAAAGATCGAGAAGCAGCGAGGATGAAAGCTGGAGTTGATGAAAGAAGCAGAGGAGAAAAGGAGAAAGAGAGATGAGGAGGCGGGAAAAAAGGGCAAAGAGAAAATCGAGAGGAAAGAAGAGGAAGAAAGTTGGAAGATCGAGAAGCAGCGAGGAAGGAAGCTGGAATTGATGAAAGAAGCAGAGGAGAAAAGGAGGAAGAGAGAGGAAGAGACGAGAAAAAAGGGCGACGAAAGAATTGAGAGGAAAAAAGAGGACGAAAGTTGGAAGATCGAGAAGCACAGAGGATGGAAGCTGGTGTCGAGGATGGAAGCAGAGGAGAAAAAGAGGAAAAAAATGATAAGGAGGCAAGAAAAAAGGCCGACGAAAGAATGGTGAGGAACGAAGAGAAAGAACGTTGGAAAATCGAGACGTACAGAGGATAGAAGCTGGTGTCGGAGAAGGAAGCAGGGGAAAAAAAGAGGAACAGAGATAAGGAGGCGAGAAAGAAGGGCGACGAGAGAAACGAGAGGAGAGAAGAGGAAGAAAGTTGGAAGAACGAGAAGCAGCGAGGATGGAAGCTGGAATTGATGAAAGAAGCAGAGGAGAAAAGGAGGAAGAGAGAGGAAGAGACGAGAAAAAAGGGCGACGAAAGAATTGAGAGGAAAGAAGAGGACGAAAGTTGGAAGATCGAGAAGCACAGAGGATGGAAGCTGGTGTCGAGGAAGGAAGCAGACGAGAAAAGGGGGAAAAGAGTGATGAGGAGGCAAGAAAAAAGAGCAACGAGAGAATCGAGAGAAACAAAGAGAAAGAACGTTTGAAAATCGAGAAGTACAGAGGATAGAAGCTGGTGTCGGAAAAGAAAGCAGAAGAGAAAAGGAGAAAGAGAGATGAGGAGGCGAGAAAAAAGGGCGACGAGAGAATCGAGAGGAAAGAGGAGGAAAAAAGTTGGAAAAACGATCGAGAAGCATAAAGGATGGAGGTCGTATCGAAGAAGGAAGCAGAGGAAAAAAGGAGGAACAGGGATGAGGAGGCGAGAAAAAAAGGGCGACTAGAAAATTGAGAGGGAAGAAGAGGAAGAAAGTTGGAAGATCGAGAAGCACAGAGGATGGAAGCTGGTGTCGAGGATGGAAGCAGAGGAGAAAAAAAGGAAAAAAATGATGAGGAGGCAAGAAAAAAGGCCGACGAAAGAATCGAGAGGAACAAAGAGAAAGAACGTTGGAAAATCGAGAAGTACAGAGGATAGAAGCTGGTGTCGGAGAAGGAAGCAGGGGCAAAAAAGAGGAACAGAGATAAGGAGGCGAGAAAAAAGGGCGACGAGAGAAACGAGAGGAAAGAAGAGGAAGAAAGTTGGAAAATCGAGAAGCGCAGAGGATGGAAGCAGAAAAGAAAAAAAGGAAGATAGAGATGAGGAGGCAAGAAAACAGGGCAACGAGAGAATCGAGAGGAAAGAAGAGGAAGAAAGCTGAAAGATCGAGAAGCAGCGAGGATGAAAGCTGGAGTTGATGAAAGAAGCAGAGGAGAAAAGGAGAAAGAGAGATGAGGAGGCGGGAAAAAACGGCAAAGAGAAAATCGAGAGGAAAGAAGAGGAAGAAAGTTGGAATATCGAGAAGCACAGCGGATAGAAGCAGGTGTCAAAGAAGGAAGCAGGGAAGAAAAGAAAGCAGAGAAGAAAAGGAAGCAGGAAGTAGAAAAGAAGAGAAAAAGAGGAGCAATGGAGATCGGAACGCGCAGACAGGGAGAAAAGAAGAAAGAATGATTCCTTCAGCAAACAGGGGGAAACGAAAGCGATACGGGTGAAGGAGGTGGAAGAAATGTGTAAGGCGGTGCTGAGGAAAAGTGAAAAAGTCGGAAAGACGATAAAAGGAATGCAGATAAAAAAGGAGGCGATGGTGATAGCAGAAATTGACAAGGAGGAAGACAAGAAAAAAATAATGAGGACGAGAAACGAGTTTGCGGAAAGGGCTGTCAGGGTAAAAGAAGACCAGACCATGCCTCGACCTCGACGAAAAAGTCAATGCTTACGATAAGGGCCAGGGCAGAAAAACAAAAGCAAAAGGGGAGAAAGGTGAAAATTGACGACGATGTAAGAAAGTGGAGTTGGAGTGACGAAAGGTGGCTCGAAGGGAAAAAAGAAAGGAAAGGGAGGGAGGAAGGGAAGGCAGAGAAGGGTAAGAAACAACGAGGAGAAGGAAAGGGTGGCGAGGGAGACGAAAAAGGGAGGAGCAGGGGAGGGCTCGGACAGGAAAAGAAAGGAAGTAGGGAAAAGAAAATGTATGTGTGAGAAGAAAAAAGAAAAATGTACGAAGAATGAGTATAAAAAAAAGTGAAAATGTAAAAAATTTTTGGACGTCTGGACTGCGCACAGCGCACACCTCTCGGTTAATTGATCTCAGGTAGACCAAGTGCATCTCTTTTGAATGTGGGTTAGACACCGAAGTATTTCGACCGGCAGAGTTCTATCCAACTACCAAATTTCCGCGTGATTCGCAGGAAATTCCAAGATCTATCGAACATCGTGATAACAGTTGTCTAGCCCGCGCCTAAGTTTCATCCAGCGGTTGATGGATTGCAGAATAGGAGATGCGATTAGGTTCGAACGTGGGTTAGAGAACCAACGCACTCCGAGTGCGACGATGCTCTCCCTGCTTGCGAAACGCATAATCATTCTAAACTATTCGATTTTTTCAAGCTGCGCTTTGTCTACCGGTGTCTGGACTGCGCACAGCGCACACCTCTCGGTTTATTGATCTCAGGTCGACCAAGTGCATCTCCTTTGAATGTGGGTTAGACACCGAAGTATTTCGACCGGAAGATTTATAACCCATTACCAAATTTCCGAGTGATTCGCAGGAAATTCCAAGATCTATCGAACATCGTGATAACAGTTGTCTAGCCCGCGCCTAAGTTGCATCCAGCGGTTGATGGATTGCAGAATAGGAGATGCGATTAGGTTCGAACGTGGGTTAGAGAACCAACGCACTCCGAGTGCGACGATGCTCTCCCTGCTTGCGAAACGCAAAATCATTCTAGACTATTCGATCTTTTCAAGCTGCACTTTGTCTACCGGTGTCTGGACTGCGCACAGCGCACACCTCTCGGTTAATTGATCTCAGGTAGACCAACAAGTGCATCTCTTTTGAATGTGGGTTAGACACCGAAGTATTTCGACCGGCAGAGTTCTATCCAACTACCAAATTTCCGCGTGATTCGCAGGAAATTCCAAGATTTATCGAACATCGTGGTAACAGTTGTCTAGCCCGCTCCTAAATTGCATCCAGCGGTTGATGGATTGCAGAATAGGAGATGCGATTAGGTTCGAACGTGGGTTAGAGAAGCAACGCACTCCGAGTGCGACGATGCTCTCCCTGTTTGCGAAACGCAAAATCATTCTAGACTATTCGATCTTTTCAAGCTGCACTTTGTCTACCGGTGTCTGGACTGCGCACAGCGCACACCTCTCGGTTAATTGATCTCAGGTAGACCAAGTGCATCTCTTTTGAATGTGGGTTAGACACCGAAGTATTTCGACCGGCAGAGTTCTATCCAACTACCAAATTTCCGCGTGATTCGCAGGAAATTCCAAGATCTATCGAACATCGTGATAACAGTTGTCTAGCCCGCGCCTAAGTTGCATCCAGCGGTTGATGGATTGCAGAATAGGAGATGCGATTAGGTTCGAACGTGGGTTAGAGAAGCAACGCACTCCGAGTGCGACGATGCTCTGCCTGCTTGCAAAACGCAAAATCATTCTAGACTATCCCATCTCTTCATGCTGCACTGTGTCTACCGGTGTCTTGACTGCCCACACCGCACACCTCCCGGTTAATTGATCTTAGAAGGATAAAGTGAATCGCTTTTTAGTGTGGCTCTGGAGTAAATTGCCGGTGAGGTCTGTGAGCCTATGAGGTTATTCTCAAGGAAATTGACGGATACACAGAAGTGGTACAGCAGGTACGACGGGGAATTGCTGGCCGTTGATGCTGCAATGTAAGGCTGCCAGCATGTCTTCGATGCACGACAATTTGTGATTCGGACGGATAACAAACTTCTTACTCACTTCATTAGAAGAAAAGATCGTCAACCCACTGAGAGGCAGTTGCGGAAAATGGAGTGCATCACGTAATGTAACGCCTAAATTGTGTATTTTTAGAGCGAGGAAAATGCAGTCGCAGACGCGTTATTTCGCATCCTGCCAATCAGTGAAATGGAAATGTAAAAAATCGTTCTCGCGCAAACAAGCGCCGAAACCCGCGCATTAATTGAAAATTTAACAACGTTGTCTCACCGGACCTTACACGTCGTGTATGGAGATTCACCAGACACGAACAAATCAAATTCAACGAAACTCCTGTTCCTAATCGTATGCAATTCAACAACAGCAGCAACAACAACAGCAATCAAATGCAATTCAACAAAACTTGCTCTTTTATTTGAGTGTTTCTCACACTCCCTCTACTTGAAACTTTTATTTTACGTTTTTTTTTTTATTTAACATTTATCTGTTCAAGGATGTACTCTCATGAACTTAAAAAGAACTGGAAGTTTCAATTTTTTTTCGTGGAAGAATAGTACTATAGGAATTTGGCTATCAAATTTCAAATATTTCTACCACGTCGTTGAAGAAAAATTAATTTTCCAATTTGACTTTGTTTGTCATTTCATGTTAAAGATGTGTTTTTGCAAGCCCTGAATATCTCGATTATCAAATGGTGAATCCTTCTTCAATTTTTTTCCCATTATAATATGAGGCTCAAGGAGATTCACTCAAATTTTCAAAACGATATCTAAAAAAATTATAACTCATCATTTTTTCTTTCCTTATTATGATTCTGGCCCAAGTACGTCCTTAAAATTATCTTTTAATGATAGGATTCGCGATTATCTCTGACGCGTACGTTATAACATGCCACTCATGGAGCTCTTAACCTCCCTCCTTTGAAAGTGGGAAGATTTTGTGGGTTTTTCTTTCAACTGTCCCACACTCCGTAGGCTTTTCTTTCTTTTCCTCTAATTCCAAAAGTTGCAACTCGTTGAATGGAAACTTGAAACATAACCTCATTGGCTGCGTTCAGCTGTGACAGTCATCAGCTCAGACGGAGATAATGACGATGCATGTTCAGACGGTACGGATCGAATCCACAGTTTCGAATTTATTGGCCTTTTCTTCAACGTTGATTTTTTTTTAATCTACGATTAGAAACTTCAAATTAATTTTCAACCTGATGTTTGTGTTCGGAATTGGATAAACTTTTTATCTCAAAAATGAAAATACAATTTTCATTCTTTTTCGATTTTAATACTTTTCTACCGCCAAAAATATTCTTTCCAGCTTATTGCCGTATTTTTTTTCGAAGAGAGTGGAAAAAAACATTAAAAATCCACTCCTGAAACACCGCGATATCGCAACGCAAACTCGCCCCATAAATACCGTCCACATTATAATTGTCACGCTGTATTTCTCCATGGTTTTCGTTGTCTAGGTCGACGACTCCATCGTTTTCGTTTTCCAGGTATATTCCTCCATGGTTTTCGATGTCCAGGTCGACGGCTCCATGGTTTTCGATGTCTAGGTCCACGGCTCCATGGTTTTTTTTTGTCTAGGTATATTTCTCCATGGTTTTCGTTGTCTAGGTATATTTCTGCATAGTTTTCGATGTCGAGGTATATTTCTCCATGGTTTTTGATGTCTAGTTCCACGGCTCCATGGTTTTTGTTGTCTAGGTATATTTCTCGATGTCGAGGTATATTTCTCCATGATTTTCGATGTCTAGGTATATTCCTGCATAGTTTCCGATGTCCAGGTAAATTTCTCTATGGTTTCCGATGTCGAGGTATATTTCTCCATGGTTTTTGATGTCTAGGTCCACGGCTCCATGGTTTTTGTTGTCTAGGTATATTTCTCCATGATTTTCGATGTCTAGGTTCATTTCTCCATGGTTTTCGTTGTTCAGGTCGACGACTCCATCGTTTTCGTTGTCCAGGTATATTCCTCCATGGTTTTCGATGTCCAGGTCGACGGCTCCATGGTTTTTTTTGTCTAGGTATATTCCTCCATGGTTTTCGATGTCTAGGTATATTTCTGCATAGTTTCCAAAGTCCAGGTATATTTCTCTATGGTTTTCGATGTCTAGGTATATTTGTCCATGGTTTTCGTTGTCTATGTATATTTCTCCATGGTTTTCGTTGTCTACGTATATTTCTCCATAGTTTTCGCTCTCTAGGTCGACGACTCCATCGTTTTCGTTGTCCAGGTATATTTCTCCATGGTTTTCGTTGTCTAGGTCGACGACTCCATCGTTTTCGTTGTCCAGGTATATTCCTCCATGGTTTTCGATGTCCAGGTCGACGGCTCCATGGTTTTTTTTGTCTAGGTATATTCCTCCATGGTTTTCGATGTCTAGGTATATTTCTGCATACTTTCCAATGTCCAGGTATATTTCTCTATGGTTTTCGATGTCTAGGTATATTTGTCCATGGTTTTCGTTGTCTATGTATATTTTTCCATGGTTTTCGTTGTCTAGGTATATTTCTCCATGGTTTTCGTTGTCGAGGTATATTTCTCTATGGTTTTCGATGTCTAGGTATAGTTCTCCATGGTTTTCGTTGTCTATGTACATTTCTCCATGGTTTTCGTTGTCGAGGTATATTTCTCTATGGTTTTCGATGTCTAGGTATAGTTCTCCATGGTTTTCGTTGTCTATGTATATTTTTCCATGGTTTTCATTGTCTAGGTATATTTCTCCATAGTTTTCGCTCTCTACGGCGACGACTCCATCGTTTTCGTTGTCCAGGTATATTTGTCCATGGTTTTTGATGTCTAGGTATAGTTCTCTATGGTTTTCGTTGTCTATGTACAGTACTATGCATTAATGCCTGGTCAGATCGATTGAATGGTGATTTTACCGACAGTAGATCGTCATTTGTTGAAGTTTGTCGAAGTTCGGAAGAGTTTCAGACTCATGTGTCACGCGTAATTTATAACCACCAAAGTAATAACCTAGCAGAGATATATCTGACAGCGCTGAAGTGATGTGATCGCGGCAGGCTAATACGTCGATCATGTGGTCGAAAAAATTGGAACGAGGGACCAAGCGGAACATAGCTAGGTTATTAGAATGTGATGTTCCGTTCGACGATGGAATTGTATCTCAATTTGTGATAATGCATGGATAACAAATAAAATAAAGAATCAAAATGAAATAGCAAATTTTGACTATTGAAATTCATTCAATTGAAGAAATTTTATTCTTTTTTAAATTATTAATCAAATAAAATAATTTGAAGAAATAGCATAGACGCTATTGAGCACGTAAGCAAGTAAGCACGATTCACAACTCGTCCACCTTCTTCTACTATTGAATTCATTTTCAACTCGATAATATTGGACGCGAGAACAGATTTCCAGGCATTCCGTGATTGAGCATTTGAATTTCGAACCGCCACCTGCTTCCAAGAAGCAGTCTCGCAAGTGAGGCGACCTTACTCGATCATCGAACCAAATGAATCCGATGTTGAGCGCAGTAATTCTTGCGAGCCTCAAGCGTTCTGGAAATAGGCATCCGACTCTGGTATTTGGAGTCATTCGCAGCTTGCAAACGTGACTACGAGAACTAATCGAATCAGATTGATTCCCGAGCTATTGCGATTGTCTTACGACAAAAACGGAATAATAAAATTCTCGGTTGTGCGAATGATTCCAGAGTGAATGACAAGATTTCGCGGCTACTCGGGCTGTTTCCTTTTAAAAATGTCTATGCCAATTGATGGAATCATTTGGCTGAAAGCATCGCAGAAAATCTCATTGCTCCAAAGCTCGTAGACCAGTCCAATCAATGAAACGAGTGAACTTTGACGAAAAAATTAATTAGTCCAACCTTGGGGTTGATGGTTTCTACGAAATAACCACGTTCCAGACACGGTCCATCTGCTTCCACCATTGGATTCATCGGGAGCGAAATTATATTGAACTCGATAACAGATAACGACTCGTAACCATGTTTTCAAATATTCAAATTACTAATAGACGCGTGCGAAACAATGAATTTCATGCTTATCCAGATGAATCCAACACAACAGACGATGACACGTAATCGCATTGACTGTTTATTTCTCAAAACAAAGTCAGTATTAAGTGGATTCATCTGCTGTGGCACAGTGGCGATAATATAATGGAGATATTCCTATAAATAAGAGAGATAAACTATAAAAAACATGATTCAGAAGTATCACCCCACGGTTTTGGCTGCACCTTCGGACATGGCGAGCAAATCCATTCCAGCTTCCAACTTTATTTTAAAAATAGATTCACCGCTGTCAAAAACATCAATTTCCAACTTATTCGAGGAAAGAGAGGGATCATAATATCGAGTGTTACAAGCATTCGTCACAAAAGCAGACTTGAAAATGATTGAGCTACAACAACTCTAAAAGTAAACATTTTTACTTCTCAGAGATTATTCAAACAACGATCATGAATCTCATTGAAATAAGGATAATCGAAAAAAAGTTTTCAGCAATAAAATTTCGATCCGTTTAATTACAGTAGAATCTATTTTATGATGACAAAAAAGTTCTTGATGAATCTAGAGACAAGATCTCGGGACAAGGACCGCGTCGTCCACTGGTCTGAGACTCGGCCGAGTATATTATCCTTCTCAATAAAGCGAATTCAGTGATAGGGATAAGCATTTCCCTTAATTACGGAGCCCAGGAGTAATGTCATGTTCTGAAAATTGAACTGGAAACTACTTACACTGGTCCCTGTCGATTGAGCCATAAATCATCACGATTAATGCCGTAACTGCTGAGAAAAAGCCTTACACAGGCGAAATTATGCAAAAAACGCAGTGTGTGTGCGTGTATGTATATGTGCGCAGACGACACGATTAAAGGGCTCTTGATGTTCGGCGAATGTCTCAATATTCTACTTTACCAACATCGACATTTTAATTTAGTCGAAAGCTTCATAAAACAAATGTCGTTGTCCGGGCTTTTTCCCCGTGAAGAAGATTCGCCATGATAGAGTTATTTACGTACTATTCATAGTCTTCTCTCATGTTTTTCAATTATTTTTTTTATGCAATTTTCTAAAAAAACATGATTTTCATCGATCAAAATTTGAAAAAATCAGGCCTGCGATGAACTTGAGATTTTTCATACATGAGCCGCAGTTTTGTAGACGCCCAAAAAGTGATATTCTCCGTGCTTTCCGCTTCATGCTCAGAAACTTGAACGAGCCCGATAATGGAGCTCCGAACATTTCCGGTGCATTTGCAATATTGTTTTTTGTATTTTGTGACCACGCCGCGAATTCATCACGTCATATTCGATGGTAAAATGATCACTGGAGGAAGCGAAGAATGCGTTCGGGACACTTTTGTTTGTCTTTTCCCATGGGCGACCTAAAATTATCTGTAACGCTGAAATTCGTATCAATGCAAAGCCAAGAAATTACTCAAACGAAATCACTATCATAATGTATCACTTTATCTATAGTGGTTTCGTTTGAATTACTTCGCAACTTTGAATCGTTACGAACTTCAGCATTATAGAAGATTTCAGGTTGTTCGTAGGAAAAAACAAATAAAGGTGAAAAAAAATTCGTTACTTCCTTCAGTCATCATCTTATTCGGGAAAATGACGGGTTACATCCGCGGAGCTGTCAACAAATTTGAAAAAAATATTACAAATGTGCCGGAGAATCTTGGGCGCCTCATCGTTGAGCTCGTGAATTATTTCGAGAACGCCGGAAATAACACCGGAGGAATCGGCATGCGGGAAGTCGACAGAATATTGCGCTCCATATACAAAAAGCCGGCAAACCATCACAGGCGTGATTATTACCGAAAATTTATCGATAATAATAGAAGTTTCTTGGAAAATTTCATAATTAAAAAACAAATACACACGGACAGAAGAGAAGACTGTGAATAGTAAGTAATACTACTCATGTATATGGAAGTTAATCTATCATTACCGAATCAAGAGACGCGGTAGCATCTCGACGTTAAGTATTAAAAAAAAAGCGTAGCACGAGACCTACTGGACTCTTCTATACGCGAATATGCCGGTTTGATGACGTCACAGCGACTTTGAACCATTCTCGCGGATAAACAGCTGGACCAAAAAATGTAATTATTCTAATTAATTTTTTCCGATTTTTCCACGTCGATTGGTTTCTGTTGCGAACGAAATCGTTTATCCAATCCTGAGAACCATGATGTTAGCAAACATTTTTGGGCTCTCGTTTTCGAAAGGGTGACGGGGACACTTGTGACGTCATCGCGCTACGCTTAACGCGGCTACCCCCTATCGGTGTTGGCCAGTGTGCGAGAGATATAGTAGCCTCGTTTACGCGCTGTAGTAAAACGATCTCGACGGATTCCTTGAGGGATTGCCTAAGACAGAATCTACAGAATCTCGCTTCAGATTTTTTTAAAGGAATAATCAAGAATATCACCGAAACTTTTTTTACCGAATTAGCCAAGAGTCTGAACGGGATTTTTAAAGGAATAATCAAGAATCTCACCGATAATTTTTTACTGATTGACAAAGAATCTCGCCCGGACTTTTTTTAGGGATTGGTCCAGAGTCTTAACGGGATTTTTTAGGGGTTGACCAGGGGTTGCGACAGACGTTTTTTAAGGGATTGACTAAAAGTCTTTCCGAGACATTTTTTAGGGATTCCTCAAGAATCTTGTCGAGACTTTTTCGAGGGATTTATCCAGAATCTCGCTTCCAAATTTTTATTTGAGGATTGCACGCCAAGTCTTTGCGTTTTGGTTTTGCAGGGCCTTGGAAGAACTTGTTCATTGTCGGTACGTCCGATACTTGGCTACAACTGAAAGTGATGATTTCAATTTTTTTTAATTCTGTTTTATCGATAGGTGAATGCTGTAATTTTAGAATTTTGTCCTATTTAACTGCTTTTTTTTCAGAAGTGCAATTCATTTATTTTTGGGATTCAATTTATTTTGAAAGAAATGTATAATTTAAAATACGACCTTTTAATACTTGGCGTTATTTTTACTTTTTGAAAGGTTCGAAATTTCATTTCATCAATATTTTTTTTCAGTTACTGTTGCTATTGTTCCTGGAAAGGAAAAAAGTTTGACATTCTCAATTATTATAGTACAGATTTTTTCGAACCCTGACTTGAAAGTCTGTTTGAAAACAGAATACAACCAGATAACATATACAAGGATTATCAATACTTCTCTTTTCTTGAATAAGTTAGAAACGAATCTTTGTTACAGTTACTCATACTTCGAAATTGGATTGGCAGCCCGGACAGATCTGCTAGAAATGACGGAGCGTGCTGTTGAAACGGTTGGGTAAATACTTCCGGAACATGCTTCGCTCAATTTTAACTTTGATCATAAGTTTGATCTACAGGCACGGTGAAGTCTCTTTTTTGTTAAGAGTGACACGATGTTTTTGGTTACGCCTTTCTTCTGTTACCATTTCGCGAAGAGCTCGAATTCTGTACGCGGAAGTTTTTGGGTGGCTGAAATCAGCATTGAAAATTTGTGAACTCAAGATAGCGCGTCCAATATGGCGGACCACAGTCGTAAAAATCGTTTGATAAAAGGGAAAATCGGTACTCGAGGGTTTTCGGGGCTGCTGATTACAAATGTGTACTAAAAATTTTTTGAAAGTAAAATCTTCATGGAATTTGCATATCACGAACAAATTTACTTGTCCAGGCTTTTTTTCCCTCGAGGGTTAGTGGTATATCGAAAATAGAAATAAATAATTTCACATCAATCACAGCTAACATTCCTTTTTTTTTATTGATAACAGTGACGAAGTAGAAGCAGGTGGAGACAAGGGTGACGAGATGAGGATGGGTGCAAGACTGATGGAGGAGAAGCGATGTAAGGGAGTTGAACGGGGAAGAAAAAGAAAAAGGAAGACGGAGGTGGAACTTCTTGGCAGAGACACAAAAAATTAAAGAAATAAAATAAAATAAAAGTCTTTTCTAAAATCTACTGAATGGAATTTTTAGCTGATTCTATTTAATAGATGAGGGTTTTCTTTGAGCTACGAAAGAATCCAATAACTAGGGTTAGTAAGCTATCTCCAGAACGATGGAGGTTCACAAAAATTACTGCGCCCTGCATGGGATTTACTCGGTTTGGTGGTCGAGTACAGTTGTTTCACGTGTGAGACTGCATCCGAAGAGTAAAATCTGAAATTTCTCTCTATTTTGCCACGACAGACGAACCCTCCTATGATAAACGTTGTCTTTGGTAATAAACAGTCGAAGCAATTGAATCTTACATCTGTTACTCTGGATAAATCTGAAAAGACAGTGTAAATACAATATTTCGTACGTGTCTATTGAAAATTCGAATATTTAAGAACTGAATGAGTGGTAATATGTTACTGAGTTAAATTCCTTCGATCTCCAGATGAATTTAATTGTTGAAGTTGGTGGACCAGGTTTGAAACGTGTTTAATGCGTAAAGATCATCGACCCCAGGTTCGACTGATTAATTTTTCGGTCAAAGTCCACTTTTTTCATCGATTGTGCCGGTCTACGAGCTTTAGAGCAATGAGATGTTTTGCGATGCCCTAAGCCAGATGATTCCATCAATTACCGTAGACATTTTGGAAATAAAATGGCCGAAATCATTGCAGTATATCATCATTCATTCTGAATTTCTCTGGACAATCAGAGAAATTCGATAATTCTTAATTTTTTGATCGAGAGTCGCAATACTTCCGTGTTCGAAAGTGATTCGATCTGATATGAAAGAATTTTTTTTTCAAGCTTTGCATAAATCCAAGTATCAGCGTTAGTTGACTATTTCTAGGACGCCGATAGCTCACAGAAATAACTGCGTTTAAAACTAGATTCACTTGGTTTTCGTTCCAAGTATGGTTGTCGCTCTTACGAGACTATTTACGAAATAGCAAAACATGAATAATTTTTCTATATGCCAATCGAAACGAATCCACCTATGACAGACGTCGTCTTTGGTGATGGAAAGTCGAAGCCATCGATCTTATCACCTGTTGCCATGGATTCATTTGGAAAAGCAGTAAATTCAATATTTCATCAGTAGCTATTGAAAATTCGAATGGTTAGAAATGAAACGAGTAGCAATTTGTTATCGAGTTCAATTGTATCAATCTCCGGATGAATCTAATTGTAGAAGCAGGTAGACAGGGTTTGGAACCTGGCGACTTTGAAGAAACGAGTGACCCCAAGATTGGACTGATCAATTTTTTGGTCACAGTTTACTCGTTACATGATTGAACTGGTCAACGAGCTTTGGAGCAATGAGATTTTTTGCTATGCTCTAAGCCAGATGATTTCACCATTTAGCGTGAGCATTTTGAAAAGTAAACAGTCCAAGTAGCTGCGAGATCTCGTCATTCATTCTCGATTCATCCGGACAATGAAGAATTCGATAGTTTCTCATTTGTCGGTCGAGGATTGAAATATCTCCGGGACGGAAGTAATTCGATTTGATCTGGAAGGTATTTTTTAAATCTGCGCATTAATCCAAGCACCAGCGTCACTTGACTGTTTCAAGGATGCTAGTGGCTAACGGGAATAACTGCGCTTAACATTGGATTCACTTGGTTTTCGTTTCCATACGATTGTCTGTTTTCCGTGACTACCTTCAAAATAGCACAACACGCATAATTTTTCACTGTGCCCGGGCAGACGATTCTACCCACGATGGACGTTGTCTTAGGCGATGAATAGTCAAAGCAATTACATCCTATCATCTGTTGCCTTGGATTCATCTGGAAAAGCAGAAAATTCAATATTTCATCCGTAGCTATTGAAAATTCGAATATTTCGAAATGGAACGGGTAGGAATCTGTTATCGAGTTCAATTGTATCAATCTCCGGATGAATCTAATTGTAGAAGCAGGTAGACAGGGTTTGGAACCTGGCGACTTTGAAGAAACGAGTGACCCCAAGATTGGACTGATCAATTTTTTGGTCACAGTTTACTCGTTACATGATTGAACTGGTCAACGAGCTTTGGAGCAATGACATTTTTTGCTATGCTCTAAGCCAGATGATTCCACCATTTAGCGTAGGCATTTTAAAAAGAAAACAGCCCAAGTAGCTGCGAGATCTCGTCATTCATTCTGGAATCATCTGGACAATCCAGAATTGGTTATTTGACGATCGAGAATCGCAATACCTCTTGGACGGAAGTAATTACATCTGTTTTGGAAGCAATTTTCTTCAAGCTGCGCATGAATCCAAGCACCAGCGTCGGTTGACTATTTCAAGGACGCCGGTGGCTAACGGGAATAACTGCGTTCAACATTGGATTTACTTGGTTTGCGTTTCAATCTGATTGTCTCTCTTACGAGACTACCTTCAAAATAGCACAACATGCATAATTTTTTATTGTGGCTAGACAGACGATTCCACCTATGATGGACGTTGTCTTGGGCAGTAAACAGTCAAAGCAATTGTATCCTATCATCTGTTGCCTCGGATTTGTCTGGAAAAGCAGTAAATTCAATATTTCATCCGTAGCTATTGGAAATTCGAATGTTTAGAAATGAAACGGGTAGTAATCTGTTATCGAGTTCAATTTTATCAATCTCCGGATGAGTCCAATTGTAGAAGCAGGTGGACAGGGTTTGAAAACTGGTTAATTTGAAGAAACGAGTGACCCCAAGATTGGACTGATTAATTTTTTGGTCACAGTTTACTCGTTACATGTTTGAACTGGTCAACGAGCTTTTGAGGGATGAGATTTATTGCGCTTACTCGACCACCAAACCATGTGAAAAAGAAATTTGTGTCGAAATTTTCACCGCAACTGCCACAATTTCTTTTATTTGGAGATAACATCCTCGGCAAACCTTGGGCCAGCAAACAACAGAGACTTGGCGATGTATACGTCGTCCGGGACTCTTCCCAGTCGCGTGATATCTCCGAAAACGTTTCTCTTCTTCTATCTGTAATTTTTTCTCAAGCCGGTTTCATTTCCACATCTCGACTCATTTTTACTTACTAGATAAAATGAATTTTTACTTCGGTGCCATTACAAAATGCAGACAAACATAATGCTTATTAATTTTTTTATTTGTTTAATATTTTGCATGCAATTTCCAAAGCGAAAATTTTTTAGTACGGGATCCATGATCCGTTGCTCTCGATGACACACTGCATGCGGTTTGGCATCGAATTGACGAGATTGAGGCAATGGTCTGCCTGGATATCTCGCCAAACCCGTTCCACGTGTGCTATGAGAGCATCCCGGTCCCTATCTTCGCCAGACTTCCACTCACGAACCATAATGCCTATAGAAAGTGAAACATTTTCATTACAATGAATTCATTCATTTTAGTCCAAATAATAAGTCTCGCGTATTTAACGATTCCCTCCACAAACAGCTACGCAAATAGAATTGAATTCTGATGAAACAAACCCCATAAGTTTTCAATCGGGTTGAGATCTGGAGACTTGCTAGGCCAATTTATCATGGTGACCTCCGGATGCTCATCAAACCATCTCATTGTTTCCCGAGAAGTGTGAACCGCGGATCGATCCTGCATGAATTTTATGCGTGGGTACCGATCGACCGGAAAACGAGCTCTGGCAGAAGGAAGCATGGTGTTCTGTAAAAGGTTCACATAATCCCCGGAATTCATTCTTGCGGGGATTTCACACAGGGTCATCGCTCCAGCCGCGGACATGCAGCCCCAAAACCCAACAGTTATACGACCGCTCCATTGTTTTTCTACTACATAACGGTCGTCCAGCAGAAATTCTCGCGCCCGAGGGCGATATACGTGACGTCGACCATCATCGGAGGACCTGAACACCTGCAAGGGGGCAAGAAAGGGGGGAGGCTGATAATTTTACTGTCAAAACCAACACTACTAGGACTAAATCGGAAACAATATCGACCTAAAAGCGACTCCTAGATTGGCGTAAACTCCCATTTTAACCAGCGGAAACACCCCCATTTTAGGTGTTGCTCTGATATTCACTATGTTCTTGACATCAGACTCGGAATTAGCATCGGAAAATATATTAAAAAGCAATATCTGGATTTGTGAACCAATTTGATTTCCCGACAAAAAGAGTCGTCAGACGCCACTATAGTGGGGTCCGTTTTACAGGGTCAGTTCTACAGGTTCCTGTACTACTGGGATCGAGGTTACATAAATAAATCACAACTTCCATTGAGTTGATGGTAGTTCTTACTTGGAAAATAATTCTACTGCACGAAAAACTCGTATGTTGATGACTTGAAATTGGTATCTAGAAAAATCGATCACTGGTGACGAATTTTCATCAAAATAAGAATACGTCAACAGTAATACAACTTTCTACTCAAAAGGTTCGTTGGTGAGAGTAATTTAAAATCAATGTGACGTCACGAAGCCGGGATATTCGAGCGTATGGGAGTTTTATTTGGCGTCGAGCTGCTGCCATAGCTTTCGGTTATAAATTATCGGAGTACAATACCTTTTCGTCTGACCACACAACAGACGCCCACTGTTGGGGGGTCCACCCGAGGTGCTGTTGGGCGAAAAGGAGCCGCTGTTGCCGATGATCTTCCGTGAGTGGCGTTTTTTTCACTGGCCGATGAGCAGTTAGACCCACATCTTTCAATCGTCTCCTTGCAGTGCTCACACTGATTGGAATGCCCGTCTCATCGAGCGCTGAGGCAATTGTTGTGAAGGGCGTCTCTTCAACGGCTTGACAAAGCCTAACATCTTCCTCCGGCGTAGTTTTTAGTGGACGTTTATTATTTTTCCTATGGTCCTTCAGAGCTTGGTCGCCACCTCTGTTGAACTTGTTGATCCACAAATTCACTGTTTTAATGTTACAGCCAATCTCTAGACGAATTCTTTCGCGGGACCAGCCAGCCCGATGGAGGCCAACAATTCGTCCACGAACGGAGGAATCGTAATTCGAGAAAATATTTCGCTCTTCTTGATCGCCGTCTGCCATGTTTGATTACACGTTGAAGATAGATATGAAGGAAATATTGACATAAACAAAATACAACGCAATCATACGGTTTGAAACTATGCGATATACAACGTGAGAAAATTTATCAATTGCACCCTCTTATCGAACGGACTAAATAATTGCGTGGCATAGTTTTTTCAATAGAATCTCATCGCACCATCGCTCGTAGACCAGATCGATACATGGAATGAGAAAGCTCAGACCAAAAAATTAATCAATCCAATCTTCGGGACGATGATTTCTACGACTTAACCGTTTTATAAATCTGGAGGATCTTGGATCTTTTTTTCACATCAATGAGAAACTCGGCAGCATACGAAAACTCATTCCATTTTTAAACATTCGAATTTCCAATAGCTACGTATGAAATATTTAATTGACTGCTTTTCCAGATGAATCCAATTCAAAAGATGATGAAATGCAATTGCTTTGACTGTTTATTGCCCAAGACAACGTCCATCATAGGTGGAATCGTCTGTCCAGCCACAATAAAAAATTACGCATGTTGTGCTATTTTGAAGGTAGTCTCGTGAGAGAGACCATCATACTGAAAAGAAAACCAAGTGAATCCAATGTTGAACGCAGTTATTCTCGTTAGCCACCGGCGTCCTTGAAATAGTCAACCGACGCTGGTGCTTGGATTCATGCGCAGCTTGAAGAAAATTGCTTCCAAAACAGATGTAATTACTTCCGTCCAAGAGGTATTGCGATTCTCGATCGACAAATAACCAATTCTGGATTGTCCGGATGATTCCAGAATGAATGACGAGATCTCGCAGCTACTTGGGCTGTTTTCTTTTCAAAATGCCTACGCTAAATGGTGGAATCATCTGGCTTAGAGCATAGCAAAAAATCTCATTACTCCAAAGCTCGTTGACCAGTTCAATCATGTAACGAGTAAACTGTGACCAAAGTATGAATCAGTTCAATCTTGGGGTCACTCGTTTCTTCAAAGTCACCAGGTTCCAAACCCTGTCCACCTGATTCTACAGTTGGATCCATCCGGAAATTGATAAAATTGGACTCGGTACCAGATTGCCACTCGTTCTATTTTGAGAAATTCGAATTTCCAATAGCCACGTACGAAATATTTGAGTTATTGCTTGTCCAGATGAATCCGACCAAAAGGATGATAAGATCCAATTACTTTGACTGTTTATTGCCCGAGGCAACCTTCATCATAGGTGGAATCATCTGTCCAGGCAAAGTGTATAATTGCACATGCTGGATATTTCGAAGGTAGTCTCGTAAAAGAGATGCGAATGAATCCAAGCACCATCAACACTTGACTATTTCAAGGAGGCTGGTGGCTCACAGAAGTTACTGCGCTCAACAAAGGATCCATCTGGTGTTGCCGTTCTAATGTGGCTGTCTTGATCACGAAACTACCGCCAAAATAGCACAACACGATAAATTTCACACCGTGCCTGGAGAGACGAATCCACCTATGATGGACACCGTCTCGGGCAATAAACGGTAAACGCGATTGCATCTTATCATCTGTTGCGTTGGATTCATCTGGAAAAGCAATAAATTGAATTCTCCATCCGTGGCTATTGGAAATTCGAATTTTTTTAAATGGAACGAGTAGTAATCTGGTATAGAGCTTAATTTTATCAATTTCCGGATGGATCCAATTGTAGAAGAAGGTGGACAGGGTTGGGAACCTGGTGACTATCAAGAAAACATCTACCAAAAGGTTAGACTCATTGATTATTGGTCAAAGGTAACTCGTTCGATAGATTTAACCGGTCCACGAACTTTGGAGATGTGAAATTTTTCACGATACCCCGAGCCAGATGATTCCATCAATTGGCGTAGATATTTTGAAAAGGAAACAGCCCAAGTAGCTGCAGGATTCCATCATTCATGCTGGATTCATCCGGACAATCGAGAATTCGATAGTTCTTTATTATTCGATGAAAATCGCAATATCTCTGGGACGGAAGTAATTCCATCTGATCTGGAAGGAATGTTCTTCAAGTTCCGCATGAATCCAAGCACCAGCGTCAGTTGACTATTTCAAGGAAGCTGATGGCTTTGAGGTTCAACTGCGCTCAACATTGGATTTACTTGGTTTTCCCTTCAAAATGATGGTCTCTTTTACAAGACTACCTTCGAAATTGCCAGCATGTGCAATTTTTTACTTTGCCTGGACAGATGATTCCACCTATGATGGACGTTGCTTTGAGCAATGAACAGTCAAAGTAATTGGATCTTATCATCCGTTTGGTTGGATTCATCTGGACAAGCAATAACTCAAATATTTCATACGTGGCTATTGGAAATTCGAATTTTTCTAAAATAGAACGAGTGGCAATCTGGTATAGAGTTCAATTTTATCGATTTCCGGATGAATCCAATTGTAGAAGAAGGTGGACAGGGTTGGGAACCTGGTGATTATCAAGAAACCATCTACCAAAAAGTTGGACTCATTAATTTTTTGGTCAAAGTTAACTCGTTCGATAGATTTAACCGGTCCACGAACTTTGGAGATGTGAAATTTTTCACGATACCCTGAGCCAGATGATTCCATCAATTGGCGTAGATCTTTTGAAAAGGGGACAGCCCAAGTAGCTGCGGGAGTCCATCATTCATGTTGGATTCATCCGCACAATCGAGAATTCGATAGTTGTTCATTTGACGATGAAAATCGCAATATCTCTGGGACGGAAGTAATTCCATCTGATCTGGAAGGAATGTTCTTCAAGTTCCGCATGAATCCAAGCACCAGCGTCAGTTGACTATTTCAAGGAAGCTGATGGCTTTGAGGTTCAACTGCGCTCAACATTGGATTTACTTGGTTTTCCCTTCAAAATGATGGTCTCTTTTACAAGACTACCTTCGAAATTGCCAGCATGTGCAATTTTTTACTTTGCCTGGACAGATGATTCCACCTATGATGGACGTTGCTTTGAGCAATGAACAGTCAAAGTAATTGGATCTTATCATCCGTTTGGTTGGATTCATCTGGACAAGCAATAACTCAAATATTTCATACGTGGCTATTGGAAATTCGAATTTTTCAAAAATAGAACGAGTGGCAATCTGGTATAGAGTTCAATTTTATCGATTTCCGGATGAATCCAATTGTAGAAGAAGGTGGACAGGGTTGGGAACCTGGTGATTATCAAGAAACCATCTACCAAAAAGTTGGACTCATTAATTTTTTGGTCAAAGTTAACTCGTTCGATAGATTTAACTGGTCCACGAACTTTGGAGATGTGAAATTTTTCACGATACCCTGAGCCAGATGATTCCATCAATTGGCGTAGATCTTTTGAAAAGGGGACAGCCCAAGAAGCTGCGGGAGTCCATCATTCATGCTGGATTCATCCGCACAATCGAGAATTCGATAGTTGTTCATTTGACGATGAAAATCGCAATATCTCTGGGACGGAAGTAATTCCATCTGATCTGGAAGGAATGTTCTTCAAGTTCCGCATGAATCCAAGCACCAGCGTCAGTTGACTATTTCAAGGAAGCTGATGGCTTTGAGGTTCAACTGCGCTCAACATTGGATTTACTTGGTTTTCCCTTCAAAATGATGGTCTCTTTTACAAGACTACCTTCGAAATTGCCAGCATGTGCAATTTTTTACTTTGCCTGGACAGATGATTCCACCTATGATGGACGTTGCTTTGAGCAATGAACAGTCAAAGTAATTGGATCTTATCATCCGTTTGGTTGGATTCATCTGGACAAGCAATAACTCAAATATTTCATACGTGGCTATTGGAAATTCGAATTTTTCAAAAATAGAACGAGTGGCAATCTGGTATAGAGTTCAATTTTATCAATTTCCGGATGGATCCAATTGTAGAAGAAGGTGGACAGGGTTGGGAACCTGGTGACTATCAAGAAACCATCTACCAAAAGGTTGGACTCATTGATTATTGGTCAAAGGTAACTCGTTCGATAGATTTAACCGGTCCACGAACTTTGGAGATGTGAAATTTTTCACGATACCCCGAGCCAGATGATTCCATCAATTGGCGTAGATATTTTGAAAAGGAAACAGCCCAAGTAGCTGCAGGATTCCATCATTCATGCTGGATTCATCCGGACAATCGAGAATTCGATAGTTCTTTATTATTCGATGAAAATCGCAATATCTCTGGGACGGAAGTAATTCCATCTGATCTGGAAGGAATGTTCTTCAAGTTCCGCATGAATCCAAGCACCAGCGTCAGTTGACTATTTCAAGGAAGCTGATGGCTTTGAGGTTCAACTGCGCTCAACATTGGATTTACTTGGTTTTCCCTTCAAAATGATGGTCTCTTTTACAAGACTACCTTCGAAATTGCCAGCATGTGCAATTTTTTACTTTGCCTGGACAGATGATTCCACCTATGATGGACGTTGCTTTGAGCAATGAACAGTCAAAGTAATTGGATCTTATCATCCGTTTGGTTGGATTGATCTGGACAAGCAATAAATCAAATATTTCATACGTGGCTATTGGAAATTCGAATTTTTTAAAAATAGAACGAGTGGCAATCTGGTATAGAGTTCCATTTTATCGATTTCCGGATGAATCCAATTGTAGAAGAAGGTGGACAGGGTTGGGAACCTGGTGATTTTCAAGAAACCATCTACCAAAAAGTTGGACTCATTAATTTTTTGGTCAAAGTTAACTCGTTCGATAGATTTAACCGGTCCACGAACTTTGGAGATGTGAAATTTTTCACGATACCCTGAGCCAGATGATTCCATCAATTGTCGTAGATATTCTGAAAAGGAAACAGCCTAAGTAGCTGCAGGATTCCATCATTCATGCTGGATTCATCTGGACAATCGAGAATTCGATAGTTTCTTATGTGTCGATTGAGAATTGAATAGCTCGGAGATATTGTTATTCAATTTGATATCAAACTCATGTTTCATTCAATGAAATTATTTAAAAAATTCGAGAATTTTTATTTTCCATATTCATCTGTTCTTCATACATTGCAATCAATAAATATCTTTATTGTCCTATAGAACATCAAATTCCCGTATCTTTCCTCCACGCCACTTAACCCTTTGTTCCAATTTTGACCCGCCGAACGCTGCGTCAGCCTACCGCGGTCATGTCATTTCAGCGCTAGGTTATTAATTTGATGGTTAAGAATTACGCTTGACACATGAGTCTGAAACTCCTCCGAACTTCAAGAAACTTCGACAAATGACGTTGCATGGTCGGTAAAATCGCTACGTTTCGGTTTGACCAGGCATTAATGCATAGTACTGTACATTTTTCCATGGTTTTCGTTGTCTAGGTATATTTCTACATAGTTTTCGCTCTCTAGGTCGACGACTCCATCGTTTTCGTTGTCCAGGTATATTCCTCCGTGGTTTTCGATGTCCAGGTCGACCGCTCCATGGTTTTCGATGTCTAGGTCTACGGCTCCATGGTTGTCTTTGTCCAGGTATATTCCTCTATGGTTTTCGATGTCTAGGTATATTTCTGCATATTTTCCGATGTCCAAGTATATTTCTCTATGGTTTCCGATGTCTAGGTATATTTCTCCATGGTTTTCGTTGTCTATGTATTTTTCTCCATGGTTTTCGTTGTCGAGGTATATTTCTCTATGGTTTTCGATGTCTAGGTGTAGTTCTCCATGTCTTTCGCTGTCTATGTACATTTTTCCATGGTTTTCATTGTCTAGGTATATTTCTCCATAGTTTTCACTCTCTACGGCGACGACTCCATCGTTTTCATTGTCCAGGTATATTTGTCCATGGTTTTTGATGTCTAGGTATAGTTCTCCATGGTTTTCGTTGTCTATGTACATTTTTCCATGGTTTTCGTTGTCTAGGTATATTTCTACATAGTTTTCGCTCTCTAGGTCAACGACTCCATCGTTTTCGTTGTCCAGGTATATTTCTCGATGGTTTTCGATGTCCAGGTCGACGGCTCCATGGTTTTCGATGTCTAGGTCCACGGCTCCATGGTTTTTTTTGTCTAGGTATATTTTTCCATGGTTTTCGTTGTCTAGGTATATTTCTGCATAGTTTTCGATGTCGAGGTATATTTCTCCATGGTTTTTGATGTCTTGGTCCACGGCTCCATGGTTTTTGTTGTCCAGGTATATTTCTCCATGGTTTTTGATGTCTTGGTCCACGGCTCCATGGTTTTTGTTGTCCAGGTATATTTCTCCATGATTTTCGATGTCTAGGTATATTTCTGCATAGTTTCCGATGTCCAGGTATATTTCTCTATGGTTTCCGATGTCTAGGTATATTTCTCCATGGTTTTCGTTGTCTAGGTTGACGGCTCCATCGTTTTCGTTGTCCAGGTATATTCCTCTATGGTTTTCGATATCCAGGTCGACGGCTCCATGGTTTTTTTTGTCTAGGTATATTCCTCCATGGTTTTCGATGTCTAGGTATATTTCTGCATAGTTTCCAATGTCCAGGTATATTTCTCCATGGTTTTCGATGTCTAGGTATATTTGTCCATGGTTTTCGTTGTCTAGGTATATTTCTCCATGGTTTTCGTTGTCTAGGTATATTTCTCCATAGTTTTCGCTCTCTAGGTCGACGACTCCATCGTTTTCGTTGTCCAGGTATATTTCTTCGTGGTTTCCGATGACTAGGTCGACGGCTCCATAGTTTTCGATGTCTAGGACGACGGCTCCATGAGTTTCGATGTCTAGGTCCACGGCTCCATGGATTTTTTTGTCGAGGTATATTTCTCCATGGTTTTCGATTTCTAGGTATATATCTCCATAGTTTTCGCTGTCTAGGTCAACGGCTGAATGGTTTGCGATGACTTCTTTCAGGGCTCGACCAGGGTTCCCGACGGAAGGTCTTAAAGGGACCGACTCAGAGTGTTATCGCGGGGTTTCTAAGGGATCACCCGAGAGTCTTGACGGGGCTTTTTTTTAAAGGGTTGACAATAAGATCTCAGTTGAAGTTTTTATGGGATTGATCAAGAATCTTGCCGGGCCTTTTATAAAGGATCAGTCAAGAGTCTGAACGGGATATTTTAGTGGGTTGAACGGCGGTCTCGACGGAAGTTTTTCGACCCTAGAACGGTAACCTTATTTTATTTTTCCTATTCTTGTAACGTAGGGTCATGAATGACCCCAATTTTGGAAAATTCATATCTCCGGTAAAATGAAACAGAAAGGGTTCAACTTGGGCTCATTCTTTTCGTTTTTTGATGCAGAATCACGTGAGCCCGGAACAATTTTGCTCGGAGTAAAAAAATTAGTCGAAAATGCGACGGATCAATAAAAAAACGGGAGAATGAAGGAGAGGGGTGGGAGGATGAAGGGAGAAATCCCGCCAGGACTTTTTTGAGGGATTAGCCAAGAGTCTGGATGGGATTTTTTAAGGGGTTGACCAAGAATCTGAATGGGAGTTTTCAAAAGATTAATCAAGAATCTCGCCGGGATTTTTATAAGGGATTGTCCAAGAGTCTGGACGGGATTTTTTAAGGGTTAGACTAAGCGTCTCGACGCTGTTATCTCAACAGATAGGCCGAGAGTCTGGACGGGATTTTTTAAGAGGTTGATCATGTCTGTCGCTGAGAGTTTCTGAAGTGATTGACGGAAGGGGTATGGACGGAAGTTTTCTGAGGGATAAAGTAGGACCGTTACGGAGACGTTTTTCATGGGATTCCTAAAGAGTCTCACCGCGGCTTTTTTAAGAGATTTATCCAGATTCTCGTCAAGACTCATTTCAGCAGATCGACCAAAAATCCTGCCGAGACTTTTTCAAAGGGTTTGCCAAGAGTCGGGACGGGATTTTTAAAGGTGTCGACTAAGAGTCTCGACTAGGTTTTTTTAACAGATTGGCCAAGAGTCTGGACGGGATTTTTAAGGGGTCGCGACGGAATTTTTTCAAGGGATTGACTGAGGGGGTCACTTAGGTTTCTTTAAGGGATTGACCACGAGTCTCTTCGAGGTTTCCTTAAGAGATTAAACGAGAGTCTGTACGAGAGTTTTTCAAGCGATTGATCATGTCTCTTTTCGAGATATTTTAAGAGATTTACCAGCGCTGTCGACGAAAGTTATTGAAGAGATTTGTCTTCTCTCCTGAACAACCGACCAGAACGAATAATCCCCCTATTATTAAAAAAAATGTTGATGAATATCCTACTTTCCAAAAAGAAGTGAAATCCGTGGAAAAATACTTTATAAAAGTAAAAAAAAGACGCCAAGTATTAAAAAATCGCAACCTCAGTTGGAAAATAACGACTCAATTTTATTCTTGATATCACTTTGCAATGAAACACTTTTGATTTATGATATTCATGTATTTTAGTTTTTCTTCACTGCGAACAATCTTTTGACCTTTATAAATATCTTCTTAAAAATTTTCAAACTCAATTGAGACAAAAAAACATGAAATCATAGGAATTTAGCCAAGAATTCATAAATGAGTGGCAAAATTTCACAGACGAACGTGCGCCCTCGACACATTCGGTTCAAGGGTTTTCCCATTTCGGAGGATTCCAGCATGATTATCCCGAATATTATGATGACTTCATGCTAGCTAAAGATCATGAATGTACGTACAATACAATTCCACGGGGAACGAAACATAAAAAAGGGCATGTTTGCGTACAAGGGCACGCGTACACGTACACGTACTTACCGGACGAATTCACTGCAAAGATTATACAAAAACTTGGCGTGCATGGTTTTCAAAAATAATTTCGGGAAGACAAAAGATAATTAAATGTACCAGTTTAATGATCATCTCGTTTCCGTCTATGATAGAAGAATTTTCATTTTTAGATGGCATATGTCACTTTGTATTAAAGACAAACTATACGGGATAAACGACAGTATTTTCTAGTTGAATTTCGCGAAGTCTCCCCCAATTGAATATCGCCCGCTGAACCCCCGCTGCGAAGTATTCTATGCACCGAGGAAGGACAGTCCTCATCTCCGCCTCGCGCGCTTGGGCTACGACTCGTCCTGAAAACACCGCGATCGGCGTTAAATGTGCCATTTTAGGCCTAGTTCCACGACTCGAGGTTAAACGCGAGATTCAGTAACCGAACGTTGAATCTAACCGCTGCTCTAACAAGCGATTTATCGCAGTTGCGTTCCACAGTGCACTTTTAACCGGGGTTTTTGGAAACCTATATTCCATTAGAAATAACTCCAATCGAGCGCTTATTCCTTTTCAAATATCTTCGATGATTGGCTTTCTGGAATGGGACAATGTGGAAGAGATACGTTGAATATTCTTTTCGATGCTCCAGTTCATGACGTATTTGCTGCAGGACTTCAAATACATTTTCATTCGATAAGCGAAGTCGAGCGGGTAAATCGATGTCATAAAATTCATCAAAATTCGTTTTTTCACAAATTTGGTCTTCCATGTTAAAAAAATCTTTGAGTTCTGACTGAAGACGATAATAGAGCATCGATAATTCGTCTGCCTGCTATGTTTTGGCAACATTATTATTTGTGTGTCCACTCGAATTACTGTTAACCCTCCGTAAACACATAGTACAATTAGTGCACCGTCCTAGACACACATGGGTCAGGCGCCCTACTGTTTTTTTACTGTATTTTTGGACCCGTTGAGAAAATCTGAAAATTTCAGGAAAGTAGTTTTCGATATATGGGAAAAGAGCCTGCAGTGTGGGTGATGGATAAAAATTCTTTTTAATTATTGTTATATATTTAATGGTAATATATACGAAAAAGGAGAAATTAATGGCATTCGCTGAATGTGCTGGAGACCCAACACCCATATGTGTCTACTGAGGGTTAATACACATTACACAGAGAGAAACAGGAAGTTATAGGTTAAGAAATGAGATTTCGCAAGCAGCGAGCGAGCTGTCAGTTGGCACATACACATCACTCATACACACATAACCTATATATGACGGATGTTTAGCCCGTTAAACGCCCAATCTCGGCCGGTTATATTTGACCGACGAAACTGTGGCTTAAGCGTGGATTAAGGAGTTGCGGAACGCGCGTTTTTCATTAAACCCCGTTTACCAACTTCACCGAGAGTTATGGAACCGGGCCTTAGTCGTGTTCTTTAGGGTTAGAAGTGATGGAAACAGTGTAGAACTGATCCGCTCGCGCATGCGTAGACGGAGTTGTCCATCTCGCTTTTTGCTATCTACGCTTACGTGAGCGGATCAGTTCTACACTGTTTGGATCACTTCGAACTATTGTTTCTTTGTTAATCGATCACCTTGTTTTCCGTCTGTGATGAGAGAATTTTCATCTTCGGATAGCATAATTCAGTTTGTATTGAAGACGAGCTATGCTATGAGATTCGCGAACTCTCCCCCAATTGAATATCGCCCGCTGAACCCCCTGCTGCGAAGTATCCTATGCACCGAGGAAGGACAGTCAACGCCGAACGCGGTGTTAAATGTGCCACTTTGTCTCTTTGTTTCTTAATGTATCCCGTCTGTTCCCGCCCCCCTCTCAGCGGCTACCCCAGTACGGGTAAACATGGATGCGGAATTCCTTCGCCGAAATTATTTTTGAAAACCATGCACGCCAAGTTTTTGTATAATCTTTGCAGTGAATTCGTCCGGTAAGTACGTGTACGTGTACGCGTGCCCTTGTACGCAAACATGCCCTTTTTTATGTTTCGTTCCCCGTGGAATTGTATTGTACGTACATTCATGATCTTTAGCTAGCATGAAGTCATCATAATATTCGGGATAATCATGCTGGAATCCTCCGAAATGGGAAAACCCTTGAACCGAATGTGTCGAGGGCGCACGTTCGTCTGTGAAATTTTGCCACTCATTTATGAATTCTTGGCTAAATTCCTATGATTTCATGTTTTTTTGTCTCAATTGAGTTTGAAAATTTTTAAGAAGATATTTATAAAGGTCAAAAGATTGTTCGCAGTGAAGAAAAACTAAAATACATGAATATCATAAATCAAAAGTGTTTATTGTTACTCTAACCATTCCATCTCGGTTATTATCGAATTGCCTTGTTTGATTTGATTGTTGTGCCGGGTTAAAATCGCGGAACCTAACTCTTCGCGAAATGGGAGTAAAGTTTCCTTCGTTATTTTCAAAATTTGAAATTCCATTGTTTCGATTTATTGTAGTTTTTGCTAGATCTGTTAACCCGTTTTCTTCCCTTCGTGTTATTCGTGGGCGCTCGGCTCTAATATCATCGAGTGTTTGAACGCTATTTACGTTGGGAGGGCAATTTTTCGGGGCTGAAAAACGCTTTGAATTTACTTTATTTTGACAACTTTGAGTTTCTCGAAACGGGAGACTCGTGGCTTCGTTATTTTCGTCGAAGAGTTGGGAAACTTCTTCGTCTTCATTCGACGAAGGACTATTTATATTGAATCTTTCCCTTCTTCTTTCTCCCCCTTCGAACCCGTTGTCCGATTGAGGAGGGTTTGTTGTCGCGTTTCTCTCGCTCATTAAAACCAATAATTCATACATTTTATGTTAGAGGGTAAATAAGCTCGCAGGAGATTATGAATACACAGTTATAATTTTATTGTTTGAGTACACGCCGCAACGGCTATCGCAATACTGACTGCTCCAAACAACGGTAGCTCGATTTATCACTATATCACGTGATACCATTTCCCGAGATAGATATTCGGTATATTGAGCCAGCTGCTTCGTACTACCAACATTTTATCTAATTTTGTTGTTAATGTTTCAACCTTTTGTAATCTCGATTCGACTGTGTCTATCTTTTTTGACAAAATCTGTTCATTGTTGCTATTATTAACGCAATGCATTTCATTTGAGACTGGAGTCGGTCCTCTAGACCCTCGGCCCCTTGGTATTGTACCGGTTCCCCAAGCAGACGCGGAAAATCCGTTACTATTTCTATTTTCAATTACTATTGTCGAATTCGAGGTTCCCGGTAGGGTTATTTCCCCTCCTACAGCGCCTTCCGTATCATCGCGGTGGAAGCGCTCGGTAGGTAAATTGTAACTTAATAAATCTCCCCCCAAAGACGAAGGGGGTGGTTCGTTATCCCGCGGAATATTCGACAAATTATCGGGATTGCCATTATCCCTTGGGGCTTCACCTGGCACTGGGGTTGGTCCCCTTGAACCTCTTCCCCTCCCGACTGTGGTGTTTCCCCGTGCAGACGCGGCGAAAACGCCAACTGGTCTTTTTTCAAAAACTGACGTCGAATTTGTATTTCCCGATAGGGACAATTCCACTCCTACAGCGCCTTCGGTTCTATCTCGCCGTAAAGGTGAGTTGGGTAAATCGTAACTAATTGAGTTCCCCTTCTCAGATGGAATGGGGGACTGGTTAATCCGGGACATATTTAAATTTTGAATTTTTGACACTTTCTTTGGTTTTTGTACTATTATTCTTTCTCCCGACCTCGTTATTCTTTTAGGCGGGGAGCGAAACATCGATGTCATTTTTTGACATATTATTTTGACGTGATCGAAATCGGACTATGGTTTCCTATTATTCCACCAAGTATCGTTCGATTAATTTTATTTACTTTCGAAATTAAATTTGATTTCTTATAACCACGCGAAATCTAATTCGAATTCTTTTGTCAAATTTGGTTTTCTATAACCTCGCCAGATTTAACTCGTATTATTCTATCATTTGGGATTGGGAATGTATTTCCCGAAATTCAAATTTTAATTTTAAATTGAGATTTTTCCCATTTATTTTCGCGACTTACTATTCAAAGTCGGAAATTTTATTTATTTGTTACTCTATAAGAGCTCAAGCGAAATTAGGTTCGACTTGTTATTGTTTTGAAATGAGTTTATTATTCCCAAAACTCGATTTCTTTTATTATTCTCGGGACTTACTATTCAAAGTCCGAGTAATTTTATTTATTGCTCTTTAAGAGCTTCTATTTTGATTTTATTCTTCAGGACAAGTTATTATTCGCTCAAGACCAGCTATAATAAGAGAGAATGAAAAGACTTACCAAAATTCGCCGAAAATTTTCTTTTCTCGTTCGATGGATAAACACACGATGTTATTGACGATGTTCGTCGATCGCCTTATTTTGACAAATTTTGCGGCTCTACAGCCGGATTACTCGTTACTTCTTTTGATGTTTCTTCTGTTTGGAATAAGTTTCGATATTAAATTTTCGATATATTATATTTAAGGATTAAATTAACAGAAAGCTGTAGAAAGAAAGAAACAGAGAAAGACACGAAGAAAGTAAGCGGTTGACTGAGCTCACACGCACACGAGAATTGACAAAGGCGTCGCTTACGCGCACACAAGCAACGGTTATGCTGTTGTAAGGCCAAGTGTTTGTTTACGTTTCGGCCGAGCGCTCGGTCTCTACGACGCACGCTTCTTGCTGTACGAAAGAAATAAAAATTTTCTAATACCCGTGAAATATTTTCGTGTGTCGCTTTGTCGTCAGAAAATTTTCTTCGGACGCTACGAAATGAACGAATACAGAATTACAATAATTATTTTGAGATTATTCTCTAACGCAACGAAATAAATTAGTACGACACGTTACAAAAAATTTTACCATCGAACTTTTGACGAATTTTGTCAAACTCTCGCACAATTAACACGAAAAATATTATTCGGTGGAGTTATGCCTTGTCTACCTTATTTTCAAAGGAATTTTATCTTTTTATAGCAGCCCTGCCCCACGTTGGGCGCCAAATGAGACGGGATCTTTACTATTTTAAAGATTTTACCCTCACCTGACGCGGTCTGGGTCCAGAGACTGACAGGGCTCTATGAGATCTATTTGAACAGAATTTATTTGGGCGCCAGCTAATTCAATCAATATTAGCAATCGTTACTTTTATTTGAAATTCCCGAAAATCAATTAATTATCCATTAATCGGACTCTTTCACTCATAGGCGGGGAAGGCTGCGGACCCGAAATATTGTTGAGAGAGAAATGTGAGAAAGGACAGTTTCGAGGAAAGAAAAAACTTGACGAGTACTTACGTTACTGCCATTCACTCAATATATTCTCTCTTCTTTAACAAGATTCGCTAACACACAATTTTGTGACAATTTGACGTAATCTTTGGATACACTTGACAAATTAATAGTATCTTTGACAATTACTAAAGAGACTCTACAGACGGAGTCTTTACATGAAATTCTATTATCTTTTGACCGAGTTTGACTAACGGAATTTTCTATATTCCGTCCCTACTGTTCAAGGTACAAATCTCAAGTAAGTCTTGAAAAATCGATACTGAGACGTTTGGGCGGCCTATCCCCTCCAAACATCGATCCCCGTTCGACCGTCGATCGACGCGTAGCGCTTCAAATTCGGCTATTACGCGCTTGGTCTAGGGCGACATCTCAAGCCCTTTACTCTCGACAAATTCGTGCCTCTAGAGCCGCGTCATTCGAAATAAATTTTGCCAAATTATCGATCGACAGACGACTGAGAATGTTCAGCCTCGGCTTCCTGTCACAATTTTATGTTATAGGTAAAAAGAGCGACATATGTATATCTATGTAGAATAATAGAATGTCGTTCCATCAAGGCATACTCGTGATGCTGCGATAAATTAATAAAAGACGGCGGTTGTTTGAAGAACTTTCCTTAACGACCAGTCTTGATTTAAATGTTAAACTGAACGGACGTGTATTTCTCTTTTCTCTGTTAAATAAATATTATTTGCACGTTTATTCCTCCCTTTGGTTGTTTAATCCCACAAATTTGGGGGCTCGTCCGGGATGAGACAGCCATAAAATCTGGGATTTAACGAATTTTCGTACAAATAAAACTTAATATCGGTGCGCGAATTTAGTAGTAGAACGAAACGTGGATTTGACGATGAAAATTTAGGCTAGACGGGCCGACCACGATCTTTAAGAAGATATAGACGATATCGGGAGTTCTACGAAAATTTTCGTGCGCGATTAACGACGATGTTAGAAAATGAGGAAGAGTTAGACTCTATGTCGGCGGATCAGCTTCGACATGAGCTCGAGATTCGCGAATTACCTTTACAAGGGGAGAGCACCGCCACGTTACGCGAGAGATTACGTGGTTTTCTCAGAAGAAATGTTGAATCTCAAAACGAGGAGACTTCGGCAAATGTTGTTGCGACTAATGACGTCGACGTTTTAAGTTACAAAGAATTGAAAGCACAGTTGCGCGCACGGGGTTTAGAGATATCGGGAAAAACCGACGTACTCCGATCAAGGCTTCGAAAAGCTTTGAATCAGAGTAAGGATCATTTGCAAAATAATGAAGAAGAAGACGTCAGTGAAAGGAGTGAAAATGACGATGATGAAGATGAAGACGTGTCAAGAAAAAATTTACGACAAAGAAGAGTACAGCAAGACGAAGTCATTGACGAGAATGACGCATATATCGACGACGGTAATCGACGGCTTCCGAGAATGGAGCATAACAGCGATCGAGAAAAAAAAGTTTTCTTTCAACCCTTAACATTCAAAGACGTTGAAGATTCTTTGGAAGTTTTCAATGGAGACGGGAAACAAAACGTTAAAAGATGGCTCACGAATTTAGAAGAAACAGCTGATCTTTGCGGATGGAGCGAGGTACATAAGGTTGTTTACGCGAAAAAACTGCTCCGAGGGTCAGCAAAACTTTTTGTGAGTTTCGAATCTTGCGCTAAATCGTGGACAGAACTAAAGAAGGCGCTCATTAACGAGTTTGGTTCAACGATGAATAGTAAACAGGTTCACAAAGATTTGAGTGCCGTAAGGAAGAAGTCCGACGAGACTTACGAAGAATACATTTATCGTGCATTAGATTTGGCGAGTCATGCAGATATTGAGCTTGAGGCAAAAATTCAGTACATTATAGATGGAGTGTATGACGAAGACGCGAACAAATCTATTTTGTATGGAGCCTCTTCAATCAAAGAACTGAGGAAAAAATTTGTGCAGTATGAGGCAATGCGGAGTAATGCGAATAAAAACAAATCGAAATTTCCTTCCAACGAAAAAACGAAGCGGTTTTCTCAAGGCCAAAACTACACGCAGAATAAACACTGCTTCAATTGTGGTGATACTCGACATCTCGGTAACAATTGTCCGAACAAATCAAAAGGTATGAGATGTTTTAATTGCGGAGAATTCGGACATATTGCTGCAAAATGTCAGAAAGAACCCAAGAGTGTGGTTTCGAAAAACACGTCTGGACCTCGATGCGATTTGACAAGTACAGGAGATAAAAAAACGTATAAAACAGTACATATCCTCAATCACGAAGTTGTTGCTGTCATCGACTCCGGAAGCGACCTGCATCTAATTCGATCGAGTAGATATGTATTGTTGGGTGCTCCAAAGCTCAATACAGAGACGATTCCTTTCAATGTGGTCGGTAAAGAAGGTGTTCGCACGTTGGGAAGTTTTTCCGCGAATGTTCGTGTCGACGAGGTGGACTTTAATTTTGTCATACACGTGGTCCCTGATCAATACCTTGGTCACGAGATTTTGTTGGGAGGAGAGTTATCAGACCAAGCAGATGTTCTTCTAAGAAGACGACAGGCGACAGTAACGAAGCCTATCGAAACCAGCGATGCTCAGACCGAAACCTATCCTATTCCGAATTTTGACGTCGCTTGGCGGGAAGTCCTGAGCATTAATGTTCCTGCTGAACCCGCTTATGATGTTTCTATTCAACACATCACTGACGATAATTTGAGAAGAAAAGTAAAAAACGTCGTCGAAGAATATCGTCCAACGAAGACTGAAGAGACAGGAATTAAAATGCATATCGTGGTTAAAGACGATATACCAATTCATCAATCTGCTCGAAGATTAGCAAAAGTCGAAAATGATTTGTCAATGAAATAATTGACAAATGGATCAAAGACGGAATTATACGACCGAGTAACTCGGAGTATTCCAGTCCCATTGTGTTAGTCAAAAAAAAGAACGGACAAACTCGACTTTGTGTGGATTATCGTCAGCTCAACAAAAAAATTGTCCGTGATCGCTATCCTCTTCCACTGATCGAGGATCAGTTAGATCGACTCCAGGACGCGTCAATATTTAGTACGTTGGATCTCAAGGATGGTTTCTTCCACGTACCTATTCACGAAGATAGCATTAAATATACGGCGTTTATTGTACCAGACGGACATTTTGAGTTCTTAAAAGTGCCCTTTGGACTCTGTAACTCTCCAGCAATTTTTCAGAAGCATATCAAAGCAGTTTTCAAGGAATTGCTGAGAGACGGCACTGTTCTGATTTATCTCGATGATATTATTATTCCCTCGAAGGATGAAGAGGAAGGCGTGGAAAAATTAATTCGAGTTCTGGACACGGCAAGACGTTTCGGGTTAATAATTAATTGGCGTAAATGTCATTTGCTCACTAATCAAGTCGAGTATCTCGGATACATCGTGGAAAACGGGAATATCAAACCTTCGAAAGAAAAGACAAATGCTGTCATTAAATTTCCGAAACCAACAAACATTAAAGGGATACAAAGTTTCTTGGGACTCACCGGATATTTTCGGAAATTCATCGCTCATTATTCGTTGATTGCCCGACCCCTTTCCCAGTTATTGAGAGATGACGTTAAATGGGAATTTGGCCCTAATGAAGAACAAGCCTTCGAGCAATTGAAGCTGGAGTTATCTCGAGGTCCCATTTTAAAGTTATATCGGGTTGGAGCAGAAACGGAGTTGCACACAGATGCGTGCAAATATGGTTTGGGAGCAATATTGTTTCAGAAAGACTCTGAAGACGGTCTTTTTCATCCGATTTATTATATGAGCTGGAAAACATCGCCAGCAGAAGAAAAATATCCAAGCTATGAGCTAGAGATATTGGCGATCATTAAAGCTCTCGCGAAATTTCGAGTTTATCTCTTGGGAATTTCCTTCAAGATTGTCACAGATTGTCAAGCTTTCACTCTCACTATGAAGAAAAAAGATATTTGTGTTCGAATTTAGCGATGGGCTCTTGCTTTGGAAGAATTCCAGTATTCCATTGAACATCGTCCAGGAACGTCGATGAAGCATGCAGACGCTCTTAGTCGTAACCCTGTCTCCGTATTGTGCGTCGAGGCTGCGGAGGGCACGCTTATCGCACAAATTCAGAGGGCTCAACAAGAAGATTGCGAACTTAACAAAATAATTGAAGAAACGCGTCGCGGTTCGACGAAGGATTTTTCGATTAAAAAAAATATTTTGTATCGAGAATGCGACGGTGACTCTCTTCTCGTTGTGCCGAAGAGTTTGCAGCATGACGTTATTCGTCAAGCACACGACAGAGGTCATTTTAGTTGGCAAAAAACGGAACACCTGATCAAGCGAGACTTTTGGTTCAAGAAAATGCGTCCAAAAGTGCAAAAATTGATTCACAATTGTGTGAAATGTATCCTTGCAGATCGAAAACAAGGTAAAGCTGAGGGATTACTACAGCCAATCTACAAAGGCGATGCGCCTTTTGATACATACCATATAGACCATGTGGGACCTATTCCCTCAACTAAGAAAAACTACAAGCATCTGTTTGTGGTTGTCGATGCTTTTACAAAATTTATTTGGCTTTATCCTACAAAGTCGACCACTACAGAAGAGGTAATCACTCGATTAAAAAAACAGGCCGAAACGTTTGGCAACCCCAGGCGAATAATTTCGGATAGAGGCACCGCGTTCACGTCGAATGCTTTCTCGGAGTATTGCACCGATCAACAAATTCAGCATGTGCTAATTACCACAGGAGTACCTCGTGGAAATGGGCAAGTGGAACGAATTAATCGAATTGTAATTTCCATTCTTACGAAATTGTCTCTGTCTAAACCCGAAGAATGGTATAAACACGTCGGTGTTACACAGTAGTACATCAACTCTTCGTACAATAGAACCATAGGTACTACTCCTTTTGAATTGCTAGTTGGAAGAGCTATGCAATTAAAAAACGATACACAATTTCGAGAGATAATTGAAAAAGAGATCGTCGCACTTTTTCAACAAGAACGTTTGAAGCTACGGGATGAAGCACGGAAAAACATAAGCAAAATTCAAGAAGAGAACAAGAAAACGTATAACCGGAAACGAAAAGTCGCTAAATCTTATCAAATCGGCGATTTCGTCGCAATCAAGCGTACTCAATTCGGTCCAGGTTTAAAATTCCATCCAAAATTCCTGGGGCCGTATAAAATTATTTCGATTCTTCCAAATGATCGTTATCAAGTCGCTAAGTTTGGAGAGCACGAGGGGCCAAATAAGACAAATTCAGTAGCTGATCAGATGAAACCTTGGCCACCTCGCCAAGATTTTGAAATTGTCTCCAGCGATTCTAGCGATGAAGATTAAATTTCTTTTCGGCGGCCTCGAGGACGATGCCGTTTTGCAGAATGGCCGAGTGTAGAATAATAGAATGTCGTTCCATCAAGGCATACTCGTGATGCTGCGATAGATTAATAAAAGACGGCGGTTGTTTGAAGAACTTTCCTTAACGACCAGTCTTGATTTAAATGTTAAACTGAACGGACGTGTATTTCTCTTTTCTCTGTTAAATAAATATTATTTGCACGTTTATTCCTCCCTTTGGTTGTTTAATCCCACATCTATATATGAACGTTAGTAGGCATGTGCAACTTGCACCACTCCATATTTTTTTTTTTTTTTTGTTTTTTTTTTGTGTGTGTGTGTATGTTAGTGATTATGTCCTTTTCGTTCAGTGGTGGGGGTTTCTTCCAGATTTTCTTTTTGGAGGAGGACCTCTTCAATATCTGTTGAGACTCCTTCGAGTAAGCATCCCGAAGCTCTCGAAATTTTATTTCTTTCATAAAAGAATTCCGACGAATTTTAATTTGTTAAAACAACAACAAAAAAAATAATCATGGCGAAACGTCAGCACTTTTCGTGGTGTTATGTAAGTATCGTTTGTTTCGTTATTAGTTTTTTTTTTTTTATTTTTATTTTTTTTTATTTTTTATTTTTTTATATATTGTGACGTAACATTTTGTCACGTCACTCGCACGAATGCCTGTCGACCAGTGGACCGCGTTTTCGGTCCAATTTTCGGTCGCCACTCGTCGAGACAACGGACAGGGCATTTGCGGAGACTCAAAGCGTCGTAAATATTACTATTTTTGTATTGTTATTTTATTTGATACGACGTTATTTTATTGAATTGTACACGAGCCCAGCCGATCATCGAAATACCTTCGCGAGCTTAAAGAAATTATCGCGAATTACCGAGATCGATCATTTAGTTTATTTTGTTATTTGTAATTGTTCGAGATTTCCTTAGTTGGCTGGAGAATACCGAGAAACCTGAGACGCGATATTACCTTCCTAACCATTGCCTTTTGTGTTGTTGCGTTTCTCGTGCGCTCACTCCGACGCGGGTTTCTCGCGAGGGAAAACATTTTGCCTTGTGCCTTGCTTTGCCGCCCCGTTTCTCTCAAGGCTTTCGCCCCCGTTAGGTGTTCCAGTCGCAATCATCGTGGCTGCTGGTGGACGTTCGGAGGCACACGCTGGTTCCGTGGCCATTCGTTGATGCCCCCGTGGCCTCCTCGCCGAAGCAACCGGGTAGTTGCACCGTCCACAGCCGTACCCTCGGGTGCCACGGTCCGCTAACCCCGGCGCCTCGTCTTAGCGGGATTCGGGAAAAGTCTTGGGGCGGAGGTGCTGTTTTGCCTATGTCGGCGTGTGGGTCCACCGCGGCTCGCTTGGTCGGCGAGCCGCGAGGGAGGCCTCCCCTCCTCCCCGTCAGGGACGTCGCCCGGATCCCCAGAGGAAGCGTATCCGAGGCACGGCTCAGCAGAACGTGAGGGGACGATTTCCGAAGGAGAGACGGTCAGCGGTAAGGTAGAGGCGAGTTCGTAATTTTCGAGTCGCGTATCGTCGATTCTGCAATCGGCGGTACGCGCCATTCAATTTGCCGCGGAATATCACGTGGCCCGGCAACAGCCTAGTTCGCGCCTAGAGCGTGCTAGCGCTGCCTCGCGTGAGACTTGTTGCGGTGGTGGGGACAGCGCGAGAATCGGGAACAACGAGATTTGCGAATTCCTTTGCAAATCAGTCTTCGACAAGTGCCTGTCCGGAGTGATGACACCTTCCTCGACCGACTTCCGTTGCCTTGCTGCTTTTTGCCTTTTGCTTTTGCTGCCTTGGTTGCTGTCGTCACCTGGACCACGAGTTTCTCGGTAAGCCCGTTCCGTTCTCTCCCTTTACCCGATTGTTTTATTCGGCGTTTATATTGTATTGCAGTCCCCGGAATGGCGAAATTTGTCGGCTATTCCGGGAGATTATTTCGTTAGGGTTTTTGCGTTCGCGGGAAGAGCAGGTTGACATTTTCGGGCTTGACCAGCTATCCGTCCTTGGCTTTTCCCCCGTTCATTCGAGTCATTTCGTGGCCGAATAAAACAGGGCGGGTTATTAAGTGATGGCGTCTCGAATAATTTAATTTCGTTTTGTCGCGTCTCGTATATTTTTCGAGAGCATTGTTGCATTATTTTAGAGTCATGTATCGCGTTAATTTGTTTCGATCTCGGTATTCCTCCTGTCGTAGAATTCTTCGAGCGACGAGAACATATATTTTCTTTCGTTGTGCTAGAGTCGCCGCTCGGAGAATTCCCTTTGTCGCGCGTGGCCTCGAGCCGGCCAGCGCGCAAGCGTTTGTATTCGTGCCATCTCTCTCGCTCGCGCGTCGTGGCTACGAACGCTACGGCGAGGCGTAGAGCCTATTGTTCGCGAACGTATCTGTCGATATTTCGGTGATTCGAGCTCGGTTTCGCATTTATTTTATCTTTGCACGTGTCGTGCCTTTTCGAGTCTTATTTTGAGCTTTAGTAATTATTTCGAGTCAGTTCACGTCCCGACTGACGATGTGTAATTTTGCCTTATTGCGCCTCTACTTTCGCTGTGCTTCTTTTGCCTTACGAGACCCTGCGTTATCTCAGCATTGCCTCGTGTTTAGGGCCGATTACCTTTTGCCTGTCGTCGTTGTTCTGAGCTGCTACCTTCGCCATGGCGATCTGTGAGTTTGATGACGTCTTACCTTTGCTTTACCTTGCGCGCTTTCTTGGCACGGCGTCACAAACACAGCAGTCGCCTGGCCACAGTCAGAATAGCGCTCGACATTAGCTACCTTCATTACCACTTGGCAATGCGTGAGACATTTTCGAGATCATTTTTGAGATCGGTGGTTTGGCGGCGGTTACCTTGCCGTATCTTTTTGGGCGTTGCGCCGCCGACCTTCCGACCGCCATGCTGCAGTTCCGACGCCATCTTTTGTCTTTGCTTAATTCCGTCCATCGTCAGACGGAGACCTTACACCCTGGTAGTGCTCGCGCAATTTTATTATTTCTTTTGTAACGGGCCGGCGATACGCCGCCCTGATTTTCTGTTCCCTCTTCTCTTGTAATATTGCCGATAAATAATATTAAAATAAATGCCCTTGTTAACCTTTCATTTTGCCGTCTAGAGTCAATTATTTCGTTTTGTTTCACTTTATCCCGCTGTTGCCCTTTCCCCAAAAGAATCACCCCCTCTACCCTTTAGTATCTCAGTTTGGAGCTGAGTGGCCGGACCGCCTCGGTCATGATCGTCTTTCGTGCATCCCGGCCAAATTCGATGCGCGAGGGTGGGCGAATCAGAAGTCGGCCTTGGCCGGCGGTACGTTGTACCTGGCGCCCTGTCCACTCTCGCGGCCGAGGGATCGCACGAGGGGCGATATGAGCCGAGAAGGGACGAGGTGGACCCCTCCGGGAAAATCTACGTTACAATATATACGTATATATATCTAATCCAATTATTTGTTATTATATATATTTTTCCTCTTTTTTTTCAGCGCGGAAATGTGATCAAAATTTCTGACATGAAAAGACGTCGGATGGACCGGCGATTAATTCGAGATGGGGTCGAGTGGATGGAGGCTGTATTGGGGTTCGACGCGTTCGGTATCCGATGGATGTTGGAGGGTCGCTGGGGCCAGGAGCATCCCGACACGGATTGGGATCATCCGGCCTGGTCGTCAAACAATCCGGAATTTGCGGCATATGATCAGGACTGATCGATTTTTCTTATTGTTTTGTATAAGAAAAGAGGGAGAGAGAAAATTGTGTGATGTATGTGGCGGTTTTGTGCTCCTTTCGTGAGGGAAGGAGCGAATAAAAAAAAAATTGTAATTTCAGAAAAAAAAATTTTGATTTCTAAATTTCTTCCCGCTTTTTTTTTCAATATCGAATTAATAATTTTAAAAAGAAAGAAAAGAGAGAAAAAAAAAATTTACAGAACTTATCTATTTTTATTATGTTTATTATGAATTTTTTTTTTTTTTTTTTTTTTTTTTTTTTTTACATATATATTATCATATATATATTATTTTTCTTTGTTAGGGAATTTGAAACTATTTCGAATAATTATTTTATATTGAACAATTCAACTTCTTAATTGTTTTATCATTTATTTATTCTGATCGCGACGTTGGGGTTTTTTTTTTTTGTTTGTTATTTATTTTTTTTTATATTCGTTATTTAGATTTGGCGTCAAATATAATGCGTGGTAGCCCGTAAGGAAAGTAGTATTTCTATGTGATTAGGTGGAATATCGGTGAGCAGTCTTTCCGCTACTTGTCCTTCTACAGCCAGACCTCGTGCAAGCAATATGCGTTTGATATCTAAACTTGTGGGCTTGTCTTGTAATCTTACCCGCAGTGACATGGATTCACCATGTCGACGACAGTAGATTCCTTTCATTTTTAGAGGTCGTTTTGCCAAAATATCGTTTAGGAAATACGATTCGCTATCTGGCCATGGACCTTCGGTTTTAGGCTCTGTGTTTTCTAGGTGGACCCTAATTGCTAAACCAGCCCCTCTGATAATTTGTGGAGGTAGAGATCTTAGATCGTAAGCGTTTACTACCAGAATTCCTCCGAGATCGACAAGTTCTATCGTTGCGAAACCGTTTGCCGTTTGTAGAATATTCGCCCTCAACCAGGTTTCAGTTATTTTAATAGCGCAACTCCCGATTTCTATTGGCTGTAGGAGTCCCATTTCAAAAATAGGGTATTCTTTAAGGTATTTTTCTATGATTTTGCTATACTTTTCTAGTCGATGGAGGTAGGCTTTCTTTATGACGTAGAAGTGAGATGGGGTGTATACCGTTCCTGTGTATACCACGTAGTTTTTTCCCAGACGGTTGAGTGGAGATTTTGTCGGAATTAGAGTGGTCATGGTGAGCTGTGGGAATATTACTAGTGAGAATAGTTATGTTCGTGTGTCTCGTATAAGTCCATGCAAGAGCGAAAAAGAGAAAGAAGGGGAAGAGAGAGAAAGAGAAAAAAAATTTCGTTAGAGCTAGTATTTCTTTTTCCCGAAAAATTGTTCTACAAGTGCGTCCCAATGTTCATCTCTTCCTTCACGTATTAAGGGAGGCAAACCGAATAGAGCCCGCAGGTCAAAGATGTCCCCGTTTGTCGGCAGACATTTACTACGTTCGTCTTCTTCCCAAACTCGCATGAGGTTGTCTCTTAGACGTCGCCTCGCGCGGCGTACTCCGACAGCATGGGCAATAAATTGTCTCAAGTACCTTCCTCGCCATGGTGCCGTTTTTCTCGGCGCGGTTTTTATGCTGATAACTATGTTTTGAGTGAGGTCTTCGAATACCGCGCAGTCCCCAGTTGAATAAAAAGTCATGTTGGGCGATGTCTGGACAATAATGAATATTCCTTTATTAGTATTTTTTGTTTTCCCACTCTATTGTTACGGCTTGACCTAATTCGATTACTTTTCTGTGGAGTAAGTATGCTAATTTGCAGTCATCACATTTGTATGGAGATCTTCGTTTAAATATTTCGACATTACAAGAGGAGCAACGAGTTATATGATTTGTGCCTGGGGATAATTGATGTTTACCCTTCATTTCGAAAGTTACGACGTTTTCGAGTTTAGTTATTATATTATTGCAAATTTCGCAGTAAAGTTTATCGAAAGCTTCGTTGACCCATGGGAGCGATCTTGTAACTACCTTGAGACATTTTGAATTAATAAAATTTTTATAAAATTTATGCTTGTCGCCTGCTATTCTTATTCCGGGAATATCATATATGCGTTCCCAAGTTTCCCTTTCTTTCATTTCTTCGAGTACTTCCGAGGGGATTTTCATGCTTATTAGTTGGAAGAAAAGAAAAAAAGAGAAATTCTGATTTTGTTAGTAAATAAAAAAAATGTTGTGGTTTTTACCTTTATTTAGATAGAGTGGTTGGAAATGGTAATCGGTTAGGTCAACGTGATGTACAAACTCCGCGTAAGAATTTAAATCGAAATTCTGATTATTAAATTGTAACTAATCACAAAAGTACGACTCACTATTCGAATTATTTTCAAGAGAATTATTTCGATTTGTCAGAGTTACGTTCTGAAGGATTTTGACGAGACTGTTTGTCTAATTAATTTTTCGTCAGCTTATATAGTTTCATCTTGGGTGTTTGGTGGGGATTTTGATAGACTAGACGAAATTTTGAAAAGGGGTTTTCATCTTCGTCAACATTTGGAGTAAATGGACCAGTTTTCTCCTCCATCCCTGGGTGGAGTTTTCTTGTGCACGTGCAGTTATGCATGCGTTAGAAGCACGCGATTGGACTAACGCGTATCTTTATAGTCTTTTTTCTATTCGCTTTTAATTTTTGGTCGCAGCAGGGTTTTCTTTTCAAATTTTTATTACCAGAGTGCGAAGACCTCCTCTTAACGGAGTGACGATTCGTTAGTCCTGGCCTTATATGGTTTGAGCTTATCTAAATGATTCAATATTCGTTTTCCGTTGGTCGTTTCTAAGATGGCGTTATGTTTATCCAACACTTCAGAAATTTGGTATGGTCCAACATAGCAACTGTCGAATTTACCCTTCTTGGGTTCTTTGACCGCGTATACCATGTCGCCTGGTTTGAAATCTTCAGAATGCACCCTTTTGTCGTAATAGCGTTTTGAACGGTGTTTCGACCTGATAAGTGACTTCGAAGCGAGTTGCCTCATCTCGTCGAGTCGGGATGTGAGATCGCATAAGTAGTCGCCATACGTTATGGTTTCTTCAGGGGGAGGAAACGAGCTAGGAGTTCGAGCCGGTCTCCCATATATTAATTCGAAAGGCGTGAACTTTGTGGATTCGTGAACTCATGTATTATAAGAGAACATAGCGAAAGAAACAAGTTTGTCCCAATCTTCGTATTTGTCAACGTAATGTTTTATAAATTCCGCTAGAACAATATGACGTCGTTCAAGTGATCCGTTTGTCTGACAAGGAAACGTTTTCAAGTGTCCCCCTCCGATTTCGATGAAACTCTGGTATGTTATAGAGGGTTAAAATCGATGACATACGTATTTTTTTTTTATCGGCCCAAACTCATTTTAAAGGGGTGAAACACCCCTCCAAAGTTGACCACCTCCAAAGATGATTTTTCTGTTTTGCATACAAGGAGGGGATTTTGATAACTAATAATGATAGTAATAAATACCTTGTCAAAAGTGATGAAAAACAGACTTCGAATATTCTCAAGAACTCTTTATTTTAGGGGTTAACTTGTATATACAAAGTTCATTTTTTACATTAGAAACAAGATGTTCATCGGGGCTCAATGAATCCAACAGCACTGTGAAGAGCATGCAAGAATACAGAATACGTGCTTTCGATTTTTTCCCAAAAACTGAATTCTTATCAACTTTTTTCCCAATATTGCGGATTATACTCCATGTCTCGTTCTCGATGATATATAATTGTAGTCATGCTTGTCATGCCTAATTCACAACGTTTAGCGCCATTTTTCAAAAAAGAAGGGGCTAGGGAAGTAGGTGTCACTACTGGTGTCACAGACCTAACCCCATATTGTTTCGTTGTGCCGAAACACGAACACGTTTTTTCGCCTTGATTATCCAAAGTGAAATATAACAAAAAGATACAAACAAAATACAATATGCCAGATAAGAAGAAGAGAAGGAGACGATCCCGATCCCGATCAAGAACAAGATCAAGGGATAGCGGAAGAAACGACGACATCAAGAAATTACAAGAACAAGTGGATAACCTAACAAAGGTTATCCAAACGCTAACACGTGTTCCAGACGAACGAAGTGTTGCGGTAAAGATTATTAATAATCCAGAGATTGTTTCAATTGGTAAGTTAAAACTCCATGCGAGTTCAATTGTTTATTTGAGACGGTGTACAAAAAAAAAAAAAAAAAAAAAAAAAAAAAAAAAAAAAAATCTCATTTTTCCACACGAAAAATGAGAATCAAATTCCAGACGAATTTGATGAACGAATTCCTCTCAAAATATCTCATTTTTCCACACGAGAAATGAGAATCAGATTTCATACAAATCTGATAATCGTGGATCGGTTCAACGAGAACCTACGATCTCGCAAAACACAATGAGTGCTACCTTGTCCTATATCCTTATCGCTACCATACAGGTGACGACAAAAATAAGGAGAATGAGGCTCCGGAAGAGTCTTCGAGGGCTAACGAGGACAAGGAAACCCAAGCTGCGAAGGAGAATTTTGGTGCAGAACAGGAGACTGCGAAGACTGGGTCTTCGACAACTGCGAACAGCGAGGGAAAAAATCCTGAAGAAGTCTGCGAAGACTTGGTGATGAGAGAGAATGTGTTGAAAGCCCTCGGAGTAGACTTAAGTGGGTCAAAATTTAAGGAAGTAAAATATCACGAGGAGCTTAAAAACACATGGTCACAATGGACCAAACGAGGCCTTCCGGAGAAAAATAAAAAAGAAATTTTAGAGTCGTACAACCGGAAAACTGATCTCTATCTGGAAGCACCCAAAATAAATCCCGAAATAATCCGGATATTGTCAGATATCGCGAAAAAAAGAGATGAACATTTTGTAGATACACAAAATTGCGTAGGTACAGCCTTAGCTGCCTTAGGCGCAGCAGTATCGATGCTCATCGATCCTCCGGAAAATGGACTGGACGAAGAAATTTTCACAAATCTTTTAAGCCACGCTGGTCAAATGTTAACCGATGTTTTCTATCAACAGACCGTTGCGCGAAAATCTTTTATCACACCACAACTCAGCAAAAGCATAAAACCAACGGTAGATGCAATGGTATCAGATGAGTGGCTGTACGGTAACAATTTGAAAGATAAAGTGAAAGAGGCAAAAGAGATTGAGAAGGCTTGTGATGAAATAAAAGAAAAGCCTCAAACTAAAACTAATCTACCATTTCGAAGTCAGGGAAACTCGAAATACCCACTCCCGAACAATACGCGAGTGGGTCATCGTCATCAACCGAAACGCAAAGTTTTTCCCTTCAAAAAGAAACAGAACTATCAACCTTCCCAGTCTGCAGCGAAACAGACAATGCAAATGACGAACCAATCTTCATCGAAGAAATAGTCAAGGTAGATAAAATTGCAGGACGTTTAAAATTATTTATCGATAAATGGGAACAAATTACCACTGATAAATATATTTTGAATTATGTTAAGGGCTACCGCATCCCTTTCACAGAACAACCAGTTCAAGACAGAGTAATGCAAAAAACATTTAAAAAAGGGGAAAAAATACTCTTACGATTCGAAATTGATAAATTATTAAATAAAGGTGCGATAGAAGAATGCAGCCATAGCGAAAATGAGTTTATTTCTCCGTATTTCCTCGTTCCAAAACCTGACGGTACTAATCGCTTTATCTTTAACTTGAAAAAATTGAATCAATTCATTCAACCACCACATTTTAAACTAGAAGATATGAGATCTGTACTAAACTTGGTATCCAGGAACGATTTTATGGTTTCCGTAGATTTGAAGGACGCATATTACGTTGTGCCAATTCATCACGGACACAGGAAATTTTTGCGCTTCATCTTCGAAGAGAAACTATTTCAGTTTACTTGTTTACCTTTCGGCTTATGCACGAGTCCATATATCTTTACTAAAATATTGAAACCTGTTGTAAACAAACTGAGATCGAAAGGAATGTTATCGATAGTTTATGTCGATGATTTTCTAATTACAGAAAACTCAAAGGCTGTGTGCAGGAAAAAAGCGCAACAAGCTGTAAAAATTCTGCAACGCTTAGGTTTCATTATAAATTTTGAAAAGAGTGTATTACAACCAAGCCAAAATTGTAAATATTTAGGTTTTGTAATTGACTCTGTAAACTATACTTTAGGACTTCCAGACAAAAAGAAGAAACAAATTGTTGAATTTTCGAGTAAGTGGAAAGACGGAGAGAGTTACAGAATCCGTGAATTTGCAGAATTTTTAGGCGTGTTGACGGCTGCCTGCCCAGCAGTAGCCTACGGTTTTATTCATTGTAAGCGACTAGAGAGGGAAAAATTTCTAGCCCTCAAATTTAATGGTGGAAATTATGACGCAAAAATTCCAATAAATCCAAAGATGATTGAGGACTTTGAGTGGTGGAAAACAAATGCAGCTATTGGCATTAAGGTAATCCTGTCGCGAGGCCGCAATCCAAGGGATTTTCAAATTTTTTTTTTTAGCTGTAGTTAATATTCAAATGATTATTCCTGTAAAATTTCAGGGTCGGTTATCGACCTAATTACGGAGAAAAAAATTATTAAAAATGCGTATTTTTGCAAAGGAATTCGGAGACAGCATAGGAAAACCCAACTTCCGGTTGCTGCAAAAATGTTTATATTAGTCAAAATCCGTCAGATTCCTGAAAAAAATCAGATTCGAGTACTTAAAACGTCTATGAATCGAATGAGTTCATAAAAAAATATGCTTATCGGCTTATGTTTTATGTAATTTCAAGTTAAAACTCGATCTTCCGGTCCGGTATTGGATGAGTCTCGCTACGATAAAAAGACGTGGCAGCAAGGCAAAACAGCTGATTGTAACCCTAACCTCATCTCACTCCTTTGAATTTCTACATGTATAATTTTTAACCCTACTTTCAAACTGTCTAGTAGCTGTGTCTTATCGACAGTTAATTTTTATTTTTATTATAAAAATGAAAAAAGGGAGTGAATTGAATGCTAATTTTGTTATTATTTAAACTTCAAATTTCCTATTTTTTACGATTCCAGCTCACAATAAAATCGAGTATTTCTGGGAAGGGTCGGGGAAAAAATCATAGCGGCATAACAAAATTCGCTGTCAAATTATTTATTGTTAGTACAATTTTCTTTATTTGATATTAATTGAAGTTCCGTAATCACTTTTTCAATAATTTTTTTGGTTTTTGTTACTCGTGGGCCATTGCCAATGTCTTCTGCCAGTAAAAGTTGTACACCCTCGGCTCCGTTGTCATTGAAAGTTTTTTGTAATATTTCGAAGGATATTCCGGCGACCGCTATTTTTGTTAGCATACCCTTGCTAATTCCATTCCTCAAACACTCCAATGACTCTCTTCTTTGATGCACCTCGTTTTTAGTGTTGAGGCCGTCAACAATTGTTCGCACGCTCTTTGTTTTGGCTTTGACGATGTTTTCCTTGACTCCGAGAATGATGACAAGCTTCGATAAAACACGTACATCCTGTACAGCATTATGGGCATCTTCAGTGGCTTCTGTACCAATGTACTCAAGTGCGAGCTGAACTTGAGAGAAACTCAGCTTGTTTTTTTTCCTTTCGGGCAAGTGCTCACGAAAAATTGGAAGAGTATCTGCAAATCCCATGACTACAGATCGAAACGCTTCGAGAAGTCCAATTTTTTCGAGGTTCTTCAATATTACAGGCGCATCGAATCTAAAAACAAAAAATAATCTACATCTCAATGAAGTGAAAATAGTGTAGCGGTATATTTGTTGGAAAAAGAATCGAGACTTACCGGAAGCAATTATGAGCAATCAAAATCACACCGCAGCCCGTGGATATATTTTGGAGATATTTGATGAATTTTTCAAGTCCTATCTTGCTCGGGACTGCCACGACAGGGATATTATTGAGTCTCAGGACCCCATCTAAAATTTTTAAATTGTTCACAGCACTTGCTCCCGCTGTGATTGGTTGAGTAGGCATCATGTAGATGGAAAACTCTGTTTCTTCGTGTACTGCTGCAATCTGTAGGTGAATCATTAAAGCGTACATAGCATTAGTAAAATAAACGTCATTCATTTTGTAAAGGACAAATGTGATTCACCTGACAAATATCACATGAAGACGATCTGCCAGTCGTTTCAAGATCAAAGTACACCAATTGGCATCGTTCGAAGTCCACATCATCTGAAAATATATTTCAATTCAATATTTATTAGTTGAAAATTTTAAATATCGAATTGTAGCGTAAATTTCTTTACAAAAAAAAATTCTGACCTCGTGACAAGCGCTCGCATAATATTATCGGGGTATTTGTCACAGTACAATCCGTTGAGTACGTGATGCCTTCTTTATTTGTCGTTGCAGCGTTATTTTGACTCCGTTTTACTTTTTTTTCCAATCGGTGCTTTTTGTATTTTTTCGACAACAACCGAGTGTATCGAATTTGCATTTCTCGATCTTGAGCCTCGGCGAATTTCTTTGTCACGTCTCCCTCGTTGATCGACAATTTTGACTTCACGGCGAGGATATATTTCCTGCCAAGGTTTTTCTGGCAGGCTGCAGCGTAAATTCTTGAGTGCAACGAGTCAGACCCACCGAAATAATCGTTTTTAGAATGTTTGCTGACGACTGTGTGGTTGAACGCTTCATTTGCTTGCGTTGAAGCACATGGTGCTAGTTGGTCGGCAATTTTGGCGTATCTTTCAAACAGAGCTGTTAACTTGCCGCGAATTATGGGATCAGAAAGCGGTTGACCTCGAGGAAACGATTTATGCTTATATTTTGATGGGTCTGCTTTAAAACTGCACCATTCGCCGCATTTGTCGTGTTCGCCAAATGCATGGGGTACGATGTTCAAAATTGCTGCTCGGACGGCAGTTTCATTTCCTTTGTTTGTTTTTACTGCGTATGTAAAACTGCCGCTGAAGTACTTGATGAGTTTCAAACTCAATTTCAGAGCGTACAAAGACCCGGTAACACCTTTCTTTGCGTGATTCAAATCACATTGTTTTTTTATTTCATGATGGGATTTGCGACGTACCGCAGGTAAAATCGATGAGTCGTTGTCAGTGATCAATGTATCGATTCTGACACCTTCCTCATCAAGCAAAGAATTTTCACACACCAACGCAACGGCCATTGCAGGTTCCATTGCTTTTGCCGTTCCTTGAAAATTTTTGCGACATCGATGGTCCGATGGATCATGACCTGCATCGCATAATGCACACCTTTTCGTCTTGATGTCAACGCCGATAATTTTCTTCGTGTGTACACCAATCAGAGAACAGTGACCTGTAGAGAAATCAGTAAATTACACTTCAATACTGAACTTGTAGCATAATTACTTACGAAATTTAGTACTAAAACGGTTCTTTGTACCTGATAAGCTGTTGTACGACCGGTTACTCCTTTTTTGCCATGCTGAATCGAGACTTGCAGTTAAACCTACTCTTCTATCTTGACTATAATAAAATCGTGCACATTTTAAAGAAAATAAAAGGAAATATCCGGACGAGTAGCCATAGCCAAATTAAAAAAACCAAAAATAGAGAAAGCATGCACTACAATCACTAATTAATTTGTTCGCATATATAAACGGGACCATAGGAAACCGGGACAGCAAAAACCTTCAAAACGAAAGTCAAATCTAAAAAAAATAGAACACAATTGATCGACAAAATCGCTTTCCGTTGATGTCAGCAAACAGGTCGTTTCGATAGTTGCGACGGATTATGATCATTCCGGTTCGAGAAGTGCCCTGGAATGAAATACATTTGTTATAAATCGGTGAATCAACAGTATCCTTCGTTTTTCAAGGACTGTGCAGAAAATAAGGAAAAAGCAGGGACGATAAGTCCACAAACTGATAGAAAACAATATTAAAAACAGTAATAAATTGTAGGTAAATAAATTTGGATGTTTCCACACAATCCATCAGCCATAAAGTACGCTAGAAATTTTGAAACTGGACCATTTTTCGATTATGCATGTATGAAATTTTTTATCAATGTAGACTTCTAGACAGACGGAGTCATCGGACATACAGATTTAAAAAAAGCAAGCTACCGTTGTTTCCTTTTTGTCAGAGCACAACGTAGAGCTTTTTTTCATCCTATGCAGCTCGACAAGAATGTTTCGCACACATGCAATTATTGAGTGAGTAAAGAGGCTCTGAAATGTTCACAAAAAAGTTGTTCGGAACTACTTACGTATCACTTTGTGCACTCGGTGCATCCTCCGCCTCAGAGCTTTCTCTAATCGTCAGAGTTTTCTCTTCCCGCATAACTGACCGGAAACTCTCCTCAGCCACAGCTTCGATAGCTGGATTCACCTTCCGTTCATAGCGACGAATGAAATGCGATGTCAGTGTGGGAATATTCATTACACCAAGAATTCCATTCAGCTTTGCAAGCCCTGTGCCCGTATGCGTAGTAGCTGAAAATATCATATATTCATATGATGATAAAAACAATCTATCCGAACTACTTACCGAGAGCTGACAAGACGTTCAGGTCATAAACGATGTGATTACTGTCATCTTTTTTATAACTATTTGTGTGAACTTCGAACAGTTGCGAGCACTTCATACACCGAACGGAATATACGTGAGCGAGCCCGAATTGCTGTTCTTTTTCCCGATATCGAAATGATAACGGAATTTCGCAATCCGAGCACCATAACTCCTGAGCCAGTGTCTCGATATCCACTATGCGTTGCACACTATTTTTTGAGCCGCATTTTTCTACATCCTCAGATTTTCGGCGTTTATTTTCCGCAACCAGCGTATCACTTTTTTTTTTTCTTTTCGCCGACACGAATTTTCCACGCCCATTGCCAGTCGTAGCTCGAATGCAATGCCTCGCATTTCCCGTACCGGCCATTGTTTTGACAGTTCGACGTTTTGAGGTTAAACTCGTCTGTTCGGAAGAAAGAGATGGAGGAAGAACCAACGTTGCCAAATATAAAATCGAGACGTACTACTTGAATCGTTGCACTACCTATTTTTCATTTTTATAATTAAATTTGAAAGTTTATTAGCTTAATTACGCATGGAAAATTTCAGTTATTTAAAATTATTTTTTTAGCATATCATAAAAATGTCTATTACACAAGTCTCGAGTATTAGCAGTGGTATGACTAGTGTGAAGCGACAGGATTACCTTAATCCAATCAGAAATCAGAACTTTTGTATTGAAATATTTTCGGATGCCTCTATGACAGGCTGGGGTTCTTATTGCAACAAAAAATACGCTTCAGGTTTCTGGAACAAGGAAGAAAGAAAGAAACACATTAACTTTCTTGAATTACTCGCTGCCTTTTTTGCCTTAAAGTCTTTTGCTTCAGAATTGACAGACTGTGAAGTTTTATTACGAATAGACAACAATACAGCGATTGCGTATATAAATAGAGCCGGAGGCGTACAATACCCTCATCTTAGTGAACTCTCCCGAAAGATTTGGGAATGGTGCGAAAGGAGGAAAATGTGGCTCAAGGCTTCTTACATTAGTTCAGCGGAAAATGTAGATGCAGACAAAGCATCGCGAGAGTCAAATATCGATGGCGAATGGGGATTATCACAATTCGCATTCGAACAAATTGAAAATCAATTCGGTACGTTTTCCATCGATCTTTTTGCATCGAGGTTGAATAAAAAATGTATAAAATTTTACTCTCGTTTTCCAGACCCAGAGGCTGAGAAAGTCGACGCTTTTACGGTATCGTGGAAGCTCGAATATTTTTACGCTTTTCCCCCTTTCGCACTTATTCTAAGAGTGTTAAGAAAAATCATAAATGACGAAGCTACGGGTGTTCTTGTGGTACCAGCTTGGTATTCACAACCATGGTACCCGTTGTTTACATCTTGCTTGATAGAGCCCACGATTACATTTCATCCTAGTAATTCGCTTTTGGTTTCTCCTTGCAGAGAAAAGATTCATCCGTTATCATCCCACCTTTCCTTGGTGGTGGGAAAATTATCCGGAAAGCATTTTCGAGGAAAGGAATCGATGAAAAAGCTGTAGATATTATGATAAACTCCATTACAAAATCAACTCTCAAGCAGTACGAAAGTAGCTTGAGATTTTGGTGGAATTTTACGCAATCAAACAACATTGATATGTATCATGCAAAAACGACAGATATAATCAAGTTCTTGAATAATAGATTCGATACAAACATAGGATACAGTGCTCTTAATACCGATCGAGCAGCGATTTCTTTGATTTCCACTTATGATATAAATTCGGATGGATTAATTGGACGTTTTATGAAAGGAATCTATAAGATAAAGCCTACTAAACCAAAGTACAATTCAACTTGGGACATAACACCCGTTTTAGATTATTTAGAAAAACTTCGACCTCTGAAAGATCTGAAACTTAAGGAAGCTACTCAGAAAGTAGCGACATTATTAGCACTTACGACTGCTCAGAGACTGCAGACTTTAGCTTTGATCAAGATTAATAATATTGAAAAGAATGAAAAAGAAATACGAATAAAAATTACAGATCAAATAAAAACATCGAAACCTGGATCTTATCAACCAGAGTTGATACTACCGTTTTTCAAGGAGAGGCCGAAAATATGCGTAGCATCAATCGTTCTCGAATATATCGAAATAACGGAAAGTTTGCGAGATAAAAATAACACAAATCTTTTCATTACCACCACAAAACCCTTTGGTGCAGCATCGTCTCAAACAATCAGCCACTGGATCAAAGGGTTTCTAAAAGACGCAGGCATTGACACAAATGTGTTTTCAGCGTACAGCACGCGACATGCATCCGTTTCAGCTGCCCATAAAAGAGGAGTTGATATAGATACGATAAGACGAAGTGCCGGATGGGCACCCACATCTCAAACATTTTTTAAGTTTTATAATAAACCCATCGTAAATTCCAACGAATTGTTCGCAAAAGTAATTTTAAGTGAAAAATGATTGGCAAATCTATATAAGTTTCTATTGTATTTCATGAATAAATAACAACGAGGAAATAAAACAAGCTCAAAACGAAATTATCACGAGCTCTAAAGAACTACAATTATACCGGGTGTCCCATTTTAATCTTACACCTAACTTTTCTCGAAAAATATTGCTTGGACGAAATATTGTGTGGAACAAAACTTTCAGGGGTTGAAGGGGGACGTTCGAAAAAAAAAAATTGTGGAGCCAAAATCAAAAATAGCGGCGTTACAATGGCCAACATGTATTTTTCAAACGGTAACATAACTTTTTTTCATTGCCAAAAATTTTGTCAGCTTGGAACTTTAAACTTTTGTTCGAACATTTTTTCGATCAAGTTCATAATTTTCAAGTGGGAACATCATTTTCATTTATTTTAGAGACATGCAGCATGTACCGCATGTTTGTGCGTACGCGGAGGTGCGTGTGTGTTTTTTTTTTATTTCTATTTTATTTCACAATTTTTTTTTCCAATTAGAGGAGGAGTGCCTTTCTGCTCATAGGAACAAGCCCCGCGTAATACTAAGGCCACGCCTCCTTTTCTTCTTACCCTCGATCTCCCTACGGAACAGCCACCAGGCAATACTTCGCGAGAAAGGGGTCAGTAAGTAACTGTTCCTCCAGTGCAGGCAACCACCTGATTGCTGGTAATGTCCGGTTTTCAGCGCTGTCGTCGTGTGCCCTTAACTCCCTGCAGAAGCTTCTTGATTATTATTGCGGCGTACCAGCCGACCAATGGCGTACGAGATCTTGATCAAGAAGATCATCCCTTCAATTTCCTTATCGACATTTCTATTGTCTCTCACGAATTCGTCAACTGACTGATCAAACTCGCCAACTTTGAAAAGGCTTTCTGCTCCTTGCTCTCACCTGTGGCTTCAAATGTCCCCATAGCCAGGGTGTCCACTACTGGGGCGCTGCGACCGTTGGATAATGATGGCTGGAAGTCTGCTTCAAGGAAGTGTGTGAAGGGATTTTTGGCGCATCTTAATATTTTTCGAGAAATCGAATTTTGAAATTGAAATAATTTTTTACCATTTCTGAATAACTTTTACATCCGATTTGACTTAAATTTGGTAGAGACCTCCTTTTCGACCATAAAAGAAAGTGTGCCAAGAGATTTTTGGCGCATCTCAATATTTTTCGAAAAATCTCATTTTGAAATTTAAAAAATTCAGACTATTTGTACTAACCAGAATGCACCACGTGGAGGTTGTCTGTTCAGCATTCCTAGCCCTGATAAGGGCTGTTTGTTCGGGTGTGCGCGCGCGCGCTTGTGCGTGCGTGCGTGCGTGTGTGTGTGTGTGTGTGTGTCTGCGTGTGTGTGTGATCCTTTTCTACACATGTTCAAATATCCCTCCATTCATGTTCAAACACGCTTCAACCCTTCTCGTGAAACCGTCCACTGTGCGCAGAAGAACATCTCTCGGGATTGCACGGCAGGCAGCTCTTATGCGCTCTTTCATATTTTCTCGTGTTGTTGGAGCTTTACGGTAGACGGCATCTTTTAAGTACCCCCACAAAAAGAAATCGGGAGACGTAAGATCGGGTGACCTTGGAGGCCAATTTACAGGACCGTCTCGACCAATCCACCGTTGACCAAATGTTGCATTCAGATGATTCCGGACAACACGAGCCCAGTGAGCTGGCGCACCGTCCTGCTGGAACCACATCTGTTGACGTGTGTCCAAATTCAGATCTTCTAGCAAAAGTGGCAGTTCATTTTGCAGTAAATCGAGGTAACGCACAGTGTTCACACTTCCTTCGAAGAAATAGGGACCTATTAATTGTCCGTCAACAATACCACACCAAACGTTTAAACTCCATTGATGCTGGTGATCAATCTGTCTCAACCAATGTGGATTCCGATCGGACCAATATCGGAAGTTCCATCGGTTTACTTGAGCGCGGCTGTTGAATGTGGATTCGTCGCTGAACATAACGAAACGAAAAAAGTCTCTGGATCGCTCGATTTGTCTCAACGCCCACCGACAAAAGGTCACCCTTCGCAACGGATCAGGATTAGGAACGTCTTGGTGGAATTGTAGTCGGTACGGGTGAAGTCTTGCACCTCTCAATACTCGGTGCACTGTTGATCTGGCAAACCCCAGTCGTTCCGAGATCACTCGAACACTCAAATGAGGATCAATTGCTATCATGGCTAAAATAGCCATGTTTCGAGCCTCATGCGGGCCACCAAAATCGTAGCCATTTTGGGAACGCCGGCGGTAGCGGACCATTCGACCTGCCCTCGCTCGCCGTTCAATGGTTTGGATTGTCTGCCGTGATGGGTGACGACGACGAGGATATTCGCGTCGATACAAATTCTCGGCGCGTAAGTAATTGCCACGACATCTCCCTAAAATGAGGAGCATGTCAACAATTTCGTTGGGACTGAAATCAACCATTGTTGCTCGTTCTCAGAATTTTTCTCTGATTTAAGAACGGGTGTCTCCAAAATACCAAAGTGCATAGAATTACACACAGTCAGACGATGTCAGAAATACCAGTGATGTTTCTTTCAATCTCGCTTACCTTTCAGAGGCAACAGACAGACAGACAGACAGACGGACGGACGGACACAGACAGATGGACACAGACAGACGAACACAGACAAACGGACACAGACAGACAGACAGACACAGACAGACAGACAAACACAGACACAGACACAGACACACACACACACACACACACACACACACACACACACACACACACACACACACACACACACACGCACACGCACACGCACACGCACACGCACACGCACACGCACACGCACACGCACGCACGCGCACGCACGCACGCACACACACACACACACACACGCGCGCGCGTGCGCACACACGCACATGCACACACACGCGCACACACACACACACACACACACAGACGCACGCACACACACACACACACTCACACAGGCACGCACGCACACACCTCATTGAAAAAAAAATGTCAAATAAAATAGAAATAAAAAAACACACACGCACCTCCGCGTGCGCACAAACATGCGGTAAATGCTGGATATCTCTAAAATAAATGAAAATAATGTTCCCACTCAAAAATTATTAACTTGATCGAAAAAATGTTCGAACGAAAGTTTGAAATTTTAAGCTGACGAAACTTTTGGCAATGAAAAAAAGTTATGTTACCGTTTAAAAAAAACATGTTGGCCATTGTAAAGCCGCTATTTTCAATTTTGGCTCCACAAATTTTTTTTTTTCGAACGTCCCCCTTCAACCCCTGAAAGTTTTATTCCACACAATATTTCGTCCAACCAATATTTTTCGAGAAAAGTTAGGTGTAAGATTAAAATGGGACACCCGGTATATCATCGAGAACGAGACATGGAGTATAATCGAAAGATCAAACGAGCCCGAAGGGCGAAGTTTGATCCAGATTATACGAAAGGTCTCGTTCGAAGATGATAGATTCCCTCCCTATTTAACCCAAAAAAAAAAAAAAAAAATAAAAATAAAAATAAAAATAAAAATAAAAATAAAATAACCCTCTATCATCTTCACATGAAAACGTGATAATTAAATCTTCTTTACACAAAACAATATGAGGTTAGGTCTGTGACACCAGTAGTGACACCTACTTCCCTAGCCCCTTCTTTTTTGAAAAATGGCGCTAAACGTTGTGAATTAGGCATGACAAGCATGACTACAATTATATATCATCTTCGAACGAGACCTTTCGTATAATCTGGATCAAACTTCGCCCTTCGGGCTCGTTTGATCTTTCGATTATGTCTAGTATTTAGCCATGAATCATTGAATAACATTGTTTGAGGCTCGCATTCATTCTGGCATCGCTCTCTTATCATTTTACTGTTTTATCATTTTTTTTTCAAGAAACGTGAATATTTTTCATTTCAAGCAGACTATCAACTACTCGAAAATTCGATGTGTGTCATATGTAAACAAGGCATATCTCTACTTGAATTAATTCTATGCCACAGATATTTTTTTTAACGATTACGCGTATCTTTCGGATATTTTCAATATGATAAGTCGTGAGACCATTCAGTGCTTGTTAATACGTTAATAACTGAACTTCGAGCAGTTATTGAATTTCTTCTCACGTTTACAATGAAAGTAAATCCAATAAACGTTATTAAACTTCTGTGGGCAGCATTTGAAGTAATGAATATACCCGAGTCCCCGTTAACAAATGATGAACGTGAAATAGCATCGAACTTCGAAAACATTTTATTACAAAGCATGACAGAATATAATAGTATGGAAATGATTGAGGAAAATTCTCTTGACTTTGAAGAGCCCTACAAAAATCTTGAAACGTTCGCAGTGGAAGATGCAGATTTTCAGGTGCCTTCCGAAGGACTTGAAGATAGCTGTTCCGAAGATGACGAACCTTTAAGTTTCGATTATAAGAGAAGAGCTGTTGAATATTGGAGAAGTGCGGAGACGAATAAAAATCGCTCAATTGATACGGTTCGTCATAGATATAAAAAAGTCAAATCAGTACTATAATTGCGTCGTTGGGCACACCAAATCAACCAGGGAGGGGCATACATGGAAAAATTGGCTCGCATATCAGAGTATACATTGCAGAATATGAAAAATGCCATTGACGCAGGCTTGATTCTTCATGATACGGATCTGCGAAGATGGGCTTTAAAGACCCAAGGACTTATCAGTCAAAAGGATTTTCGATTTAAAGCATCGCCAACGTGGTTACTTCGCTTTAAGAAGATCCATCGCATTACTAGCAGAAAAATCAATAAATTCGTCACGCGAAAATCAGTGGAAAATGGTGAATATTTTCACAAGAGTGCTGAAGAATTTTTGAAAAGAGTTGAACCTTATATTTGCGAATATGGATTACAAAATATATATAATTCTGATCAGAGTGGTTTCCAAATAGAGATTGATTCTGGACCAACCTTTAACGGAAGAAGGAACTAAATAAGTGTCGTGCATAGTACAATCAGTAACTTCAACAACGCACAGTTATACTATACAGCCTACAATTTCAGCGGACGGAAAATTATTATCTCCTTTATTTATTGTTTTAAAAGAACCATCCGGAACGTTCGGACCTATAGTTGAACAACATTTATTCAGACCACCAGATGTTTTCAACACAGCTTCCAAATCAGGAAAACTTACTTCAGGTATAATAATTCTTGTTTCGCGCTGCATATATTCAAACGGTATTAATCACAATGATTCATTACAGAGCACTTCAAGATGTGGTCAGAAGAAGTGTTTATCCCAAAAGTGGGACCGAAGAGTCTACTTCTAATTGATTCTTGGAGTGGGCATTGTTCTAGAGTTGTGCAAGAGACAACACCCCCAGACAAAAAGTTGACGACTTTATTGATACCGAAAGGAACCACTGGAAAAATTCAACCTCTCGATGTTTTCGGCTTCCGTATATGGAAAAATTATATTCGTCATTTTTCAGACACCGTAGTTCTTCTTGATTATGATTTAAATTTACATTTAAGGAATAATATAATAAAATTACAGTCTTTAGTTCACAACCAACTGTCATCTTCGCGATATCATAATTTGTTTCGTTATGCGTGGCATAAAAGCGGGTTCATTGCAAAGAAGCCTGATGAATTTGATAACCCCGTCGATTTTGCATTTGGACAGTCATCTCATCCGAACTGTGAAATCGAAGGTTGCACGAATGTCGCAGTAATCAGATGTTCTTGGTGTAAAAAATCACTTTGCCTACAGCATTTTTTTGATGAATATCATTATTGTACCGACTATCATCCATAAAGCGATTTATAGATAAACTTGGAACTTGTTTTTGTTTAAAGGGTGTGGCCACGGTAGAGGAAGTAGAATCATGTGCATATTCAACAATTTTGTATTATATAAAAACGTAATTTATTTACAAAACTATTTACAGGTGCATTTAGTGTATGAATCAAAGTAACAAAAAAAAATTTCTTTATTCATTTTTTTCAATGCAAAATGGCTAATAATCACTACTTGTTTTTTGTTTATCTTTTTCCCAGCCCTTACCCCTCAAATATCTGTGCCATAGAATGAATTCAACTAGAGATATGACTTGTTTACATATGACACACATCGAATTTTCGAGTAGTTGATAGTCTGCTTGAAATGAAAAATATTCACGTTTCTTGAAAAAAAATGATAAAACAATAAAATGATAAGAGAGCGATGCCAGAATGAATGCGAGCCTCAAACAATGTTATTCAATGATTCATGGCTAAATACTAGACATAATCCGCAATATTGGGGAAAAAGTCGATAAGAATTCAGTTTTTGGGAAAAAATCGAAAGCACGTATTCTGTATTCTTGCATGCTCTTCACAGTGCTATTGGATTCATTGAGCCCCGATGAACATCTTGTTTCTAATGTAAAAAATGAACTTTGTATATACAAGTTAACCCCTAAAATAAAGAGTTCTTGAGAATATTCGAAGTCTGTTTTTCATCACTTTTGACAAGGTATTTATTACTATCATTATTAGTTATCAAAATCCCCTCCTTGTATGCAAAACAGAAAAATCATCTTGGGAGGTGGTCAACTTTGGAGGGGTGTTTCACCCCTTTAAAATGAGCTTGGGCCGATAAAAAAAAATACGTATGTCATCGATTTTGACCCTCTATAACATACCAGAGTTTTATCGAAATCGGAGGGGGACACTTGAAAACGTTTCCTTGTTAGTAGAAACCATCAACCCCAAGGTTGGATTGATGAGTTTTTTGGTCAAAGTTCACTCGTTTCATCGATTGAACCGGTCTACGAGCTTTGGAGCAATGACATTATTCGCGATGACCTTGGCCAGGTGATTCCATCAATTCCTGAAGTAATTTTCGCTAGAGAACGGCCCAAGTAGCTGCGGGATACCATCATCCATCCTGGATTCATCTGGATAAGCAGGAAAAGTGCTTTCCCGTTCGTGTCTATTGGAAACGAGTGGTAATCTGTTATCGAGTAGCGTCCCATCGATATCCAGATGAATCCAATTGAAAAAGCTGGTGGACCAGGTTCGAAACGTGGTTACTTAGTAGAAACCATCAACCCCAAGGTTGGATTGATGAGTTTTTTGGTCAAAGTTCACTCGTTTCATCGATTGAACCGGTCTACGAGCTTTGGAGGAATGAACATTTTTGCGATGCCCTAAGCCAGATGATTCCAACAATAAACGCAGTGATTTTGAAAATGAAACAACCCAAGGAGCCGCAGGATCCTGTGATCCATTCTGGATTCGTCCGCAAAATCGTCTATTGAAAATTCGAATGTGTCGACATGGAGTGAGAGGTGAACTGGGATCGAATTCAGTTTCATCCTTCTCCAGATGAATCCAATTGTGGAACCAGGTGGATTTGATCGGGAACATGGTTACTCCGAAGAAACCAGCGACCCCAAGGTTGGACTGATCAATTTATTGGTCAAAGTCTACTTGTCCCATTGATTGAACAGGTCTACGAGCTTTGGAGGAATGAACATTTTTGCGATGCCCTCAGCCAGATGATTCCAACAATAAGCGCAGTGATTTTGAAAATAAAACAACCCAAGGAGCCACAGGATCCTTTCATCCATTCTAGATTCGTCCGCAAAATCGTCCATTGAAAATTCGAATGTGTCGACATAAAGCGAGAGGTGAACTGGGATCGAATTCAGTTCCATTGATCTCCAGACGAATCCAATCGTAGAACCTGGCGGACCAGGTTCGAAACGTGGTTGCTTGGTGGAAACTATCAACCCCAAGGTTGGACTCATTAGTTTGCTGGTCAAAGTTCAATCGTTTCATTGATTGGACCGTTCTACGATCTTTCGAGCAATGAGATTTTTTCAGATACGCTAAGCCAGATGATTCCATCAATTAGTGCAGACATTTTCGAAAGAGAACAGCCCAAGTAGCTGCGGGATACCATCACCCATCCTGGATTCATCTGGATAAGCAGGAAAAGTGCTTCCTCGTTCGTGTCTATTGGAAATTCGAATATTTGAAAAGAAAATGCGTGGTAATCTGTTATCGAGTGGAGTTCCATCGATCTCCAGATGAATCCAATCGTAGAACCTGGTGGACCAGGTTCGAAACGTGGCTGCTTCGTGGAAACCATCAACCCCAAGGTTGGACTCATTAGTTTGCTGGTCAAAGTTCAATCGTTTCATTGATTGAACCGTTCTACGAGCTTTCGAGCAATGGGATTTTTTCAGATGCGCTAAGCCAGATGATTCCATCAATGATCCTCGAGATTTTGAGCAGAAAACAGATCTAGTAGCTGCAAGATCCCATCATGTATTTTAGATTCATCCGGGCAATGGAAAATTTGGTAATTCCGTATTTGTTGATCGAGAATTGCAATGGCTCGGGATGATTCTCATTCAATTTTGTATCGGAGTGATGTTTTATCCAATGAAATCAATTTCGAAATTCGAGCATTCTCATTTTATTTCCATTTTTTATATTTATCTCCTATTCATACATGAAAATTATTAATTATTTTCATCGACCGATACAGCATCATATTTTCGTATCTTTCGTGGTTCATCGCACTTAACCCCTTGTTCCAATCTCGATCTGCCGAACGCTGCGCCAGGCTGCTGCGGTCGGCTCATTTCAGTGCTGTCATGTGTTCGCTAGGTTAAAAATTTGGTGGTTAAGAATTACGCTTGACACATGAGTCTGAAACTCCTCCGAACTTCAAGCGACTTCGACAAGTGACGATACACTGTCGGTAAAATTGCTAGATTTTGGTTTGACCAGGCATTAATGAATAGTAGTGTACGTGTACGCGTGCCCTTGTACGCAAACGTGCCCTTTTTTATGTTTCGTTCCCCGTGGAATTGTATTGTACGTACATTCATGATCTTTAGCTAGCATGAAGTCATCATAATATTCGGGATAATCATGCTGGAATCCTCCGAAATGAGGAAACCCTTGAACCGAATGTGTCGAGGGCGCACATTCGTCTGTGAAATTTTGCCACTCATTTATGAGTTCTTGGCTATGTTGCAATGATTTCATTTTTTTTGTCTCAATTGAGTTTGAAAATTTTTGAGAAGATTTTTATGAAGGTCAAAAGATTGTTCGCAGTGAAGAAAAAGTAAAATACATGAATATAGTAAATCAAAAGTGTTTCATTGCAAAGTGATATCAAGAATAAAATTGAGTCGTTATTTTCTAACTGAGGTTGCGATTTTTTAATAGTTTGCGTTCTTTTTTTACTTTTCTGGAGTATTTTTCCACGGATTTCCTTTCTTTTTGGGAAGGGCCATATTTATCAAAATTTAAATGATGGGGAAATTTTTATACAAAGTAATATAAAGATAATTGAGTCATAATTTTCCAACTGAGGTTGCACTTTTTTAATACTTGGCGTCTTTTTTTTACTTTTATAAAGTATTTTTCCACGGATCATTAATTTTACATTAGTTCTTTTATAAATTCAACGAGGTAGAATAAAATATAATTTCATATTTTTGTTTTATCGATAATTAACCAATTATTTATTAATTGATTATCGATTTGACAATTCGTTATTTCATTAATACATATTTTCCTTTTCAGGTATTCGGGGACCCGCACGCTTTCGGATTGACATCAATATTGGTAAGAGTACGGCAGCTCTCGCGCTACGCTTTTCTTTCAATACTTGGCGTCGAGCCGCTGCCGCGTCTCTTAATAAACCGTCAAAATCACTGAACGAACTTTCACGCGCTTTAGCGAACCGACTATCCCGTAACTTGCATCCTCCTGGCCCACTCCTTCCATTCATGGTGAGATGAGGCGAGATTTCTTCGTCATCCGGGAACACGGTTCTGAAATACTCCGCAGCGCAATCGGTTAGATTGGACCGACCGAGATGAATGAAGTACGCGACCTGGAAATGGGTTTGATTGAAGGAAAAGTAAGTTCAAAACATATCTAGAAACGTTTTTATACATTAGTTTCATTCAATAGATTACCAAATTGTCAAAAATCTGGTCATCAACGTCTCCGTATGCCATGAAATCGTCCACCGTCCTGAATGAAATGTTGGGCACCTCCATTGGCCTTCTCGGCGCTGCACCTATGTTTTTCAGCCGTTGGATCGCTTGAGCGTTCTCACTGTAACAAGTTAAATTATCAAATAAGGTCATTGATTTAATAAAAAGTTTCTGAAAAAAAAATTTTGAAATTTTCCATACTTACTCCACTTTCCGTTCGATTACCAGCTGTTTCTCCTGTATAGCCTGGAGGGCGATCATGATCTTCCCGGAGAAATACAACATCCTCCATTAAAACCGCACAAAAGGAAGTGTTTTTTAATGCTGAAACTTTTCGTTCTACCTGAAACACGGAATAACAATGCCCGCTGGCCCGGTCTCTGGTGGGTTTTCCTCGGCGATCTCTCTGTCGGATGGCGTTTTCGATTTAACCCCTGTAACAATGTCGAGGTCGATCCGGGTCGTCGGGTCTGCTTAGGCCTTGAGGAATTAGGAGTGAGGGAGAGCGAAGACGTCATGCCGGGGATGTGTGTGGGCGTGCGCGTTGGAACGAGGGATGAAGTTTTGGATGTTTGGGTCGAGGGATGGGCTTGGAGAGATGATGAGCGGGAACGAGGAGCTTTGTTTCCTTGGGGGTTACCATGCGAGGATGTAGCATGCGAGAGTGCAGTTATCGGTGGTTGCGTCACGTTAAGTCGTGTCTTCGCGTGAGCCTTCAATGCCACGAAATCTCCTTGCAGCACCTGCAGCACCTGGGGTCCTCGACGGTTCTCCGAATCGTTCCCTCTTTCTTCTTTTTCTCCTCTCAGAGTACTCATCTAAAGAAACATTGCATACAACCTACATAACGGACGATAACATATCCTAATCGAATGTATGCAAGATCGTCACGACTATCCAAACGCCATCAATTGGATCTCTGTGCACTTCAGTGTGCCAATATGGCATGCGGAAACCTTTACTTATCAGCACATTGATATCTACTACTATGATTGCATCTGACAATGATCAACAGCAAAAGACACCTACTGCGGATGATGGCATCCCGATATCATAGAAATCTTCAACCCTACGAAACTTTTTAACGGCTAGTTGATATCGACCCTCTGAGAAAATAATGCTTTCAACGAGACAAACTCTTGAGTTTTCTAGAATAACCGTACTATCGCGATCCTGTGTGGACAGGTACAACTCCCCTATTTTCAGGCTTCAGAACTGACGCCTACCATTCGGGAGATCGAACACTGTGCGGCTAACCCAAGGCCTACTCGAAGTAATTGTTCTATCGGTGACGTTGACGACATTCTGCGGGAATTGACTTTTTCCGAAACGCCTATTGACGATTTGCTGAAGATGCAAATGAGGTTTGCGACAAGCGTTACGAAAATACATCATGTTATTCTCGTACGGAAACATCGCCATCTGATTGAGTGAACCAAATTCTCTGACGGAATCGACGAGATCCAAGAGACAATGGACAATGTATGATACGAATTCTTGACCATATACCATGTCCGCTCTGTTCACAAAAATCTTTAACGCTTTCTCTACATAGTTGAGGTGTTCTTCTACTGCGGCAGGATGGTGAAGAATTCGCAAAGCACAGTGAAGAAGGAGAAGATGTTGATAAGCCGCAAGATAAACGAGTCCATAATATACGACTGGAGCAGAATACAGAATTATCTGCCGATTCTCCGTTGCGTTGAAACCTTTATACTTCTTGAACACGACAGGTTTGCGGGAAAATTCTCTCGGACAATAACGTGCAACTTGCTCTAAACGTAATGAAATAATATTCAGCGATTCAACTGCAAGCTTCATGTGAGGATTGAATTTGCCATCAACAAAAACGCTATGAATTTTTGGAACAACACCAAGAAAGACAACATGCATGGCGTCGGAAATCGTTTTCCTCACTAAACTCATTCCTAACACAGCAAAAGAGAATCGGAATCTGCATGATGTTCTCCATCAACGCACTGCCTGTATCCCTCGTCAGTACGGAGCCTATGATCAATCCCTCTATAAACTACGACTCCAGGACGAATCCATTTACCCTGAATACAACATTTCGAACATGGAAATATGCTTCCGTGGCCTTTATGGCACAATACAAATGCTCGCGCCGGAGAATCGGCTATAAAACATCTCAACTCCAGCGATCTAACTTCACCCCGGGAAAGGATCCCACGATTTTTAATATCCTTGACTTCGTCAACGAAGTGTTGCGGAAACTCTCGCACGTTTGTTGGCTTTGATGAGCCACGCCAAATACCTACAATTTCTGGTCGACTATTGGGAATATTCGCAACCCTAATTTGTATCGGCCACATCTGAATTTTGCCCTGTTTATCCAAAGTTGCGCCATCGGTGCTGAAATCAATTGTCAATATTCCAGGAGGCAGCAATTCTTCAGATGTTTGTTGAAGTATCGATAAAAATACTTCATAAAAGTAAAAAAAAAGACGCCAAGTATAAAAAAGTCGCAACCTCAGTTGGAAAGTTTTTCTTCACTGCGAACCATCTTTGAACCTTGATAAAAATCTCAAAAATTGTGAAACTCAATTGACACAAAAAAAAATGAAATCATTGCAACATAGCCAAGAATTCATAAATGAATGAATTTTACAGGGAAACGTACGACCTGAAGGCATTCGGTTTAAGGGTTTCTCTATCCCGAATTGAATTCCCCGAATATCAATACTATTATTGGGTGTGTTTAGAGCAACTCTAAGTTGAGCAAGTTGAGTTTCACGGGAAACGATACATAAAAAGGACACGTTTGCGTACAAGGGCACGCGTACACGTACACGTACTTACCGGACGAATTGACTGCAGAGATTATACAAAAACTTGGCGGGCATGGTTTTCAAAAATAATTTCGGGAAGACAAGATAATCGAATGTACCAACTAGATTAATGATCATCCCGTTTTTCGTCTATGATAAAAGAATTTTCATTCTTGGATAGCATACGTCAGTTTGTATTGAAGACTTCAAGACGAACTGTACGAGAAAAATGACAGTTTTTTCTATTTAAATTTCGTGAACTCTCCCCCAATTGAATATCGCCCGCTGAACCCCCTGTTGTGAATTATCATACGCACCGAGTCAACGCCGAACGCGCTGTTTTCAGGACGAGTCGCAGCCAGGCGGAGAAGAGGGCTGAAAACAGCGCGTTCGGCGTTGAATGTGCCATTTTGCCTCTTTATTAATCGATCATCCTGTTTTCCGTCTATGATGAGAGAATTGTCATCTTCGGATGGCAAAACTCAGTTTGCATTGAAAACAAGCTGTACGAGATAAATGACCGTATTTTCCATAGTTAAATTTCACGAACTTTTCCCCAATTGAATATCACCCGTTGAACCCCCTGTCGTGAATTATCTTTAGCACCGAGGAAGGACAGTCAACGCCGAACGCCTTCATCTCCGCCTCGCGCGCTTGGCTACGACTCGTCCTGAAAACAGCGCGTTCGGCGTTTAATGTGCCATTTTACCTCTTTGTTCCTTGATGTACCCCAACTGTTCCCCACCCCCTCTCAGCGGCTTCAGCAGTATGTGTAAATATGGATGAGGTATTTCTTCGCCGAAATTATTTTTGAAAACCATGCACGCCAAGTTTTTGTATAATCTCTGCAGTCAATTCGTCCGGTAAGTACGTGTACGTGTACGCGTGCCCTTGTACGTAAACGTGTCCTTTTTATGTATCGTTTCCTGTGAAACTCAACTTGCTCAACTTAGAGTTGCTCTAAACACACCCGATAATAGTATTGATATTCGGGGAATTCAATTCGGGATAGAGAAACCCTTAAACCGAATACCTTCAGGGTGTACGTTTCCCTGTCAAATTCATTCATTTATGAATTCTTGGCTATGTTGCAATGATTTCATTTTTTTTTGTGTCAATTGAGTTTCACAATTTTTGAGATTTTTATCAAGGTTCAAAGATGGTTCGCAGTGAAGAAAAACTTTCCAACTGAGGTTGCGACTTTTTAATACTTGGCGTCTTTTTTTTTACTTTTATGAAGTATTTTTCCACGGATTTCACTTCTTTTTGGGAAGCAGAATATTTATCAACATTTTTCTTAATAATAGAGGGATTATTTGTTCTGGTTGATTGTTCTGGAGAGAACAAATCTCTTCAAAAACTTCCGTCGACAGCCGTGGTAAATGTCTTCAAATATCTCGGCGAGAGTCATGATTAACCCCTTAAAAAATCCAGTCCAGCCTCTTGGCCAATCTGTTTAAACAACCTCGGCGAAACTCTTACTCTACCCCTTAAGAAATCCCGTCCGGACTCTTAGCCAATCTGTTATAACAAACTCGTAGAGACGCTTAGTCTAGCCCTTAAAAAATCCCGTCCAGACTCTTGGCCAATCCCTTATGAAAGTCTCGGCGAGATTCTTGATTACTCCCTTAAAAACTCCCATTAAGATCCTTGTTCAATCCCTTAAAAATCCTAAAGATATCCCGATGGAACTTTGAATAGATCCCTTAAAAAACTTCCATCGAGATCCCCCGACAACCCTTTGAAGAATCCCGTCCAGACTCTCCGCTAATCCCTTTAAAACCACCGGTCTCACAAGTCCTAGCGAGATTTCTCCGTTCTTCCTTCCTTCTCCCGTTTTTTTATTGTCTCATCACATTTTAAACTAATTTTTTTACTCCGAGAAAAATTGCTACGGGCTCACGTGATTCTGCATTAAAAAACAAAAAAAATGAGCCTAAGCTCAACCCTTTTCGTTAAATTTTACCAGAGATATGAATTTTTCAAAACTGGGGTTATTTATGACCCCACGTTACCGGAATAGGACACATAAAATAAAGTTGCCGTTCTAGGGTCAAAAAACTTCCGTCGAGATCCCCGGTCAACCCCTTCAAAAATCCCGTCCGGACTCCTCGCCAATCCCTCAAAAACGTCCCGGCGAGATTTTCCCGTTCCTCCTCGCACTCTTCTCCCTTCGTTCTCCCGTTTTTTTTATCGTGTCATTGCATTTTCGACTACTTTTGTCATTCCGAGCAAAATTGCCCCAGGCTCACGTGATTCTACATTAAAAAACGAAAAGAATGAGCCCAAGTTGAACCCGTTTCGTTAAATTTTACGGAATTATGATTTTTTCAGAATTGGGGTCATTTATGACCACACGTTACCGGAATAGGACACATAAAATAAGGTTACCGTTCTAGAGTCAAAAAAGTTCCGTCGAGATCCCCGGTCACCCCTTCAAAAATCCCTTTCAGACTCTTCGCCAATCCCTCAAAAACGGCCCGGCGAGATTTTTCAGTTCTTCCTCGCGACTTTCTCCCTTCGTTCTCTCGTTTTTTTTATCGTTCTATGGCATTTTCGACCAAATTTTTTGCTCCGAGCAAAATTGCACCGGGCTTACGTGATTCTGCATTAGAAAACGCAAAGAATGAGCCCAAGTTGAACCCTTTTCGTTTAATTTTACCAGAGATATGAATTTTTCGAAACTGGGGTCATTTATGACCCCACGTTACCGGAATGGAACAAATAAAATGGAGTGACCGTTCTAGACTCGAAAAACTTCCGTAGCGACCGCCGGTCAACCCCTTAAAAAGTCTCGTTCAGACTCTTGGCGAATGCCTTAAAAACGTCCTGGCAAGATCCTTGATTAATCCCTTAAAAATTCCCGTCCAGACTTTTCGGCAATCGCTTAAAAAAGTCCCGGCGAGATTTCACCCTTCTCCCTTCGTTCTCCTATTTTTTTACGGTTTCATCGCATTTTGCACTATTTCTTTTATTCGGAGCAAAATCGCCCCAGGCTCACGTGATTCTGCATTAACAAACGAAAAGAATGAGCCCCAGTTAAACCCTTTTCGTTAAATTTTACCAGAAATATGAATTTTTCAAAATTGGGGTCACTTACAACCCCACGTTACGTTACGTTATGACCCCCGGTTAACCCCTTAAAGATTCTGGATCAATCGGTTAAATAAAATCCTGGCGCTACTGGATAAATGAAATGTTTTTATTAATTTTAATTTTAAATTAAAATAAATCCAAAGAATAGAGTGAACGTGGTAGAGCGAGAGAGATAGCACGATGCGCCGACGCGGTAGAGGGAAAGAGACAGCGGTATAGACGCGCCGGCGGTAGAGGCCAAGAGAGGCCCGATGTAGCCTGTCTCTCTCGCTCCGTGGCTCGCGGAGAGTGGGGGTAGCCGCGTTCAGTGGAGCGCGTGACATCACAGGCCGAAAATGTCCACCAGTCTCGCAAAGGGCGTATGTCCAAGCATCAACAAGCGCGACTTACGCCTCTCTGACTCTGAGAAAACAGAAAGCGTACCGGATCTCGCGACTAAAATCTTCAATATCAGATTTCTCAGGATTGGCTGAACGGATTCTGTTCTACCAAGGACCATTCGAAAGATAAAAAATTAAAGAAAATTCAATTCTAATATGAAATTTTTCTGTCGCCCCGTTTTTCCGTAAAAACGATTCAACGTTTCTGTGACGTCAGAAAACCCCTATTTTACTATATATAAGAGTGCGGCGGGCTCGCGCTACGCTTTTTTTTTAATACTTGGCGTTAAGCCGCTGCCGCGTCTCTTGATTAGACATTTTTAATAAAATTGAATTTTTTAAAACGATTTTCAGGCCGCCGTCAAAATATACACGATTGCTAGCGCAAGTTAAGGTTATGATTTTTTAATTTCGACAAGGCAGACTTTGGAATGTTATTTATATTTATCACCGCGAATTTAACGACACATGTATGAAGATGTATTCGTGAACTGGCAACCAACAGCTTTTCCTCGAATGGGAACAGATGGATATGTCGTCAGTCGCGACCAATCAGAAACACGATAGGAACATTGAGCCCTTTCTCTGTGTCATATACATACACGCACGCACACTTCGATCGGCACATAATTTTGCCTGTGCAAAGTTTTTTCTGAGCAATTACGGCATCAATCGGGTTAATTTGTGGCTCAATCGAGGGGGGATAACGTAATTAGTCTCCAGTTCAAATTTCAGATCATAAAATTACACCTGAGCTTTGTAATTGAAGAAAGCGTCTACCCCTACCGGCGAAATCGCTTTTCTTGGAGATAATATACTCGAGTGGGTCTCGGGCCAGCAGACGACGCTGTCAAATGTACTTGTCCCGAGACTATGCCGAGTCTCTTAATAAACAACGTAAACCATCGAGAAATATACCTAGACATCAAAAACCATAGAGAAATATACCTGGACATAGGAAACTATGCTAAATTATACCCAGACATCGAAAACGATGGAGAAATATAACTAGACAAAAAAACATGGACCCGTGGACCTCGACATCGAAAACCATGAAGAAATATACATAGACAACGTAAACCATCGAGAAATATACCTGGACATCGAAAACCATGGGAAAATATACCTAGACAACAAAAACCATGGAGCCGTGGACCTAGACATCGGAAACCATGGAAATATGGAAAGACATCGAAAACCATGGAGAAATATACCTGGACATCGGAATCTTCGCAAAATTATACCTAGCATCGAAAACCATGGAAAAATATACCTAGATAAAAAAACCATGGACCCGTGGACCTAGACATCGAAAAGCATTGAAAAATATAGCTAGACATCGAAAACCATGGAAAAATATACCTAGACAAAAAAAAACCATGGACCCGTGGACCTAGACATCGAAAACCACGAAGGAATATACCTAGACAACAAAAACCATGGAGCCGTGGACCTAGACATCGAAAACCATCGAGAAATATACCTAGACAACAAAAACCATGGAGCCGTGGACCTAGACATCGAAAACCATGGAAAAATATACCTAGACATTGAATACCATAGAGAAATATATCTGGACATCGGAAACTATGCAAAATTATACCTAGACATCGAAAACCATGGAGAAATATACCTAGACAAAAAAAACCATCGACCCGTGGACCTAGACATCGAAAACCATGAAGAAATATACATAGACAACGTAAACCATCGAGAAATATACCTAGGCATCGAAAACCATGGAGAAATATACCTAGACAACAAAAACCATGGAGTCGTGGACTTAGACATCTAAAACCATGGAAAAATATACCTAGACAAAAAAAAACCATGGACCCGTGGACCTAGACATCGAAAATCATGAAGAAATATACCTAGAAAACAAAAACCTTGGAGCCGCGGACCTAGACATCGAAAACCATGGAGAAATATACCTAGACATCGAAAACCATGGACCCGTAGACCTAGACGTCAAAAACCATGAAGAAATGTGCATAGACAACGTAAACCATCGAGAAGTATACCTAGACATCGAAAACCATGAAGAAATATACATAGACAACGTAAACCATCGAGAAATATACCTAGGCATCGAAAACCATGGAGAAATATACCTAGACAACAAAAACCATGGAGTCGTGGACTTAGACATCGAAAACCATGGAAAAATATACCTAGACAAAAAAAACCATGGTCCCGTGGACCTAGACATCGAAAATCATGAAGAAATATACCTAGAAAACAAAAACCATGGAGCCGCGGACCTAGACATCGAAAACCATGGAGAAATATACCTAGACAACAAAAACCATGGAGCCGTGGACCTAGACATCGAAAACCATATAGAAATATGCCTGGACATCGGAAACTATGCAAAATTATACCTAGATATCGAAAACCATGGAGAAATATACCTAGACAAAAAAACCATGGACCCGTGGACCTAGACATCGAAAACCATGGAGATATATACCTAGACAATAAAAAACCATGGACCCGTGTACTTAGACATCGAAAAGCATGAAGAAATATTGTTTAAAATATGTTAAATAAAATCATTTTCAAACGAAAAATAAAAAAAGAGAATTCTCAAAACTCTCCCGTCATCTTTAACTCGCTCACACAACTTCAGATCGTTGGGTTTTTTTCAACGACCAACTCGATCTTGAAATGTGTTTTTTTAGTCGCTTAGCAACGAGAAAAATATTAACGGATTGAGATCGTCTCGAACTTCCAGTCCGGAACGTCGGTATTGTTCGCGTGAAAAACTGATAAAAGTCTTATTTCTCCACGGCCCGTGTTGATTCTGTGTCTTCCAATGAAAAGAACAAATTTCCTGACAATTTATTCAATGGAATAACCCGTTGCTAACTGGGATACTCGCCTATAAATTGGACTCGAGAAACACCCGGATTATTTCCAGTAAGTCACGATCGACTTCAGGTATTTTCTTTCTTCCTAAAGAACTTTCGGGATGCACGACCAGGAAAATCGCGTCTCACGAACTTTTTGAATCATACGATACTTGCGTCGATGAGACCAGTCGTGCATCATTCAGATTAATCAATTTGGAATAAATCTTTGAAGAATTGGCTTGGTAATTGCTGGTTCAAGACCTGGTTCGATCGCGTCGTACAACTGGCCAAATTCTCTTTCAATTTGTACGACCTGTCTTGAACCATTCTCCCTGTTCGTCTTTCAATTTCTCTGTTGACCTTCCGCACCTATTATTCTCATTCACCGAATCAGATTCGACTGCCGAGCATCAAAGTTGAATTCTGAGCATCAAATTCTTTACAATTCCATCTGATCCATCCGTTAATTTGCAATTCATTTATAGGCTGTGAAATCTAATCGAATTTTTTATTCTTTCAGTTTTCCCTCTTCCAATATGCGTTCTCTGCTCGCTCCCTAATTCCCTCTCTAACAAATATACATAGACAACGTAAACCATCGAGAAATATACCTAGACATCGAAAACTATTGAGAAATATACCTAGACAACAAAAACCATGGAGCCGTGGACCTAGACATCGAAAACCATAGAGACATATTAATGCTATTCCATTAGCTCTCTCTCTCTCTCTTTTGAGGTTAGGAACGATTAGGCGAAACAACCGATTGCGTTGACCTATGTGAACCTGGCACCCAACTTTAGAAAATCAAATTTTTGTTAATGCATTCTTGAAGTGTTTGGTATGTAGTTGATTGTAGTGAGAAAATTTTTGTTTGTAGTTTGACCAAAAAACCAATTTGGGTCACCCAAGAATGGCCATCCCCCGGATTTGGAAAAAATCGATTTTAACGGTTGATTTGTATAGGAAATCGTTAGTAGTTGATTGTAGTGAACGAATTTTCATTTGTAGTTATTTGTTGATTTTTTTTTTTTTTTTAATTTTTTTTTTTTTTTTTTTTTTCGTTAAAGTTAATCGTTATTGAACCTTTTGCCTAATTTGAGCTTCAAAGTGAAAGAATTTTCGATTGTAGTAGACCGGAAGTTCATAAAACCGACCAATTTGAGTCAAACTCGCTTTGGAGTGATTCTGAGAGAATTACTCCGGTCGTGAACACTAGAAGGCTACTACAAACGTCAAAAATGATTTAAACATCCTTGTTCAGGTTTGTAGTGGAGGAATTTTTGATTGTAGTGGAGCGGAAGTTGATGAGAAGCGATCAACTTGAGTCAAACTCGCTTTGGAGTGATTCCGAGTGAATTAATCCGATTGTGGAAATTAGACGACTACTACAAACGTCAAAAATACCTCAAAGATACTCGTTGAAGTTTGTAGAGGAGGAATTTTCGATTGTAGTAGAACGGAAGTTAATGAGAAGCGATCAACTTGAGTCAAACTCGCTTTGGAGTGATTCCGAGTGAATTACTTCGATTGTGAAGATTAGACGACTACTACAAACGTCAAAAAAGACTCAAAGATACTCGTTGAGGTTTATAGAGGATGAATTGTTTATTGTAGTAGAACGGAAGTTCATAAAAAGCGATCAACTTGAGTCAAACTCGCTTTGGAGTGATTCCGAGTGAATTACTCTGATTAAGAAGATTGGACGACTACTACAAACGTCGGAAATGCCTCAAAGATACTCGTTGAGGTTTGTAGTGAAAGAATTGTTGATTGTAGTAGAACGGAAGTTCATAAAAAGCGACCAATTTGAGTCAAACTCGTTTTGGAGTGATTCCGAGTGAATTACTCCGATTGTGAAGATTAGACGACTACTACAAACGTTAAAAATGACTCAAAGATGCTCGTTGAGGTTTGTAGTGAAGGAATTGTTGATTGTAGTAGAACGGAACTTCATAAAAAGCGACCAATTTGAGTCAAACTCGCTTTGGAGTGATTCTGAGAAAATTACTCCGGTCGTGAACACTAGAAGACGACTACAAACGTCAAAAATGATTCAAAGATGCTTGTTCAGGTTTGTAGTGGAGAAATTTTTGATTGTAGTGGAACGGAAGTTGATGAGAAGCGATCAACTTGAGTCAAACTCGCTTAGGAGTGATTCCGAGTGAATTACTCCGATTGTGAAGATTAGACGACTACTACAAACGTCAAAAAAGACTCAAAGATACTCGTTGAGGTTTGTAGTGAAGGAATTGTTGATTGTAGTAGAACGGAAGTTCATAAAAAGCGACCAATTTGAGTCAAACTCGCTTTGGAGTGATTCTGAGAAAATTACTCCGGTCATGAACACTAGAAGACGACTACAAACGTCAAAAATGATTCAAAGATGCTTGTTCAAGTTTGTAGTGGAGAAATTTTTGATTGTAGTGGAACGGAAGTTGATGGGAAGCGATCAACTTGAGTCAAACTCGCTTAGGAGTGATTCCGAGTGAATTACTCCGATTGTGAAGATTGGACGACTACTACAAACGTCAAAAATGCCTCAAAGATACTTGTTGAGGTTTGTGGTGGAGAAATTTTTGATTGTAGTGGAACGGAAGTTGATGAGAAGCGATCAACTTGAGTCAAACTCGCGTGGGAGTGATTCCGAGTGAATTACTCCGATTGTGAAGATTAGACGACTACTACAAACGTCAAAAATGCCTCAAAGATACTCGTTGAGGTTTGTAGAGGAGGAATTTTCGATTGTAGTAGAACGGAAGTTCATAAAAAGCGATCAACTTGCGTCAAACTCGCGTTGGAGTGATTCCGAGTGAATTAAGCCCCCCGCACACGACGCTTGTTTTGCTGCTAGATTGCATGCTAGAATTTGCCGCTGGGTTCTAAGTTGGCTGTGGCGCTGGGTGCAACGATGGCGCCCTCGTTGGGTTGGCTTCACACGATGCTTGTCGCTAGGCGTGCTAGCGTGCCGGGAGAATACGTAGTCCCAGCATTTCTAACCTCAACAGTACCATGGACGCTCGAGTGCAACCTATTGCGGCTGAAATAATTCGACGTAGGAAAGCAATTATCGTGTCAGCTGTAGTAACTGCTTTTAAACGTAGACATCTACTGGAACAACGAAAACGTAAATTGTGGAGTCGCGAGTGGCTGTTACGGCGTGATAGAGGACAGAATGTTCTAAATATGGTATTTCGTGAGCTCGGGTATGTAACCATATGATTTTCATTTTATTTGTTATTACTTTTTTGGATTTTCAATTTTATACTTGATTTTTCAATGCATATTTATACTAAATTTTTGTTTAGCCCCGAAGATCCTGCCAGTTTCACCAATTATACTCGAATGATGGAAGATGACTGGAATGAGTTGTTGACACTTCTGACTCCGGCCATAAAAAAACAGGATACCGTTATGCGTCAAGCTATATCACCGAGGGACAGACTCACTGTGACTCTCCGATATTTAGCAACGGGCAATACCTTTCAAGATTTGAGCTACTCCACTCGCATAGCCTCGAACACAATTTCAAAAGTGATTGACGAAACTTTGAGAGCAATAGTAGAAGTACTCGACTCAAAAGTATGGAATTTCCCATCATCCCCGGAGGAATGGCAGGTTGTCGCTCACAAATTCGACACTTTATGGAATTTTCCTCATTGCATCGGTGCGCTGGATGGGAAACACATCAATTTTCGTCCCCCTCGAAGTGATGGATCGATTTACCGTAATTATAAGGGAAAAGACAGCATTGTGCTTCTGGGTCTTGTCGATGCTGAATACAGATTTTTGTTTGTTGACGTCGGAAGAAATGGACGTATGCACGATTCTGCTGTTTTGCGTGAGAGCCCATTATGGACTAAGATCAACGATGGAACGTTGAACTTACCTGCGCCATGTGAAATTCCAGGCTTTAGTTACAAATGACCGTACGTGATTGTCGGTGACGACGCATTTGCATTGAAACCTAATTTGTTAAAGCCGTATCCGGATAGAAACTTGACGCTTGAGAAAAGAATATTCAACTACAGATTGAGCCGTGCTCGCAGAACTGTTGAAAACGCTTTTGGCATACTGGCAAACAGATGGTGAGTTTTACTTTCTACGATATCTCTCTCCGTTCAAAAAGTAGAGACAATAACTTATGCGTGTGTGCTTTTGCATAATTATTTAATCAATAAATCTAACAATGATTCCAGTCAATGGTACGTGCCGTATAATTACAGAATCTCAAGCCGCGTTGATAGTAATTGTAATGCAGTACAATTATCCGAAGGGCAGAATGCCTCCCTATATCTGAGAAATAACCGGAGCAGTAATGAAGCTCTAGAGATACGAGATAAATTTTGTGAATACTTTAATACTACAGGCATAGTGCCATTTCAATATACCGCTATTGAACGAGGTAACTATTAGTCGTTGCTCTACGAGCAAGTTCATAGTATTTATTCATTTATTGATTTATTTACTAGCACTGCGGCCGCGGCTTGTATTTGTATTTGATAGTATTTCTACAATGTTTATACAGAAATAAATAAATGCCATTACTGGTTTTATATTATTTGAATTTTGTTTGTGTACGAAAGACTTTTGAAAATATCTCTTTGACTAAGCAGCATCGACAATTCAAAAAAGAATCCCTTCAAAATTACACAGATTCTCGAGTTTTTGGATATTCGCCAAGGACTTCCGGGAAATTTCGAGAAATTCCGGAGAGTGTGAATGGGCAGAGTGTTGTCCGAAGTGCAAGCGACGAAAGGAACGATTATATTTTTTTACGACTTTTTCTCAACGATTATCGAAGCTGGTGTCCGAGAGAAAAGTTCGACCGAGAAAAATCCATAGTCCCTGAGAACCGTGAACTGTAGTTAATTTTTGTTCCTTCATCGATCTCGCCGCTTCGCGTTGACCTTAATTTTAGCAATATTGGAGTAATTTTTAATGCTAACAATTATACATAAAGAATGACGTGAAATATTAAACATAAATAACGAAATGAAAAAACACACAGGAGACTTTGGAATGGAATTTTTATAAAAGAAAATAAAAATCAAGATTTTTTGGTTGTCGGTGATGTGGAAACGGGCTGGTGTACTCTTTTTCTTTCACTTTCTAACCAGAATTTATTCCTCCTCGATCGAACAAGATTTTACAACAAAGAAATTGTCATGATTGTTCTTTTTTCGATTTTTGAATTTTGAAAATTCAAGGAAAACGTGGAAAACAAAAATTTCCTTCGTTCATCATTTTTTTCTGGTTTGTTTGTCGATTTTTGAAATTTGAAAATTTAAGGCACACATGAAAAATGGAAATTTCTCTCATTTATCATTTCCTTCAGGCTTCTTAGAAGTTTTTTTTGCTTTTCTACGGAGATAAAGGCACGATAGGGTGTTTTTTTCGATTTTACAGATTCTGAAAATTTGACTTGAACGGAAAAAATAAAATTTTCTCCTGTTTATCGTTTTCGTCAAAAAATGTTTCACTTTCCCACGGAGATAGAGGAACGATAGGGTACTTTGGAATTTTGAAAAGGAACACGTGGAAAATAAAAATTTCTCGTTCGTCGTTTTTTTTTCAGGTTTAAAAAAATAGTATTTTGCTTTTCTACAGAGGTAGAGACACGATACATCGATATTCATAGCAAAATAGAGTGGCTTATATTCGTAGCGCTGCACATCAATCAGAATAGAATTCATATTTTTTGTTGTTTTTCTTTTATACATCAAGATCAGTCACGTACAGGTATAAATTCGGATTTTTAGTTTCTTTTTCTCTTAATTTCTAACTTCGATGTACGTACATTGCTTAAAGCTTCAAGAGCTGAGGTATTTTTTTTCTCTTCTCGTTATATTTTGAGAGAAAATTATTCGAACACAGCCGATTTTTATGCTCATTTGTGCAATCGTCATATATTTTTTCTCTTGTCCGTTGTCAAATATTTATCTTAGTGTCATATATTTTCCTTCCGTTGGAATTTTAGTGTCATAACACACACACACACACACACACACACCTTTTTTTAATTTTTTGATCGCTGGTAGTCGGTAGTTTTGGCATTGATAATTAATTGGGTAACTTGATTCATTACCTCCAGCTTCAATTGTTCATCTCGAAACTGTCGCAGTACGCTTCCCATAAATGTTAAAAATCCATCTACGCAGTCCGGAGTTGAATTTGGCGGAGGCGTGTTGATGGTGATAGGCGCATTCATTGAATCCGTTAGATTTTTTATGACGGTGGAAAATTCGTCACTATCGTCCAATCGCGGATTCTTTCTTTTACGTTTTGCCGAAGAGCCAACTCCAGACGTCGAAGAGCTGGATTGCGAGGAACTATGAGGACGTAGAAATGTATTTTCTTGCAGGTTGTTGGTCGTCACTGATGAAAGGGATGATGAGCGACTCCTATGTGGAGATGGTGATGGTGATGAATGTCTATGGATCTGCAGCGAAGTACTATTCGTATCCGACACTTCTGTTGTCGAAGAAGATCCACAGAGATTCTCCTGCGCTCGCATCATCCCGTCAAGCTCTGTGGTAAAAACATCTTCCACGTACTCAACGTTCTCGTAACAAGCTCCGTCTTCGGAGTTCTCTTCCATCATGTGTGTCACTGTACCCTACAAACAAAAAGGCATGAGTTTTGCATTCACAAAGTTTTTTTTTCATGTTTTATCATTTTTAGCATTACTTGACTCAGCGGCATATCGGACAGCGAAACCTGACTATCCAGAGAAGTCCTGTTTCTACGCGGGTTCACGTAGGAATCGAGGAACAGAAGTTTTTCGTAGTACCACAGACTCGGTTTATAAATCTGGAAATGTTTACATAAATGTTTATTATTGGTCATATTTTTTATTTAAGGTTAGTTTAGATTTCTTAGTTAAATAGTAAAGAATACTTACGTCATCGGTGCCAGTCCCGCTTTTTAAAGAGGATTTAACCTTTGAGTGCTCGATATTGAATTGATTTCGCAAATTATGGAATTTATTTGAGCACTCTTTTGTCGTCGACGCTGGCCTTAACCTCAACACTGCGTTGTTCACTCGATTAAGAGCCATGGTTCGAAGGTTTTTATTGTGATAGTTCGGCGTATTGGTTGCATACAAACATGGCTCCTCTTTATATGCGTCAATTAAAACTGTTATCTGCTCCGCGGACCACCTTTGCGCCATTTTTTAATTTGGATCTCAGTCGAAAAAAGTGAGAACAGTGAAAACGTGCAAGAAAACCATCACGAAAAATAGCACACGCTCTATCACCGAAATCCAGCACGCGACCACGCTTCAGAGCCATCAGAGGCGCCACTTTGTAGCAGCGCTCCCAGCAGAGCAGCCATCCTAGTACCCCGCATGCGATCTAGCAGCAAAACCAGCGCCGTGTGCAGCGGGCTTTACTTCGATTGTGAAGATCAGACGACTACTACAAACGTCAAAAAAGACTCAAAGATGCTCGCTGAGGTTCGTAGTGAAGGAATTGTTGATTGTAGTAGAACGGAAGTTCATAAGAAGCGATCAACTTGAGTCAAACTCGCTTTGGAGTGATTCCGAGTGAATTACTCCGATTGTGAAGATTAGACGACTACTACAAACGTCAAATATACCTCAAAGATACTCGTTGAGGTTTGTAGTGAAGGAATTGTTGATTGTAGTAGAACGGAAGTTCATGAAAAGCGACCAATTTGAGTCAAACTCGCTTTGGAGTGATTCCGAGTGAATTACTCCGATTGTGAAGATTGGACGACTACTACAAACGTCAAAAATGCCTCAAAGATATTCGTTGAGGTTTGTAGAGGAGGAATTTTCGATTGTAGTAGAACGGAAGTTGATGAGAAGCGATCAACTTGAGTCAAACTCGCGTGGGAGTGATTCCGAGTGAATTACTCCGACTATGAAGATTAGACGACTACTACAAACGTCAAAAATGACTCAAAGATGCTCGTTGAGATTTGTAATGAAGGAATTGTTGATTGTAGTAGAACGGAAGTTCATGAAAAGCGACCAATTTGAGTCAAACTCGCTTTGGAGTGATTCCGAGTGAATTACTCCGATTATGAAGATTGGACGACTACTACAAACGTTAAAAATGCCTCAAAGATACTCGTTGAGGTTTGTAGAGGAGGAATTTTCGATTGTAGTAGAACGGAAGTTGATGAGAAGCGATCAACTTGAGTCAAACTCGCCTTGGAGTGATTCCGAGTGAATTACTCCGATTGTGAAGATTGGACGACTACTACAAACGTCAAAAACGGCCCAAAGATACTCGTTGAGATTTGTAGAGGAATTTTCGATTGTAGTAGAAAGGAAGTTCATAAAAAGTGACCAATTTGAGTCAAACTCGCTTTGGAGTGATTCTGAGAGAATTACTCCGGTCGTGAACACTAGAAGGCTTCTACAAACGTCAAAAATGATTCAAAGATCCTTGTTCAGGTTTGTAGTGGAGGAATTTTTGATTGTAGTGGAACGGAAGTTGATGAGAAGCGATCAACTCGAGTCAAACTCGCTTTCGAGTGATTCCGATTCAGATACTCCGATTGTGAAGATTAGACGACTACTACAAACGTCAAAAATGACTCAAAGATACTCGTTGAGGTTTGTAGTGGAGGAATTTTCGATTGTGGTAGAAGGGAAGTTCATAAAAAGCGATCAACTTGAGTCAATTTCGCTTTGGAGTGATTCCGAGTGAATTACTCCGATTGTGAAGATTAGACGACTACTATAAACGTCAAAAATGATTCAAAGACGCTGGTAGAGGTTATTAATGGGATAACTTTTGACAATTATAAAACAAGAAGTGGATTAGAAGTGCGAAGTTCACGAAAAACTTATTACGGCGCCATTTTTGTAGAATGCTTCTTGTTTGGAAGGATATGTGATTACTACTAATGGTAGAATAAGCTCACGACAGTCCGTAGTTGTTATTAGTGGAAGAAGCCCTGATATCATTAATAAAAGCTGATTGGAAGTAATAAGGAAAGAGAAACTTGTTCTGGCGTCATTTGTACCTCGATAACTCGCGTTTGGAAGGATATCCAGTCACTGCGAACGGTGGAATTAACTGAGGAAGGTGATTCGAGATATAATTTGGAGTTTTCCCTGCATTCAGACTCTCCGATCAATATTATCCGACTTGCATCGAATATTATTAAAAATATAACTATCGATTGAATATGGATAAATCAATTACATTCTCGGACAAACAAGTAATTGGATTGTATAACACTTTCAAGTCATCGAATAACATATTTTGTGTGAAGAGGCACGGTCCAGCAATAATCACCGAATATAAAAATGATCCGAGTGGGACTTGATCCCGAGACCCGCGAAGTCCAATTTCAGAGGGCTAACCACTGCTCTAGGGCCACCTATGTTATTTTTTATATTGCCAGATCGTCGGATTTACCTATAAAAAAAAAATATTGAATTTATCACGTTCGTTTGCAGCTAAGAATGGAATGTACCGACAATGAACAAGTTTTTCAAAAGCACTGCGAAGCAATTGCAAAAACTCGGCATGCATAGTTGAGTAATAAACGGCTAGAAGATAATGAATCGATGTAGAGGAGAGGCGGGCAAGAGGGAACAACCACCCATAGTACGCTTTTAATATATCCTGGTTATAAAAATCAATATCTTGTCAATTCATATCTTGAAAATGATGAAATTTCTCAAGATTTTACGCGATGAAAATCTCATTTCGTGGCGCTGGCCCACTTGACCCCGCTTCTCCGCGTTATACCTGAGTTCCTCTAATTTAACAAATGATCTCAAATTCCGCTCCCAGACGATCATTTCGGTTTATATGGAAATGACGTGTAAATATACACGGTCGATCGAATTGCCGAAACACACCAGAATACACAGCGTACATTTGGGATGAGGCAAGGATAAATTGCTCGGAAGATTACGATGGAAGTCTCGAATATATAAATCCGCAACGAGGTTCGCAATGGTCCATTCCAGTAAATTATGTAATGCCGCAACGGTACACGTGCACATGGAGACTTCTGATAGAAACAATGAGACAGCTCTTGGCAGAAGTTTTTTACTGGGCCCTGCACGCTAAGTTTTTGCATCGGTTTTACAGTGCCCATTGAAGAACTTGCTCTTTGATGGTCCTTCCGATTCTTGGCTACAATCGAACGTGATGACCTATTAATACTTGATATAACTTTAACTCTTTGGAATTGTTCTTAGGATATCATTCTTTTTCGGAAAAAAGATTCCGACCCGATCATTTTTTTCATATATAAACATACTGTTAGTCACTCCCTTAAAAATATCTCGCCGAGAAACTTACTCGATCCCTTGGAAAACTCGGCAATACTACAATTCACTTCCTGAAAAAAGTCTAGGAGAGACTTCTGTTCAATTCCCTTAAAATATGTCGGCGAGAGTCATGATCGATCCTTCGAAAAACTCTCGTCAATACTTTTGGTCAACCCGTTAAGGAAATCTCGACGAGCCTCGGCAATCCCTTAAAGAAGTCTCAGTGAGACTCTTAGTTAACTATTTCAAATACTTCCATCGTAACTACGGTTGACCGTTGATTTTCAAGCGTTTTGTTTGGACGGGATTTTTTATCGCGTCCAGACTCTTGGCCAATCGAAGAATTTCGAGACGCTCGGAGAGTATGACTCTCAAGCAAACCTTGAAAAAACTTGGGCCGTGACCCCTGGTCAATCCCTTTCAAAATCTTTTCCACTCGTGGCCAATCCTTTAAAGGTGGAAGTCTCGGTGAGAATCGGAGTCCATCCTCTGAAAATCTTCCTTCGTGACACCTGCTCAACGCCTCAAAGAATCTTAACTGGACCTTCGATTAATCCCTTAAAAAGTCTCAGTCATACTCTTTGTCAACCCCTTCAAAAATCCCGTTCTGACTTTCGGCTGATCTCTCCAAGAAGCCTCGGTAAGATTCTCAGTCAATCCCTCATAAAACTCACATTGCGAGCCCTGGTCAACGCCTTAAAAAATCCCGTTCGGACTCTTGGTCAATCCCTTCAAAACATCCCCATACGACTCTTGATCAATCCGTCAAAAAACTTGAGTCGTGAAACGTGGTCAACCTCTTAACAAAATCTCGTCCGAGCTCTAGGCCAATCCCTTAAAAAGTCTCAACGATACTCTTTGTTTACTCCTTAAAAAATCCCGTTCAGACTCTCGGCTAATCCCTCAAATATGTCTCTACATAATTCTTGGTCTATTCCTAAAAAAAGTTTGGGCGAGACTCTAGATCAATCTTTTGAAAAAGTCGTGGCAAGATTTTTGATCAATGATTGAAAAAACTTCCGTCGATACCCATAGTCAATCCCTCCTAAATATCTTACTGTTTTTTTATCCCGCTGGCGCGAGTCTTCATTATACGCATCTGTCAATTGATATTTGATTCCTTGAAAGGCTCGATAAGTCTATCATCCAACATTTCAGTTTTTATTTTTCTGTGTCCGATCCATGACATCTGGCATTATAAGAAATCACATGATTCAATGAATTATTTTTTCTTCAAGGAAAATCTTCATCGATGCATTTTGATCCCACTGGCCCCTAGTTGGTTCAATGATCACTTAGGCGATCACGCGTATTAATATTTGCTGGACAACGGATACAATGGATAGGTTTCGGTGTCGATACACAGGCGGCACCTGAAAGTACCAACGAAATGCCTCGAAAACCTGTTAGTTCGCCAGACGAACTGTATGAAGCTTTCAAAAATTTATCGTTTACTAACGATGAAGGCATCCTTTTGCCTTGGAGCCATGAAGTATGGCAGAAGGCGGTGGATGCGATGAATGGTAAGATGAAAAAGGACTACATCTACCTTTATATAAGTCGAAATAGACATGGTATTTTCGACCGCATTCATGGAGTGGAAAAATCTCAACACTTCGCGGAAGATCAAAATACAAACATGGTTACGAACGATTCCACAAACGGTTTGAACGATTCAAATTGGTCAATGGGTGATACAGATTGCGCTTTACCGTATTTGTGCACCACAGTGATTCTATCAAAAAGTGACTGGGACAGCTTGCCAGTGGTTACAAAAACGTATAAGCAGCGTGAATATGAAGTTCTGCTCACTGGTTGGACTGACAGAGTGTACGACATTTTATGGGATAACTTGAAGCTCCCCTGCCCGTTCGCTTTTAAAAATGCTAAAATCAATCGCAACCCTGGCGAGATTTTCTTGTCCATCAAGGGCAGTTGTCACGAATGTGGAGCTCTCATCCATATTTAATGTACAGAAGTTCCGGACGCGCACGACCCGGTCTTCCATATCTCAACGCACGATTCTCGTGGAATTGCGCATACAAAAAAAAGATGGGTCAGGGGTCAAAAAAGGATTCGGATCGCAAAAGAACTAAAAGGAGTTTCGACATATGCTTGGCGTCGAGATGAAGCTAATAAAAAAATGGATTTCGGGGATGTTGTACCAAGCAGTATACCTTCCGAAGACGTTTTTCGTAAAGCCAAGCAAGAAGGACAGGACAAAGAACTCGGCTTGTACAAGGTCACACAGGTATATGAGTCGATCCTCGAATTAAAATATAATAGGCCAGAGTTCAGTGGTTGCATCCACGAAATTGGATTGGATAAGTATTGGGTTATGTTCTGGACCCCAACACAGCTCTTCTTGTACAGAAATTTTTGAAGGAAGACGAAACTGGCAGCATCAGCATTGACGCAACCGGTAGCATTGTACGTCAAATACCAGCGGCAGATGGCTCAAAAAGAGTTGTATTTTTATACCAGGCGGTTTGCGGTTATCGCGGAAAGATTTTGCCTTTGTTTCAGATGATCTCCGAGAAGCACGACACCAATATGTTGCATTATTGGATGCAGGAGTGGATTCGTTCTGGAGCACCGATTCCGAAACAAGTGGTAGTTGATTATTCCCTCGCGCTGCTGAATGCCGCTTGTGCAGCTTTTAACAACGTGACATTGAAAATGTACATCAACGCCTGCATTACGTACGACGAATCGGAAACAATGCAGCTTCACCGGCCGCTTTGCGTTTTGCGCATCGATATCGCACATTTAATCAAAATGGTTGCACGCTGGAAGTGCTGGAGACATCAGGGAAAGGAGAAAAAAGATTTTTATTTACGCTGTGTCGGTCTTCTTACGGAGTGTGCGGACATTTGTGAATTTTAATCAATATCTACGGATGTTGCAACGGTAGCTTTTTCAAAATACGAAAATATATCGGACCCGGAAAGTCGTTGCTTCGCTGCCCAGATCCGACTAATGAAACGAGTCAAATCCTTCAATCTTCCGGAAGGTCCTACCAGTAGTGATGAGGAATCGGACAACAACGACGACAGCGTATTTGAGTTCCATTCTGGAGCGGTTTCAGGCAGCGCCATTGATGATATTTTGAAAAAAATTACAAAGGGCGGCGTTGACGACTCGTCGGATGAACGGTTGAATGGCTATTTGTGTTCCGAGTTCGGACATCGTTATCTGAAACTATGTGAGCATTTTCCCCTGTGGACAGCGATAATAACGGAAGGTAAAGATGTTGCATCGTCTGGAATGAATCGTGTAGCAACCTCGGCTCGGAGTGAGGAATATTTCAGAGAATTTGAATATCTCATATTGAACAAGCAAAAGTCCTTGAGAATGGACAAGTTCCTCGTCATTCATCTGAGGTCTCTTTTTGGAACGAGCAAATTATTGAACGCAACGGGAAAAAAAATGGAGAAGCAAATGCCATCAATAACGCGACCGCCGCCTGAAAATCGGATCTCGAGTATTACGAACTCAAGTTGTCATGATACTCTTTTGATTGAAAGTCCGCAAAACTCGGCAGAGCACGCGGAGAACGGCATTATTCCCGAAGTTGAAATGTCTTCGTCCGACGATGGGAGGCCCAACGAAGAAAATAATATAATAGATACGAAGGACCATTTCGGCGTTTCGGAAAGTGCCGATAGTACGGTTCAGAGCGATAATACAGAACCAAATATCTTGAACGAGATCGAGGATTGGAAGGGATTGAATTCGAAATTGAACGCTTGTGAATCGAGAGTGTCGACCAAACCGAGAAAACGTGGAAAGTATCTGACTGCTTGTCCCGACATTGAAATAATCTACAAACGCCCTAAATTCAAATCAGTATTGCCATTACTTGAGAATGGGAATCGTTTAAGACCAGAAAAAATCGGAAAACAAAAGGTAAGCGTACGCAACACTTGTGCGTTCGATTCGACTTCACAAAGCCTGTTAACGGCGTACCACGATCATTCATTGTACAACCAATATGTGAAAGACAATGACAATGTACATCTGCTTAAATTTATCCAGGCACTCTCTGAGACCGGTACGACCAGGAAAAATTACCAAGAACGGGCGTCCATATTAAGTACCGCTTATAAAATAGAAAACGGAATAATCGATGCGACCATTAATATTTCGTATTTGCAGGATAACTTTATCCTCAAGGACGTATCTTCTCTCGTAAAAGAGGTTCAATGCGCTGATTGTCACTCGGTAATAAAAAAAAGTCCTGCCAGTGCTGCATTTGAATCCACTGCCTATTTATAAAAAAGGTATGGCAGGTGTGCAAGAAGCTTTGGACGATACATGCAAAGTGCGGAATACATCAAAATGTTTCACATGCAGAAGCTCCAATATCGCTCGATCGCTGGAGCCAGGTAATCATATCATGCTCAGTCTCGAGGACGTTTCAAACGAATTACTTTGGGCTCAAAGTGGTCTACCGGATTGGAGGAAAAAATTCACGGTCGACGAAATACCCGACAAGTTAAGTTATGGTGGGGTTTCATTCAAATTAGTTTCCGCAATAATTCACACTCCCAATCATTATTTTGCAATAATCAAGCGGGTGACTGGGAAATGGGAAGTACATGACGATTTAAGGAAGCGAATCGCTCCCGTCACAGCGCGGACACAGTATCAGAAACATAGCATTCATCTTTTATTTTATGTTCGTTCGCCGAACGGTGATTGAGCGACTGTACATTCAGACGGAATCTATTACTGATGCAAAATCTAATGGATATCCTCCGTCATTTTTCAAGTCCTCACCAGTTTTGGCATACTTATTGAGTGTATTACTCATTTGTAGCAATGTTATGATGTAGAGCTGAACTCTATAAGAAAGATTGCAAATCGATATTTAGTTACGTCTTTCTCCTGCTCTTTATCTCATTAGATAAAAACAAAATATGAATGAAAAGAATGGAGAGTAAAAAACAAGCCAAGAAAAATTAGGCTAAAAAAAAAAGTTGAACGAAAGTGTGTGTGAGTGTATATGTGTGCATGCGCGTGTGAGAGCAAAAGAAACTTGTTAAAAGAAATAAAACGATCTGTGTATACGTGCGTGTGTGTAAGAAAAGGAAAGCAAAACCAATTGCGAAAAAAAAAAGATTTGTGCGAGCGCGCTCGGATGTGTTCGCTAATCCGAAATGAAAAATTTAAAAAAAAACAAATGGAACTAAAAAAAAGATTTACGAGTGCTCACGCATACGTGTGTGGGAAGAGAAAAAAAGATGAAAAACAACAATCCGGGCATCCGTGCGTGCGGGTTACAAAAAAAAAATAAAAGAAATAAAATTGAAAAAAAATAAATAAAACGGAATAATAAAATTGATAAAAAGTGATAAAAATCTTTGAGTCTTTTTTGACGTTTGTAGTAGTCGTCTAATCTTCACAATCGAAGTAATTCACTCGGAATCACTCCAAAGCGAGTTTGACTCAAGTTGATCGCTTCTCATCAACTTCCGTTCTACTACAATCGAAAATTCCTCCTCTACAAACCTCAACGAGTATCTTTGAGGCATTTTTGACGTTTGTAGTAGTCGTCCAATCTTCACAAGCGGAGTAATTCACTCGGAATCACTCCAAAGCGAGTTTGACTCAAGTTGATCGCTTCTCATCAACTTCCGTTCGACTACAATCAAAAATTTCTCCACTAAAAACCTGAACAAGCATCTTTGAATCATTTTCGACGTTTGTAGTAGTCTTCTAGTATTCACGACCGGAGTAATTCTCTGCGAATCACTCCAAAGCGAGTTCGACTGAAATTGGTCGCTTTTTATGAACTTCCGTTCTACTACAATCGAAAATTCCTCCTCTACAAATCTCAACGAGTATCTTTGAGTCATTTTTTACGTTTGTAGTAGTCGTCTAATCTTCACAATAGGAGTAATTCACTCGGAACCACTCCAACGCGAGTTTGACGCAAGTTGATCGCTTTTTATGAACTTCCTTTCTACTACAATCGAAAATTCCTCCTCTATAAATCTCAACGAGTATCTTTGGGCCATTTTTGACGTTTGTAGTAGTCGTCCAATCTTCATAATCGGAGTAATTCACTCGGAATCACTCCAAAGCGAGTTTGACTCAAGGTGATCGCTTCTCATCAACTTCCGTTCTACTACAATCGAAAAATTCTCCTCTACAAATCTCAACGAGTATCTTTGGGCCATTTTTGACGTTTGTAGTAGTCGTCGAATCTTCACAAACGGAGTAATTCACTCGGAATCACTCCAAAGCGAGTTTGACTCAAATAGGTCGCTTTTTATGAACTTCCGTTCTACTACAATCAACAATTCCTTCACTACAAATCTCAACGAGTATCTTTGAGTCATTTTTAACGTTTGTAGTAGTCGTCTAATCTTCATAATCGGAGTAATTCACTCGGAATCACTCCAAAACGAGTTTGACTCAAATTGGTCGCTTTTTATGAACTTCCGTTCTACTACAATAAACAATTCCTCCTCTATGAACCTCAACGAGTATCTTTGAGTCTTTTTTGACGTTTGTAGTAGTCGTCTAATCTTCACAATCGAAGTAATTCACTCGGAATCACTCCAACGCGAGTTTGACGCAAGTTGATCACTTTTTATGAACTTCCGTTCTACTACAATCGAAAATTTCTCCTCTACAAATCTCAACGAGTATCTTTGGGCCATTTTTGACGTTTGTAGTAGTCGTCCAATCTTCACAATCGGAGTAATTCACTCGGAATCACTCCAAAGCGAGTTTGACTCAAGTTGATCGCTTCTCATCAACTTTCGTTCTACTGCAATCGAAAATTCCTCCTCTACAAACCTCAACGAGTATCTTTGAGGCATTTTTGACGTTTGTAGTAGTCGTCCAATCTTCACAATCGGAGTAATTCACTCGGAATCACTCCAAAGCGAGTTTGACTCAAATTGGTCGCTTTTTATGAACTTCCGTTCTACTACAATAAACAATTCCTCCTCTATAAACCTCAACGAGTATCTTTGAGTCTTTTTTGACGTTTGTAGTAGTCGTCTAATCTTCACAATCGAAGTAATTTACTCGGAATCACTCCAACGCGAGTTTGACGCAAGTTGATCACTTTTTATGAACTTCCGTTCTACTACAATCGAAAATTTCTCCTCTACAAATCTCAACGAGTATCTTTGGGCCATTTTTGACGTTTGTAGTAGTCGTCCAATCTTCACAATCGGAGTAATTCACTCGGAATCACTCCAAAGCGAGTTTGACTCAAGTTGATCGCTTCTCATCAACTTTCGTTCTACTGCAATCGAAATCTCCTCCTCTACAAACCTCAACGAGTATCTCTGAGGCATTTTTGACGTTTGTAGTAGTCGTCCAATCTTCACAATCGGAGTAATTCACTCGGAATCACTCCAAAGCGAGTTTGACTCAAGTGGATCGCTTCTCATCAACTTCTGTTCCACTACAATCGAAAATGTCTCCACTAAAAACCTGAACAAGCATCTTTGAATCATTTTTGACGTTTGTAGTAGTCGTCTAATCTTCACAATCGGAGTAATTCACTCGGAATCACTCCAAAGCGAGTTTGACTCAAATTGGTCGCTTTTTATGAACTTCCGTTCTACTACAATCGAAAATTCCTCCTCTGCAAACCTCAACGAGTATCTTTGAGGCATTTTTGACGTTTGTAGTAGTCGTCCAATTTTCACAATCGGAGTAATTCACTTGGAATCACTCCTAAGCGAGTTTGACTCAAGTTGATCGCTTCTTATGAACTTCCGTTCCACTACAATTAAAAATTTCTCCACTACAAACCTGAACAAGCATCTTTGAACCATTTTTGACGTTTGTAGTCGTCTTCTAGTGTTCACGACCGGAGTAATTTTCTCAGAATCACTCCAAAGCGAGTTTGACTCAAATAGGTCGCTTTTTATGAACTTCCGTTCTACTACAATCAACAATTCCTTCACTACAAATCTCAACGAGTATCTTTGAGTCATTTTTAACGTTTGTAGTAGTCGTCTAATCTTCACAATCGGAGTAATTCACTCGGAATCACTCCAAAACGAGTTTGACTCAAATTGGTCGCTTCTTATGAACTTCCGTTCTACTACAATCGAAAATTCCTCCTCTACAAATCTCAACGAGTATCTTTGAGTCATTTTTTACGTTTGCAGTAGTCGTCTAATTTTCACAATAGGAGTAATTCACTCGGAATCACTCCAACGCGAGTTTGACTCAAATTGGTCGCTTTTTATGAACTTCCGTTCTACTACAATCGAAAATTCCTCCTCTACAAACCTCAACGAGTATCTTTGAGGCATTTTTGACGTTTGTAGTAGTCGTCCAATTTTCACAATCGGAGTAAATCACTTGGAATCACTCCTAAGCGAGTTTGACTCAAGTTGATCGCTTCTTATCAACTTCCGTTCCACTACAATCAAAAATTCCTCCACTACAAACCTGAACAAGCATCTTTGAATCGATTTTGACGTTTGTAGTCGTCTTCTAGTGTTCACGACCGGAGTAATTTTCTCAGAATCACTCCAAAGCGAGTTTGACACAAGTTGATCGCTTCTCATCAACTTCCGTTCCACTACAATCAAAAATTTCTCCACTAAAAACCTGAACAAGCATCTTTGAATCATTTTTGACGTTTGTAGTAGTCATCCAATCTTCACAATCGGAGTAATTCACTCGGAATCACTCCAAAACGAGTTTGACTCAAGTTGATCGCTTCTCATCAACTTCTGTTCCACTACAATCGAAAATGTCTCCACTAAAAACCTGAACAAGCATCTTTGAATCATTTTTGACGTTTGTAGTAGTCGTCGAATCTTCACAATCGGAGTAATTCACTCGGAATCACTCCAAAGCGAGTTTGACTCAAATAGGTCGCTTTTTATGAACTTCCGTTCTACTACAATCAACAATTCCTTCACTACAAATCTCAACGAGTATCTTTGAGTCATTTTTAACGTTTGTAGTAGTCGTCTAATCTTCATAATCGGAGTAATTCACTCGGAATCACTCCAAAACGAGTTTGACTCAAATTGGTCGCTTTTTATGAACTTCCGTTCTACTACAATAAACAATTCCTCCTCTATAAACCTCAACGAGTATCTTTGAGTCTTTTTTGACGTTTGTAGTAGTCGTCTAATCTTCACAATCGAAGTAATTCACTCGGAATCACTCCAACGCGAGTTTGACGCAAGTTGATCACTTTTTATGAACTTCCGTTCTACTACAATCGAAAATTTCTCCTCTACAAATCTCAACGAGTATCTTTGGGCCATTTTTGACGTTTGTAGTAGTCGTCCAATCTTCACAATCGGAGTAATTCACTCGGAATCACTCCAAAGCGAGTTTGACTCAAGTTGATCGCTTCTCATCAACTTTCGTTCTACTATAATCGAAAATTCCTCCTCTACAAACCTCAACGAGTATCTTTGAGGCATTTTTGACGTTTGTAGTAGTCGTCCAATCTTCACAATCGGAGTAATTCACTCGGAATCACTCCAAAGCGAGTTTGACTCAAGTGGATCGCTTCTCATCAACTTCTGTTCCACTACAATCGAAAATGTCTCCACTAAAAACCTGAACAAGCATCTTTGAATCATTTTTGACGTTTGTAGTAGTCGTCGAATCTTCACAATCGGAGTAATTCACTCGGAATCACTCCAAAGCGAGTTTGACTCAAGTTGATCGCTTCTTATCAACTTCGGTTCCACTACAATCAAAAATTTCTCCACTACAAACCTGAACAAGCATCTTTGAATCATTTTTGACGTTTGTAGTAGTCGTCTAATCTTCACAATCGGAGTAATTCACTCGGAATCACTCCAAAGCGAGTTTGACTCAAATTGGTCGCTTTTTATGAACTTCCGTTCTACTACAATCGAAAATTCCTCCTCTGCAAACCTCAACGAGTATCTTTGAGGCATTTTTGACGTTTGTAGTAGTCGTCCAATTTTCACAATCGGAGTAATTCACTTGGAATCACTCCTAAGCGAGTTTGACTCAAGTTGATCGCTTCTTATCAACTTCCGTTCCACTACAATTAAAAATTTCTCCACTACAAACCTGAACAAGCATCTTTGAACCATTTTTGACGTTTGTAGTCGTCTTCTAGTGTTCACGACCGGAGTAATTTTCTCAGAATCACTCCAAAGCGAGTTTGACTCAAATAGGTCGCTTTTTATGAACTTCCGTTCTACTACAATCAACAATTCCTTCACTACAAATCTCAACGAGTATCTTTGAGTCATTTTTAACGTTTGTAGTAGTCGTCTAATCTTCACAATCGGAGTAATTCACTCGGAATCACTCCAAAACGAGTTTGACTCAAATTGGTCGCTTCTTATGAACTTCCCTTCTACTACAATCGAAAATTCCTCCTCTACAAATCTCAACGAGTATCTTTGAGTCATTTTTTACGTTTGTAGTAGTCGTCTAATTTTCACAATAGGAGTAATTCACTCGGAATCACTCCAACGCGAGTTTGACTCAAATTGGTCGCTTTTTATGAACTTCCGTTCTACTACAATCGAAAATTCCTCCTCTACAAACCTCAACGAGTATCTTTGAGGCATTTTTGACGTTTGTAGTAGTCGTCCAATTTTCACAATCGGAGTAAATCACTTGGAATCACTCCTAAGCGAGTTTGACTCAAGTTGATCGCTTCTTATCAACTTCCGTTCCACTACAATCAAAAATTCCTCCACTACAAACCTGAACAAGCATCTTTGAATCGATTTTGACGTTTGTAGTCGTCTTCTAGTGTTCACGACCGGAGTAATTTTCTCAGAATCACTCCAAAGCGAGTTTGACACAAGTTGATCGCTTCTCATCAACTTACGTTCCACTACAATCGAAAATTTCTCCACTAAAAACCTGAACAAGCATCTTTGAATCATTTTTGACGTTTGTAGTAGTCATCCAATCTTTACAATCGGAGTAATTCACTCGGAATCACTCCAAAACGAGTTTGACTCAAGTTGATCGCTTCTCATCAACTTCTGTTCCACTACAATCGAAAATGTCTCCACTAAAAACCTGAACAAGCATCTTTGAATCATTTTTGACGTTTGTAGTAGTCGTCGAATCTTCACAATCGGAGTAATTCACTCGGAATCACTCCAAAGCGAGTTTGACTCAAGTTGATCGCTTCTTATCAACTTCGGTTCCACTACAATCAAAAATTTCTCCACTACAAACCTGAACAAGCATCTTTGAATCATTTTTGACGTTTGTAGTCGTCTTCTAGTGTTCACGACCGGAGTAGTTTTCTCAGAATCAGTCCAAAGCGAGTTTGACTCAAATAGGTCGCTTTTTATGAACTTCCGTTCTACTACAATCAACAATTCCCTCACTACAAATCTCGACGGGTATCTTCGAGTCATTTTTTACGATTGTAGTAGTCGTCTAATCTTCACAATAGGAGTAATTAACTCGGAATTACTCCAACGCGAGTTTGACTCAAATTGGTCGCTTTTTATGAACTTCCGTTCTACTACAATCGAAAATTCCTCCTCTACAAACCTCAACGAGTATCTTTGAGGCATTTTTGACGTTTGTGGTAGTCGTCCAATTTTCACAATCGGAGTAATTCACTTGGAATCACTCCTAAGCGAGTTTGACTCAAATTGGTCGCTTCTTATGAACTTCCGTTCTACTACAATCGAAAATTCCTCCTCTACAAATCTCAACGAGTATCTTTGAGTCATTTCTTACGTTTGTAGTAGTCGTCTAATCTTCACAATAGGAGTAATTCACTCGGAATCACTCCAACGCGAGTTTGACTCAAATTGGTCGCTTTTTATGAACTTCCGCTCTACTACAATCGAAAATTCCTCCTCTACAAACCTCAACGAGTATCTTTGAGGCATTTTTGACGTTTGTAGTAGTCGTCCATTTTTCACAATCGGAGTAATTCACTTGGAATCACTCCTAAGCGAGTTTGACTCAAGTTGATCGCTTCTTATCAACTTCCGTTCCACTACAATCAAAAATTTCTCCACTACAAACCTGAACAAGCATCTTTGAATCATGTTTGACGTTTGTAGTCGTCTTCTAGTGTTCACGACCGGAGTAATTTTCTCAAAATCACTCCAAAGCGAGTTTGACTCAAGTTGATCGCTTCTCATCAACTTCCGTTCCACTACAATCGAAAATTTCTCCACTAAAAACCTGAACAAGCATATTTGAATCATTTTTGACGTTTGTAGTAGTCGTCTAATCTTCACAATCGGAGTAATTCACTCGGAATCACTCCAAAGCGAGTTTGACTCAAGTTGATCGCTTCTTATGAACTTCCGTTCTACTACAATCAACAATTCCTTCACTACAAACCTCAGCAAGCATCTTTGAGTCATTTTTGACGTTTGTAGTAGTCGTCTGATCTTCACAATAGGAGTAATTCACTCGGAATCACTCCAACGCGAGTTTGACTCAAATTGGTCGCTTTTCATGAACTTCCGTTCTACTACAATCGAAAATTCCTCCTCTACAAACCTCAACGAGTATCTTTGAGGCATTTTTGACGTTTGTAGTAGTCGTCCAATTTTCACAATCGGAGTAATTCACTTGGAATCACTCCTAAGCGAGTTTGACTCAAGTTGATCGCTTCTCATCAACTTCCGTTCCACTACAATCGAAAATTTCTCCACTAGAAACCTGAACAAGCATCTTTCAATCATTTTTGACGTTTGTAGTAGTCGTCTAATCTTCATAATCGGAGTAACTCACTCGGAATCACTCCAAAGCGAGTTTGACTCAAGTTGATCGCTTCTCATCAACTTCCGTTCTACTACAATCGAAAACTCCTCTTCTACAAACCTCAACGAGTATCTTTGAGGCATTTTTGACGTTTGTAGTAGTCGTCCAATCTTCACAATCGGAGTAATTGACTCGGAATCACTCCAAAGCGAGTTTGACTCAAGTTGATCGCTTCTCATCAAGTTCCGTTCCACTACAATCGAAAATTTCTCCACTAAAAACCTGAACAAGCATCTTTGAATCATTTTCGACGTTTGTAGTAGTCGTCCAATCTTCACAATCGGAGTAATTCACTCGGAATCACTTTAAAGCGAGTTTGACTCAAATTGGTCGCTTTTTATGAACTTCCGTTCTACTACAATCAACAATTCCTTCACTACAAACCTCAACGAGTATCTTTGAGTCATTTTTGACGTTTGTAGTCGTCTTCTAGTGTTCACGACCGGAGTAATTTTCTCAGAATCACTCCAAAGCGAGTTTGACTCAAGTTTATCGCTTTTTATGAACTTCCGTTCTACTACAATAAACAATTCCTCCTCTATAAACCTCAACGAGTATCTTTGAGTCTTTTTTGACGTTTGTAGTAGTCGTCTAATCTTCACAATCGAAGTAATTCACTCGGAATCACTCCAGCGCGAGTTTGACTCAAATTGGTCGCTTTTTATGAACTTCCGTTCTACTACAATCGAAAATTCCTTCTCTGCAAACCTCAACGAGTATCTTTGAGGCATTTTTGACGTTTGTAGTAGTCGTCCAATCTTCACAATCGGAGTAATTCACTCGGAATCACTCCAAAGCGAGTTTGACTCAAGTTGATCGCTTCTCATCAACTTCCGTTCCACTACAATCGAAAATTTCTCCACTAAAAACCTGAACAAGCATCTTTGAATCATTTTTGACGTTTGTAGTAGTCGTCGAATCTTCACAAACGGAGTAATTCACTCGGAATCACTCCAAAGCGAGTTTGACTCAAATAGGTCGCTTTTTATGAACTTCCGTTCTACTACAATCGAAAATTCTTCCTCTACAAATCTCAACGAGTATCTTTGGGCCATTTTTGACGTTTGTAGTAGTCGTCCAATCTTCACAATCGGAGTAATTCACTCGGAATCACTCCAAAGCGAGTTTGACTCAAGTTGATCGCTTCTCATCAACTTCCGATCCACTACAATCGAAAATTTCTCCACTAAAAACCTGAACAAGCATCTTTGAATCATTTTTGACGTTTGTAGTAGTCGTCCAATCTTCACAATCGGAGTAATCCACTCGGAATCACTTTAAAGCGCGTTTGACTCAAATTGGTCGCTTTTTATGAACTTCCGTTCTACTACAATCAACAATTCCTTCACTACAAACCTCACCGAGTATCTTTGAGTCATTTTTAACGTTTGTAGTAGTCGTCCAATCTTCACAATCGGAGTAATTCACTCGGAATCACTCCAAAGCGAGTTTGACTCACGTTGATCGCTTCTCATCAACTTCCGTTCCACTACAATCGAAAATTTCTCCACTAAAAACCTGAACAAGCATCTTTGAATCATTTTTGACGTTTGTAGTAGTCGTCGAATCTTCACAAACGGAGTAATTCACTCGGAATCACTCCAAAGCGAGTTTGACTCAAATAGGTCGCTTTTTATGAACTTCCGTTCTACTACAATCAACAATTCCTTCACTACAAATCTCAACGAGTATCTTTGAGTCATTTTTAACGTTTGTAGTAGTCGTCTAATCTTCATAATCGGAGTAATTCACTCGGAATCACTCCAAAACGAGTTTGACTCAAATTGGTCGCTTTTTATGAACTTCCGTTCTACTACAATAAACAATTCCTCCTCTATAGACCTCAACGAGTATCTTTGAGTCTTTTTTGACGTTTGTAGTAGTCGTCTAATCTTCACAATCGAAGTAATTCACTCGGAATCACTCCAACGCGAGTTTGACGCAAGTTGATCACTTTTTATGAACTTCCGTTCTACTACAATCGAAAATTTCTCCTCTACAAATCTCAACGAGTATCTTTGGGCCATTTTTGACGTTTGTAGTAGTCGTCCAATCTTCACAATCGGAGTAATTCACTCGGAATCACTCCAAAGCGAGTTTGACTCAAGTTGATCGGTTCTCATCAACTTTCGTTCTACTATAATCGAAAATTTCTCCTCTACAAACCTCAACGAGTATCTTTGAGGCATTTTTGACGTTTGTAGTAGTCGTCCAATCTTCACAATCGGAGTAATTCACTCGGAATCACTCCAAAGCGAGTTTGACTCAAGTGGATCGCTTCTCATCAACTTCTGTTCCACTACAATCGAAAATGTCTCCACTAAAAACCTGAACAAGCATCTTTGAATCATTTTTGACGTTTGTAGTAGTCGTCGAATCTTCACAATCGGAGTAATTCACTCGGAATCACTCCAAAGCGAGTTTGACTCAAGTTGATCGCTTCTTATCAACTTCGGTTCCACTACAATCAAAAATTTCTCCACTACAAACCTGAACAAGCATCTTCGAATCATTTTTGACGTTTGTAGTCGTCTTCTCGTGTTCACGACCGGAGTAGTTTTCTCAGAATCACTCCAAAGCGAGTTTGACTCAAATAGGTCGCTTTTTATGAACTTCCGTTCTACTACAATCAACAATTCCCTCACTACAAATCTCGACGAGTATCTTTGAGTCATTTTTTACGATTGTAGTAGTCGTCTAATCTTCACAATAGGAGTAATTAACTCGGAATTACTCCAACGCGAGTTTGACTCAAATTGGTCGCTTTTTATGAACTTCCGTTCTACTACAATCGAAAATTCCTCCTCTACAAACCTCAACGAGTATCTTTGAGGCATTTTTGACGTTTGTGGTAGTCGTCCAATTTTCACAATCGGAGTAATTCACTTGGAATCACTCCTAAGCGAGTTTGACTCAAATTGGTCGCTTCTTATGAACTTCCGTTCTACTACAATCGAAAATTCCTCCTCTACAAATCTCAACGAGTATCTTTGAGTCATTTTTTACGTTTGTAGTAGTCGTCTAATCTTCACAATAGGAGTAATTCACTCGGAATCACTCCAACGCGAGTTTGACTCAAATTGGTCGCTTTTTATGAACTTCCGCTCTACTACAATCGAAAATTCCTCCTCTACAAACCTCAACGAGTATCTTTGAGGCATTTTTGACGTTTGTAGTAGTCGTCCATTTTTCACAATCGGAGTAATTCACTTGGAATCACTCCTAAGCGAGTTTGACTCAAGTTGATCGCTTCTTATCAACTTCCGTTCCACTACAATCAAAAATTTCTCCACTACAAACCTGAACAAGCATCTTTGAATCATGTTTGACGTTTGTAGTCGTCTTCTAGTGTTCACGACCGGAGTAATTTTCTCAAAATCACTCCAAAGCGACTTTGACTCAAGTTGATCGCTTCTCATCAACTTCCGTTCCACTACAATCGAAAATTTCGCCACTAAAAACCTGAACAAGCATATTTGAATCATTTTTGACGTTTGTAGTAGTCGTCTAATCTTCACAATCGGAGTAATTCACTCGGAATCACTCCAAAGCGAGTTTGACTCAAGTTGATCGCTTCTTATGAACTTCCGTTCTACTACAATCAACAATTCCTTCACTACAAACCTCAGCGAGCATCTTTGAGTCATTTTTGACGTTTGTAGTAGTCGTCTAATCTTCACAATAGGAGTAATTCACTCGGAATCACTCCAACGCGAGTTTGACTCAAATTGGTCGCTTTTCATGAACTTCCGTTCTACTACAATCGAAAATTCCTCCTCTACAAACCTCAACGATTATCTTTGAGGCATTTTTGACGTTTGTAGTAGTCGTCCAATTTTCACAATCGGAGTAATTCACTTGGAATCACTCCTAAGCGAGTTTGACTCAAGTTGATCGCTTCTCATCAACTTCCGTTCCACTACAATCGAAAATTTCTCCTCTACAAATCTCAACGAGTATTTTTGGGCCATTTTTGACGTTTGTAGTAGTCGTCCAATCTTCACAATCGGAGTAATTCACTCGGAATCACTCCAAAGCGAGTTTGACTCAAGTTGATCGCTTCTCATCAACTTTCATTCTACTACAATCGAAAATTCCTCCTCTACAAACCTCAACAAGTATCTTTGAGGCATTTTTGACGTTTGTAGTAGTCGTCCAATCTTCACAATCGGAGTAATTCACTCGGAATCACTCCAAAGCGAGTTTGACTCAAGTTGATCGCTTCTCATCAACTTCCGTTCCACTACAATCGAAAATTTCTCCACTAAAAACCTGAACAAGCATCTTTGAATCATTTTTGACGTTTGTCGTCGTCTTCTAGTGTTCACGACCGGAGTAATTTTCTCAGAATCAATCCAAAGCGAGTTTGACTCAAATAGGTCGCATTTTATGAACTTCCGTTCTACTACAATCAACAATTCCCTCACTACAAATCTCAACGAGTATCTTTGAGTCATTTTTAACGTTTGTAGTAGTCGTCTAATCTTCACAATCGGAGTAATTCACTCGGAATCACTCCAAAACGAGTTTGACTCAAATTGGTCGCTTCTTATGAACTTTCGTTCTACTACAATCGAAAATTCCTCCTCTACAAATCTCAACGAGTATCTTTGAGTCATTTTTTACGTTTGTAGTAGTCGTCTAATCTTCATAATCGGAGTAATTCACTCGGAATCACTCCAACGCGAGTTTGACTCAAATTGGTCGCTTTTTATGAACGTCCGTTCTACTACAATCGAAAATTCCTCCTCTACAAACCTCAACGAGTATCTTTGAGGCATTTTTGACGTTTGTAGTAGTCGTCCAATTTTCACAATCGGAGTAATTCACTTGGAATCACTCCTAAGCGAGTTTGACTCAAGTTGATCGCTTCTTATCAACTTCCGTTCCACTACAATCAAAAATTCCTCCACTACAAACCTGAACAAGCATCTTTGAATCATTTTTGACGTTTGTAGTCGTCTTCTAGTGTTCACGACCGGAGTAATTTTCTCAGAATCACTCCAAAGCGAGTTTGACTCAAGTTGATCGCTTCTCATCAACTTCCGTTCCACTACAATCGAAAATTTCTCCACTAAAAACCTGAACAAGCATCTTTGAATCATTTTCGACGTTTGTAGTAGTCGTCCAATCTTCACAATCGGAGTAATTCATTCGGAATCACTCCAAAGCGAGTTTGACTCCAGTTGATCGCTTCTCATCAACTTCCGTTCTACTACAATCGAAAATTCCTCCTCTACAAACCTCAACGAGTATCTTCGAGGCATTTTTGACGTTTGTAGTAGTCATCCAATCTTCACAATCGGAGCAATTCACTCGGAATCACTCCAAAACGAGTTTGACTCAAGTTGATCGCTTCTCATCAACTTCTGTTCCAATACAATCGAAAATGTCTCCACTAAAAACCTGAACAAGCATCTTTGAATCATTTTTGACGTTTGTAGTAGTCGTCGAATCTTCACAATCGGAGTAATTCAATCGGAATCACTCCAAAGCGAGTTTGACTCCAGTTGATCGCTTCTTATCAACTTCGGTTCCACTACAATCAAAAATTTCTCCACTACAAACCTGAACGAGCATCTTTGAATCATTTTTGACGTTTGTAGTCGTCTTCTAGTGTTCACGACCGGAGTAGTTTTCTCAGAATCACTCCAAAGCGAGTTTGACTCAAATAGGTCGCTTTTTATGAACTTCCGTTCTACTACAATCAACAATTCCTTCACTACAAATCTCAACGAGTATCTTTGAGTCATTTTTAACGTTTGTAGTAGTCGTCTTATCTTCACAATCGGAGTAATTCACTCGGAATCACTCCAAAACGAGTTTGACTCAAATTGGTCGCTTTTTATGAACTTCCGTTCTACTACAATCAACAATTCCTTCACTACAAACCTCAACGAGTATCTTTGAGGCATTTCCGACGTTTGTAGTAGTCGTCCAATCTTCTTAATCGGAGTAATTCACTCGGAATCACTCCAAAGCGAGTTTGACTCCAGTTGATCGCTTCTCATCAACTTCCGTTCTACTACAATCGAAAATTCCTCCTCTACAAACCTCAACGAGTATTTTTGAGGCATTTTTGACGTTTGTAGTAGTCATCCAATCTTCACAATCGGAGCAATTCACTCGGAATCACTCCAAAACGAGTTTGACTCAAGTTGATCGCTTCTCATCAACTTCTGTTCCAATACAATCGAAAATGTCTCCACTAAAAACCTGAACAAGCATCTTTGAATCATTTTTGACGTTTGTAGTAGTCGTCGAATCTTCACAATCGGAGTAATTCAATCGGAATCACTCCAAAGCGAGTTTGACTCAAGTTGATCGCTTCTTATCAACTTCGGTTCCACTACAATTAAAAATTTCTCCACTACAAACCTGAACGAGCATCTTTGAATCATTTTTGACGTTTGTAGTCGTCTTCTAGTGTTCACGACCGGAGTAGTTTTCTCAGAATCACTCCAAAGCGAGTTTGACTCAAATAGGTCGCTTTTTATGAACTTCCGTTCTACTACAATCAACAATTCCTTCACTACAAATCTCAACGAGTATCTTTGAGTCATTTTTAACGTTTGTAGTAGTCGTCTTATCTTCACAATCGGAGTAATTCACTCGGAATCACTCCAAAACGAGTTTGACTCAAATTGGTCGCTTTTTATGAACTTCCGTTCTACTACAATCAACAATTCCTTCACTACAAACCTCAACGAGTATCTTTGAGGCATTTCCGACGTTTGTAGTAGTCGTCCAATCTTCTTAATCGGAGTAATTCACTCGGAATCACTCCAAAGCGAGTTTGACTCAAGTTGATCGCTTCTCATCAACTTCCGTTCTACTACAATCGAAAATTCCTCCTCTACAAACCTCAACGAGTATCTTTGAGGCGTTTTTGACGTTTGTAGTAGTCGTCCAATCTTCACAATCGGAGTAATTCACTCGGAATCACTCCGAAGCGAGTTTGACTCAAGTTGATCGCTTCTCATCAACTTCCGTTCCACTACAATCGAAAATTTCTCCACTAAAAACCTGAACAAGCATCTTTGAATTATTTTCGACGTTTGTAGTAGTCGTCCAATCTTCACAATCGGAGTAATTCACTCGGAATCACTTTAAAGCGAGTTTGACTCAAATTGGTCGCTTTTTATGAACTTCCGTTCTACTACAATCAACAATTCCTTCACTACAAACCTCAGCGAGTATCTTTGAGTCATTTTTGACGTTTGTAGTAGTCGTCTAATCTTCACAATCGAAGTAATTAACTCGGAATCACTCCAAAGCGAGTTTGACTCAAGTTGATCGCTTCTCATCAACTTCCTTTCTACTACAATCAACAATTCTTTCACTACAAACCTCAGCGAGCATCTTTGATTCATTTTTGACGTTTGTAGTAGTCGTCTAATCTTCACAATCGGAGTAATTCACTCGGAATCACTCCAACGCGAGTTTGACTCAAATTGGTCGCTTTTTATGAACTTCCGTTCTACTACAATCGAAAATTCCTCCTCTACAAACGTCAACGAGTATCTTTGAGGCATTTTTGACGTTTGTAGTAGTCGTCCAATTTTCACAATCGGAGTAATTCACTTGGAATCACTCCTAAGCGAGTTTGACTCAAGTTGATCGCTTCTTATCAACTTCCGTTCCACTAAAATCAAAAATTCCTCCACTACAAACCTGAACAAGCATCTTTGAATCATTTTTGACGTTAGTAGTCGTCTTCTAGTGTTCACGACCGGAGTAATTTTCTCAGAATCACTCCAAAGCGAGTTTGACTCAAGTTGATCGCTTCTCATCAACTTCCGTTCCACTACAATCGGAAATTTCTCCACTAAAAACCTGAACAAGCATCTTTGAATCATTTTCGACGTTTGTAGTAGTCGTCCAATCTTCACAATCGGAGTAATTCACTCGGAATCACTTTAAAGCGAGTTTGACTCAAATTGGTCGCTTTTTATGAACTTCCGTTCTACTACAATCAACAATTCCTTCACTACAAACCTCAACGAGTATCTTTGAGTCATTTTTGACGTTTGTAGTAGTCGTCTAATCTTCACAATCGAAGTAATTCACTCGGAATCACTCCAAAGCGAGTTTGACTCAAGTTGATCGCTTCTCATCAACTTCCTTTCTACTACAATCAACAATTCCTTCACTACAAACCTCAGCGAGCATCTTTGATTCATTTTTGACGTTTGTAGTAGTCGTCTAATCTTCACAATCGAAGTAATTCACTCGGAATCATTCCAAAGCGAGTTTGACTCAAGTTGATCGCTTCTCATCAACTTCCTTTCTACTACAATCAACAATTCCTTCACTACAAACCTCAGCGAGCATCTTTGATTCATTTTTGACGTTTGTAGTAGTCGTCTAATCTTCATAATCGGAGTAACTCACTCGGAATCACTCCAAAGCGAGTTTGACTCAAGTTGATCGCTTCTCATCAACTTCCTTTCTACTACAATCAACAATTCCTTCACTACAAACCTCAGCGAGCATCTTTGATTCATTTTTGACGTTTGTAGTAGTCGTCTAATCTTCACAATCGGAGTAATTCACTCGGAATCACTCCAAAACGAGTTTGACTCAAATTGGTCGCTTCTTATGAACTTCCGTTCTACTACAATCGAAAATTCCTCCTCTACAAATCTCAACGAGTATCTTTGAGTCATTTTTTACGTTTGTAGTAGTCGTCTAATTTTCACAATAGGAGTAATTCACTCGGAATCACTCCAACGCGAGTTTGACTCAAATTGGTCGCTTTTTATGAACTTCCGTTCTACTACAATCGAAAATTCCTCCTCTACAAACCTCAACGAGTATCTTTGAGGCATTTTTGACGTTTGTAGTAGTCGTCCAATTTTCACAATCGGAGTAATTCACTTGGAATCACTCCTAAGCGAGTTTGACTCAAGTTGATCGCTTCTTATCAACTTCCGTTCCACTACAATCAAAAATTCCTCCACTTCAAACCTGAACAAGCATCTTTGAATCGATTTTGACGTTTGTAGTCGTCTTCTAGTGTTCACGACCGGAGTAATTTTCTCAGAATCACTCCAAAGCGAGTTTGACACAAGTTGATCGCTTCTCATCAACTTCCGTTCCACTACAATCGAAAATTTCTCCACTAAAAACCTGAACAAGCATCTTTGAATCATTTTTGACGTTTGTAGTAGTCATCCAATCTTCACAATCGGAGTAATTCACTCGGAATCACTCCAAAACGAGTTTGACTCAAGTTGATCGCTTCTCATCAACTTCTGTTCCACTACAATCGAAAATGTCTCCACTAAAAACCTGAACAAGCATCTTTGAATCATTTTTGACGTTTGTTGTAGTCGTCGAATCTTCACAATCGGAGTAATTCACTCGGAATCACTCCAAAGCGAGTTTGACTTAAGTTGATCGCTTCTTATCAACTTCGGTTCCACTACAATCAAAAATTTCTCCACTACAAACCTGAACAAGCATCTTTGAATCATTTTTGACGTTTGTAGTAGTCATCCAATCTTCACAATCGGAGTAATTCACTCGGAATCACTCCAAAACGAGTTTGACTCAAGTTGATCGCTTCTCATCAACTTCTGTTCCACTACAATCGAAAATGTCTCCACTAAAAACCTGAACAAGCATCTTTGAATCATTTTTGACGTTTGTTGTAGTCGTCGAATCTTCACAATCGGAGTAATTCACTCGGAATCACTCCAAAGCGAGTTTGACTCAAGTTGATCGCTTCTTATCAACTTCGGTTCCACTACAATCAAAAATTTCTCCACTACAAACCTGAACAAGCATCTTTGAATCATGTTTGACGTTTGTAGTCGTCTTCTAGTGTTCACGACCGGAGTAGTTTTCTCAGAATCACTCCAAAGCGAGTTTGACTCAAATAGGTCGCTTTTTATGAACTTCCGTTCTACTACAATCAACAATTCCCTCACTACAAATCTCAACGAGTATCTTTGAGTCATTTTTTACGTTTGTAGTAGTCGTCTAATCTTCACAATAGGAGTAATTAACTCGGAATTACTCCAACGCGAGTTTGACTCAAATTGGTCGCTTTTTATGAACTTCCGTTCTACTACAATCGAAAATTCCTCCTCTACAAACCTCAACGAGTATCTTTGAGGCATTTTTGACGTTTGTGGTAGTCGTCCAATTTTCACAATCGGAGTAATTCACTTGGAATCACTCCTAAGCGAGTTTGACTGAAATTGGTCGCTTCTTATGAACTTCCGTTCTACTACAATCGAAAATTCCTCCTTTACAAATCTCAACGAGTATCTTTGAGTCATTTTTTACGTTTGTAGTAGTCGTCTAATCTTCACAATAGGAGTAATTCACTCGGAATCACTCCAACGCGAGTTTGACTCAAATTGGTCGCTTTTTATGAACTTCCGCTCTACTACAATCGAAAATTCCTCCTCTACAAACCTCAACGAGTATCTTTGAAACATTTTTGACGTTTGTAGTAGTCGTCCATTTTTCACAATCGGAGTAATTCACTTGGAATCACTCCTAAGCGAGTTTGACTCAAGTTAATCGCTTCTTATCAACTTCCGTTCCACTACAATCGAAAATTTCTCCACTACAAACCTGAACAAGCATCTTTGAATCATGTTTGACGTTTGTAGTCGTCTTCTAGTGTTCACGACCGGAGTATTTTTCTCAAAATCACTCCAAAGCGAGTTTGACTCAAGTTGATCGCTTCTCATCAACTTCCGTTCCACTACAATCGAAAATTTCTCCACTAAAAACCTGAACAAGCATATTTGAATCATTTTTGACGTTTGTAGTAGTCGTCGAATCTTCACAATCGGAGTAATTCACTCGGAATCACTCCAAAGCGAGTTTGACTCAAGTTGATCGCTTCTTATGAACTTCCGTTCTACTACAATCAACAATTCCTTCACTACAAACCTCAGCGAGCATCTTTGAGTCATTTTTGACGTTTGTAGTAGTCGTCTAATCTTCACAATAGGAGTAATTCACTCGGAATCACTTTAAAGCGAGTTTGACTCAAATTGGTCGCTTTTTATGAACTTCCGTTCTACTACAATCAACAATTCCTTCACTACAAACCTCAACGAGTATCTTTGAGTCATTTTTGACGTTTGTAGTCGTCTTCTAGTGTTCACGACCGGAGTAATTTTCTCAGAATCACTCCAAAGCGAGTTTGACTCAAGTTTATCGCTTTTTATGAACTTCCGTTCTACTACAATAAACAATTCCTCCTCTATAAACCTCAACGAGTATCTTTGAGTCTTTCTTGACGTTTGTAGTAGTCGTCTAATCTTCACAATCGAAGTAATTCACTCGGAATCACTCCAACGCGAGTTTGACGCAAGTTGATCGCTTTTTATGAACTTCCGTTCTACTACAATCGAAAATTCTTCCTCTACAAATCTCAACGAGTATCTTTGGGCCATTTTTGACGTTTGTAGTAGTCGTCCAATCTTCACAATCGGAGTAATCCACTCGGAATCACTTTAAAGCGCGTTTGACTCAAGTTGATCGCTTCTTATCAACTTCGGTTCCACTACAATCAAAAATTTCTCCACTACAAACCTGAACAAGCATCTTCGAATCATTTTTGACGTTTGTAGTCGTCTTCTAGTGTTCACGACCGGAGTAGTTTTCTCAGAATCACTCCAAAGCGAGTTTGACTCAAATAGGTCGCTTTTTATGAACTTCCGTTCTACTACAATCAACAATTCCCTCACTACAAATCTCGACGAGTATCTTTGAGTCATTTTTTACGATTGTAGTAGTCGTCTAATCTTCACAATAGGAGTAATTAACTCGGAATTACTCCAACGCGAGTTTGACTCAAGTTGATCGCTTCTCATCAACTTCTGTTCCACTACAATCGAAAATGTCTCCACTAAAAACCTGAACAAGCATCTTTGAATCATTTTTGACGTTTGTAGTAGTCGTCGAATCTTCACAAACGGAGTAATTCACTCGGAATCACTCCAAAGCGAGTTTGACTCAAATAGGTCGCTTTTTATGAACTTCCGTTCTACTACAATCAACAATTCCTTCACTACAAATCTCAACGAGTATCTTTGAGTCATTTTTAACGTTTGTAGTAGTCGTCTAATCTTCATAATCGGAGTAATTCACTCGGAATCACTCCAAAACGAGTATGACTCAAATTGGTCGCTTTTTATGAACTTCCGTTCTACTACAATAAAGTATTCCTCCTCTATAAACCTCAACGAGTATCTTTGAGTCATTTTTTACGTTTGTAGTAGTCGTCTAATCTTCACAATAGGAGTAATTCACTCGGAACCACTCCAACGCGAGTTTGACGCAAGTTGATCGCTTTTTATGAACTTCCTTTCTACTACAATCGAAAATTCCTCCTCTATAAATCTCAACGAGTATCTTTGGGCCATTTTTGACGTTTGTAGTAGTCGTCCAATCTTCATAATCGGAGTAATTCACTCGGAATCACTCCAAAGCGAGTTTGACTCAAGGTGATCGCTTCTCATCAACTTCCGTTCTACTACAATCGAAAAATTCTCCTCTACAAATCTCAACGAGTATCTTTGGGCCATTTTTGACGTTTGTAGTAGTCGTCGAATCTTCACAAACGGAGTAATTCACTCGGAATCACTCCAAAGCGAGTTTGACTCAAATAGGTCGCTTTTTATGAACTTCCGTTCTACTACAATCAACAATTCCTTCACTACAAATCTCAACGAGTATCTTTGAGTCATTTTTAACGTTTGTAGTAGTCGTCTAATCTTCATAATCGGAGTAATTCACTCGGAATCACTCCAAAACGAGTTTGACTCAAATTGGTCGCTTTTTATGAACTTCCGTTCTACTACAATAAACAATTCCTCCTCTATGAACCTCAACGAGTATCTTTGAGTCTTTTTTGACGTTTGTAGTAGTCGTCTAATCTTCACAATCGAAGTAATTCACTCGGAATCACTCCAACGCGAGTTTGACGCAAGTTGATCACTTTTTATGAACTTCCGTTCTACTACAATCGAAAATTTCTCCTCTACAAATCTCAACGAGTATCTTTGGGCCATTTTTGACGTTTGTAGTAGTCGTCCAATCTTCACAATCGGAGTAATTCACTCGGAATCACTCCAAAGCGAGTTTGACTCAAGTTGATCGCTTCTCATCAACTTTCGTTCTACTGCAATCGAAAATTCCTCCTCTACAAACCTCAACGAGTATCTTTGAGGCATTTTTGACGTTTGTAGTAGTCGTCCAATCTTCACAATCGGAGTAATTCACTCGGAATCACTCCAAAGCGAGTTTGACTCAAATTGGTCGCTTTTTATGAACTTCCGTTCTACTACAATAAACAATTCCTCCTCTATAAACCTCAACGAGTATCTTTGAGTCTTTTTTGACGTTTGTAGTAGTCGTCTAATCTTCACAATCGAAGTAATTTACTCGGAATCACTCCAACGCGAGTTTGACGCAAGTTGATCACTTTTTATGAACTTCCGTTCTACTACAATCGAAAATTTCTCCTCTACAAATCTCAACGAGTATCTTTGGGCCATTTTTGACGTTTGTAGTAGTCGTCCAATCTTCACAATCGGAGTAATTCACTCGGAATCACTCCAAAGCGAGTTTGACTCAAGTTGATCGCTTCTCATCAACTTTCGTTCTACTGCAATCGAAATCTCCTCCTCTACAAACCTCAACGAGTATCTTTGAGGCATTTTTGACGTTTGTAGTAGTCGTCCAATCTTCACAATCGGAGTAATTCACTCGGAATCACTCCAAAGCGAGTTTGACTCAAGTGGATCGCTTCTCATCAACTTCTGTTCCACTACAATCGAAAATGTCTCCACTAAAAACCTGAACAAGCATCTTTGAATCATTTTTGACGTTTGTAGTAGTCGTCTAATCTTCACAATCGGAGTAATTCACTCGGAATCACTCCAAAGCGAGTTTGACTCAAATTGGTCGCTTTTTATGAACTTCCGTTCTACTACAATCGAAAATTCCTCCTCTGCAAACCTCAACGAGTATCTTTGAGGCATTTTTGACGTTTGTAGTAGTCGTCCAATTTTCACAATCGGAGTAATTCACTTGGAATCACTCCTAAGCGAGTTTGACTCAAGTTGATCGCTTCTTATGAACTTCCGTTCCACTACAATTAAAAATTTCTCCACTACAAACCTGAACAAGCATCTTTGAACCATTTTTGACGTTTGTAGTCGTCTTCTAGTGTTCACGACCGGAGTAATTTTCTCAGAATCACTCCAAAGCGAGTTTGACTCAAATAGGTCGCTTTTTATGAACTTCCGTTCTACTACAATCAACAATTCCTTCACTACAAATCTCAACGAGTATCTTTGAGTCATTTTTAACGTTTGTAGTAGTCGTCTAATCTTCACAATCGGAGTAATTCACTCGGAATCACTCCAAAACGAGTTTGACTCAAATTGGTCGCTTCTTATGAACTTCCGTTCTACTACAATCGAAAATTCCTCCTCTACAAATCTCAACGAGTATCTTTGAGTCATTTTTTACGTTTGCAGTAGTCGTCTAATTTTCACAATAGGAGTAATTCACTCGGAATCACTCCAACGCGAGTTTGACTCAAATTGGTCGCTTTTTATGAACTTCCGTTCTACTACAATCGAAAATTCCTCCTCTACAAACCTCAACGAGTATCTTTGAGGCATTTTTGACGTTTGTAGTAGTCGTCCAATTTTCACAATCGGAGTAAATCACTTGGAATCACTCCTAAGCGAGTTTGACTCAAGTTGATCGCTTCTTATCAACTTCCGTTCCACTACAATCAAAAATTCCTCCACTACAAACCTGAACAAGCATCTTTGAATCGATTTTGACGTTTGTAGTCGTCTTCTAGTGTTCACGACCGGAGTAATTTTCTCAGAATCACTCCAAAGCGAGTTTGACACAAGTTGATCGCTTCTCATCAACTTCCGTTCCACTACAATCGAAAATTTCTCCACTAAAAACCTGAACAAGCATCTTTGAATCATTTTTGACGTTTGTAGTAGTCATCCAATCTTCACAATCGGAGTAATTCACTCGGAATCACTCCAAAACGAGTTTTACTCAAGTTGATCGCTTCTCATCAACTTCTGTTCCACTACAATCGAAAATGTCTCCACTAAAAACCTGAACAAGCATCTTTGAATCATTTTTGACGTTTGTAGTAGTCGTCGAATCTTCACAATCGGAGTAATTCACTCGGAATCACTCCAAAGCGAGTTTGACTCAAATAGGTCGCTTTTTATGAACTTCCGTTCTACTACAATCAACAATTCCTTCACTACAAATCTCAACGAGTATCTTTGAGTCATTTTTAACGTTTGTAGTAGTCGTCTAATCTTCATAATCGGAGTAATTCACTCGGAATCACTCCAAAACGAGTTTGACTCAAATTGGTCGCTTTTTATGAACTTCCGTTCTACTACAATAAACAATTCCTCCTCTATAAACCTCAACGAGTATCTTTGAGTCTTTTTTGACGTTTGTAGTAGTCGTCTAATCTTCACAATCGAAGTAATTCACTCGGAATCACTCCAACGCGAGTTTGACGCAAGTTGATCACTTTTTATGAACTTCCGTTCTACTACAATCGAAAATTTCTCCTCTACAAATCTCAACGAGTATCTTTGGGCCATTTTTGACGTTTGTAGTAGTCGTCCAATCTTCACAATCGGAGTAATTCACTCGGAATCACTCCAAAGCGAGTTTGACTCAAGTTGATCGCTTCTCATCAACTTTCGTTCTACTATAATCGAAAATTCCTCCTCTACAAACCTCAACGAGTATCTTTGAGGCATTTTTGACGTTTGTAGTAGTCGTCCAATCTTCACAATCGGAGTAATTCACTCGGAATCACTCCAAAGCGAGTTTGACTCAAGTGGATCGCTTCTCATCAACTTCTGTTCCACTACAATCGAAAATGTCTCCACTAAAAACCTGAACAAGCATCTTTGAATCATTTTTGACGTTTGTAGTAGTCGTCGAATCTTCACAATCGGAGTAATTCACTCGGAATCACTCCAAAGCGAGTTTGACTCAAGTTGATCGCTTCTTATCAACTTCGGTTCCACTACAATCAAAAATTTCTCCACTACAAACCTGAACAAGCATCTTTGAATCATTTTTGACGTTTGTAGTAGTCGTCTAATCTTCACAATCGGAGTAATTCACTCGGAATCACTCCAAAGCGAGTTTGACTCAAATTGGTCGCTTTTTATGAACTTCCGTTCTACTACAATCGAAAATTCCTCCTCTGCAAACCTCAACGAGTATCTTTGAGGCATTTTCGACGTTTGTAGTAGTCGTCCAATTTTCACAATCGGAGTAATTCACTTGGAATCACTCCTAAGCGAGTTTGACTCAAGTTGATCGCTTCTTATCAACTTCCGTTCCACTACAATTAAAAATTTCTCCACTACAAACCTGAACAAGCATCTTTGAACCATTTTTGACGTTTGTAGTCGTCTTCTAGTGTTCACGACCGGAGTAATTTTCTCAGAATCACTCCAAAGCGAGTTTGACTCAAATAGGTCGCTTTTTATGAACTTCCGTTCTACTACAATCAACAATTCCTTCACTACAAATCTCAACGAGTATCTTTGAGTCATTTTTAACGTTTGTAGTAGTCGTCTAATCTTCACAATCGGAGTAATTCACTCGGAATCACTCCAAAACGAGTTTGACTCAAATTGGTCGCTTCTTATGAACTTCCGTTCTACTACAATCGAAAATTCCTCCTCTACAAATCTCAACGAGTATCTTTGAGTCATTTTTTACGTTTGCAGTAGTCGTCTAATTTTCACAATAGGAGTAATTCACTCGGAATCACTCCAACGCGAGTTTGACTCAAATTGGTCGCTTTTTATGAACTTCCGTTCTACTACAATCGAAAATTCCTCCTCTACAAACCTCAACGAGTATGTTTGAGGCATTTTTGACGTTTGTAGTAGTCGTCCAATTTTCACAATCGGAGTAAATCACTTGGAATCACTCCTAAGCGAGTTTGACTCAAGTTGATCGCTTCTTATCAACTTCCGTTCCACTACAATCAAAAATTCCTCCACTACAAACCTGAACAAGCATCTTTGAATCGATTTTGACGTTTGTAGTCGTCTTCTAGTGTTCACGACCGGAGTAATTTTCTCAGAATCACTCCAAAGCGAGTTTGACTCAAGTTGATCGCTTCTCATCAACTTCCGTTCCACTACAATCGAAAATTTCTCCACTAAAAACCTGAACAAGCATATTTGAATCATTTTTGACGTTTGTAGTAGTCGTCGAATCTTCACAATCGGAGTAATTCACTCGGAATCACTCCAAAGCGAGTTTGACTCAAGTTGATCGCTTCTTATGAACTTCCGTTCTACTACAATCAACAATTCCTTCACTACAAACCTCAGCGAGCATCTTTGAGTCATTTTTGACGTTTGTAGTAGTCGTCTAATCTTCACAATAGGAGTAATTCACTCGGAATCACTTTAAAGCGAGTTTGACTCAAATTGGTCGCTTTTTATGAACTTCCGTTCTACTACAATCAACAATTCCTTCACTACAAACCTCAACGAGTATCTTTGAGTCATTTTTGACGTTTGTAGTCGTCTTCTAGTGTTCACGACCGGAGTAATTTTCTCAGAATCACTCCAAAGCGAGTTTGACTCAAGTTTATCGCTTTTTATGAACTTCCGTTCTACTACAATAAACAATTCCTCCTCTATAAACCTCAACGAGTATCTTTGAGTCTTTCTTGACGTTTGTAGTAGTCGTCTAATCTTCACAATCGAAGTAATTCACTCGGAATCACTCCAACGCGAGTTTGACGCAAGTTGATCGCTTTTTATGAACTTCCGTTCTACTACAATCGAAAATTCTTCCTCTACAAATCTCAACGAGTATCTTTGGGCCATTTTTGACGTTTGTAGTAGTCGTCCAATCTTCACAATCGGAGTAATCCACTCGGAATCACTTTAAAGCGCGTTTGACTCAAGTTGATCGCTTCTTATCAACTTCGGTTCCACTACAATCAAAAATTTCTCCACTACAAACCTGAACAAGCATCTTCGAATCATTTTTGACGTTTGTAGTCGTCTTCTAGTGTTCACGACCGGAGTAGTTTTCTCAGAATCACTCCAAAGCGAGTTTGACTCAAATAGGTCGCTTTTTATGAACTTCCGTTCTACTACAATCAACAATTCCCTCACTACAAATCTCGACGAGTATCTTTGAGTCATTTTTTACGATTGTAGTAGTCGTCTAATCTTCACAATAGGAGTAATTAACTCGGAATTACTCCAACGCGAGTTTGACTCAAGTTGATCGCTTCTCATCAACTTCTGTTCCACTACAATCGAAAATGTCTCCACTAAAAACCTGAACAAGCATCTTTGAATCATTTTTGACGTTTGTAGTAGTCGTCGAATCTTCACAAACGGAGTAATTCACTCGGAATCACTCCAAAGCGAGTTTGACTCAAATAGGTCGCTTTTTATGAACTTCCGTTCTACTACAATCAACAATTCCTTCACTACAAATCTCAACGAGTATCTTTGAGTCATTTTTAACGTTTGTAGTAGTCGTCTAATCTTCATAATCGGAGTAATTCACTCGGAATCACTCCAAAACGAGTATGACTCAAATTGGTCGCTTTTTATGAACTTCCGTTCTACTACAATAAAGTATTCCTCCTCTATAAACCTCAACGAGTATCTTTGAGTCATTTTTTACGTTTGTAGTAGTCGTCTAATCTTCACAATAGGAGTAATTCACTCGGAACCACTCCAACGCGAGTTTGACGCAAGTTGATCGCTTTTTATGAACTTCCTTTCTACTACAATCGAAAATTCCTCCTCTATAAATCTCAACGAGTATCTTTGGGCCATTTTTGACGTTTGTAGTAGTCGTCCAATCTTCATAATCGGAGTAATTCACTCGGAATCACTCCAAAGCGAGTTTGACTCAAGGTGATCGCTTCTCATCAACTTCCGTTCTACTACAATCGAAAAATTCTCCTCTACAAATCTCAACGAGTATCTTTGGGCCATTTTTGACGTTTGTAGTAGTCGTCGAATCTTCACAAACGGAGTAATTCACTCGGAATCACTCCAAAGCGAGTTTGACTCAAATAGGTCGCTTTTTATGAACTTCCGTTCTACTACAATCAACAATTCCTTCACTACAAATCTCAACGAGTATCTTTGAGTCATTTTTAACGTTTGTAGTAGTCGTCTAATCTTCATAATCGGAGTAATTCACTCGGAATCACTCCAAAACGAGTTTGACTCAAATTGGTCGCTTTTTATGAACTTCCGTTCTACTACAATAAACAATTCCTCCTCTATGAACCTCAACGAGTATCTTTGAGTCTTTTTTGACGTTTGTAGTAGTCGTCTAATCTTCACAATCGAAGTAATTCACTCGGAATCACTCCAACGCGAGTTTGACGCAAGTTGATCACTTTTTATGAACTTCCGTTCTACTACAATCGAAAATTTCTCCTCTACAAATCTCAACGAGTATCTTTGGGCCATTTTTGACGTTTGTAGTAGTCGTCCAATCTTCACAATCGGAGTAATTCACTCGGAATCACTCCAAAGCGAGTTTGACTCAAGTTGATCGCTTCTCATCAACTTTCGTTCTACTGCAATCGAAAATTCCTCCTCTACAAACCTCAACGAGTATCTTTGAGGCATTTTTGACGTTTGTAGTAGTCGTCCAATCTTCACAATCGGAGTAATTCACTCGGAATCACTCCAAAGCGAGTTTGACTCAAATTGGTCGCTTTTTATGAACTTCCGTTCTACTACAATAAACAATTCCTCCTCTATAAACCTCAACGAGTATCTTTGAGTCTTTTTTGACGTTTGTAGTAGTCGTCTAATCTTCACAATCGAAGTAATTTACTCGGAATCACTCCAACGCGAGTTTGACGCAAGTTGATCACTTTTTATGAACTTCCGTTCTACTACAATCGAAAATTTCTCCTCTACAAATCTCAACGAGTATCTTTGGGCCATTTTTGACGTTTGTAGTAGTCGTCCAATCTTCACAATCGGAGTAATTCACTCGGAATCACTCCAAAGCGAGTTTGACTCAAGTTGATCGCTTCTCATCAACTTTCGTTCTACTGCAATCGAAATCTCCTCCTCTACAAACCTCAACGAGTATCTTTGAGGCATTTTTGACGTTTGTAGTAGTCGTCCAATCTTCACAATCGGAGTAATTCACTCGGAATCACTCCAAAGCGAGTTTGACTCAAGTGGATCGCTTCTCATCAACTTCTGTTCCACTACAATCGAAAATGTCTCCACTAAAAACCTGAACAAGCATCTTTGAATCATTTTTGACGTTTGTAGTAGTCGTCTAATCTTCACAATCGGAGTAATTCACTCGGAATCACTCCAAAGCGAGTTTGACTCAAATTGGTCGCTTTTTATGAACTTCCGTTCTACTACAATCGAAAATTCCTCCTCTGCAAACCTCAACGAGTATCTTTGAGGCATTTTTGACGTTTGTAGTAGTCGTCCAATTTTCACAATCGGAGTAATTCACTTGGAATCACTCCTAAGCGAGTTTGACTCAAGTTGATCGCTTCTTATGAACTTCCGTTCCACTACAATTAAAAATTTCTCCACTACAAACCTGAACAAGCATCTTTGAACCATTTTTGACGTTTGTAGTCGTCTTCTAGTGTTCACGACCGGAGTAATTTTCTCAGAATCACTCCAAAGCGAGTTTGACTCAAATAGGTCGCTTTTTATGAACTTCCGTTCTACTACAATCAACAATTCCTTCACTACAAATCTCAACGAGTATCTTTGAGTCATTTTTAACGTTTGTAGTAGTCGTCTAATCTTCACAATCGGAGTAATTCACTCGGAATCACTCCAAAACGAGTTTGACTCAAATTGGTCGCTTCTTATGAACTTCCGTTCTACTACAATCGAAAATTCCTCCTCTACAAATCTCAACGAGTATCTTTGAGTCATTTTTTACGTTTGCAGTAGTCGTCTAATTTTCACAATAGGAGTAATTCACTCGGAATCACTCCAACGCGAGTTTGACTCAAATTGGTCGCTTTTTATGAACTTCCGTTCTACTACAATCGAAAATTCCTCCTCTACAAACCTCAACGAGTATCTTTGAGGCATTTTTGACGTTTGTAGTAGTCGTCCAATTTTCACAATCGGAGTAAATCACTTGGAATCACTCCTAAGCGAGTTTGACTCAAGTTGATCGCTTCTTATCAACTTCCGTTCCACTACAATCAAAAATTCCTCCACTACAAACCTGAACAAGCATCTTTGAATCGATTTTGACGTTTGTAGTCGTCTTCTAGTGTTCACGACCGGAGTAATTTTCTCAGAATCACTCCAAAGCGAGTTTGACACAAGTTGATCGCTTCTCATCAACTTCCGTTCCACTACAATCGAAAATTTCTCCACTAAAAACCTGAACAAGCATCTTTGAATCATTTTTGACGTTTGTAGTAGTCATCCAATCTTCACAATCGGAGTAATTCACTCGGAATCACTCCAAAACGAGTTTTACTCAAGTTGATCGCTTCTCATCAACTTCTGTTCCACTACAATCGAAAATGTCTCCACTAAAAACCTGAACAAGCATCTTTGAATCATTTTTGACGTTTGTAGTAGTCGTCGAATCTTCACAATCGGAGTAATTCACTCGGAATCACTCCAAAGCGAGTTTGACTCAAATAGGTCGCTTTTTATGAACTTCCGTTCTACTACAATCAACAATTCCTTCACTACAAATCTCAACGAGTATCTTTGAGTCATTTTTAACGTTTGTAGTAGTCGTCTAATCTTCATAATCGGAGTAATTCACTCGGAATCACTCCAAAACGAGTTTGACTCAAATTGGTCGCTTTTTATGAACTTCCGTTCTACTACAATAAACAATTCCTCCTCTATAAACCTCAACGAGTATCTTTGAGTCTTTTTTGACGTTTGTAGTAGTCGTCTAATCTTCACAATCGAAGTAATTCACTCGGAATCACTCCAACGCGAGTTTGACGCAAGTTGATCACTTTTTATGAACTTCCGTTCTACTACAATCGAAAATTTCTCCTCTACAAATCTCAACGAGTATCTTTGGGCCATTTTTGACGTTTGTAGTAGTCGTCCAATCTTCACAATCGGAGTAATTCACTCGGAATCACTCCAAAGCGAGTTTGACTCAAGTTGATCGCTTCTCATCAACTTTCGTTCTACTATAATCGAAAATTCCTCCTCTACAAACCTCAACGAGTATCTTTGAGGCATTTTTGACGTTTGTAGTAGTCGTCCAATCTTCACAATCGGAGTAATTCACTCGGAATCACTCCAAAGCGAGTTTGACTCAAGTGGATCGCTTCTCATCAACTTCTGTTCCACTACAATCGAAAATGTCTCCACTAAAAACCTGAACAAGCATCTTTGAATCATTTTTGACGTTTGTAGTAGTCGTCGAATCTTCACAATCGGAGTAATTCACTCGGAATCACTCCAAAGCGAGTTTGACTCAAGTTGATCGCTTCTTATCAACTTCGGTTCCACTACAATCAAAAATTTCTCCACTACAAACCTGAACAAGCATCTTTGAATCATTTTTGACGTTTGTAGTAGTCGTCTAATCTTCACAATCGGAGTAATTCACTCGGAATCACTCCAAAGCGAGTTTGACTCAAATTGGTCGCTTTTTATGAACTTCCGTTCTACTACAATCGAAAATTCCTCCTCTGCAAACCTCAACGAGTATCTTTGAGGCATTTTCGACGTTTGTAGTAGTCGTCCAATTTTCACAATCGGAGTAATTCACTTGGAATCACTCCTAAGCGAGTTTGACTCAAGTTGATCGCTTCTTATCAACTTCCGTTCCACTACAATTAAAAATTTCTCCACTACAAACCTGAACAAGCATCTTTGAACCATTTTTGACGTTTGTAGTCGTCTTCTAGTGTTCACGACCGGAGTAATTTTCTCAGAATCACTCCAAAGCGAGTTTGACTCAAATAGGTCGCTTTTTATGAACTTCCGTTCTACTACAATCAACAATTCCTTCACTACAAATCTCAACGAGTATCTTTGAGTCATTTTTAACGTTTGTAGTAGTCGTCTAATCTTCACAATCGGAGTAATTCACTCGGAATCACTCCAAAACGAGTTTGACTCAAATTGGTCGCTTCTTATGAACTTCCGTTCTACTACAATCGAAAATTCCTCCTCTACAAATCTCAACGAGTATCTTTGAGTCATTTTTTACGTTTGCAGTAGTCGTCTAATTTTCACAATAGGAGTAATTCACTCGGAATCACTCCAACGCGAGTTTGACTCAAATTGGTCGCTTTTTATGAACTTCCGTTCTACTACAATCGAAAATTCCTCCTCTACAAACCTCAACGAGTATCTTTGAGGCATTTTTGACGTTTGTAGTAGTCGTCCAATTTTCACAATCGGAGTAAATCACTTGGAATCACTCCTAAGCGAGTTTGACTCAAGTTGATCGCTTCTTATCAACTTCCGTTCCACTACAATCAAAAATTCCTCCACTACAAACCTGAACAAGCATCTTTGAATCGATTTTGACGTTTGTAGTCGTCTTCTAGTGTTCACGACCGGAGTAATTTTCTCAGAATCACTCCAAAGCGAGTTTGACACAAGTTGATCGCTTCTCATCAACTTCCGTTCCACTACAATCGAAAATTTCTCCACTAAAAACCTGAACAAGCATCTTTGAATCATTTTTGACGTTTGTAGTAGTCATCCAATCTTCACAATCGGAGTAATTCACTCGGAATCACTCCAAAACGAGTTTGACTCAAGTTGATCGCTTCTCATCAACTTCTGTTCCACTACAATCGAAAATGTCTCCACTAAAAACCTGAACAAGCATCTTTGAATCATTTTTGACGTTTGTAGTAGTCGTCGAATCTTCACAATCGGAGTAATTCACTCGGAATCACTCCAAAGCGAGTTTGACTCAAATAGGTCGCTTTTTATGAACTTCCGTTCTACTACACTCAACAATTCCTTCACTACAAATCTCAACGAGTATCTTTGAGTCATTTTTAACGTTTGTAGTAGTCGTCTAATCTTCATAATCGGAGTAATTCACTCGGAATCACTCCAAAACGAGTTTGACTCAAATTGGTCGCTTTTTATGAACTTCCGTTCTACTACAATAAACAATTCCTCCTCTATAAACCTCAACGAGTATCTTTGAGTCTTTTTTGACGTTTGTAGTAGTCGTCTAATCTTCACAATCGAAGTAATTCACTCGGAATCACTCCAACGCGAGTTTGACGCAAGTTGATCACTTTTTATGAACTTCCGTTCTACTACAATCGAAAATTTCTCCTCTACAAATCTCAACGAGTATCTTTGGGCCATTTTTGACGTTTGTAGTAGTCGTCCAATCTTCACAATCGGAGTAATTCACTCGGAATCACTCCAAAGCGAGTTTGACTCAAGTTGATCGCTTCTCATCAACTTTCGTTCTACTATAATCGAAAATTCCTCCTCTACAAACCTCAACGAGTATCTTTGAGGCATTTTTGACGTTTGTAGTAGTCGTCCAATCTTCACAATCGGAGTAATTCACTCGGAATCACTCCAAAGCGAGTTTGACTCAAGTGGATCGCTTCTCATCAACTTCTGTTCCACTACAATCGAAAATGTCTCCACTAAAAACCTGAACAAGCATCTTTGAATCATTTTTGACGTTTGTAGTAGTCGTCGAATCTTCACAATCGGAGTAATTCACTCGGAATCACTCCAAAGCGAGTTTGACTCAAGTTGATCGCTTCTTATCAACTTCGGTTCCACTACAATCAAAAATTTCTCCACTACAAACCTGAACAAGCATCTTTGAATCATTTTTGACGTTTGTAGTAGTCGTCTAATCTTCACAATCGGAGTAATTCACTCGGAATCACTCCAAAGCGAGTTTGACTCAAATTGGTCGCTTTTTATGAACTTCCGTTCTACTACAATCGAAAATTCCTCCTCTGCAAACCTCAACGAGTATCTTTGAGGCATTTTTGACGTTTGTAGTAGTCGTCCAATTTTCACAATCGGAGTAATTCACTTGGAATCACTCTTAAGCGAGTTTGACTCAAGTTGATCGCTTCTTATCAACTTCCGTTCCACTACAATTAAAAATTTCTCCACTACAAACCTGAACAAGCATCTTTGAACCATTTTTGACGTTTGTAGTCGTCTTCTAGTGTTCACGACCGGAGTAATTTTCTCAGAATCACTCCAAAGCGAGTTTGACTCAAATAGGTCGCTTTTTATGAACTTCCGTTCTACTACAATCAACAATTCCTTCACTACAAATCTCAACGAGTATCTTTGAGTCATTTTTAACGTTTGTAGTAGTCGTCTAATCTTCACAATCGGAGTAATTCACTCGGAATCACTCCAAAACGAGTTTGACTCAAATTGGTCGCTTCTTATGAACTTCCGTTCTACTACAATCGAAAATTCCTCCTCTACAAATCTCAACGAGTATCTTTGAGTCATTTTTTACGTTTGCAGTAGTCGTCTAATTTTCACAATAGGAGTAATTCACTCGGAATCACTCCAACGCGAGTTTGACTCAAATTGGTCGCTTTTTATGAACTTCCGTTCTACTACAATCGAAAATTCCTCCTCTACAAACCTCAACGAGTATCTTTGAGGCATTTTTGACGTTTGTAGTAGTCGTCCAATTTTCACAATCGGAGTAAATCACTTGGAATCACTCCTAAGCGAGTTTGACTCAAGTTGATCGCTTCTTATCAACTTCCGTTCCACTACAATCAAAAATTCCTCCACTACAAACCTGAACAAGCATCTTTGAATCGATTTTGACGTTTGTAGTCGTCTTCTAGTGTTCACGACCGGAGTAATTTTCTCAGAATCACTCCAAAGCGAGTTTGACACAAGTTGATCGCTTCTCATCAACTTCCGTTCCACTACAATCGAAAATTTCTCCACTAAAAACCTGAACAAGCATCTTTGAATCATTTTTGACGTTTGTAGTAGTCATCCAATCTTCACAATCGGAGTAATTCACTCGGAATCACTCCAAAACGAGTTTGACTCAAGTTGATCGCTTCTCATCAACTTCTGTTCCACTACAATCGAAAATGTCTCCACTAAAAACCTGAACAAGCATCTTTGAATCATTTTTGACGTTTGTAGTAGTCGTCGAATCTTCACAATCGGAGTAATTCACTCGGAATCACTCCAAAGCGAGTTTGACTCAAATAGGTCGCTTTTTATGAACTTCCGTTCTACTACACTCAACAATTCCTTCACTACAAATCTCAACGAGTATCTTTGAGTCATTTTTAACGTTTGTAGTAGTCGTCTAATCTTCATAATCGGAGTAATTCACTCGGAATCACTCCAAAACGAGTTTGACTCAAATTGGTCGCTTTTTATGAACTTCCGTTCTACTACAATAAACAATTCCTCCTCTATAAACCTCAACGAGTATCTTTGAGTCTTTTTTGACGTTTGTAGTAGTCGTCTAATCTTCACAATCGAAGTAATTCACTCGGAATCACTCCAACGCGAGTTTGACGCAAGTTGATCACTTTTTATGAACTTCCGTTCTACTACAATCGAAAATTTCTCCTCTACAAATCTCAACGAGTATCTTTGGGCCATTTTTGACGTTTGTAGTAGTCGTCCAATCTTCACAATCGGAGTAATTCACTCGGAATCACTCCAAAGCGAGTTTGACTCAAGTTGATCGCTTCTCATCAACTTTCGTTCTACTATAATCGAAAATTCCTCCTCTACAAACCTCAACGAGTATCTTTGAGGCATTTTTGACGTTTGTAGTAGTCGTCCAATCTTCACAATCGGAGTAATTCACTCGGAATCACTCCAAAGCGAGTTTGACTCAAGTGGATCGCTTCTCATCAACTTCTGTTCCACTACAATCGAAAATGTCTCCACTAAAAACCTGAACAAGCATCTTTGAATCATTTTTGACGTTTGTAGTAGTCGTCGAATCTTCACAATCGGAGTAATTCACTCGGAATCACTCCAAAGCGAGTTTGACTCAAGTTGATCGCTTCTTATCAACTTCGGTTCCACTACAATCAAAAATTTCTCCACTACAAACCTGAACAAGCATCTTTGAATCATTTTTGACGTTTGTAGTAGTCGTCTAATCTTCACAATCGGAGTAATTCACTCGGAATCACTCCAAAGCGAGTTTGACTCAAATTGGTCGCTTTTTATGAACTTCCGTTCTACTACAATCGAAAATTCCTCCTCTGCAAACCTCAACGAGTATCTTTGAGGCATTTTTGACGTTTGTAGTAGTCGTCCAATTTTCACAATCGGAGTAATTCACTTGGAATCACTCCTAAGCGAGTTTGACTCAAGTTGATCGCTTCTTATCAACTTCCGTTCCACTACAATTAAAAATTTCTCCACTACAAACCTGAACAAGCATCTTTGAACCATTTTTGACGTTTGTAGTCGTCTTCTAGTGTTCACGACCGGAGTAATTTTCTCAGAATCACTCCAAAGCGAGTTTGACTCAAATAGGTCGCTTTTTATGAACTTCCGTTCTACTACAATCAACAATTCCTTCACTACAAATCTCAACGAGTATCTTTGAGTCATTTTTAACGTTTGTAGTAGTCGTCTAATCTTCACAATCGGAGTAATTCACTCGGAATCACTCCAAAACGAGTTTGACTCAAATTGGTCGCTTCTTATGAACTTCCCTTCTACTACAATCGAAAATTCCTCCTCTACAAATCTCAACGAGTATCTTTGAGTCATTTTTTACGTTTGTAGTAGTCGTCTAATTTTCACAATAGGAGTAATTCACTCGGAATCACTCCAACGCGAGTTTGACTCAAATTGGTCGCTTTTTATGAACTTCCGTTCTACTACAATCGAAAATTCTTCCTCTACAAACCTCAACGAGTATCTTTGAGGCATTTTTGACGTTTGTAGTAGTCGTCCAATTTTCACAATCGGAGTAATTCACTTGGAATCACTCCTAAGCGAGTTTGACTCAAGTTGATCGCTTCTTATCAACTTCCGTTCCACTACAATCAAAAATTCCTCCACTACAAACCTGAACAAGCATCTTTGAATCGATTTTGACGTTTGTAGTCGTCTTCTAGTGTTCACGACCGGAGTAATCTTCTCAGAATCACTCCAAAGCGAGTTTGACACAAGTTGATCGCTTCTCATCAACTTACGTTCCACTACAATCGAAAATTTCTCCACTAAAAACCTGAACAAGCATCTTTGAATCATTTTTGACGTTTGTAGTAGTCATCCAATCTTTACAATCGGAGTAATTCACTCGGAATCACTCCAAAACGAGTTTGACTCAAGTTGATCGCTTCTCATCAACTTCTGTTCCACTACAATCGAAAATGTCTCCACTAAAAACCTGAACAAGCATCTTTGAATCATTTTTGACGTTTGTAGTAGTCGTCGAATCTTCACAATCGGAGTAATTCACTCGGAATCACTCCAAAGCGAGTTTGACTCAAGTTGATCGCTTCTTATCAACTTCGGTTCCACTACAATCAAAAATTTCTCCACTACAAACCTGAACAAGCATCTTTGAATCATTTTTGACGTTTGTAGTCGTCTTCTAGTGTTCACGACCGGAGTAGTTTTCTCAGAATCAGTCCAAAGCGAGTTTGACTCAAATAGGTCGCTTTTTATGAACTTCCGTTCTACTACAATCAACAATTCCCTCACTACAAATCTCGACGAGTATCTTTGAGTCATTTTTTACGATTGTAGTAGTCGTCTAATCTTCACAATAGGAGTAATTAACTCGGAATTACTCCAACGCGAGTTTGACTCAAATTGGTCGCTTTTTATGAACTTCCGTTCTACTACAATCGAAAATTCCTCCTCTACAAACCTCAACGAGTATCTTTGAGGCATTTTTGACGTTTGTGGTAGTCGTCCAATTTTCACAATCGGAGTAATTCACTTGGAATCACTCCTAAGCGAGTTTGACTCAAATTGGTCGCTTCTTATGAACTTCCGTTCTACTACAATCGAAAATTCCTCCTCTACAAATCTCAACGAGTATCTTTGAGTCATTTCTTACGTTTGTAGTAGTCGTCTAATCTTCACAATAGGAGTAATTCACTCGGAATCACTCCAACGCGAGTTTGACTCAAATTGGTCGCTTTTTATGAACTTCCGCTCTACTACAATCGAAAATTCCTCCTCTACAAACCTCAACGAGTATCTTTGAGGCATTTTTGACGTTTGTAGTAGTCGTCCATTTTTCACAATCGGAGTAATTCACTTGGAATCACTCCTAAGCGAGTTTGACTCAAGTTGATCGCTTCTTATCAACTTCCGTTCCACTACAATCAAAAATTTCTCCACTACAAACCTGAACAAGCATCTTTGAATCATGTTTGACGTTTGTAGTCGTCTTCTAGTGTTCACGACCGGAGTAATTTTCTCAAAATCACTCCAAAGCGAGTTTGACTCAAGTTGATCGCTTCTCATCAACTTCCGTTCCACTACAATCGAAAATTTCTCCACTAAAAACCTGAACAAGCATATTTGAATCATTTTTGACGTTTGTAGTAGTCGTCTAATCTTCACAATCGGAGTAATTCACTCGGAATCACTCCAAAGCGAGTTTGACTCAAGTTGATCGCTTCTTATGAACTTCCGTTCTACTACAATCAACAATTCCTTCACTACAAACCTCAGCAAGCATCTTTGAGTCATTTTTGACGTTTGTAGTAGTCGTCTGATCTTCACAATAGGAGTAATTCACTCGGAATCACTCCAACGCGAGTTTGACTCAAATTGGTCGCTTTTCATGAACTTCCGTTCTACTACAATCGAAAATTCCTCCTCTACAAACCTCAACGAGTATCTTTGAGGCATTTTTGACGTTTGTAGTAGTCGTCCAATCTTCACAATCGGAGTAATTGACTCGGAATCACTCCAAAGCGAGTTTGACTCAAGTTGATCGCTTCTCATCAAGTTCCGTTCCACTACAATCGAAAATTTCTCCACTAAAAACCTGAACAAGCATCTTTGAATCATTTTCGACGTTTGTAGTAGTCGTCCAATCTTCACAATCGGAGTAATTCACTCGGAATCACTTTAAAGCGAGTTTGACTCAAATTGGTCGCTTTTTATGAACTTCCGTTCTACTACAATCAACAATTCCTTCACTACAAACCTCAACGAGTATCTTTGAGTCATTTTTGACGTTTGTAGTCGTCTTCTAGTGTTCACGACCGGAGTAATTTTCTCAGAATCACTCCAAAGCGAGTTTGACTCAAGTTTATCGCTTTTTATGAACTTCCGTTCTACTACAATAAACAATTCCTCCTCTATAAACCTCAACGAGTAACTTTGAGTCTTTTTTGACGTTTGTAGTAGTCGTCTAATCTTCACAATCGAAGTAATTCACTCGGAATCACTCCAGCGCGAGTTTGACTCAAATTGGTCGCTTTTTATGAACTTCCGTTCTACTACAATCGAAAATTCCTTCTCTGCAAACCTCAACGAGTATCTTTGAGGCATTTTTGACGTTTGTAGTAGTCGTCCAATCTTCACAATCGGAGTAATTCACTCGGAATCACTCCAAAGCGAGTTTGACTCAAGTTGATCGCTTCTCATCAACTTCCGTTCCACTACAATCGAAAATTTCTCCACTAAAAACCTGAACAAGCATCTTTGAATCATTTTTGACGTTTGTAGTAGTCGTCGAATCTTCACAAACGGAGTAATTCACTCGGAATCACTCCAAAGCGAGTTTGACTCAAATAGGTCGCTTTTTATGAACTTCCGTTCTACTACAATCGAAAATTCTTCCTCTACAAATCTCAACGAGTATCTTTGGGCCATTTTTGACGTTTGTAGTAGTCGTCCAATCTTCACAATCGGAGTAATTCACTCGGAATCACTCCAAAGCGAGTTTGACTCAAGTTGATCGCTTCTCATCAACTTCCGATCCACTACAATCGAAAATTTCTCCACTAAAAACCTGAACAAGCATCTTTGAATCATTTTTGACGTTTGTAGTAGTCGTCCAATCTTCACAATCGGAGTAATCCACTCGGAATCACTTTAAAGCGCGTTTGACTCAAATTGGTCGCTTTTTATGAACTTCCGTTCTACTACAATCAACAATTCCTTCACTACAAACCTCACCGAGTATCTTTGAGTCATTTTTAACGTTTGTAGTAGTCGTCCAATCTTCACAATCGGAGTAATTCACTCGGAATCACTCCAAAGCGAGTTTGACTCACGTTGATCGCTTCTCATCAACTTCCGTTCCACTACAATCGAAAATTTCTCCACTAAAAACCTGAACAAGCATCTTTGAATCATTTTTGACGTTTGTAGTAGTCGTCGAATCTTCACAAACGGAGTAATTCACTCGGAATCACTCCAAAGCGAGTTTGACTCAAATAGGTCGCTTTTTATGAACTTCCGTTCTACTACAATCAACAATTCCTTCACTACAAATCTCAACGAGTATCTTTGAGTCATTTTTAACGTTTGTAGTAGTCGTCTAATCTTCATAATCGGAGTAATTCACTCGGAATCACTCCAAAACGAGTTTGACTCAAATTGGTCGCTTTTTATGAACTTCCGTTCTACTACAATAAACAATTCCTCCTCTATAGACCTCAACGAGTATCTTTGAGTCTTTTTTGACGTTTGTAGTAGTCGTCTAATCTTCACAATCGAAGTAATTCACTCGGAATCACTCCAACGCGAGTTTGACGCAAGTTGATCACTTTTTATGAACTTCCGTTCTACTACAATCGAAAATTTCTCCTCTACAAATCTCAACGAGTATCTTTGGGCCATTTTTGACTTTTGTAGTAGTCGTCCAATCTTCACAATCGGAGTAATTCACTCGGAATCACTCCAAAGCGAGTTTGACTCAAGTTGATCGGTTCTCATCAACTTTCGTTCTACTATAATCGAAAATTTCTCCTCTACAAACCTCAACGAGTATCTTTGAGGCATTTTTGACGTTTGTAGTAGTCGTCCAATCTTCACAATCGGAGTAATTCACTCGGAATCACTCCAAAGCGAGTTTGACTCAAGTGGATCGCTTCTCATCAACTTCTGTTCCACTACAATCGAAAATGTCTCCACTAAAAACCTGAACAAGCATCTTTGAATCATTTTTGACGTTTGTAGTAGTCGTCGAATCTTCACAATCGGAGTAATTCACTCGGAATCACTCCAAAGCGAGTTTGACTCAAGTTGATCGCTTCTTATCAACTTCGGTTCCACTACAATCAAAAATTTCTCCACTACAAACCTGAACAAGCATCTTCGAATCATTTTTGACGTTTGTAGTCGTCTTCTAGTGTTCACGACCGGAGTAGTTTTCTCAGAATCACTCCAAAGCGAGTTTGACTCAAATAGGTCGCTTTTTATGAACTTCCGTTCTACTACAATCAACAATTCCCTCACTACAAATCTCGACGAGTATCTTTGAGTCATTTTTTACGATTGTAGTAGTCGTCTAATCTTCACAATAGGAGTAATTAACTCGGAATTACTCCAACGCGAGTTTGACTCAAATTGGTCGCTTTTTATGAACTTCCGTTCTACTACAATCGAAAATTCCTCCTCTACAAACCTCAACGAGTATCTTTGAGGCATTTTTGACGTTTGTGGTAGTCGTCCAATTTTCACAATCGGAGTAATTCACTTGGAATCACTCCTAAGCGAGTTTGACTCAAATTGGTCGCTTCTTATGAACTTCCGTTCTACTACAATCGAAAATTCCTCCTCTACAAATCTCAACGAGTATCTTTGAGTCATTTTTTACGTTTGTAGTAGTCGTCTAATCTTCACAATAGGAGTAATTCACTCGGAATCACTCCAACGCGAGTTTGACTCAAATTGGTCGCTTTTTATGAACTTCCGCTCTACTACAATCGAAAATTCCTCCTCTACAAACCTCAACGAGTATCTTTGAGGCATTTTTGACGTTTGTAGTAGTCGTCCATTTTTCACAATCGGAGTAATTCACTTGGAATCACTCCTAAGCGAGTTTGACTCAAGTTGATCGCTTCTTATCAACTTCCGTTCCACTACAATCAAAAATTTCTCCACTACAAACCTGAACAAGCATCTTTGAATCATGTTTGACGTTTGTAGTCGTCTTCTAGTGTTCACGACCGGAGTAATTTTCTCAAAATCACTCCAAAGCGACTTTGACTCAAGTTGATCGCTTCTCATCAACTTCCGTTCCACTACAATCGAAAATTTCGCCACTAAAAACCTGAACAAGCATATTTGAATCATTTTTGACGTTTGTAGTAGTCGTCTAATCTTCACAATCGGAGTAATTCACTCGGAATCACTCCAAAGCGAGTTTGACTCAAGTTGATCGCTTCTTATGAACTTCCGTTCTACTACAATCAACAATTCCTTCACTACAAACCTCAGCGAGCATCTTTGAGTCATTTTTGACGTTTGTAGTAGTCGTCTAATCTTCACAATAGGAGTAATTCACTCGGAATCACTCCAACGCGAGTTTGACTCAAATTGGTCGCTTTTCATGAACTTCCGTTCTACTACAATCGAAAATTCCTCCTCTACAAACCTCAACGATTATCTTTGAGGCATTTTTGACGTTTGTAGTAGTCGTCCAATTTTCACAATCGGAGTAATTCACTTGGAATCACTCCTAAGCGAGTTTGACTCAAGTTGATCGCTTCTCATCAACTTCCGTTCCACTACAATCGAAAATTTCTCCTCTACAAATCTCAACGAGTATTTTTGGGCCATTTTTGACGTTTGTAGTAGTCGTCCAATCTTCACAATCGGAGTAATTCACTCGGAATCACTCCAAAGCGAGTTTGACTCAAGTTGATCGCTTCTCATCAACTTTCATTCTACTACAATCGAAAATTCCTCCTCTACAAACCTCAACAAGTATCTTTGAGGCATTTTTGACGTTTGTAGTAGTCGTCCAATCTTCACAATCGGAGTAATTCACTCGGAATCACTCCAAAGCGAGTTTGACTCAAGTTGATCGCTTCTCATCAACTTCCGTTCCACTACAATCGAAAATTTCTCCACTAAAAACCTGAACAAGCATCTTTGAATCATTTTTGACGTTTGTCGTCGTCTGCTAGTGTTCACGACCGGAGTAATTTTCTCAGAATCAATCCAAAGCGAGTTTGACTCAAATAGGTCGCATTTTATGAACTTCCGTTCTACTACAATCAACAATTCCCTCACTACAAATCTCAACGAGTATCTTTGAGTCATTTTTAACGTTTGTAGTAGTCGTCTAATCTTCACAATCGGAGTAATTCACTCGGAATCACTCCAGAACGAGTTTGACTCAAATTGGTCGCTTCTTATGAACTTTCGTTCTACTACAATCGAAAATTCCTCCTCTACAAATCTCAACGAGTATCTTTGAGTCATTTTTTACGTTTGTAGTAGTCGTCTAATCTTCATAATCGGAGTAATTCACTCGGAATCACTCCAACGCGAGTTTGACTCAAATTGGTCGCTTTTTATGAACGTCCGTTCTACTACAATCGAAAATTCCTCCTCTACAAACCTCAACGAGTATCTTTGAGGCATTTTTGACGTTTGTAGTAGTCGTCCAATTTTCACAATCGGAGTAATTCACTTGGAATCACTCCTAAGCGAGTTTGACTCAAGTTGATCGCTTCTTATCAACTTCCGTTCCACTACAATCAAAAATTCCTCCACTACAAACCTGAACAAGCATCTTTGAATCATTTTTGACGTTTGTAGTCGTCTTCTAGTGTTCACGACCGGAGTAATTTTCTCAGAATCACTCCAAAGCGAGTTTGACTCAAGTTGATCGCTTCTCATCAACTTCCGTTCCACTACAATCAAAAATTTCTCCACTAAAAACCTGAACAAGCATCTTTGAATCATTTTCGACGTTTGTAGTAGTCGTCCAATCTTCACAATCGGAGTAATTCACTCGGAATCACTCCAAAGCGAGTTTGACTCCAGTTGATCGCTTCTCATCAACTTCCGTTCTACTACAATCGAAAATTCCTCCTCTACAAACCTCAACGAGTATCTTCGAGGCATTTTTGACGTTTGTAGTAGTCATCCAATCTTCACAATCGGAGCAATTCACTCGGAATCACTCCAAAACGAGTTTGACTCAAGTTGATCGCTTCTCATCAACTTCTGTTCCAATACAATCGAAAATGTCTCCACTAAAAACCTGAACAAGCATCTTTGAATCATTTTTGACGTTTGTAGTAGTCGTCGAATCTTCACAATCGGAGTAATTCAATCGGAATCACTCCAAAGCGAGTTCGACTCAAGTTGATCGCTTCTTATCAACTTCGGTTCCACTACAATCAAAAATTTCTCCACTACAAACCTGAACGAGCATCTTTGAATCATTTTTGACGTTTGTAGTCGTCTTCTAGTGTTCACGACCGGAGTAGTTTTCTCAGAATCACTCCAAAGCGAGTTTGACTCAAATAGGTCGCTTTTTATGAACTTCCGTTCTACTACAATCAACAATTCCTTCACTACAAATCTCAACGAGTATCTTTGAGTCATTTTTAACGTTTGTAGTAGTCGTCTTATCTTCACAATCGGAGTAATTCACTCGGAATCACTCCAAAACGAGTTTGACTCAAATTGGTCGCTTTTTATGAACTTCCGTTCTACTACAATCAACAATTCCTTCACTACAAACCTCAACGAGTATCTTTGAGGCATTTCCGACGTTTGTAGTAGTCGTCCAATCTTCTTAATCGGAGTAATTCACTCGGAATCACTCCAAAGCGAGTTTGACTCCAGTTGATCGCTTCTCATCAACTTCCGTTCTACTACAATCGAAAATTCCTCCTCTACAAACCTCAACGAGTATCTTTGAGGCATTTTTGACGTTTGTAGTAGTCATCCAATCTTCACAATCGGAGCAATTCACTCGGAATCACTCCAAAACGAGTTTGACTCAAGTTGATCGCTTCTCATCAACTTCTGTTCCAATACAATCGAAAATGTCTCCACTAAAAACCTGAACAAGCATCTTTGAATCATTTTTGACGTTTGTAGTAGTCGTCGAATCTTCACAATCGGAGTAATTCAATCGGAATCACTCCAAAGCGAGTTTGACTCAAGTTGATCGCTTCTTATCAACTTCGGTTCCACTACAATTAAAAATTTCTCCACTACAAACCTGAACGAGCATCTTTGAATCATTTTTGACGTTTGTAGTCGTCTTCTAGTGTTCACGACCGGAGTAGTTTTCTCAGAATCACTCCAAAGCGAGTTTGACTCAAATAGGTCGCTTTTTATGAACTTCCGTTCTACTACAATCAACAATTCCTTCACTACAAATCTCAACGAGTATCTTTGAGTCATTTTTAACGTTTGTAGTAGTCGTCTTATCTTCACAATCGGAGTAATTCACTCGGAATCACTCCAAAACGAGTTTGACTCAAATTGGTCGCTTTTTATGAACTTCCGTTCTACTACAATCAACAATTCCTTCACTACAAACCTCAACGAGTATCTTTGAGGCATTTCCGACGTTTGTAGTAGTCGTCCAATCTTCTTAATCGGAGTAATTCACTCGGAATCACTCCAAAGCGAGTTTGACTCAAGTTGATCGCTTCTCATCAACTTCCGTTCTACTACAATCGAAAATTCCTCCTCTACAAACCTCAACGAGTATCTTTGAGGCGTTTTTGACGTTTGTAGTAGTCGTCCAATCTTCACAATCGGAGTAATTCACTCGGAATCACTCCGAAGCGAGTTTGACTCAAGTTGATCGCTTCTCATCAACTTCCGTTCCACTACAATCGAAAATTTCTCCACTAAAAACCTGAACAAGCATCTTTGAATTATTTTCGACGTTTGTAGTAGTCGTCCAATCTTCACAATCGGAGTAATTCACTCGGAATCATTTTAAAGCGAGTTTGACTCAAATTGGTCGCTTTTTATGAACTTCCGTTCTACTACAATCAACAAATCCTTCACTACAAACCTCAGCGAGTATCTTTGAGTCATTTTTGACGTTTGTAGTAGTCGTCTAATCTTCACAATCGAAGTAATTAACTCGGAATCACTCCAAAGCGAGTTTGACTCAAGTTGATCGCTTCTCATCAACTTCCTTTCTACTACAATCAACAATTCTTTCACTACAAACCTCAGCGAGCATCTTTGATTCATTTTTGACGTTTGTAGTAGTCGTCTAATCTTCACAATCGGAGTAATTCACTCGGAATCACTCCAACGCGAGTTTGACTCAAATTGGTCGCTTTTTATGATCTTCCGTTCTACTACAATCGAAAATTCCTCCTCTACAAACGTCAACGAGTATCTTTGAGGCATTTTTGACGTTTGTAGTAGTCGTCCAATTTTCACAATCGGAGTAATTCACTTGGAATCACTCCTAAGCGAGTTTGACTCAAGTTGATCGCTTCTTATCAACTTCCGTTCCACTAAAATCAAAAATTCCTCCACTACAAACCTGAACAAGCATCTTTGAATCATTTTTGACGTTAGTAGTCGTCTTCTAGTGTTCACGACCGGAGTAATTTTCTCAGAATCACTCCAAAGCGAGTTTGACTCAAGTTGATCGCTTCTCATCAACTTCCGTTCCACTACAATCGGAAATTTCTCCACTAAAAACCTGAACAAGCATCTTTGAATCATTTTCGACGTTTGTAGTAGTCGTCCAATCTTCACAATCGGAGTAATTCACTCGGAATCACTTTAAAGCGAGTTTGACTCAAATTGGTCGCTTTTTATGAACTTCCGTTCTACTACAATCAACAATTCCTTCACTACAAACCTCAACGAGTATCTTTGAGTCATTTTTGACGTTTGTAGTAGTCGTCTAATCTTCACAATCGAAGTAATTCACTCGGAATCACTCCAAAGCGAGTTTGACTCAAGTTGATCGCTTCTCATCAACTTCCTTTCTACTACAATCAACAATTCCTTCACTACAAACCTCAGCGAGCATCTTTGATTCATTTTTGACGTTTGTAGTAGTCGTCTAATCTTCACAATCGAAGTAATTCACTCGGAATCATTCCAAAGCGAGTTTGACTCAAGTTGATCGCTTCTCATCAACTTCCTTTCTACTACAATCAACAATTCCTTCACTACAAACCTCAGCGAGCATCTTTGATTCATTTTTGACGTTTGTAGTAGTCGTCTAATCTTCATAATCGGAGTAACTCACTCGGAATCACTCCAAAGCGAGTTTGACTCAAGTTGATCGCTTCTCATCAACTTCCTTTCTACTACAATCAACAATTCCTTCACTACAAACCTCAGCGAGCATCTTTGATTCATTTTTGACGTTTGTAGTAGTCGTCTAATCTTCACAATCGGAGTAATTCACTCGGAATCACTCCAAAACGAGTTTGACTCAAATTGGTCGCTTCTTATGAACTTCCGTTCTACTACAATCGAAAATTCCTCCTCTACAAATCTCAACGAGTATCTTTGAGTCATTTTTTACGTTTGTAGTAGTCGTCTAATTTTCACAATAGGAGTAATTCACTCGGAATCACTCCAACGCGAGTTTGACTCAAATTGGTCGCTTTTTATGAACTTCCGTTCTACTACAATCGAAAATTCCTCCTCTACAAACCTCAACGAGTATCTTTGAGGCATTTTTGACGTTTGTAGTAGTCGTCCAATTTTCACAATCGGAGTAATTCACTTGGAATCACTCCTAAGCGAGTTTGACTCAAGTTGATCGCTTCTTATCAACTTCCGTTCCACTACAATCAAAAATTCCTCCACTTCAAACCTGAACAAGCATCTTTGAATCGATTTTGACGTTTGTAGTCGTCTTCTAGTGTTCACGACCGGAGTAATTTTCTCAGAATCACTCCAAAGCGAGTTTGACACAAGTTGATCGCTTCTCATCAACTTCCGTTCCACTACAATCGAAAATTTCTCCACTAAAAACCTGAACAAGCATCTTTGAATCATTTTTGACGTTTGTAGTAGTCATCCAATCTTCACAATCGGAGTAATTCACTCGGAATCACTCCAAAACGAGTTTGACTCAAGTTGATCGCTTCTCATCAACTTCTGTTCCACTACAATCGAAAATGTCTCCACTAAAAACCTGAACAAGCATCTTTGAATCATTTTTGACGTTTGTTGTAGTCGTCGAATCTTCACAATCGGAGTAATTCACTCGGAATCACTCCAAAGCGAGTTTGACTTAAGTTGATCGCTTCTTATCAACTTCGGTTCCACTACAATCAAAAATTTCTCCACTACAAACCTGAACAAGCATCTTTGAATCATTTTTGACGTTTGTAGTAGTCATCCAATCTTCACAATCGGAGTAATTCACTCGGAATCACTCCAAAACGAGTTTGACTCAAGTTGATCGCTTCTCATCAACTTCTGTTCCACTACAATCGAAAATGTCTCCACTAAAAACCTGAACAAGCATCTTTGAATCATTTTTGACGTTTGTTGTAGTCGTCGAATCTTTACAATCGGAGTAATTCACTCGGAATCACTCCAAAGCGAGTTTGACTCAAGTTGATCGCTTCTTATCAACTTCGGTTCCACTACAATCAAAAATTTCTCCACTACAAACCTGAACAAGCATCTTTGAATCATGTTTGACGTTTGTAGTCGTCTTCTAGTGTTCACGACCGGAGTAGTTTTCTCAGAATCACTCCAAAGCGAGTTTGACTCAAATAGGTCGCTTTTTATGAACTTCCGTTCTACTACAATCAACAATTCCCTCACTACAAATCTCAACGAGTATCTTTGAGTCATTTTTTACGTTTGTAGTAGTCGTCTAATCTTCACAATAGGAGTAATTAACTCGGAATTACTCCAACGCGAGTTTGACTCAAATTGGTCGCTTTTTATGAACTTCCGTTCTACTACAATCGAAAATTCCTCCTCTACAAACCTCAACGAGTATCTTTGAGGCATTTTTGACGTTTGTGGTAGTCGTCCAATTTTCACAATCGGAGTAATTCACTTGGAATCACTCCTAAGCGAGTTTGACTGAAATTGGTCGCTTCTTATGAACTTCCGTTCTACTACAATCGAAAATTCCTCCTTTACAAATCTCAACGAGTATCTTTGAGTCATTTTTTACGTTTGTAGTAGTCGTCTAATCTTCACAATAGGAGTAATTCACTCGGAATCACTCCAACGCGAGTTTGACTCAAATTGGTCGCTTTTTATGAACTTCCGCTCTACTACAATCGAAAATTCCTCCTCTACAAACCTCAACGAGTATCTTTGAAACATTTTTGACGTTTGTAGTAGTCGTCCATTTTTCACAATCGGAGTAATTCACTTGGAATCACTCCTAAGCGAGTTTGACTCAAGTTAATCGCTTCTTATCAACTTCCGTTCCACTACAATCGAAAATTTCTCCACTACAAACCTGAACAAGCATCTTTGAATCATGTTTGACGTTTGTAGTCGTCTTCTAGTGTTCACGACCGGAGTATTTTTCTCAAAATCACTCCAAAGCGAGTTTGACTCAAGTTGATCGCTTCTCATCAACTTCCGTTCCACTACAATCGAAAATTTCTCCACTAAAAACCTGAACAAGCATATTTGAATCATTTTTGACGTTTGTAGTAGTCGTCGAATCTTCACAATCGGAGTAATTCACTCGGAATCACTCCAAAGCGAGTTTGACTCAAGTTGATCGCTTCTTATGAACTTCCGTTCTACTACAATCAACAATTCCTTCACTACAAACCTCAGCGAGCATCTTTGAGTCATTTTTGACGTTTGTAGTAGTCGTCTAATCTTCACAATAGGAGTAATTCACTCGGAATCACTTTAAAGCGAGTTTGACTCAAATTGGTCGCTTTTTATGAACTTCCGTTCTACTACAATCAACAATTCCTTCACTACAAACCTCAACGAGTATCTTTGAGTCATTTTTGACGTTTGTAGTCGTCTTCTAGTGTTCACGACCGGAGTAATTTTCTCAGAATCACTCCAAAGCGAGTTTGACTCAAGTTTATCGCTTTTTATGAACTTCCGTTCTACTACAATAAACAATTCCTCCTCTATAAACCTCAACGAGTATCTTTGAGTCTTTCTTGACGTTTGTAGTAGTCGTCTAATCTTCACAATCGAAGTAATTCACTCGGAATCACTCCAACGCGAGTTTGACGCAAGTTGATCGCTTTTTATGAACTTCCGTTCTACTACAATCGAAAATTCTTCCTCTACAAATCTCAACGAGTATCTTTGGGCCATTTTTGACGTTTGTAGTAGTCGTCCAATCTTCACAATCGGAGTAATTCACTCGGAATCACTCCAAAGCGAGTTTGACTCAAGTTGATCGCTTCTCATCAACTTCCGTTCCACTACAATCGAAAATTTCTCCACTAAAAACCTGAACAAGCATCTTTGAATCATTTTTGACGTTTGTAGTAGTCGTCCAATCTTCACAATCGGAGTAATCCACTCGGAATCACTTTAAAGCGCGTTTGACTCAAGTTGATCGCTTCTTATCAACTTCGGTTCCACTACAATCAAAAATTTCTCCACTACAAACCTGAACAAGCATCTTCGAATCATTTTTGACGTTTGTAGTCGTCTTCTAGTGTTCACGACCGGAGTAGTTTTCTCAGAATCACTCCAAAGCGAGTTTGACTCAAATAGGTCGCTTTTTATGAACTTCCGTTCTACTACAATCAACAATTCCCTCACTACAAATCTCGACGAGTATCTTTGAGTCATTTTTTACGATTGTAGTAGTCGTCTAATCTTCACAATAGGAGTAATTAACTCGGAATTACTCCAACGCGAGTTTGACTCAAGTTGATCGCTTCTCATCAACTTCTGTTCCACTACAATCGAAAATGTCTCCACTAAAAACCTGAACAAGCATCTTTGAATCATTTTTGACGTTTGTAGTAGTCGTCGAATCTTCACAAACGGAGTAATTCACTCGGAATCACTCCAAAGCGAGTTTGACTCAAATAGGTCGCTTTTTATGAACTTCCGTTCTACTACAATCAACAATTCCTTCACTACAAATCTCAACGAGTATCTTTGAGTCATTTTTAACGTTTGTAGTAGTCGTCTAATCTTCATAATCGGAGTAATTCACTCGGAATCACTCCAAAACGAGTATGACTCAAATTGGTCGCTTTTTATGAACTTCCGTTCTACTACAATAAAGTATTCCTCCTCTATAAACCTCAACGAGTATCTTTGAGTCATTTTTTACGTTTGTAGTAGTCGTCTAATCTTCACAATAGGAGTAATTCACTCGGAACCACTCCAACGCGAGTTTGACGCAAGTTGATCGCTTTTTATGAACTTCCTTTCTACTACAATCGAAAATTCCTCCTCTATAAATCTCAACGAGTATCTTTGGGCCATTTTTGACGTTTGTAGTAGTCGTCCAATCTTCATAATCGGAGTAATTCACTCGGAATCACTCCAAAGCGAGTTTGACTCAAGGTGATCGCTTCTCATCAACTTCCGTTCTACTACAATCGAAAAATTCTCCTCTACAAATCTCAACGAGTATCTTTGGGCCATTTTTGACGTTTGTAGTAGTCGTCGAATCTTCACAAACGGAGTAATTCACTCGGAATCACTCCAAAGCGAGTTTGACTCAAATAGGTCGCTTTTTATGAACTTCCGTTCTACTACAATCAACAACTCCTTCACTACAAATCTCAACGAGTATCTTTGAGTCATTTTTAACGTTTGTAGTAGTCGTCTAATCTTCATAATCGGAGTAATTCACTCGGAATCACTCCAAAACGAGTTTGACTCAAATTGGTCGCTTTTTATGAACTTCCGTTCTACTACAATAAACAATTCCTCCTCTATGAACCTCAACGAGTATCTTTGAGTCTTTTTTGACGTTTGTAGTAGTCGTCTAATCTTCACAATCGAAGTAATTCACTCGGAATCACTCCAACGCGAGTTTGACGCAAGTTGATCACTTTTTATGAACTTCCGTTCTACTACAATCGAAAATTTCTCCTCTACAAATCTCAACGAGTATCTTTGGGCCATTTTTGACGTTTGTAGTAGTCGTCCAATCTTCACAATCGGAGTAATTCACTCGGAATCACTCCAAAGCGAGTTTGACTCAAGTTGATCGCTTCTCATCAACTTTCGTTCTACTGCAATCGAAAATTCCTCCTCTACAAACCTCAACGAGTATCTTTGAGGCATTTTTGAGGTTTGTAGTAGTCGTCCAATCTTCACAATCGGAGTAATTCACTCGGAATCACTCCAAAGCGAGTTTGACTCAAATTGGTCGCTTTTTATGAACTTCCGTTCTACTACAATAAACAATTCCTCCTCTATAAACCTCAACGAGTATCTTTGAGTCTTTTTTGACGTTTGTAGTAGTCGTCTAATCTTCACAATCGAAGTAATTTACTCGGAATCACTCCAACGCGAGTTTGACGCAAGTTGATCACTTTTTATGAACTTCCGTTCTACTACAATCGAAAATTTCTCCTCTACAAATCTCAACGAGTATCTTTGGGCCATTTTTGACGTTTGTAGTAGTCGTCCAATCTTCACAATCGGAGTAATTCACTCGGAATCACTCCAAAGCGAGTTTGACTCAAGTTGATCGCTTCTCATCAACTTTCGTTCTACTGCAATCGAAATCTCCTCCTCTACAAACCTCAACGAGTATCTTTGAGGCATTTTTGACGTTTGTAGTAGTCGTCCAATCTTCACAATCGGAGTAATTCACTCGGAATCACTCCAAAGCGAGTTTGACTCAAGTGGATCGCTTCTCATCAACTTCTGTTCCACTACAATCGAAAATGTCTCCACTAAAAACCTGAACAAGCATCTTTGAATCATTTTTGACGTTTGTAGTAGTCGTCTAATCTTCACAATCGGAGTAATTCACTCGGAATCACTCCAAAGCGAGTTTGACTCAAATTGGTCGCTTTTTATGAACTTCCGTTCTACTACAATCGAAAATTCCTCCTCTGCAAACCTCAACGAGTATCTTTGAGGCATTTTTGACGTTTGTAGTAGTCGTCCAATTTTCACAATCGGAGTAATTCACTTGGAATCACTCCTAAGCGAGTTTGACTCAAGTTGATCGCTTCTTATGAACTTCCGTTCCACTACAATTAAAAATTTCTCCACTACAAACCTGAACAAGCATCTTTGAACCATTTTTGACGTTTGTAGTCGTCTTCTAGTGTTCACGACCGGAGTAATTTTCTCAGAATCACTCCAAAGCGAGTTTGACTCAAATAGGTCGCTTTTTATGAACTTCCGTTCTACTACAATCAACAATTCCTTCACTACAAATCTCAACGAGTATCTTTGAGTCATTTTTAACGTTTGTAGTAGTCGTCTAATCTTCACAATCGGAGTAATTCACTCGGAATCACTCCAAAACGAGTTTGACTCAAATTGGTCGCTTCTTATGAACTTCCGTTCTACTACAATCGAAAATTCCTCCTCTACAAATCTCAACGAGTATCTTTGAGTCATTTTTTACGTTTGCAGTAGTCGTCTAATTTTCACAATAGGAGTAATTCACTCGGAATCACTCCAACGCGAGTTTGACTCAAATTGGTCGCTTTTTATGAACTTCCGTTCTACTACAATCGAAAATTCCTCCTCTACAAACCTCAACGAGTATCTTTGAGGCATTTTTGACGTTTGTAGTAGTCGTCCAATTTTCACAATCGGAGTAAATCACTTGGAATCACTCCTAAGCGAGTTTGACTCAAGTTGATCGCTTCTTATCAACTTCCGTTCCACTACAATCAAAAATTCCTCCACTACAAACCTGAACAAGCATCTTTGAATCGATTTTGACGTTTGTAGTCGTCTTCTAGTGTTCACGACCGGAGTAATTTTCTCAGAATCACTCCAAAGCGAGTTTGACACAAGTTGATCGCTTCTCATCAACTTCCGTTCCACTACAATCGAAAATTTCTCCACTAAAAACCTGAACAAGCATCTTTGAATCATTTTTGACGTTTGTAGTAGTCATCCAATCTTCACAATCGGAGTAATTCACTCGGAATCACTCCAAAACGAGTTTTACTCAAGTTGATCGCTTCTCATCAACTTCTGTTCCACTACAATCGAAAATGTCTCCACTAAAAACCTGAACAAGCATCTTTGAATCATTTTTGACGTTTGTAGTAGTCGTCGAATCTTCACAATCGGAGTAATTCACTCGGAATCACTCCAAAGCGAGTTTGACTCAAATAGGTCGCTTTTTATGAACTTCCGTTCTACTACAATCAACAATTCCTTCACTACAAATCTCAACGAGTATCTTTGAGTCATTTTTAACGTTTGTAGTAGTCGTCTAATCTTCATAATCGGAGTAATTCACTCGGAATCACTCCAAAACGAGTTTGACTCAAATTGGTCGCTTTTTATGAACTTCCGTTCTACTACAATAAACAATTCCTCCTCTATAAACCTCAACGAGTATCTTTGAGTCTTTTTTGACGTTTGTAGTAGTCGTCTAATCTTCACAATCGAAGTAATTCACTCGGAATCACTCCAACGCGAGTTTGACGCAAGTTGATCACTTTTTATGAACTTCCGTTCTACTACAATCGAAAATTTCTCCTCTACAAATCTCAACGAGTATCTTTGGGCCATTTTTGACGTTTGTAGTAGTCGTCCAATCTTCACAATCGGAGTAATTCACTCGGAATCACTCCAAAGCGAGTTTGACTCAAGTTGATCGCTTCTCATCAACTTTCGTTCTACTATAATCGAAAATTCCTCCTCTACAAACCTCAACGAGTATCTTTGAGGCATTTTTGACGTTTGTAGTAGTCGTCCAATCTTCACAATCGGAGTAATTCACTCGGAATCACTCCAAAGCGAGTTTGACTCAAGTGGATCGCTTCTCATCAACTTCTGTTCCACTACAATCGAAAATGTCTCCACTAAAAACCTGAACAAGCATCTTTGAATCATTTTTGACGTTTGTAGTAGTCGTCGAATCTTCACAATCGGAGTAATTCACTCGGAATCACTCCAAAGCGAGTTTGACTCAAGTTGATCGCTTCTTATCAACTTCGGTTCCACTACAATCAAAAATTTCTCCACTACAAACCTGAACAAGCATCTTTGAATCATTTTTGACGTTTGTAGTAGTCGTCTAATCTTCACAATCGGAGTAATTCACTCGGAATCACTCCAAAGCGAGTTTGACTCAAATTGGTCGCTTTTTATGAACTTCCGTTCTACTACAATCGAAAATTCCTCCTCTGCAAACCTCAACGAGTATCTTTGAGGCATTTTTGACGTTTGTAGTAGTCGTCCAATTTTCACAATCGGAGTAATTCACTTGGAATCACTCCTAAGCGAGTTTGACTCAAGTTGATCGCTTCTTATCAACTTCCGTTCCACTACAATTAAAAATTTCTCCACTACAAACCTGAACAAGCATCTTTGAACCATTTTTGACGTTTGTAGTCGTCTTCTAGTGTTCACGACCGGAGTAATTTTCTCAGAATCACTCCAAAGCGAGTTTGACTCAAATAGGTCGCTTTTTATGAACTTCCGTTCTACTACAATCAACAATTCCTTCACTACAAATCTCAACGAGTATCTTTGAGTCATTTTTAACGTTTGTAGTAGTCGTCTAATCTTCACAATCGGAGTAATTCACTCGGAATCACTCCAAAACGAGTTTGACTCAAATTGGTCGCTTCTTATGAACTTCCGTTCTACTACAATCGAAAATTCCTCCTCTACAAATCTCAACGAGTATCTTTGAGTCATTTTTTACGTTTGCAGTAGTCGTCTAATTTTCACAATAGGAGTAATTCACTCGGAATCACTCCAACGCGAGTTTGACTCAAATTGGTCGCTTTTTATGAACTTCCGTTCTACTACAATCGAAAATTCCTCCTCTACAAACCTCAACGAGTATCTTTGAGGCATTTTTGACGTTTGTAGTAGTCGTCCAATTTTCACAATCGGAGTAAATCACTTGGAATCACTCCTAAGCGAGTTTGACTCAAGTTGATCGCTTCTTATCAACTTCCGTTCCACTACAATCAAAAATTCCTCCACTACAAACCTGAACAAGCATCTTTGAATCGATTTTGACGTTTGTAGTCGTCTTCTAGTGTTCACGACCGGAGTAATTTTCTCAGAATCACTCCAAAGCGAGTTTGACACAAGTTGATCGCTTCTCATCAACTTCCGTTCCACTACAATCGAAAATTTCTCCACTAAAAACCTGAACAAGCATCTTTGAATCATTTTTGACGTTTGTAGTAGTCATCCAATCTTCACAATCGGAGTAATTCACTCGGAATCACTCCAAAACGAGTTTGACTCAAGTTGATCGCTTCTCATCAACTTCTGTTCCACTACAATCGAAAATGTCTCCACTAAAAACCTGAACAAGCATCTTTGAATCATTTTTGACGTTTGTAGTAGTCGTCGAATCTTCACAATCGGAGTAATTCACTCGGAATCACTCCAAAGCGAGTTTGACTCAAATAGGTCGCTTTTTATGAACTTCCGTTCTACTACAATCAACAATTCCTTCACTACAAATCTCAACGAGTATCTTTGAGTCATTTTTAACGTTTGTAGTAGTCGTCTAATCTTCATAATCGGAGTAATTCACTCGGAATCACTCCAAAACGAGTTTGACTCAAATTGGTCGCTTTTTATGAACTTCCGTTCTACTACAATAAACAATTCCTCCTCTATAAACCTCAACGAGTATCTTTGAGTCTTTTTTGACGTTTGTAGTAGTCGTCTAATCTTCACAATCGAAGTAATTCACTCGGAATCACTCCAACGCGAGTTTGACGCAAGTTGATCACTTTTTATGAACTTCCGTTCTACTACAATCGAAAATTTCTCCTCTACAAATCTCAACGAGTATCTTTGGGCCATTTTTGACGTTTGTAGTAGTCGTCCAATCTTCACAATCGGAGTAATTCACTCGGAATCACTCCAAAGCGAGTTTGACTCAAGTTGATCGCTTCTCATCAACTTTCGTTCTACTATAATCGAAAATTCCTCCTCTACAAACCTCAACGAGTATCTTTGAGGCATTTTTGACGTTTGTAGTAGTCATCCAATCTTCACAATCGGAGCAATTCACTCGGAATCACTCCAAAACGAGTTTGACTCAAGTTGATCGCTTCTCATCAACTTCTGTTCCAATACAATCGAAAATGTCTCCACTAAAAACCTGAACAAGCATCTTTGAATCATTTTTGACGTTTGTAGTAGTCGTCGAATCTTCACAATCGGAGTAATTCAATCGGAATCACTCCAAAGCGAGTTTGACTCAAGTTGATCGCTTCTTATCAACTTCGGTTCCACTACAATTAAAAATTTCTCCACTACAAACCTGAACGAGCATCTTTGAATCATTTTTGACGTTTGTAGTCGTCTTCTAGTGTTCACGACCGGAGTAGTTTTCTCAGAATCACTCCAAAGCGAGTTTGACTCAAATAGGTCGCTTTTTATGAACTTCCGTTCTACTACAATCAACAATTCCTTCACTACAAATCTCAACGAGTATCTTTGAGTCATTTTTAACGTTTGTAGTAGTCGTCTTATCTTCACAATCGGAGTAATTCACTCGGAATCACTCCAAAACGAGTTTGACTCAAATTGGTCGCTTTTTATGAACTTCCGTTCTACTACAATCAACAATTCCTTCACTACAAACCTCAACGAGTATCTTTGAGGCATTTCCGACGTTTGTAGTAGTCGTCCAATCTTCTTAATCGGAGTAATTCACTCGGAATCACTCCAAAGCGAGTTTGACTCAAGTTGATCGCTTCTCATCAACTTCCGTTCTACTACAATCGAAAATTCCTCCTCTACAAACCTCAACGAGTATCTTTGAGGCGTTTTTGACGTTTGTAGTAGTCGTCCAATCTTCACAATCGGAGTAATTCACTCGGAATCACTCCGAAGCGAGTTTGACTCAAGTTGATCGCTTCTCATCAACTTCCGTTCCACTACAATCGAAAATTTCTCCACTAAAAACCTGAACAAGCATCTTTGAATTATTTTCGACGTTTGTAGTAGTCGTCCAATCTTCACAATCGGAGTAATTCACTCGGAATCACTTTAAAGCGAGTTTGACTCAAATTGGTCGCTTTTTATGAACTTCCGTTCTACTACAATCAACAATTCCTTCACTACAAACCTCAGCGAGTATCTTTGAGTCATTTTTGACGTTTGTAGTAGTCGTCTAATCTTCACAATCGAAGTAATTAACTCGGAATCACTCCAAAGCGAGTTTGACTCAAGTTGATCGCTTCTCATCAACTTCCTTTCTACTACAATCAACAATTCTTTCACTACAAACCTCAGCGAGCATCTTTGATTCATTTTTGACGTTTGTAGTAGTCGTCTAATCTTCACAATCGGAGTAATTCACTCGGAATCACTCCAACGCGAGTTTGACTCAAATTGGTCGCTTTTTATGAACTTCCGTTCTACTACAATCGAAAATTCCTCCTCTACAAACCTCAACGATTATCTTTGAGGCATTTTTGACGTTTGTAGTAGTCGTCCAATTTTCACAATCGGAGTAATTCACTTGGAATCACTCCTAAGCGAGTTTGACTCAAGTTGATCGCTTCTTATCAACTTCCGTTCCACTACAATCAAAATTTCCTCCACTTCAAACCTGAACAAGCATCTTTGAATCGATTTTGACGTTTGTAGTCGTCTTCTAGTGTTCACGACCGGAGTAATTTTCTCAGAATCACTCCAAAGCGAGTTTGACACAAGTTGATCGCTTCTCATCAACTTCCGTTCCACTACAATCGAAAATTTCTCCACTAAAAACCTGAACAAGCATCTTTGAATCATTTTTGACGTTTGTAGTAGTCATCCAATCTTCACAATCGGAGTAATTCACTCGGAATCACTCCAAAACGAGTTTGACTCAAGTTGATCGCTTCTCATCAACTTCTGTTCCACTACAATCGAAAATGTCTCCACTAAAAACCTGAACAAGCATCTTTGAATCATTTTTGACGTTTGTTGTAGTCGTCGAATCTTCACAATCGGAGTAATTCACTCGGAATCACTCCAAAGCGAGTTTGACTTAAGTTGATCGCTTCTTATCAACTTCGGTTCCACTACAATCAAAAATTTCTCCACTACAAACCTGAACAAGCATCTTTGAATCATTTTTGACGTTTGTAGTAGTCATCCAATCTTCACAATCGGAGTAATTCACTCGGAATCACTCCAAAACGAGTTTGACTCAAGTTGATCGCTTCTCATCAACTTCTGTTCCACTACAATCGAAAATGTCTCCACTAAAAACCTGAACAAGCATCTTTGAATCATTTTTGACGTTTGTTGTAGTCGTCGAATCTTCACAATCGGAGTAATTCACTCGGAATCACTCCAAAGCGAGTTTGACTCAAGTTGATCGCTTCTTATCAACTTCGGTTCCACTACAATCAAAAATTTCTCCACTACAAACCTGAACAAGCATCTTTGAATCATGTTTGACGTTTGTAGTCGTCTTCTAGTGTTCACGACCGGAGTAGTTTTCTCAGAATCACTCCAAAGCGAGTTTGACTCAAATAGGTCGCTTTTTATGAACTTCCGTTCTACTACAATCAACAATTCCCTCACTACAAATCTCAACGAGTATCTTTGAGTCATTTTTTACGTTTGTAGTAGTCGTCTAATCTTCACAATAGGAGTAATTAACTCGGAATTACTCCAACGCGAGTTTGACTCAAATTGGTCGCTTTTTATGAACTTCCGTTCTACTACAATCGAAAATTCCTCCTCTACAAACCTCAACGAGTATCTTTGAGGCATTTTTGACGTTTGTGGTAGTCGTCCAATTTTCACAATCGGAGTAATTCACTTGGAATCACTCCTAAGCGAGTTTGACTGAAATTGGTCGCTTCTTATGAACTTCCGTTCTACTACAATCGAAAATTCCTCCTTTACAAATCTCAACGAGTATCTTTGAGTCATTTTTTACGTTTGTAGTAGTCGTCTAATCTTCACAATAGGAGTAATTCACTCGGAATCACTCCAACGCGAGTTTGACTCAAATTGGTCGCTTTTTATGAACTTCCGCTCTACTACAATCGAAAATTCCTCCTCTACAAACCTCAACGAGTATCTTTGAAACATTTTTGACGTTTGTAGTAGTCGTCCATTTTTCACAATCGGAGTAATTCACTTGGAATCACTCCTAAGCGAGTTTGACTCAAGTTAATCGCTTCTTATCAACTTCCGTTCCACTACAATCGAAAATTTCTCCACTACAAACCTGAACAAGCATCTTTGAATCATGTTTGACGTTTGTAGTCGTCTTCTAGTGTTCACGACCGGAGTATTTTTCTCAAAATCACTCCAAAGCGAGTTTGACTCAAGTTGATCGCTTCTCATCAACTTCCGTTCCACTACAATCGAAAATTTCTCCACTAAAAACCTGAACAAGCATATTTGAATCATTTTTGACGTTTGTAGTAGTCGTCGAATCTTCACAATCGGAGTAATTCACTCGGAATCACTCCAAAGCGAGTTTGACTCAAGTTGATCGCTTCTTATGAACTTCCGTTCTACTACAATCAACAATTCCTTCACTACAAACCTCAGCGAGCATCTTTGAGTCATTTTTGACGTTTGTAGTAGTCGTCTAATCTTCACAATAGGAGTAATTCACTCGGAATCACTTTAAAGCGAGTTTGACTCAAATTGGTCGCTTTTTATGAACTTCCGTTCTACTACAATCAACAATTCCTTCACTACAAACCTCAACGAGTATCTTTGAGTCATTTTTGACGTTTGTAGTCGTCTTCTAGTGTTCACGACCGGAGTAATTTTCTCAGAATCACTCCAAAGCGAGTTTGACTCAAGTTTATCGCTTTTTATGAACTTCCGTTCTACTACAATAAACAATTCCTCCTCTATAAACCTCAACGAGTATCTTTGAGTCTTTCTTGACGTTTGTAGTAGTCGTCTAATCTTCACAATCGAAGTAATTCACTCGGAATCACTCCAACGCGAGTTTGACGCAAGTTGATCGCTTTTTATGAACTTCCGTTCTACTACAATCGAAAATTCTTCCTCTACAAATCTCAACGAGTATCTTTGGGCCATTTTTGACGTTTGTAGTAGTCGTCCAATCTTCACAATCGGAGTAATTCACTCGGAATCACTCCAAAGCGAGTTTGACTCAAGTTGATCGCTTCTCATCAACTTCCGTTCCACTACAATCGAAAATTTCTCCACTAAAAACCTGAACAAGCATCTTTGAATCATTTTTGACGTTTGTAGTAGTCGTCCAATCTTCACAATCGGAGTAATCCACTCGGAATCACTTTAAAGCGCGTTTGACTCAAGTTGATCGCTTCTTATCAACTTCGGTTCCACTACAATCAAAAATTTCTCCACTACAAACCTGAACAAGCATCTTCGAATCATTTTTGACGTTTGTAGTCGTCTTCTAGTGTTCACGACCGGAGTAGTTTTCTCAGAATCACTCCAAAGCGAGTTTGACTCAAATAGGTCGCTTTTTATGAACTTCCGTTCTACTACAATCAACAATTCCCTCACTACAAATCTCGACGAGTATCTTTGAGTCATTTTTTACGATTGTAGTAGTCGTCTAATCTTCACAATAGGAGTAATTAACTCGGAATTACTCCAACGCGAGTTTGACTCAAGTTGATCGCTTCTCATCAACTTCTGTTCCACTACAATCGAAAATGTCTCCACTAAAAACCTGAACAAGCATCTTTGAATCATTTTTGACGTTTGTAGTAGTCGTCGAATCTTCACAAACGGAGTAATTCACTCGGAATCACTCCAAAGCGAGTTTGACTCAAATAGGTCGCTTTTTATGAACTTCCGTTCTACTACAATCAACAATTCCTTCACTACAAATCTCAACGAGTATCTTTGAGTCATTTTTAACGTTTGTAGTAGTCGTCTAATCTTCATAATCGGAGTAATTCACTCGGAATCACTCCAAAACGAGTATGACTCAAATTGGTCGCTTTTTATGAACTTCCGTTCTACTACAATAAAGTATTCCTCCTCTATAAACCTCAACGAGTATCTTTGAGTCATTTTTTACGTTTGTAGTAGTCGTCTAATCTTCACAATAGGAGTAATTCACTCGGAACCACTCCAACGCGAGTTTGACGCAAGTTGATCGCTTTTTATGAACTTCCTTTCTACTACAATCGAAAATTCCTCCTCTATAAATCTCAACGAGTATCTTTGGGCCATTTTTGACGTTTGTAGTAGTCGTCCAATCTTCATAATCGGAGTAATTCACTCGGAATCACTCCAAAGCGAGTTTGACTCAAGGTGATCGCTTCTCATCAACTTCCGTTCTACTACAATCGAAAAATTCTCCTCTACAAATCTCAACGAGTATCTTTGGGCCATTTTTGACGTTTGTAGTAGTCGTCGAATCTTCACAAACGGAGTAATTCACTCGGAATCACTCCAAAGCGAGTTTGACTCAAATAGGTCGCTTTTTATGAACTTCCGTTCTACTACAATCAACAATTCCTTCACTACAAATCTCAACGAGTATCTTTGAGTCATTTTTAACGTTTGTAGTAGTCGTCTAATCTTCATAATCGGAGTAATTCACTCGGAATCACTCCAAAACGAGTTTGACTCAAATTGGTCGCTTTTTATGAACTTCCGTTCTACTACAATAAACAATTCCTCCTCTATGAACCTCAACGAGTATCTTTGAGTCTTTTTTGACGTTTGTAGTAGTCGTCTAATCTTCACAATCGAAGTAATTCACTCGGAATCACTCCAACGCGAGTTTGACGCAAGTTGATCACTTTTTATGAACTTCCGTTCTACTACAATCGAAAATTTCTCCTCTACAAATCTCAACGAGTATCTTTGGGCCATTTTTGACGTTTGTAGTAGTCGTCCAATCTTCACAATCGGAGTAATTCACTCGGAATCACTCCAAAGCGAGTTTGACTCAAGTTGATCGCTTCTCATCAACTTTCGTTCTACTGCAATCGAAAATTCCTCCTCTACAAACCTCAACGAGTATCTTTGAGGCATTTTTGACGTTTGTAGTAGTCGTCCAATCTTCACAATCGGAGTAATTCACTCGGAATCACTCCAAAGCGAGGTTGACTCAAATTGGTCGCTTTTTATGAACTTCCGTTCTACTACAATAAACAATTCCTCCTCTATAAACCTCAACGAGTATCTTTGAGTCTTTTTTGACGTTTGTAGTAGTCGTCTAATCTTCACAATCGAAGTAATTTACTCGGAATCACTCCAACGCGAGTTTGACGCAAGTTGATCACTTTTTATGAACTTCCGTTCTACTACAATCGAAAATTTCTCCTCTACAAATCTCAACGAGTATCTTTGGGCCATTTTTGACGTTTGTAGTAGTCGTCCAATCTTCACAATCGGAGTAATTCACTCGGAATCACTCCAAAGCGAGTTTGACTCAAGTTGATCGCTTCTCATCAACTTTCGTTCTACTGCAATCGAAATCTCCTCCTCTACAAACCTCAACGAGTATCTTTGAGGCATTTTTGACGTTTGTAGTAGTCGTCCAATCTTCACAATCGGAGTAATTCACTCGGAATCACTCCAAAGCGAGTTTGACTCAAGTGGATCGCTTCTCATCAACTTCTGTTCCACTACAATCGAAAATGTCTCCACTAAAAACCTGAACAAGCATCTTTGAATCATTTTTGACGTTTGTAGTAGTCGTCTAATCTTCACAATCGGAGTAATTCACTCGGAATCACTCCAAAGCGAGTTTGACTCAAATTGGTCGCTTTTTATGAACTTCCGTTCTACTACAATCGAAAATTCCTCCTCTGCAAACCTCAACGAGTATCTTTGAGGCATTTTTGACGTTTGTAGTAGTCGTCCAATTTTCACAATCGGAGTAATTCACTTGGAATCACTCCTAAGCGAGTTTGACTCAAGTTGATCGCTTCTTATGAACTTCCGTTCCACTACAATTAAAAATTTCTCCACTACAAACCTGAACAAGCATCTTTGAACCATTTTTGACGTTTGTAGTCGTCTTCTAGTGTTCACGACCGGAGTAATTTTCTCAGAATCACTCCAAAGCGAGTTTGACTCAAATAGGTCGCTTTTTATGAACTTCCGTTCTACTACAATCAACAATTCCTTCACTACAAATCTCAACGAGTATCTTTGAGTCATTTTTAACGTTTGTAGTAGTCGTCTAATCTTCACAATCGGAGTAATTCACTCGGAATCACTCCAAAACGAGTTTGACTCAAATTGGTCGCTTCTTATGAACTTCCGTTCTACTACAATCGAAAATTCCTCCTCTACAAATCTCAACGAGTATCTTTGAGTCATTTTTTACGTTTGCAGTAGTCGTCTAATTTTCACAATAGGAGTAATTCACTCGGAATCACTCCAACGCGAGTTTGACTCAAATTGGTCGCTTTTTATGAACTTCCGTTCTACTACAATCGAAAATTCCTCCTCTACAAACCTCAACGAGTATCTTTGAGGCATTTTTGACGTTTGTAGTAGTCGTCCAATTTTCACAATCGGAGTAAATCACTTGGAATCACTCCTAAGCGAGTTTGACTCAAGTTGATCGCTTCTTATCAACTTCCGTTCCACTACAATCAAAAATTCCTCCACTACAAACCTGAACAAGCATCTTTGAATCGATTTTGACGTTTGTAGTCGTCTTCTAGTGTTCACGACCGGAGTAATTTTCTCAGAATCACTCCAAAGCGAGTTTGACACAAGTTGATCGCTTCTCATCAACTTCCGTTCCACTACAATCGAAAATTTCTCCACTAAAAACCTGAACAAGCATCTTTGAATCATTTTTGACGTTTGTAGTAGTCATCCAATCTTCACAATCGGAGTAATTCACTCGGAATCACTCCAAAACGAGTTTTACTCAAGTTGATCGCTTCTCATCAACTTCTGTTCCACTACAATCGAAAATGTCTCCACTAAAAACCTGAACAAGCATCTTTGAATCATTTTTGACGTTTGTAGTAGTCGTCGAATCTTCACAATCGGAGTAATTCACTCGGAATCACTCCAAAGCGAGTTTGACTCAAATAGGTCGCTTTTTATGAACTTCCGTTCTACTACAATCAACAATTCCTTCACTACAAATCTCAACGAGTATCTTTGAGTCATTTTTAACGTTTGTAGTAGTCGTCTAATCTTCATAATCGGAGTAATTCACTCGGAATCACTCCAAAACGAGTTTGACTCAAATTGGTCGCTTTTTATGAACTTCCGTTCTACTACAATAAACAATTCCTCCTCTATAAACCTCAACGAGTATCTTTGAGTCTTTTTTGACGTTTGTAGTAGTCGTCTAATCTTCACAATCGAAGTAATTCACTCGGAATCACTCCAACGCGAGTTTGACGCAAGTTGATCACTTTTTATGAACTTCCGTTCTACTACAATCGAAAATTTCTCCTCTACAAATCTCAACGAGTATCTTTGGGCCATTTTTGACGTTTGTAGTAGTCGTCCAATCTTCACAATCGGAGTAATTCACTCGGAATCACTCCAAAGCGAGTTTGACTCAAGTTGATCGCTTCTCATCAACTTTCGTTCTACTATAATCGAAAATTCCTCCTCTACAAACCTCAACGAGTATCTTTGAGGCATTTTTGACGTTTGTAGTAGTCGTCCAATCTTCACAATCGGAGTAATTCACTCGGAATCACTCCAAAGCGAGTTTGACTCAAGTGGATCGCTTCTCATCAACTTCTGTTCCACTACAATCGAAAATGTCTCCACTAAAAACCTGAACAAGCATCTTTGAATCATTTTTGACGTTTGTAGTAGTCGTCGAATCTTCACAATCGGAGTAATTCACTCGGAATCACTCCAAAGCGAGTTTGACTCAAGTTGATCGCTTCTTATCAACTTCGGTTCCACTACAATCAAAAATTTCTCCACTACAAACCTGAACAAGCATCTTTGAATCATTTTTGACGTTTGTAGTAGTCGTCTAATCTTCACAATCGGAGTAATTCACTCGGAATCACTCCAAAGCGAGTTTGACTCAAATTGGTCGCTTTTTATGAACTTCCGTTCTACTACAATCGAAAATTCCTCCTCTGCAAACCTCAACGAGTATCTTTGAGGCATTTTTGACGTTTGTAGTAGTCGTCCAATTTTCACAATCGGAGTAATTCACTTGGAATCACTCCTAAGCGAGTTTGACTCAAGTTGATCGCTTCTTATCAACTTCCGTTCCACTACAATTAAAAATTTCTCCACTACAAACCTGAACAAGCATCTTTGAACCATTTTTGACGTTTGTAGTCGTCTTCTAGTGTTCACGACCGGAGTAATTTTCTCAGAATCACTCCAAAGCGAGTTTGACTCAAATAGGTCGCTTTTTATGAACTTCCGTTCTACTACAATCAACAATTCCTTCACTACAAATCTCAACGAGTATCTTTGAGTCATTTTTAACGTTTGTAGTAGTCGTCTAATCTTCACAATCGGAGTAATTCACTCGGAATCACTCCAAAACGAGTTTGACTCAAATTGGTCGCTTCTTATGAACTTCCGTTCTACTACAATCGAAAATTCCTCCTCTACAAATCTCAACGAGTATCTTTGAGTCATTTTTTACGTTTGCAGTAGTCGTCTAATTTTCACAATAGGAGTAATTCACTCGGAATCACTCCAACGCGAGTTTGACTCAAATTGGTCGCTTTTTATGAACTTCCGTTCTACTACAATCGAAAATTCCTCCTCTACAAACCTCAACGAGTATCTTTGAGGCATTTTTGACGTTTGTAGTAGTCGTCCAATTTTCACAATCGGAGTAAATCACTTGGAATCACTCCTAAGCGAGTTTGACTCAAGTTGATCGCTTCTTATCAACTTCCGTTCCACTACAATCAAAAATTCCTCCACTACAAACCTGAACAAGCATCTTTGAATCGATTTTGACGTTTGTAGTCGTCTTCTAGTGTTCACGACCGGAGTAATTTTCTCAGAATCACTCCAAAGCGAGTTTGACACAAGTTGATCGCTTCTCATCAACTTCCGTTCCACTACAATCGAAAATTTCTCCACTAAAAACCTGAACAAGCATCTTTGAATCATTTTTGACGTTTGTAGTAGTCATCCAATCTTCACAATCGGAGTAATTCACTCGGAATCACTCCAAAACGAGTTTGACTCAAGTTGATCGCTTCTCATCAACTTCTGTTCCACTACAATCGAAAATGTCTCCACTAAAAACCTGAACAAGCATCTTTGAATCATTTTTGACGTTTGTAGTAGTCGTCGAATCTTCACAATCGGAGTAATTCACTCGGAATCACTCCAAAGCGAGTTTGACTCAAATAGGTCGCTTTTTATGAACTTCCGTTCTACTACACTCAACAATTCCTTCACTACAAATCTCAACGAGTATCTTTGAGTCATTTTTAACGTTTGTAGTAGTCGTCTAATCTTCATAATCGGAGTAATTCACTCGGAATCACTCCAAAACGAGTTTGACTCAAATTGGTCGCTTTTTATGAACTTCCGTTCTACTACAATAAACAATTCCTCCTCTATAAACCTCAACGAGTATCTTTGAGTCTTTTTTGACGTTTGTAGTAGTCGTCTAATCTTCACAATCGAAGTAATTCACTCGGAATCACTCCAACGCGAGTTTGACGCAAGTTGATCACTTTTTATGAACTTCCGTTCTACTACAATCGAAAATTTCTCCTCTACAAATCTCAACGAGTATCTTTGGGCCATTTTTGACGTTTGTAGTAGTCGTCCAATCTTCACAATCGGAGTAATTCACTCGGAATCACTCCAAAGCGAGTTTGACTCAAGTTGATCGCTTCTCATCAACTTTCGTTCTACTATAATCGAAAATTCCTCCTCTACAAACCTCAACGAGTATCTTTGAGGCATTTTTGACGTTTGTAGTAGTCGTCCAATCTTCACAATCGGAGTAATTCACTCGGAATCACTCCAAAGCGAGTTTGACTCAAGTGGATCGCTTCTCATCAACTTCTGTTCCACTACAATCGAAAATGTCTCCACTAAAAACCTGAACAAGCATCTTTGAATCATTTTTGACGTTTGTAGTAGTCGTCGAATCTTCACAATCGGAGTAATTCACTCGGAATCACTCCAAAGCGAGTTTGACTCAAGTTGATCGCTTCTTATCAACTTCGGTTCCACTACAATCAAAAATTTCTCCACTACAAACCTGAACAAGCATCTTTGAATCATTTTTGACGTTTGTAGTAGTCGTCTAATCTTCACAATCGGAGTAATTCACTCGGAATCACTCCAAAGCGAGTTTGACTCAAATTGGTCGCTTTTTATGAACTTCCGTTCTACTACAATCGAAAATTCCTCCTCTGCAAACCTCAACGAGTATCTTTGAGGCATTTTTGACGTTTGTAGTAGTCGTCCAATTTTCACAATCGGAGTAATTCACTTGGAATCACTCCTAAGCGAGTTTGACTCAAGTTGATCGCTTCTTATCAACTTCCGTTCCACTACAATTAAAAATTTCTCCACTACAAACCTGAACAAGCATCTTTGAACCATTTTTGACGTTTGTAGTCGTCTTCTAGTGTTCACGACCGGAGTAATTTTCTCAGAATCACTCCAAAGCGAGTTTGACTCAAATAGGTCGCTTTTTATGAACTTCCGTTCTACTACAATCAACAATTCCTTCACTACAAATCTCAACGAGTATCTTTGAGTCATTTTTAACGTTTGTAGTAGTCGTCTAATCTTCACAATCGGAGTAATTCACTCGGAATCACTCCAAAACGAGTTTGACTCAAATTGGTCGCTTCTTATGAACTTCCCTTCTACTACAATCGAAAATTCCTCCTCTACAAATCTCAACGAGTATCTTTGAGTCATTTTTTACGTTTGTAGTAGTCGTCTAATTTTCACAATAGGAGTAATTCACTCGGAATCACTCCAACGCGAGTTTGACTCAAATTGGTCGCTTTTTATGAACTTCCGTTCTACTACAATCGAAAATTCTTCCTCTACAAACCTCAACGAGTATCTTTGAGGCATTTTTGACGTTTGTAGTAGTCGTCCAATTTTCACAATCGGAGTAATTCACTTGGAATCACTCCTAAGCGAGTTTGACTCAAGTTGATCGCTTCTTATCAACTTCCGTTCCACTACAATCAAAAATTCCTCCACTACAAACCTGAACAAGCATCTTTGAATCGATTTTGACGTTTGTAGTCGTCTTCTAGTGTTCACGACCGGAGTAATCTTCTCAGAATCACTCCAAAGCGAGTTTGACACAAGTTGATCGCTTCTCATCAACTTACGTTCCACTACAATCGAAAATTTCTCCACTAAAAACCTGAACAAGCATCTTTGAATCATTTTTGACGTTTGTAGTAGTCATCCAATCTTTACAATCGGAGTAATTCACTCGGAATCACTCCAAAACGAGTTTGACTCAAGTTGATCGCTTCTCATCAACTTCTGTTCCACTACAATCGAAAATGTCTCCACTAAAAACCTGAACAAGCATCTTTGAATCATTTTTGACGTTTGTAGTAGTCGTCGAATCTTCACAATCGGAGTAATTCACTCGGAATCACTCCAAAGCGAGTTTGACTCAAGTTGATCGCTTCTTATCAACTTCGGTTCCACTACAATCAAAAATTTCTCCACTACAAACCTGAACAAGCATCTTTGAATCATTTTTGACGTTTGTAGTCGTCTTCTAGTGTTCACGACCGGAGTAGTTTTCTCAGAATCAGTCCAAAGCGAGTTTGACTCAAATAGGTCGCTTTTTATGAACTTCCGTTCTACTACAATCAACAATTCCCTCACTACAAATCTCGACGAGTATCTTTGAGTCATTTTTTACGATTGTAGTAGTCGTCTAATCTTCACAATAGGAGTAATTAACTCGGAATTACTCCAACGCGAGTTTGACTCAAATTGGTCGCTTTTTATGAACTTCCGTTCTACTACAATCGAAAATTCCTCCTCTACAAACCTCAACGAGTATCTTTGAGGCATTTTTGACGTTTGTGGTAGTCGTCCAATTTTCACAATCGGAGTAATTCACTTGGAATCACTCCTAAGCGAGTTTGACTCAAATTGGTCGCTTCTTATGAACTTCCGTTCTACTACAATCGAAAATTCCTCCTCTACAAATCTCAACGAGTATCTTTGAGTCATTTCTTACGTTTGTAGTAGTCGTCTAATCTTCACAATAGGAGTAATTCACTCGGAATCACTCCAACGCGAGTTTGACTCAAATTGGTCGCTTTTTATGAACTTCCGCTCTACTACAATCGAAAATTCCTCCTCTACAAACCTCAACGAGTATCTTTGGGCCATTTTTGACGTTTGTAGTAGTCGTCCAATCTTCACAATCGGAGTAATTCACTCGGAATCACTCCAAAGCGAGTTTGACTCAAGTTGATCGCTTCTCATCAACTTCCGATCCACTACAATCGAAAATTTCTCCACTAAAAACCTGAACAAGCATCTTTGAATCATTTTTGACGTTTGTAGTAGTCGTCCAATCTTCACAATCGGAGTAATCCACTCGGAATCACTTTAAAGCGCGTTTGACTCAAATTGGTCGCTTTTTATGAACTTCCGTTCTACTACAATCAACAATTCCTTCACTACAAACCTCACCGAGTATCTTTGAGTCATTTTTAACGTTTGTAGTAGTCGTCCAATCTTCACAATCGGAGTAATTCACTCGGAATCACTCCAAAGCGAGTTTGACTCACGTTGATCGCTTCTCATCAACTTCCGTTCCACTACAATCGAAAATTTCTCCACTAAAAACCTGAACAAGCATCTTTGAATCATTTTTGACGTTTGTAGTAGTCGTCGAATCTTCACAAACGGAGTAATTCACTCGGAATCACTCCAAAGCGAGTTTGACTCAAATAGGTCGCTTTTTATGAACTTCCGTTCTACTACAATCAACAATTCCTTCACTACAAATCTCAACGAGTATCTTTGAGTCATTTTTAACGTTTGTAGTAGTCGTCTAATCTTCATAATCGGAGTAATTCACTCGGAATCACTCCAAAACGAGTTTGACTCAAATTGGTCGCTTTTTATGAACTTCCGTTCTACTACAATAAACAATTCCTCCTCTATAGACCTCAACGAGTATCTTTGAGTCTTTTTTGACGTTTGTAGTAGTCGTCTAATCTTCACAATCGAAGTAATTCACTCGGAATCACTCCAACGCGAGTTTGACGCAAGTTGATCACTTTTTATGAACTTCCGTTCTACTACAATCGAAAATTTCTCCTCTACAAATCTCAACGAGTATCTTTGGGCCATTTTTGACGTTTGTAGTAGTCGTCCAATCTTCACAATCGGAGTAATTCACTCGGAATCACTCCAAAGCGAGTTTGACTCAAGTTGATCGGTTCTCATCAACTTTCGTTCTACTATAATCGAAAATTTCTCCTCTACAAACCTCAACGAGTATCTTTGAGGCATTTTTGACGTTTGTAGTAGTCGTCCAATCTTCACAATCGGAGTAATTCACTCGGAATCACTCCAAAGCGAGTTTGACTCAAGTGGATCGCTTCTCATCAACTTCTGTTCCACTACAATCGAAAATGTCTCCACTAAAAACCTGAACAAGCATCTTTGAATCATTTTTGACGTTTGTAGTAGTCGTCGAATCTTCACAATCGGAGTAATTCACTCGGAATCACTCCAAAGCGAGTTTGACTCAAGTTGATCGCTTCTTATCAACTTCGGTTCCACTACAATCAAAAATTTCTCCACTACAAACCTGAACAAGCATCTTCGAATCATTTTTGACGTTTGTAGTCGTCTTCTAGTGTTCACGACCGGAGTAGTTTTCTCAGAATCACTCCAAAGCGAGTTTGACTCAAATAGGTCGCTTTTTATGAACTTCCGTTCTACTACAATCAACAATTCCCTCACTACAAATCTCGACGAGTATCTTTGAGTCATTTTTTACGATTGTAGTAGTCGTCTAATCTTCACAATAGGAGTAATTAACTCGGAATTACTCCAACGCGAGTTTGACTCAAATTGGTCGCTTTTTATGAACTTCCGTTCTACTACAATCGAAAATTCCTCCTCTACAAACCTCAACGAGTATCTTTGAGGCATTTTTGACGTTTGTGGTAGTCGTCCAATTTTCACAATCGGAGTAATTCACTTGGAATCACTCCTAAGCGAGTTTGACTCAAATTGGTCGCTTCTTATGAACTTCCGTTCTACTACAATCGAAAATTCCTCCTCTACAAATCTCAACGAGTATCTTTGAGTCATTTTTTACGTTTGTAGTAGTCGTCTAATCTTCACAATAGGAGTAATTCACTCGGAATCACTCCAACGCGAGTTTGACTCAAATTGGTCGCTTTTTATGAACTTCCGCTCTACTACAATCGAAAATTCCTCCTCTACAAACCTCAACGAGTATCTTTGAGGCATTTTTGACGTTTGTAGTAGTCGTCCATTTTTCACAATCGGAGTAATTCACTTGGAATCACTCCTAAGCGAGTTTGACTCAAGTTGATCGCTTCTTATCAACTTCCGTTCCACTACAATCAAAAATTTCTCCACTACAAACCTGAACAAGCATCTTTGAATCATGTTTGACGTTTGTAGTCGTCTTCTAGTGTTCACGACCGGAGTAATTTTCTCAAAATCACTCCAAAGCGACTTTGACTCAAGTTGATCGCTTCTCATCAACTTCCGTTCCACTACAATCGAAAATTTCGCCACTAAAAACCTGAACAAGCATATTTGAATCATTTTTGACGTTTGTAGTAGTCGTCTAATCTTCACAATCGGAGTAATTCACTCGGAATCACTCCAAAGCGAGTTTGACTCAAGTTGATCGCTTCTTATGAACTTCCGTTCTACTACAATCAACAATTCCTTCACTACAAACCTCAGCGAGCATCTTTGAGTCATTTTTGACGTTTGTAGTAGTCGTCTAATCTTCACAATAGGAGTAATTCACTCGGAATCACTCCAACGCGAGTTTGACTCAAATTGGTCGCTTTTCATGAACTTCCGTTCTACTACAATCGAAAATTCCTCCTCTACAAACCTCAACGATTATCTTTGAGGCATTTTTGACGTTTGTAGTAGTCGTCCAATTTTCACAATCGGAGTAATTCACTTGGAATCACTCCTAAGCGAGTTTGACTCAAGTTGATCGCTTCTCATCAACTTCCGTTCCACTACAATCGAAAATTTCTCCTCTACAAATCTCAACGAGTATTTTTGGGCCATTTTTGACGTTTGTAGTAGTCGTCCAATCTTCACAATCGGAGTAATTCACTCGGAATCACTCCAAAGCGAGTTTGACTCAAGTTGATCGCTTCTCATCAACTTTCATTCTACTACAATCGAAAATTCCTCCTCTACAAACCTCAACAAGTATCTTTGAGGCATTTTTGACGTTTGTAGTAGTCGTCCAATCTTCACAATCGGAGTAATTCACTCGGAATCACTCCAAAGCGAGTTTGACTCAAGTTGATCGCTTCTCATCAACTTCCGTTCCACTACAATCGAAAATTTCTCCACTAAAAACCTGAACAAGCATCTTTGAATCATTTTTGACGTTTGTCGTCGTCTTCTAGTGTTCACGACCGGAGTAATTTTCTCAGAATCAATCCAAAGCGAGTTTGACTCAAATAGGTCGCATTTTATGAACTTCCGTTCTACTACAATCAACAATTCCCTCACTACAAATCTCAACGAGTATCTTTGAGTCATTTTTAACGTTTGTAGTAGTCGTCTAATCTTCACAATCGGAGTAATTCACTCGGAATCACTCCAGAACGAGTTTGACTCAAATTGGTCGCTTCTTATGAACTTTCGTTCTACTACAATCGAAAATTCCTCCTCTACAAATCTCAACGAGTATCTTTGAGTCATTTTTTACGTTTGTAGTAGTCGTCTAATCTTCATAATCGGAGTAATTCACTCGGAATCACTCCAACGCGAGTTTGACTCAAATTGGTCGCTTTTTATGAACGTCCGTTCTACTACAATCGAAAATTCCTCCTCTACAAACCTCAACGAGTATCTTTGAGGCATTTTTGACGTTTGTAGTAGTCGTCCAATTTTCACAATCGGAGTAATTCACTTGGAATCACTCCTAAGCGAGTTTGACTCAAGTTGATCGCTTCTTATCAACTTCCGTTCCACTACAATCAAAAATTCCTCCACTACAAACCTGAACAAGCATCTTTGAATCATTTTTGACGTTTGTAGTCGTCTTCTAGTGTTCACGACCGGAGTAATTTTCTCAGAATCACTCCAAAGCGAGTTTGACTCAAGTTGATCGCTTCTCATCAACTTCCGTTCCACTACAATCGAAAATTTCTCCACTAAAAACCTGAACAAGCATCTTTGAATCATTTTCGACGTTTGTAGTAGTCGTCCAATCTTCACAATCGGAGTAATTCACTCGGAATCACTCCAAAGCGAGTTTGACTCCAGTTGATCGCTTCTCATCAACTTCCGTTCTACTACAATCGAAAATTCCTCCTCTACAAACCTCAACGAGTATCTTCGAGGCATTTTTGACGTTTGTAGTAGTCATCCAATCTTCACAATCGGAGCAATTCACTCGGAATCACTCCAAAACGAGTTTGACTCAAGTTGATCGCTTCTCATCAACTTCTGTTCCAATACAATCGAAAATGTCTCCACTAAAAACCTGAACAAGCATCTTTGAATCATTTTTGACGTTTGTAGTAGTCGTCGAATCTTCACAATCGGAGTAATTCAATCGGAATCACTCCAAAGCGAGTTCGACTCAAGTTGATCGCTTCTTATCAACTTCGGTTCCACTACAATCAAAAATTTCTCCACTACAAACCTGAACGAGCATCTTTGAATCATTTTTGACGTTTGTAGTCGTCTTCTAGTGTTCACGACCGGAGTAGTTTTCTCAGAATCACTCCAAAGCGAGTTTGACTCAAATAGGTCGCTTTTTATGAACTTCCGTTCTACTACAATCAACAATTCCTTCACTACAAATCTCAACGAGTATCTTTGAGTCATTTTTAACGTTTGTAGTAGTCGTCTTATCTTCACAATCGGAGTAATTCACTCGGAATCACTCCAAAACGAGTTTGACTCAAATTGGTCGCTTTTTATGAACTTCCGTTCTACTACAATCAACAATTCCTTCACTACAAACCTCAACGAGTATCTTTGAGGCATTTCCGACGTTTGTAGTAGTCGTCCAATCTTCTTAATCGGAGTAATTCACTCGGAATCACTCCAAAGCGAGTTTGACTCCAGTTGATCGCTTCTCATCAACTTCCGTTCTACTACAATCGAAAATTCCTCCTCTACAAACCTCAACGAGTATCTTTGAGGCATTTTTGACGTTTGTAGTAGTCATCCAATCTTCACAATCGGAGCAATTCACTCGGAATCACTCCAAAACGAGTTTGACTCAAGTTGATCGCTTCTCATCAACTTCTGTTCCAATACAATCGAAAATGTCTCCACTAAAAACCTGAACAAGCATCTTTGAATCATTTTTGACGTTTGTAGTAGTCGTCGAATCTTCACAATCGGAGTAATTCAATCGGAATCACTCCAAAGCGAGTTTGACTCAAGTTGATCGCTTCTTATCAACTTCGGTTCCACTACAATTAAAAATTTCTCCACTACAAACCTGAACGAGCATCTTTGAATCATTTTTGACGTTTGTAGTCGTCTTCTAGTGTTCACGACCGGAGTAGTTTTCTCAGAATCACTCCAAAGCGAGTTTGACTCAAATAGGTCGCTTTTTATGAACTTCCGTTCTACTACAATCAACAATTCCTTCACTACAAATCTCAACGAGTATCTTTGAGTCATTTTTAACGTTTGTAGTAGTCGTCTTATCTTCACAATCGGAGTAATTCACTCGGAATCACTCCAAAACGAGTTTGACTCAAATTGGTCGCTTTTTATGATCTTCCGTTCTACTACAATCGAAAATTCCTCCTCTACAAACGTCAACGAGTATCTTTGAGGCATTTTTGACGTTTGTAGTAGTCGTCCAATTTTCACAATCGGAGTAATTCACTTGGAATCACTCCTAAGCGAGTTTGACTCAAGTTGATCGCTTCTTATCAACTTCCGTTCCACTAAAATCAAAAATTCCTCCACTACAAACCTGAACAAGCATCTTTGAATCATTTTTGACGTTAGTAGTCGTCTTCTAGTGTTCACGACCGGAGTAATTTTCTCAGAATCACTCCAAAGCGAGTTTGACTCAAGTTGATCGCTTCTCATCAACTTCCGTTCCACTACAATCGGAAATTTCTCCACTAAAAACCTGAACAAGCATCTTTGAATCATTTTCGACGTTTGTAGTAGTCGTCCAATCTTCACAATCGGAGTAATTCACTCGGAATCACTTTAAAGCGAGTTTGACTCAAATTGGTCGCTTTTTATGAACTTCCGTTCTACTACAATCAACAATTCCTTCACTACAAACCTCAACGAGTATCTTTGAGTCATTTTTGACGTTTGTAGTAGTCGTCTAATCTTCACAATCGAAGTAATTCACTCGGAATCACTCCAAAGCGAGTTTGACTCAAGTTGATCGCTTCTCATCAACTTCCTTTCTACTACAATCAACAATTCCTTCACTACAAACCTCAGCGAGCATCTTTGATTCATTTTTGACGTTTGTAGTAGTCGTCTAATCTTCACAATCGAAGTAATTCACTCGGAATCATTCCAAAGCGAGTTTGACTCAAGTTGATCGCTTCTCATCAACTTCCTTTCTACTACAATCAACAATTCCTTCACTACAAACCTCAGCGAGCATCTTTGATTCATTTTTGACGTTTGTAGTAGTCGTCTAATCTTCATAATCGGAGTAACTCACTCGGAATCACTCCAAAGCGAGTTTGACTCAAGTTGATCGCTTCTCATCAACTTCCTTTCTACTACAATCAACAATTCCTTCACTACAAACCTCAGCGAGCATCTTTGATTCATTTTTGACGTTTGTAGTAGTCGTCTAATCTTCACAATCGGAGTAATTCACTCGGAATCACTCCAAAACGAGTTTGACTCAAATTGGTCGCTTCTTATGAACTTCCGTTCTACTACAATCGAAAATTCCTCCTCTACAAATCTCAACGAGTATCTTTGAGTCATTTTTTACGTTTGTAGTAGTCGTCTAATTTTCACAATAGGAGTAATTCACTCGGAATCACTCCAACGCGAGTTTGACTCAAATTGGTCGCTTTTTATGAACTTCCGTTCTACTACAATCGAAAATTCCTCCTCTACAAACCTCAACGAGTATCTTTGAGGCATTTTTGACGTTTGTAGTAGTCGTCCAATTTTCACAATCGGAGTAATTCACTTGGAATCACTCCTAAGCGAGTTTGACTCAAGTTGATCGCTTCTTATCAACTTCCGTTCCACTACAATCAAAAATTCCTCCACTTCAAACCTGAACAAGCATCTTTGAATCGATTTTGACGTTTGTAGTCGTCTTCTAGTGTTCACGACCGGAGTAATTTTCTCAGAATCACTCCAAAGCGAGTTTGACACAAGTTGATCGCTTCTCATCAACTTCCGTTCCACTACAATCGAAAATTTCTCCACTAAAAACCTGAACAAGCATCTTTGAATCATTTTTGACGTTTGTAGTAGTCATCCAATCTTCACAATCGGAGTAATTCACTCGGAATCACTCCAAAACGAGTTTGACTCAAGTTGATCGCTTCTCATCAACTTCTGTTCCACTACAATCGAAAATGTCTCCACTAAAAACCTGAACAAGCATCTTTGAATCATTTTTGACGTTTGTTGTAGTCGTCGAATCTTCACAATCGGAGTAATTCACTCGGAATCACTCCAAAGCGAGTTTGACTTAAGTTGATCGCTTCTTATCAACTTCGGTTCCACTACAATCAAAAATTTCTCCACTACAAACCTGAACAAGCATCTTTGAATCATTTTTGACGTTTGTAGTAGTCATCCAATCTTCACAATCGGAGTAATTCACTCGGAATCACTCCAAAACGAGTTTGACTCAAGTTGATCGCTTCTCATCAACTTCTGTTCCACTACAATCGAAAATGTCTCCACTAAAAACCTGAACAAGCATCTTTGAATCATTTTTGACGTTTGTTGTAGTCGTCGAATCTTCACAATCGGAGTAATTCACTCGGAATCACTCCAAAGCGAGTTTGACTCAAGTTGATCGCTTCTTATCAACTTCGGTTCCACTACAATCAAAAATTTCTCCACTACAAACCTGAACAAGCATCTTTGAATCATGTTTGACGTTTGTAGTCGTCTTCTAGTGTTCACGACCGGAGTAGTTTTCTCAGAATCACTCCAAAGCGAGTTTGACTCAAATAGGTCGCTTTTTATGAACTTCCGTTCTACTACAATCAACAATTCCCTCACTACAAATCTCAACGAGTATCTTTGAGTCATTTTTTACGTTTGTAGTAGTCGTCTAATCTTCACAATAGGAGTAATTAACTCGGAATTACTCCAACGCGAGTTTGACTCAAATTGGTCGCTTTTTATGAACTTCCGTTCTACTACAATCGAAAATTCCTCCTCTACAAACCTCAACGAGTATCTTTGAGGCATTTTTGACGTTTGTGGTAGTCGTCCAATTTTCACAATCGGAGTAATTCACTTGGAATCACTCCTAAGCGAGTTTGACTGAAATTGGTCGCTTCTTATGAACTTCCGTTCTACTACAATCGAAAATTCCTCCTTTACAAATCTCAACGAGTATCTTTGAGTCATTTTTTACGTTTGTAGTAGTCGTCTAATCTTCACAATAGGAGTAATTCACTCGGAATCACTCCAACGCGAGTTTGACTCAAATTGGTCGCTTTTTATGAACTTCCGCTCTACTACAATCGAAAATTCCTCCTCTACAAACCTCAACGAGTATCTTTGAAACATTTTTGACGTTTGTAGTAGTCGTCCATTTTTCACAATCGGAGTAATTCACTTGGAATCACTCCTAAGCGAGTTTGACTCAAGTTAATCGCTTCTTATCAACTTCCGTTCCACTACAATCGAAAATTTCTCCACTACAAACCTGAACAAGCATCTTTGAATCATGTTTGACGTTTGTAGTCGTCTTCTAGTGTTCACGACCGGAGTATTTTTCTCAAAATCACTCCAAAGCGAGTTTGACTCAAGTTGATCGCTTCTCATCAACTTCCGTTCCACTACAATCGAAAATTTCTCCACTAAAAACCTGAACAAGCATATTTGAATCATTTTTGACGTTTGTAGTAGTCGTCGAATCTTCACAATCGGAGTAATTCACTCGGAATCACTCCAAAGCGAGTTTGACTCAAGTTGATCGCTTCTTATGAACTTCCGTTCTACTACAATCAACAATTCCTTCACTACAAACCTCAGCGAGCATCTTTGAGTCATTTTTGACGTTTGTAGTAGTCGTCTAATCTTCACAATAGGAGTAATTCACTCGGAATCACTTTAAAGCGAGTTTGACTCAAATTGGTCGCTTTTTATGAACTTCCGTTCTACTACAATCAACAATTCCTTCACTACAAACCTCAACGAGTATCTTTGAGTCATTTTTGACGTTTGTAGTCGTCTTCTAGTGTTCACGACCGGAGTAATTTTCTCAGAATCACTCCAAAGCGAGTTTGACTCAAGTTTATCGCTTTTTATGAACTTCCGTTCTACTACAATAAACAATTCCTCCTCTATAAACCTCAACGAGTATCTTTGAGTCTTTCTTGACGTTTGTAGTAGTCGTCTAATCTTCACAATCGAAGTAATTCACTCGGAATCACTCCAACGCGAGTTTGACGCAAGTTGATCGCTTTTTATGAACTTCCGTTCTACTACAATCGAAAATTCTTCCTCTACAAATCTCAACGAGTATCTTTGGGCCATTTTTGACGTTTGTAGTAGTCGTCCAATCTTCACAATCGGAGTAATTCACTCGGAATCACTCCAAAGCGAGTTTGACTCAAGTTGATCGCTTCTCATCAACTTCCGTTCCACTACAATCGAAAATTTCTCCACTAAAAACCTGAACAAGCATCTTTGAATCATTTTTGACGTTTGTAGTAGTCGTCCAATCTTTACAATCGGAACAATCCACTCGGAATCACTTTAAAGCGCGTTTGACTCAAGTTGATCGCTTCTTATCAACTTCGGTTCCACTACAATCAAAAATTTCTCCACTACAAACCTGAACAAGCATCTTCGAATCATTTTTGACGTTTGTAGTCGTCTTCTAGTGTTCACGACCGGAGTAGTTTTCTCAGAATCACTCCAAAGCGAGTTTGACTCAAATAGGTCGCTTTTTATGAACTTCCGTTCTACTACAATCAACAATTCCCTCACTACAAATCTCGACGAGTATCTTTGAGTCATTTTTTACGATTGTAGTAGTCGTCTAATCTTCACAATAGGAGTAATTAACTCGGAATTACTCCAACGCGAGTTTGACTCAAGTTGATCGCTTCTCATCAACTTCTGTTCCACTACAATCGAAAATGTCTCCACTAAAAACCTGAACAAGCATCTTTGAATCATTTTTGACGTTTGTAGTAGTCGTCGAATCTTCACAAACGGAGTAATTCACTCGGAATCACTCCAAAGCGAGTTTGACTCAAATAGGTCGCTTTTTATGAACTTCCGTTCTACTACAATCAACAATTCCTTCACTACAAATCTCAACGAGTATCTTTGAGTCATTTTTAACGTTTGTAGTAGTCGTCTAATCTTCATAATCGGAGTAATTCACTCGGAATCACTCCAAAACGAGTATGACTCAAATTGGTCGCTTTTTATGAACTTCCGTTCTACTACAATAAAGTATTCCTCCTCTATAAACCTCAACGAGTATCTTTGAGTCATTTTTTACGTTTGTAGTAGTCGTCTAATCTTCACAATAGGAGTAATTCACTCGGAACCACTCCAACGCGAGTTTGACGCAAGTTGATCGCTTTTTATGAACTTCCTTTCTACTACAATCGAAAATTCCTCCTCTATAAATCTCAACGAGTATCTTTGGGCCATTTTTGACGTTTGTAGTAGTCGTCCAATCTTCATAATCGGAGTAATTCACTCGGAATCACTCCAAAGCGAGTTTGACTCAAGGTGATCGCTTCTCATCAACTTCCGTTCTACTACAATCGAAAAATTCTCCTCTACAAATCTCAACGAGTATCTTTGGGCCATTTTTGACGTTTGTAGTAGTCGTCGAATCTTCACAAACGGAGTAATTCACTCGGAATCACTCCAAAGCGAGTTTGACTCAAATAGGTCGCTTTTTATGAACTTCCGTTCTACTACAATCAACAACTCCTTCACTACAAATCTCAACGAGTATCTTTGAGTCATTTTTAACGTTTGTAGTAGTCGTCTAATCTTCATAATCGGAGTAATTCACTCGGAATCACTCCAAAACGAGTTTGACTCAAATTGGTCGCTTTTTATGAACTTCCGTTCTACTACAATAAACAATTCCTCCTCTATGAACCTCAACGAGTATCTTTGAGTCTTTTTTGACGTTTGTAGTAGTCGTCTAATCTTCACAATCGAAGTAATTCACTCGGAATCACTCCAACGCGAGTTTGACGCAAGTTGATCACTTTTTATGAACTTCCGTTCTACTACAATCGAAAATTTCTCCTCTACAAATCTCAACGAGTATCTTTGGGCCATTTTTGACGTTTGTAGTAGTCGTCCAATCTTCACAATCGGAGTAATTCACTCGGAATCACTCCAAAGCGAGTTTGACTCAAGTTGATCGCTTCTCATCAACTTTCGTTCTACTGCAATCGAAAATTCCTCCTCTACAAACCTCAACGAGTATCTTTGAGGCATTTTTGAGGTTTGTAGTAGTCGTCCAATCTTCACAATCGGAGTAATTCACTCGGAATCACTCCAAAGCGAGTTTGACTCAAATTGGTCGCTTTTTATGAACTTCCGTTCTACTACAATAAACAATTCCTCCTCTATAAACCTCAACGAGTATCTTTGAGTCTTTTTTGACGTTTGTAGTAGTCGTCTAATCTTCACAATCGAAGTAATTTACTCGGAATCACTCCAACGCGAGTTTGACGCAAGTTGATCACTTTTTATGAACTTCCGTTCTACTACAATCGAAAATTTCTCCTCTACAAATCTCAACGAGTATCTTTGGGCCATTTTTGACGTTTGTAGTAGTCGTCCAATCTTCACAATCGGAGTAATTCACTCGGAATCACTCCAAAGCGAGTTTGACTCAAGTTGATCGCTTCTCATCAACTTTCGTTCTACTGCAATCGAAATCTCCTCCTCTACAAACCTCAACGAGTATCTTTGAGGCATTTTTGACGTTTGTAGTAGTCGTCCAATCTTCACAATCGGAGTAATTCACTCGGAATCACTCCAAAGCGAGTTTGACTCAAGTGGATCGCTTCTCATCAACTTCTGTTCCACTACAATCGAAAATGTCTCCACTAAAAACCTGAACAAGCATCTTTGAATCATTTTTGACGTTTGTAGTAGTCGTCTAATCTTCACAATCGGAGTAATTCACTCGGAATCACTCCAAAGCGAGTTTGACTCAAATTGGTCGCTTTTTATGAACTTCCGTTCTACTACAATCGAAAATTCCTCCTCTGCAAACCTCAACGAGTATCTTTGAGGCATTTTTGACGTTTGTAGTAGTCGTCCAATTTTCACAATCGGAGTAATTCACTTGGAATCACTCCTAAGCGAGTTTGACTCAAGTTGATCGCTTCTTATGAACTTCCGTTCCACTACAATTAAAAATTTCTCCACTACAAACCTGAACAAGCATCTTTGAACCATTTTTGACGTTTGTAGTCGTCTTCTAGTGTTCACGACCGGAGTAATTTTCTCAGAATCACTCCAAAGCGAGTTTGACTCAAATAGGTCGCTTTTTATGAACTTCCGTTCTACTACAATCAACAATTCCTTCACTACAAATCTCAACGAGTATCTTTGAGTCATTTTTAACGTTTGTAGTAGTCGTCTAATCTTCACAATCGGAGTAATTCACTCGGAATCACTCCAAAACGAGTTTGACTCAAATTGGTCGCTTCTTATGAACTTCCGTTCTACTACAATCGAAAATTCCTCCTCTACAAATCTCAACGAGTATCTTTGAGTCATTTTTTACGTTTGCAGTAGTCGTCTAATTTTCACAATAGGAGTAATTCACTCGGAATCACTCCAACGCGAGTTTGACTCAAATTGGTCGCTTTTTATGAACTTCCGTTCTACTACAATCGAAAATTCCTCCTCTACAAACCTCAACGAGTATCTTTGAGGCATTTTTGACGTTTGTAGTAGTCGTCCAATTTTCACAATCGGAGTAAATCACTTGGAATCACTCCTAAGCGAGTTTGACTCAAGTTGATCGCTTCTTATCAACCTCCGTTCCACTACAATCAAAAATTCCTCCACTACAAACCTGAACAAGCATCTTTGAATCGATTTTGACGTTTGTAGTCGTCTTCTAGTGTTCACGACCGGAGTAATTTTCTCAGAATCACTCCAAAGCGAGTTTGACACAAGTTGATCGCTTCTCATCAACTTCCGTTCCACTACAATCGAAAATTTCTCCACTAAAAACCTGAACAAGCATCTTTGAATCATTTTTGACGTTTGTAGTAGTCATCCAATCTTCACAATCGGAGTAATTCACTCGGAATCACTCCAAAACGAGTTTTACTCAAGTTGATCGCTTCTCATCAACTTCTGTTCCACTACAATCGAAAATGTCTCCACTAAAAACCTGAACAAGCATCTTTGAATCATTTTTGACGTTTGTAGTAGTCGTCGAATCTTCACAATCGGAGTAATTCACTCGGAATCACTCCAAAGCGAGTTTGACTCAAATAGGTCGCTTTTTATGAACTTCCGTTCTACTACAATCAACAATTCCTTCACTACAAATCTCAACGAGTATCTTTGAGTCATTTTTAACGTTTGTAGTAGTCGTCTAATCTTCATAATCGGAGTAATTCACTCGGAATCACTCCAAAACGAGTTTGACTCAAATTGGTCGCTTTTTATGAACTTCCGTTCTACTACAATAAACAATTCCTCCTCTATAAACCTCAACGAGTATCTTTGAGTCTTTTTTGACGTTTGTAGTAGTCGTCTAATCTTCACAATCGAAGTAATTCACTCGGAATCACTCCAACGCGAGTTTGACGCAAGTTGATCACTTTTTATGAACTTCCGTTCTACTACAATCGAAAATTTCTCCTCTACAAATCTCAACGAGTATCTTTGGGCCATTTTTGACGTTTGTAGTAGTCGTCCAATCTTCACAATCGGAGTAATTCACTCGGAATCACTCCAAAGCGAGTTTGACTCAAGTTGATCGCTTCTCATCAACTTTCGTTCTACTATAATCGAAAATTCCTCCTCTACAAACCTCAACGAGTATCTTTGAGGCATTTTTGACGTTTGTAGTAGTCGTCCAATCTTCACAATCGGAGTAATTCACTCGGAATCACTCCAAAGCGAGTTTGACTCAAGTGGATCGCTTCTCATCAACTTCTGTTCCACTACAATCGAAAATGTCTCCACTAAAAACCTGAACAAGCATCTTTGAATCATTTTTGACGTTTGTAGTAGTCGTCGAATCTTCACAATCGGAGTAATTCACTCGGAATCACTCCAAAGCGAGTTTGACTCAAGTTGATCGCTTCTTATCAACTTCGGTTCCACTACAATCAAAAATTTCTCCACTACAAACCTGAACAAGCATCTTTGAATCATTTTTGACGTTTGTAGTAGTCGTCTAATCTTCACAATCGGAGTAATTCACTCGGAATCACTCCAAAGCGAGTTTGACTCAAATTGGTCGCTTTTTATGAACTTCCGTTCTACTACAATCGAAAATTCCTCCTCTGCAAACCTCAACGAGTATCTTTGAGGCATTTTTGACGTTTGTAGTAGTCGTCCAATTTTCACAATCGGAGTAATTCACTTGGAATCACTCCTAAGCGAGTTTGACTCAAGTTGATCGCTTCTTATCAACTTCCGTTCCACTACAATTAAAAATTTCTCCACTACAAACCTGAACAAGCATCTTTGAACCATTTTTGACGTTTGTAGTCGTCTTCTAGTGTTCACGACCGGAGTAATTTTCTCAGAATCACTCCAAAGCGAGTTTGACTCAAATAGGTCGCTTTTTATGAACTTCCGTTCTACTACAATCAACAATTCCTTCACTACAAATCTCAACGAGTATCTTTGAGTCATTTTTAACGTTTGTAGTAGTCGTCTAATCTTCACAATCGGAGTAATTCACTCGGAATCACTCCAAAACGAGTTTGACTCAAATTGGTCGCTTCTTATGAACTTCCGTTCTACTACAATCGAAAATTCCTCCTCTACAAATCTCAACGAGTATCTTTGAGTCATTTTTTACGTTTGCAGTAGTCGTCTAATTTTCACAATAGGAGTAATTCACTCGGAATCACTCCAACGCGAGTTTGACTCAAATTGGTCGCTTTTTATGAACTTCCGTTCTACTACAATCGAAAATTCCTCCTCTACAAACCTCAACGAGTATCTTTGAGGCATTTTTGACGTTTGTAGTAGTCGTCCAATTTTCACAATCGGAGTAAATCACTTGGAATCACTCCTAAGCGAGTTTGACTCAAGTTGATCGCTTCTTATCAACTTCCGTTCCACTACAATCAAAAATTCCTCCACTACAAACCTGAACAAGCATCTTTGAATCGATTTTGACGTTTGTAGTCGTCTTCTAGTGTTCACGACCGGAGTAATTTTCTCAGAATCACTCCAAAGCGAGTTTGACACAAGTTGATCGCTTCTCATCAACTTCCGTTCCACTACAATCGAAAATTTCTCCACTAAAAACCTGAACAAGCATCTTTGAATCATTTTTGACGTTTGTAGTAGTCATCCAATCTTCACAATCGGAGTAATTCACTCGGAATCACTCCAAAACGAGTTTGACTCAAGTTGATCGCTTCTCATCAACTTCTGTTCCACTACAATCGAAAATGTCTCCACTAAAAACCTGAACAAGCATCTTTGAATCATTTTTGACGTTTGTAGTAGTCGTCGAATCTTCACAATCGGAGTAATTCACTCGGAATCACTCCAAAGCGAGTTTGACTCAAATAGGTCGCTTTTTATGAACTTCCGTTCTACTACAATCAACAATTCCTTCACTACAAATCTCAACGAGTATCTTTGAGTCATTTTTAACGTTTGTAGTAGTCGTCTAATCTTCATAATCGGAGTAATTCACTCGGAATCACTCCAAAACGAGTTTGACTCAAATTGGTCGCTTTTTATGAACTTCCGTTCTACTACAATAAACAATTCCTCCTCTATAAACCTCAACGAGTATCTTTGAGTCTTTTTTGACGTTTGTAGTAGTCGTCTAATCTTCACAATCGAAGTAATTCACTCGGAATCACTCCAACGCGAGTTTGACGCAAGTTGATCACTTTTTATGAACTTCCGTTCTACTACAATCGAAAATTTCTCCTCTACAAATCTCAACGAGTATCTTTGGGCCATTTTTGACGTTTGTAGTAGTCGTCCAATCTTCACAATCGGAGTAATTCACTCGGAATCACTCCAAAGCGAGTTTGACTCAAGTTGATCGCTTCTCATCAACTTTCGTTCTACTATAATCGAAAATTCCTCCTCTACAAACCTCAACGAGTATCTTTGAGGCATTTTTGACGTTTGTAGTAGTCGTCCAATCTTCACAATCGGAGTAATTCACTCGGAATCACTCCAAAGCGAGTTTGACTCAAGTGGATCGCTTCTCATCAACTTCTGTTCCACTACAATCGAAAATGTCTCCACTAAAAACCTGAACAAGCATCTTTGAATCATTTTTGACGTTTGTAGTAGTCGTCGAATCTTCACAATCGGAGTAATTCACTCGGAATCACTCCAAAGCGAGTTTGACTCAAGTTGATCGCTTCTTATCAACTTCGGTTCCACTACAATCAAAAATTTCTCCACTACAAACCTGAACAAGCATCTTTGAATCATTTTTGACGTTTGTAGTAGTCGTCTAATCTTCACAATCGGAGTAATTCACTCGGAATCACTCCAAAGCGAGTTTGACTCAAATTGGTCGCTTTTTATGAACTTCCGTTCTACTACAATCGAAAATTCCTCCTCTGCAAACCTCAACGAGTATCTTTGAGGCATTTTTGACGTTTGTAGTAGTCGTCCAATTTTCACAATCGGAGTAATTCACTTGGAATCACTCCTAAGCGAGTTTGACTCAAGTTGATCGCTTCTTATCAACTTCCGTTCCACTACAATTAAAAATTTCTCCACTACAAACCTGAACAAGCATCTTTGAACCATTTTTGACGTTTGTAGTCGTCTTCTAGTGTTCACGACCGGAGTAATTTTCTCAGAATCACTCCAAAGCGAGTTTGACTCAAATAGGTCGCTTTTTATGAACTTCCGTTCTACTACAATCAACAATTCCTTCACTACAAATCTCAACGAGTATCTTTGAGTCATTTTTAACGTTTGTAGTAGTCGTCTAATCTTCACAATCGGAGTAATTCACTCGGAATCACTCCAAAACGAGTTTGACTCAAATTGGTCGCTTCTTATGAACTTCCCTTCTACTACAATCGAAAATTCCTCCTCTACAAATCTCAACGAGTATCTTTGAGTCATTTTTTACGTTTGTAGTAGTCGTCTAATTTTCACAATAGGAGTAATTCACTCGGAATCACTCCAACGCGAGTTTGACTCAAATTGGTCGCTTTTTATGAACTTCCGTTCTACTACAATCGAAAATTCTTCCTCTACAAACCTCAACGAGTATCTTTGAGGCATTTTTGACGTTTGTAGCAGTCGTCCAATTTTCACAATCGGAGTAATTCACTTGGAATCACTCCTAAGCGAGTTTGACTCAAGTTGATCGCTTCTTATCAACTTCCGTTCCACTACAATCAAAAATTCCTCCACTACAAACCTGAACAAGCATCTTTGAATCGATTTTGACGTTTGTAGTCGTCTTCTAGTGTTCACGACCGGAGTAATCTTCTCAGAATCACTCCAAAGCGAGTTTGACACAAGTTGATCGCTTCTCATCAACTTACGTTCCACTACAATCGAAAATTTCTCCACTAAAAACCTGAACAAGCATCTTTGAATCATTTTTGACGTTTGTAGTAGTCATCCAATCTTTACAATCGGAGTAATTCACTCGGAATCACTCCAAAACGAGTTTGACTCAAGTTGATCGCTTCTCATCAACTTCTGTTCCACTACAATCGAAAATGTCTCCACTAAAAACCTGAACAAGCATCTTTGAATCATTTTTGACGTTTGTAGTAGTCGTCGAATCTTCACAATCGGAGTAATTCACTCGGAATCACTCCAAAGCGAGTTTGACTCAAGTTGATCGCTTCTTATCAACTTCGGTTCCACTACAATCAAAAATTTCTCCACTACAAACCTGAACAAGCATCTTTGAATCATTTTTGACGTTTGTAGTCGTCTTCTAGTGTTCACGACCGGAGTAGTTTTCTCAGAATCAGTCCAAAGCGAGTTTGACTCAAATAGGTCGCTTTTTATGAACTTCCGTTCTACTACAATCAACAATTCCCTCACTACAAATCTCGACGAGTATCTTTGAGTCATTTTTTACGATTGTAGTAGTCGTCTAATCTTCACAATAGGAGTAATTAACTCGGAATTACTCCAACGCGAGTTTGACTCAAATTGGTCGCTTTTTATGAACTTCCGTTCTACTACAATCGAAAATTCCTCCTCTACAAACCTCAACGAGTATCTTTGAGGCATTTTTGACGTTTGTGGTAGTCGTCCAATTTTCACAATCGGAGTAATTCACTTGGAATCACTCCTAAGCGAGTTTGACTCAAATTGGTCGCTTCTTATGAACTTCCGTTCTACTACAATCGAAAATTCCTCCTCTACAAATCTCAACGAGTATCTTTGAGTCATTTCTTACGTTTGTAGTAGTCGTCTAATCTTCACAATAGGAGTAATTCACTCGGAATCACTCCAACGCGAGTTTGACTCAAATTGGTCGCTTTTTATGAACTTCCGCTCTACTACAATCGAAAATTCCTCCTCTACAAACCTCAACGAGTATCTTTGAGGCATTTTTGACGTTTGTAGTAGTCGTCCAATTTTCACAATCGGAGTAAATCACTTGGAATCACTCCTAAGCGAGTTTGACTCAAGTTGATCGCTTCTTATCAACTTCCGTTCCACTACAATCAAAAATTCCTCCACTACAAACCTGAACAAGCATCTTTGAATCGATTTTGACGTTTGTAGTCGTCTTCTAGTGTTCACGACCGGAGTAATTTTCTCAGAATCACTCCAAAGCGAGTTTGACACAAGTTGATCGCTTCTCATCAACTTCCGTTCCACTACAATCGAAAATTTCTCCACTAAAAACCTGAACAAGCATCTTTGAATCATTTTTGACGTTTGTAGTAGTCATCCAATCTTCACAATCGGAGTAATTCACTCGGAATCACTCCAAAACGAGTTTGACTCAAGTTGATCGCTTCTCATCAACTTCTGTTCCACTACAATCGAAAATGTCTCCACTAAAAACCTGAACAAGCATCTTTGAATCATTTTTGACGTTTGTAGTAGTCGTCGAATCTTCACAATCGGAGTAATTCACTCGGAATCACTCCAAAGCGAGTTTGACTCAAATAGGTCGCTTTTTATGAACTTCCGTTCTACTACAATCAACAATTCCTTCACTACAAATCTCAACGAGTATCTTTGAGTCATTTTTAACGTTTGTAGTAGTCGTCTAATCTTCATAATCGGAGTAATTCACTCGGAATCACTCCAAAACGAGTTTGACTCAAATTGGTCGCTTTTTATGAACTTCCGTTCTACTACAATAAACAATTCCTCCTCTATAAACCTCAACGAGTATCTTTGAGTCTTTTTTGACGTTTGTAGTAGTCGTCTAATCTTCACAATCGAAGTAATTCACTCGGAATCACTCCAACGCGAGTTTGACGCAAGTTGATCACTTTTTATGAACTTCCGTTCTACTACAATCGAAAATTTCTCCTCTACAAATCTCAACGAGTATCTTTGGGCCATTTTTGACGTTTGTAGTAGTCGTCCAATCTTCACAATCGGAGTAATTCACTCGGAATCACTCCAAAGCGAGTTTGACTCAAGTTGATCGCTTCTCATCAACTTTCGTTCTACTATAATCGAAAATTCCTCCTCTACAAACCTCAACGAGTATCTTTGAGGCATTTTTGACGTTTGTAGTAGTCGTCCAATCTTCACAATCGGAGTAATTCACTCGGAATCACTCCAAAGCGAGTTTGACTCAAGTGGATCGCTTCTCATCAACTTCTGTTCCACTACAATCGAAAATGTCTCCACTAAAAACCTGAACAAGCATCTTTGAATCATTTTTGACGTTTGTAGTAGTCGTCGAATCTTCACAATCGGAGTAATTCACTCGGAATCACTCCAAAGCGAGTTTGACTCAAGTTGATCGCTTCTTATCAACTTCGGTTCCACTACAATCAAAAATTTCTCCACTACAAACCTGAACAAGCATCTTTGAATCATTTTTGACGTTTGTAGTAGTCGTCTAATCTTCACAATCGGAGTAATTCACTCGGAATCACTCCAAAGCGAGTTTGACTCAAATTGGTCGCTTTTTATGAACTTCCGTTCTACTACAATCGAAAATTCCTCCTCTGCAAACCTCAACGAGTATCTTTGAGGCATTTTTGACGTTTGTAGTAGTCGTCCAATTTTCACAATCGGAGTAATTCACTTGGAATCACTCCTAAGCGAGTTTGACTCAAGTTGATCGCTTCTTATCAACTTCCGTTCCACTACAATTAAAAATTTCTCCACTACAAACCTGAACAAGCATCTTTGAACCATTTTTGACGTTTGTAGTCGTCTTCTAGTGTTCACGACCGGAGTAATTTTCTCAGAATCACTCCAAAGCGAGTTTGACTCAAATAGGTCGCTTTTTATGAACTTCCGTTCTACTACAATCAACAATTCCTTCACTACAAATCTCAACGAGTATCTTTGAGTCATTTTTAACGTTTGTAGTAGTCGTCTAATCTTCACAATCGGAGTAATTCACTCGGAATCACTCCAAAACGAGTTTGACTCAAATTGGTCGCTTCTTATGAACTTCCCTTCTACTACAATCGAAAATTCCTCCTCTACAAATCTCAACGAGTATCTTTGAGTCATTTTTTACGTTTGTAGTAGTCGTCTAATTTTCACAATAGGAGTAATTCACTCGGAATCACTCCAACGCGAGTTTGACTCAAATTGGTCGCTTTTTATGAACTTCCGTTCTACTACAATCGAAAATTCTTCCTCTACAAACCTCAACGAGTATCTTTGAGGCATTTTTGACGTTTGTAGTAGTCGTCCAATTTTCACAATCGGAGTAATTCACTTGGAATCACTCCTAAGCGAGTTTGACTCAAGTTGATCGCTTCTTATCAACTTCCGTTCCACTACAATCAAAAATTCCTCCACTACAAACCTGAACAAGCATCTTTGAATCGATTTTGACGTTTGTAGTCGTCTTCTAGTGTTCACGACCGGAGTAATCTTCTCAGAATCACTCCAAAGCGAGTTTGACACAAGTTGATCGCTTCTCATCAACTTACGTTCCACTACAATCGAAAATTTCTCCACTAAAAACCTGAACAAGCATCTTTGAATCATTTTTGACGTTTGTAGTAGTCATCCAATCTTTACAATCGGAGTAATTCACTCGGAATCACTCCAAAACGAGTTTGACTCAAGTTGATCGCTTCTCATCAACTTCTGTTCCACTACAATCGAAAATGTCTCCACTAAAAACCTGAACAAGCATCTTTGAATCATTTTTGACGTTTGTAGTAGTCGTCGAATCTTCACAATCGGAGTAATTCACTCGGAATCACTCCAAAGCGAGTTTGACTCAAGTTGATCGCTTCTTATCAACTTCGGTTCCACTACAATCAAAAATTTCTCCACTACAAACCTGAACAAGCATCTTTGAATCATTTTTGACGTTTGTAGTCGTCTTCTAGTGTTCACGACCGGAGTAGTTTTCTCAGAATCAGTCCAAAGCGAGTTTGACTCAAATAGGTCGCTTTTTATGAACTTCCGTTCTACTACAATCAACAATTCCCTCACTACAAATCTCGACGAGTATCTTTGAGTCATTTTTTACGATTGTAGTAGTCGTCTAATCTTCACAATAGGAGTAATTAACTCGGAATTACTCCAACGCGAGTTTGACTCAAATTGGTCGCTTTTTATGAACTTCCGTTCTACTACAATCGAAAATTCCTCCTCTACAAACCTCAACGAGTATCTTTGAGGCATTTTTGACGTTTGTGGTAGTCGTCCAATTTTCACAATCGGAGTAATTCACTTGGAATCACTCCTAAGCGAGTTTGACTCAAATTGGTCGCTTCTTATGAACTTCCGTTCTACTACAATCGAAAATTCCTCCTCTACAAATCTCAACGAGTATCTTTGAGTCATTTCTTACGTTTGTAGTAGTCGTCTAATCTTCACAATAGGAGTAATTCACTCGGAATCACTCCAACGCGAGTTTGACTCAAATTGGTCGCTTTTTATGAACTTCCGCTCTACTACAATCGAAAATTCCTCCTCTACAAACCTCAACGAGTATCTTTGAGGCATTTTTGACGTTTGTAGTAGTCGTCCATTTTTCACAATCGGAGTAATTCACTTGGAATCACTCCTAAGCGAGTTTGACTCAAGTTGATCGCTTCTTATCAACTTCCGTTCCACTACAATCAAAAATTTCTCCACTACAAACCTGAACAAGCATCTTTGAATCATGTTTGACGTTTGTAGTCGTCTTCTAGTGTTCACGACCGGAGTAATTTTCTCAAAATCACTCCAAAGCGAGTTTGACTCAAGTTGATCGCTTCTCATCAACTTCCGTTCCACTACAATCGAAAATTTCTCCACTAAAAACCTGAACAAGCATATTTGAATCATTTTTGACGTTTGTAGTAGTCGTCTAATCTTCACAATCGGAGTAATTCACTCGGAATCACTCCAAAGCGAGTTTGACTCAAGTTGATCGCTTCTTATGAACTTCCGTTCTACTACAATCAACAATTCCTTCACTACAAACCTCAGCAAGCATCTTTGAGTCATTTTTGACGTTTGTAGTAGTCGTCTGATCTTCACAATAGGAGTAATTCACTCGGAATCATTCCAACGCGAGTTTGACTCAAATTGGTCGCTTTTCATGAACTTCCGTTCTACTACAATCGAAAATTCCTCCTCTACAAACCTCAACGAGTATCTTTGAGGCATTTTTGACGTTTGTAGTAGTCGTCCAATCTTCACAATCGGAGTAATTGACTCGGAATCACTCCAAAGCGAGTTTGACTCAAGTTGATCGCTTCTCATCAAGTTCCGTTCCACTACAATCGAAAATTTCTCCACTAAAAACCTGAACAAGCATCTTTGAATCATTTTCGACGTTTGTAGTAGTCGTCCAATCTTCACAATCGGAGTAATTCACTCGGAATCACTTTAAAGCGAGTTTGACTCAAATTGGTCGCTTTTTATGAACTTCCGTTCTACTACAATCAACAATTCCTTCACTACAAACCTCAACGAGTATCTTTGAGTCATTTTTGACGTTTGTAGTCGTCTTCTAGTGTTCACGACCGGAGTAATTTTCTCAGAATCACTCCAAAGCGAGTTTGACTCAAGTTTATCGCTTTTTATGAACTTCCGTTCTACTACAATAAACAATTCCTCCTCTATAAACCTCAACGAGTATCTTTGAGTCTTTTTTGACGTTTGTAGTAGTCGTCTAATCTTCACAATCGAAGTAATTCACTCGGAATCACTCCAGCGCGAGTTTGACTCAAATTGGTCGCTTTTTATGAACTTCCGTTCTACTACAATCGAAAATTCCTTCTCTGCAAACCTCAACGAGTATCTTTGAGGCATTTTTGACGTTTGTAGTAGTCGTCCAATCTTCACAATCGGAGTAATTCACTCGGAATCACTCCAAAGCGAGTTTGACTCAAGTTGATCGCTTCTCATCAACTTCCGTTCCACTACAATCGAAAATTTCTCCACTAAAAACCTGAACAAGCATCTTTGAATCATTTTTGACGTTTGTAGTAGTCGTCGAATCTTCACAAACGGAGTAATTCACTCGGAATCACTCCAAAGCGAGTTTGACTCAAATAGGTCGCTTTTTATGAACTTCCGTTCTACTACAATCGAAAATTCTTCCTCTACAAATCTCAACGAGTATCTTTGGGCCATTTTTGACGTTTGTAGTAATCGTCCAATCTTCACAATCGGAGTAATTCACTCGGAATCACTCCAAAGCGAGTTTGACTCAAGTTGATCGCTTCTCATCAACTTCCGATCCACTACAATCGAAAATTTCTCCACTAAAAACCTGAACAAGCATCTTTGAATCATTTTTGACGTTTGTAGTAGTCGTCCAATCTTCACAATCGGAGTAATCCACTCGGAATCACTTTAAAGCGCGTTTGACTCAAATTGGTCGCTTTTTATGAACTTCCGTTCTACTACAATCAACAATTCCTTCACTACAAACCTCACCGAGTATCTTTGAGTCATTTTTAACGTTTGTAGTAGTCGTCCAATCTTCACAATCGGAGTAATTCACTCGGAATCACTCCAAAGCGAGTTTGACTCACGTTGATCGCTTCTCATCAACTTCCGTTCCACTACAATCGAAAATTTCTCCACTAAAAACCTGAACAAGCATCTTTGAATCATTTTTGACGTTTGTAGTAGTCGTCGAATCTTCACAAACGGAGTAATTCACTCGGAATCACTCCAAAGCGAGTTTGACTCAAATAGGTCGCTTTTTATGAACTTCCGTTCTACTACAATCAACAATTCCTTCACTACAAATCTCAACGAGTATCTTTGAGTCATTTTTAACGTTTGTAGTAGTCGTCTAATCTTCATAATCGGAGTAATTCACTCGGAATCACTCCAAAACGAGTTTGACTCAAATTGGTCGCTTTTTATGAACTTCCGTTCTACTACAATAAACAATTCCTCCTCTATAGACCTCAACGAGTATCTTTGAGTCTTTTTTGACGTTTGTAGTAGTCGTCTAATCTTCACAATCGAAGTAATTCACTCGGAATCACTCCAACGCGAGTTTGACGCAAGTTGATCACTTTTTATGAACTTCCGTTCTACTACAATCGAAAATTTCTCCTCTACAAATCTCAACGAGTATCTTTGGGCCATTTTTGACGTTTGTAGTAGTCGTCCAATCTTCACAATCGGAGTAATTCACTCGGAATCACTCCAAAGCGAGTTTGACTCAAGTTGATTGGTTCTCATCAACTTTCGTTCTACTATAATCGAAAATTTCTCCTCTACAAACCTCAACGAGTATCTTTGAGGCATTTTTGACGTTTGTAGTAGTCGTCCAATCTTCACAATCGGAGTAATTCACTCGGAATCACTCCAAAGCGAGTTTGACTCAAGTGGATCGCTTCTCATCAACTTCTGTTCCACTACAATCGAAAATGTCTCCACTAAAAACCTGAACAAGCATCTTTGAATCATTTTTGACGTTTGTAGTAGTCGTCGAATCTTCACAATCGGAGTAATTCACTCGGAATCACTCCAAAGCGAGTTTGACTCAAGTTGATCGCTTCTTATCAACTTCGGTTCCACTACAATCAAAAATTTCTCCACTACAAACCTGAACAAGCATCTTCGAATCATTTTTGACGTTTGTAGTCGTCTTCTAGTGTTCACGACCGGAGTAGTTTTCTCAGAATCACTCCAAAGCGAGTTTGACTCAAATAGGTCGCTTTTTATGAACTTCCGTTCTACTACAATCAACAATTCCCTCACTACAAATCTCGACGAGTATCTTTGAGTCATTTTTTACGATTGTAGTAGTCGTCTAATCTTCACAATAGGAGTAATTAACTCGGAATTACTCCAACGCGAGTTTGACTCAAATTGGTCGCTTTTTATGAACTTCCGTTCTACTACAATCGAAAATTCCTCCTCTACAAACCTCAACGAGTATCTTTGAGGCATTTTTGACGTTTGTGGTAGTCGTCCAATTTTCACAATCGGAGTAATTCACTTGGAATCACTCCTAAGCGAGTTTGACTCAAATTGGTCGCTTCTTATGAACTTCCGTTCTACTACAATCGAAAATTCCTCCTCTACAAATCTCAACGAGTATCTTTGAGTCATTTTTTACGTTTGTAGTAGTCGTCTAATCTTCACAATAGGAGTAATTCACTCGGAATCACTCCAACGCGAGTTTGACTCAAATTGGTCGCTTTTTATGAACTTCCGCTCTACTACAATCGAAAATTCCTCCTCTACAAACCTCAACGAGTATCTTTGAGGCATTTTTGACGTTTGTAGTAGTCGTCCATTTTTCACAATCGGAGTAATTCACTTGGAATCACTCCTAAGCGAGTTTGACTCAAGTTGATCGCTTCTTATCAACTTCCGTTCCACTACAATCAAAAATTTCTCCACTACAAACCTGAACAAGCATCTTTGAATCATGTTTGACGTTTGTAGTCGTCTTCTAGTGTTCACGACCGGAGTAATTTTCTCAAAATCACTCCAAAGCGACTTTGACTCAAGTTGATCGCTTCTCATCAACTTCCGTTCCACTACAATCGAAAATTTCGCCACTAAAAACCTGAACAAGCATATTTGAATCATTTTTGACGTTTGTAGTAGTCGTCTAATCTTCACAATCGGAGTAATTCACTCGGAATCACTCCAAAGCGAGTTTGACTCAAGTTGATCGCTTCTTATGAACTTCCGTTCTACTACAATCAACAATTCCTTCACTACAAACCTCAGCGAGCATCTTTGAGTCATTTTTGACGTTTGTAGTAGTCGTCTAATCTTCACAATAGGAGTAATTCACTCGGAATCACTCCAACGCGAGTTTGACTCAAATTGGTCGCTTTTCATGAACTTCCGTTCTACTACAATCGAAAATTCCTCCTCTACAAACCTCAACGATTATCTTTGAGGCATTTTTGACGTTTGTAGTAGTCGTCCACATTTCACAATCGGAGTAATTCACTTGGAATCACTCCTAAGCGAGTTTGACTCAAGTTGATCGCTTCTCATCAACTTCCGTTCCACTACAATCGAAAATTTCTCCTCTACAAATCTCAACGAGTATTTTTGGGCCATTTTTGACGTTTGTAGTGGTCGTCCAATCTTCACAATCGGAGTAATTCACTCGGAATCACTCCAAAGCGAGTTTGACTCAAGTTGATCGCTTCTCATCAACTTTCATTCTACTACAATCGAAAATTCCTCCTCTACAAACCTCAACAAGTATCTTTGAGGCATTTTTGACGTTTGTAGTAGTCGTCCAATCTTCACAATCGGAGTAATTCACTCGGAATCACTCCAAAGCGAGTTTGACTCAAGTTGATCGCTTCTCATCAACTTCCGTTCCACTACAATCGAAAATTTCTCCACTAAAAACCTGAACAAGCATCTTTGAATCATTTTTGACGTTTGTCGTCGTCTTCTAGTGTTCACGACCGGAGTAATTTTCTCAGAATCAATCCAAAGCGAGTTTGACTCAAATAGGTCGCATTTTATGAACTTCCGTTCTACTACAATCAACAATTCCCTCACTACAAATCTCAACGAGTATCTTTGAGTCATTTTTAACGTTTGTAGTAGTCGTCTAATCTTCACAATCGGAGTAATTCACTCGGAATCACTCCAGAACGAGTTTGACTCAAATTGGTCGCTTCTTATGAACTTTCGTTCTACTACAATCGAAAATTCCTCCTCTACAAATCTCAACGAGTATCTTTGAGTCATTTTTTACGTTTGTAGTAGTCGTCTAATCTTCATAATCGGAGTAATTCACTCGGAATCACTCCAACGCGAGTTTGACTCAAATTGGTCGCTTTTTATGAACGTCCGTTCTACTACAATCGAAAATTCCTCCTCTACAAACCTCAACGAGTATCTTTGAGGCATTTTTGACGTTTGTAGTAGTCGTCCAATTTTCACAATCGGAGTAATTCACTTGGAATCACTCCTAAGCGAGTTTGACTCAAGTTGATCGCTTCTTATCAACTTCCGTTCCACTACAATCAAAAATTCCTCCACTACAAACCTGAACAAGCATCTTTGAATCATTTTTGACGTTTGTAGTCGTCTTCTAGTGTTCACGACCGGAGTAATTTTCTCAGAATCACTCCAAAGCGAGTTTGACTCAAGTTGATCGCTTCTCATCAACTTCCGTTCCACTACAATCGAAAATTTCTCCACTAAAAACCTGAACAAGCATCTTTGAATCATTTTCGACGTTTGTAGTAGTCGTCCAATCTTCACAATCGGAGTAATTCACTCGGAATCACTCCAAAGCGAGTTTGACTCCAGTTGATCGCTTCTCATCAACTTCCGTTCTACTACAATCGAAAATTCCTCCTCTACAAACCTCAACGAGTATCTTCGAGGCATTTTTGACGTTTGTAGTAGTCATCCAATCTTCACAATCGGAGCAATTCACTCGGAATCACTCCAAAACGAGTTTGACTCAAGTTGATCGCTTCTCATCAACTTCTGTTCCAATACAATCGAAAATGTCTCCACTAAAAACCTGAACAAGCATCTTTGAATCATTTTTGACGTTTGTAGTAGTCGTCGAATCTTCACAATCGGAGTAATTCAATCGGAATCACTCCAAAGCGAGTTCGACTCAAGTTGATCGCTTCTTATCAACTTCGGTTCCACTACAATCAAAAATTTCTCCACTACAAACCTGAACGAGCATCTTTGAATCATTTTTGACGTTTGTAGTCGTCTTCTAGTGTTCACGACCGGAGTAGTTTTCTCAGAATCACTCCAAAGCGAGTTTGACTCAAATAGGTCGCTTTTTATGAACTTCCGTTCTACTACAATCAACAATTCCTTCACTACAAATCTCAACGAGTATCTTTGAGTCATTTTTAACGTTTGTAGTAGTCGTCTTATCTTCACAATCGGAGTAATTCACTCGGAATCACTCCAAAACGAGTTTGACTCAAATTGGTCGCTTTTTATGAACTTCCGTTCTACTACAATCAACAATTCCTTCACTACAAACCTCAACGAGTATCTTTGAGGCATTTCCGACGTTTGTAGTAGTCGTCCAATCTTCTTAATCGGAGTAATTCACTCGGAATCACTCCAAAGCGAGTTTGACTCCAGTTGATCGCTTCTCATCAACTTCCGTTCTACTACAATCGAAAATTCCTCCTCTACAAACCTCAACGAGTATCTTTGAGGCATTTTTGACGTTTGTAGTAGTCATCCAATCTTCACAATCGGAGCAATTCACTCGGAATCACTCCAAAACGAGTTTGACTCAAGTTGATCGCTTCTCATCAACTTCTGTTCCAATACAATCGAAAATGTCTCCACTAAAAACCTGAACAAGCATCTTTGAATCATTTTTGACGTTTGTAGTAGTCGTCGAATCTTCACAATCGGAGTAATTCAATCGGAATCACTCCAAAGCGAGTTTGACTCAAGTTGATCGCTTCTTATCAACTTCGGTTCCACTACAATTAAAAATTTCTCCACTACAAACCTGAACGAGCATCTGTGAATCATTTTTGACGTTTGTAGTCGTCTTCTAGTGTTCACGACCGGAGTAGTTTTCTCAGAATCACTCCAAAGCGAGTTTGACTCAAATAGGTCGCTTTTTATGAACTTCCGTTCTACTACAATCAACAATTCCTTCACTACAAATCTCAACGAGTATCTTTGAGTCATTTTTAACGTTTGTAGTAGTCGTCTTATCTTCACAATCGGAGTAATTCACTCGGAATCACTCCAAAACGAGTTTGACTCAAATTGGTCGCTTTTTATGAACTTCCGTTCTACTACAATCAACAATTCCTTCACTACAAACCTCAACGAGTATCTTTGAGGCATTTCCGACGTTTGTAGTAGTCGTCCAATCTTCTTAATCGGAGTAATTCACTCGGAATCACTCCAAAGCGAGTTTGACTCAAGTTGATCGCTTCTCATCAACTTCCGTTCTACTACAATCGAAAATTCCTCCTCTACAAACCTCAACGAGTATCTTTGAGGCGTTTTTGACGTTTGTAGTAGTCGTCCAATCTTCACAATCGGAGTAATTCACTCGGAATCACTCCGAAGCGAGTTTGACTCAAGTTGATCGCTTCTCATCAACTTCCGTTCCACTACAATCGAAAATTTCTCCACTAAAAACCTGAACAAGCATCTTTGAATTATTTTCGACGTTTGTAGTAGTCGTCCAATCTTCACAATCGGAGTAATTCACTCGGAATCACTTTAAAGCGAGTTTGACTCAAATTGGTCGCTTTTTATGAACTTCCGTTCTACTACAATCAACAATTCCTTCACTACAAACCTCAGCGAGTATCTTTGAGTCATTTTTGACGTTTGTAGTAGTCGTCTAATCTTCACAATCGAAGTAATTAACTCGGAATCACTCCAAAGCGAGTTTGACTCAAGTTGATCGCTTCTCATCAACTTCCTTTCTACTACAATCAACAATTCTTTCACTACAAACCTCAGCGAGCATCTTTGATTCATTTTTGACGTTTGTAGTAGTCGTCTAATCTTCACAATCGGAGTAATTCACTCGGAATCACTCCAACGCGAGTTTGACTCAAATTGGTCGCTTTTTATGAACTTCCGTTCTACTACAATCGAAAATTCCTCCTCTACAAACGTCAACGAGTATCTTTGAGGCATTTTTGACGTTTGTAGTAGTCGTCCAATTTTCACAATCGGAGTAATTCACTTGGAATCACTCCTAAGCGAGTTTGACTCAAGTTGATCGCTTCTTATCAACTTCCGTTCCACTAAAATCAAAAATTCCTCCACTACAAACCTGAACAAGCATCTTTGAATCATTTTTGACGTTAGTAGTCGTCTTCTAGTGTTCACGACCGGAGTAATTTTCTCAGAATCACTCCAAAGCGAGTTTGACTCAAGTTGATCGCTTCTCAACAACTTCCGTTCCACTACAATCGGAAATTTCTCCACTAAAAACCTGAACAAGCATCTTTGAATCATTTTCGACGTTTGTAGTAGTCGTCCAATCTTCACAATCGGAGTAATTCACTCGGAATCACTTTAAAGCGAGTTTGACTCAAATTGGTCGCTTTTTATGAACTTCCGTTCTACTACAATCAACAATTCCTTCACTACAAACCTCAACGAGTATCTTTGAGTCATTTTTGACGTTTGTAGTAGTCGTCTAATCTTCACAATCGAAGTAATTCACTCGGAATCACTCCAAAGCGAGTTTGACTCAAGTTGATCGCTTCTCATCAACTTCCTTTCTACTACAATCAACAATTCCTTCACTACAAACCTCAGCGAGCATCTTTGATTCATTTTTGACGTTTGTAGTAGTCGTCTAATCTTCACAATCGAAGTAATTCACTCGGAATCATTCCAAAGCGAGTTTGACTCAAGTTGATCGCTTCTCATCAACTTCCTTTCTACTACAATCAACAATTCCTTCACTACAAACCTCAGCGAGCATCTTTGATTCATTTTTGACGTTTGTAGTAGTCGTCTAATCTTCATAATCGGAGTAACTCACTCGGAATCACTCCAAAGCGAGTTTGACTCAAGTTGATCGCTTCTCATCAACTTCCTTTCTACTACAATCAACAATTCCTTCACTACAAACCTCAGCGAGCATCTTTGATTCATTTTTGACGTTTGTAGTAGTCGTCTAATCTTCACAATCGGAGTAATTCACTCGGAATCACTCCAAAACGAGTTTGACTCAAATTGGTCGCTTCTTATGAACTTCCGTTCTACTACAATCGAAAATTCCTCCTCTACAAATCTCAACGAGTATCTTTGAGTCATTTTTTACGTTTGTAGTAGTCGTCTAATTTTCACAATAGGAGTAATTCACTCGGAATCACTCCAACGCGAGTTTGACTCAAATTGGTCGCTTTTTATGAACTTCCGTTCTACTACAATCGAAAATTCCTCCTCTACAAACCTCAACGAGTATCTTTGAGGCATTTTTGACGTTTGTAGTAGTCGTCCAATTTTCACAATCGGAGTAATTCACTTGGAATCACTCCTAAGCGAGTTTGACTCAAGTTGATCGCTTCTTATCAACTTCCGTTCCACTACAATCAAAAATTCCTCCACTTCAAACCTGAACAAGCATCTTTGAATCGATTTTGACGTTTGTAGTCGTCTTCTAGTGTTCACGACCGGAGTAATTTTCTCAGAATCACTCCAAAGCGAGTTTGACACAAGTTGATCGCTTCTCATCAACTTCCGTTCCACTACAATCGAAAATTTCTCCACTAAAAACCTGAACAAGCATCTTTGAATCATTTTTGACGTTTGTAGTAGTCATCCAATCTTCACAATCGGAGTAATTCACTCGGAATCACTCCAAAACGAGTTTGACTCAAGTTGATCGCTTCTCATCAACTTCTGTTCCACTACAATCGAAAATGTCTCCACTAAAAACCTGAACAAGCATCTTTGAATCATTTTTGACGTTTGTTGTAGTCGTCGAATCTTCACAATCGGAGTAATTCACTCGGAATCACTCCAAAGCGAGTTTGACTTAAGTTGATCGCTTCTTATCAACTTCGGTTCCACTACAATCAAAAATTTCTCCACTACAAACCTGAACAAGCATCTTTGAATCATTTTTGACGTTTGTAGTAGTCATCCAATCTTCACAATCGGAGTAATTCACTCGGAATCACTCCAAAACGAGTTTGACTCAAGTTGATCGCTTCTCATCAACTTCTGTTCCACTACAATCGAAAATGTCTCCACTAAAAACCTGAACAAGCATCTTTGAATCATTTTTGAAGTTTGTTGTAGTCGTCGAATCTTCACAATCGGAGTAATTCACTCGGAATCACTCCAAAGCGAGTTTGACTCAAGTTGATCGCTTCTTATCAACTTCGGTTCCACTACAATCAAAAATTTCTCCACTACAAACCTGAACAAGCATCTTTGAATCATGTTTGACGTTTGTAGTCGTCTTCTAGTGTTCACGACCGGAGTAGTTTTCTCAGAATCACTCCAAAGCGAGTTTGACTCAAATAGGTCGCTTTTTATGAACTTCCGTTCTACTACAATCAACAATTCCCTCACTACAAATCTCAACGAGTATCTTTGAGTCATTTTTTACGTTTGTAGTAGTCGTCTGATCTTCACAATAGGAGTAATTAACTCGGAATTACTCCAACGCGAGTTTGACTCAAATTGGTCGCTTTTTATGAACTTCCGTTCTACTACAATCGAAAATTCCTCCTCTACAAACCTCAACGAGTATCTTTGAGGCATTTTTGACGTTTGTGGTAGTCGTCCAATTTTCACAATCGGAGTAATTCACTTGGAATCACTCCTAAGCGAGTTTGACTGAAATTGGTCGCTTCTTATGAACTTCCGTTCTACTACAATCGAAAATTCCTCCTTTACAAATCTCAACGAGTATCTTTGAGTCATTTTTTACGTTTGTAGTAGTCGTCTAATCTTCACAATAGGAGTAATTCACTCGGAATCACTCCAACGCGAGTTTGACTCAAATTGGTCGCTTTTTATGAACTTCCGCTCTACTACAATCGAAAATTCCTCCTCTACAAACCTCAACGAGTATCTTTGAAACATTTTTGACGTTTGTAGTAGTCGTCCATTTTTCACAATCGGAGTAATTCACTTGGAATCACTCCTAAGCGAGTTTGACTCAAGTTGATCGCTTCTTATCAACTTCCGTTCCACTACAATCGAAAATTTCTCCACTACAAACCTGAACAAGCATCTTTGAATCATGTTTGACGTTTGTAGTCGTCTTCTAGTGTTCACGACCGGAGTATTTTTCTCAAAATCACTCCAAAGCGAGTTTGACTCAAGTTGATCGCTTCTCATCAACTTCCGTTCCACTACAATCGAAAATTTCTCCACTAAAAACCTGAACAAGCATATTTGAATCATTTTTGACGTTTGTAGTAGTCGTCGAATCTTCACAATCGGAGTAATTCACTCGGAATCACTCCAAAGCGAGTTTGACTCAAGTTGATCGCTTCTTATGAACTTCCGTTCTACTACAATCAACAATTCCTTCACTACAAACCTCAGCGAGCATCTTTGAGTCATTTTTGACGTTTGTAGTAGTCGTCTAATCTTCACAATAGGAGTAATTCACTCGGAATCACTTTAAAGCGAGTTTGACTCAAATTGGTCGCTTTTTATGAACTTCCGTTCTACTACAATCAACAATTCCTTCACTACAAACCTCAACGAGTATCTTTGAGTCATTTTTGACGTTTGTAGTCGTCTTCTAGTGTTCACGACCGGAGTAATTTTCTCAGAATCACTCCAAAGCGAGTTTGACTCAAGTTTATCGCTTTTTATGAACTTCCGTTCTACTACAATAAACAATTCCTCCTCTATAAACCTCAACGAGTATCTTTGAGTCTTTCTTGACGTTTGTAGTAGTCGTCTAATCTTCACAATCGAAGTAATTCACTCGGAATCACTCCAACGCGAGTTTGACGCAAGTTGATCGCTTTTTATGAACTTCCGTTCTACTACAATCGAAAATTCTTCCTCTACAAATCTCAACGAGTATCTTTGGGCCATTTTTGACGTTTGTAGTAGTCGTCCAATCTTCACAATCGGAGTAATTCACTCGGAATCACTCCAAAGCGAGTTTGACTCAAGTTGATCGCTTCTCATCAACTTCCGTTCCACTACAATCGAAAATTTCTCCACTAAAAACCTGAACAAGCATCTTTGAATCATTTTTGACGTTTGTAGTAGTCGTCCAATCTTCACAATCGGAGTAATCCACTCGGAATCACTTTAAAGCGCGTTTGACTCAAGTTGATCGCTTCTTATCAACTTCGGTTCCACTACAATCAAAAATTTCTCCACTACAAACCTGAACAAGCATCTTCGAATCATTTTTGACGTTTGTAGTCGTCTTCTAGTGTTCACGACCGGAGTAGTTTTCTCAGAATCACTCCAAAGCGAGTTTGACTCAAATAGGTCGCTTTTTATGAACTTCCGTTCTACTACAATCAACAATTCCCTCACTACAAATCTCGACGAGTATCTTTGAGTCATTTTTTACGATTGTAGTAGTCGTCTAATCTTCACAATAGGAGTAATTAACTCGGAATTACTCCAACGCGAGTTTGACTCAAGTTGATCGCTTCTCATCAACTTCTGTTCCACTACAATCGAAAATGTCTCCACTAAAAACCTGAACAAGCATCTTTGAATCATTTTTGACGTTTGTAGTAGTCGTCCAATCTTCACAATCGGAGTAATCCACTCGGAATCACTTTAAAGCGCGTTTGACTCAAGCTGGTCGCTTTTTATGAACTTCCGTTCTACTACAATCAACAATTCCTTCACTACAAACCTCAACGAGTATCTTTGAGTCATTTTTAACGTTTGTAGTAGTCGTCCAATCTTCACAATCGGAGTAATTCACTCGGAATCACTCCAAAGCGAGTTTGACTCAAGTTGATCGCTTCTCATCAACTTCCGTTCCACTACAATCGAAAATTTCTCCACTAAAAACCTGAACAAGCATCTTTGAATCATTTTTGACGTTTGTAGTAGTCGTCGAATCTTCACAAACGGAGTAATTCACTCGGAATCACTCCAAAGCGAGTTTGACTCAAATAGGTCGCTTTTTATGAACTTCCGTTCTACTACAATCAACAATTCCTTCACTACAAATCTCAACGAGTATCTTTGAGTCATTTTTAACGTTTGTAGTAGTCGTCTAATCTTCATAATCGGAGTAATTCACTCGGAATCACTCCAAAGCGAGTTTGACTCAAGTTGATCGCTTCTCATCAACTTCCGTTCTACTACAATCGAAAATTCCTCCTCTACAAACCTCAGCGAGTATCTTTGAGGCATTTTTGACGTTTGTAGTAGTCGTCCAATCTTCACAATCGGAGTAATTCACTCGGAATCACTCCAAAGCGAGTTTGACTCAAGTTGATCGCTTTTTATGAACTTCCGTTCTACTACAATCGAAAATTCTTCCTCTACAAATCTCAACGAGTATCTTTGGGCCATTTTTGACGTTTGCAGTAGTCGTCCAATCTTCACAATCGGAGTAATTCACTCGGAATCACTCCAAAGCGAGTTTGACTCAAGTTGATCGCTTCTCATCAACTTCCGTTCCACTACAATCGAAAATTTCTCCACTAAAAACCTGAACAAGCATCTTTGAATCATTTTTGACGTTTGTAGTAGTCGTCCAATCTTCACAATCGGAGTAATCCACTCGGAATCACTTTAAAGCTCGTTTGACTCAAATTGGTCGCTTTTTATGAACTTCCGTTCTACAACAATCAACAATTCCTTCACTACAAACCTCAACGAGTATCTTTGAGTCATTTTTAACGTTTGTAGTAGTCGTCCAATCTTCACAATCGGAGTAATTCACTCGGAATCACTCCAAAGCGAGTTTGACTCAAGTTGATCGCTTCGTATCAACTTCGGTTCCACTACAATCAAAAATTTCTCCACTACAAATTTGAACAAGCATCTTTGAATCATTTTTGACGTTTGTAGTAGTCGTCTAATCTTCACAATCGGAGTAATTCACTCGGAATCACTCCAAAGCGAGTTTGACTCAAATTGGTCGCTTTTTATGAACTTCCGTTCTACTACAATCGAAAATTCCTCCTCTGCAAACCTCAACGAGTATCTTTGAGGCATTTTTGACGTTTGTAGTAGTCGTCCAATCTTCACAATCGGAGTAATTCACTCGGAATCACTCCAAAGCGAGTTTGACTCAAGTGGATCGCTTCTCATCAACTTCTGTTCCACTACAATCGAAAATGTATCCACTAAAAACCTGAACAAGCATCTTTGAATCATTTTTGACGTTTGTAGTAGTCGTCGAATCTTCACAATCGGAGTAATTCACTCGGAATCACTCCAAAGCGATTTTGACTCAAGTTGATCGCTTCTTATCAACTTCCGTTCCACTACAATTAAAAATTTCTCCACTACAAACCTGAACAAGCATCTTTGAACCATTTTTGACGTTTGTAGTCGTCTTCTAGTGTTCACGACCGGAGTAATTTTCTCAGAATCACTCCAAAGCGAGTTTGACTCAAATAGGTCGCTTTTTATGAACTTCCGTTCTACTACAATCAACAATTCCTTCACTACAAATCTCAACGAGTATCTTTGAGTCATTTTTAACGTTTGTAGTAGTCGTCTAATCTTCACAATCGGAGTAATTCACTCGGAATCACTCCAAAACGAGTTTGACTCAAATTGGTCGCTTCTTATGAACTTCCGTTCTACTACAATCGAAAATTCCTCCTCTACAAATCTCAACGAGTATCTTTGAGCCATTTTTTACGTTTGTAGTAGTCGTCTAATTTTCACAATAGGAGTAATTCACTCGGAATCACTCCAACGCGAGTTTGACTCAAATTGGTCGCTTTTTATGAACTTCCGTTCTACTACAATCGAAAATTCCTCCTCTACAAACCTCAACGAGTATCTTTGAGGCATTTTTGACGTTTGTAGTAGTCGTCCAATTTTCACAAACGGAGTAATTCACTTGGAATCACTCCTAAGCGAGTTTGACTCAAGTTGATCGCTTCTTATCAACTTCCGTTCCACTACAATCAAAAATTCCTCCACTACAAACCTGAACAAGCATCTTTGAATCGATTTTGACGTTTGTAGTCGTCTTCTAGTGTTCACGACCGGAGTAATTTTCTCAGAATCACTCCAAAGCGAGTTTGACACAAGTTGATCGCTTCTCATCAACTTCCGTTCCACTACAATCGAAAATTTCTCCACTAAAAACCTGAACAAGCATCTTTGAATCATTTTTGGCGTTTGTAGTAGTCGTCCAATTTTCACAATCGGAGTAATTCACTTGGAATCACTCCTAAGCGAGTTTGACTCAAGTTGATCGCTTCTTATCAACTTCCGTTCCACTACAATCAAAAATTCCTCCACTACAAACCTGAACAAGCATCTTTGAATCATTTTTGACGTTTGTAGTCGTCTTCTAGTGTTCACGACCGGAGTAGTTTTCTCAGAATCACTCCAAAGCGAGTTTGACTCAAATAGGTCGCTTTTTATGAACTTCCGTTCTACTACAATCAACAATTCCTTTACTACAAACTTCAACGAGTATCTTTGAGGCATTTCCGACGTTTGTAGTAGTCGTCCAATCTTCTTAATCGGAGTAATTCACTCGGAATCACTCCAAAGCGAATTTGACACAAGTTGATCGCTTTTTATGAACTTCCGTTCTACTACAATAAACAATTCCTCCTCTATAAACCTCAACAAGTATCTTTGAGTCTTTTTTGACGTTTGTAGTAGTCGTCTAATCTTCACAATCGAAGTAATTCACTCGGAATCACTCCAACGCGAGTTTGACGCAAGTTGATCGCTTTTTATGAACTTCCGTTCTACTACAATCGAAAAATTCTCCTCTACAAATCTCAACGAGTATCTTTGGGCCATTTTTGACGTTTGTAGTAGTCGTCCAATCTTCACAATCGGAGTAATTCACTCGGAATCACTCCAAAGCGAGTTTGACTCAAATATGTCGCTTTTTATTAACTTCCGTTCTACTACAATCAACAATTCCTTCACTACAAATCTCAACGAGTATCTTTGAGTCATTTTTAACGTTTGTAGTAGTCGTCTAATCTTCGCAATCGGAGTAATTCACTCGGAATCACTCCAAAACGAGTTTGACTGAAATTGGTCGCTTTTTATGAACTTCCGTTCTACTACAATCAACAATTCCTTCACTACAAACCTCAACGAGTATCTTTGAGGCATTTCCGACGTTTGTAGTAGTCGTCCAATCTTCTTAATCGGAGTAATTCACTCGGAATCACTCCAAAGCGAGTTTGACTCAAATTGGTCGCTTTTTATGAACTTCCGTTCTACTACAATCGGAAATTCCTCCTCTACAAACCTCAACGAGTATCTTTGAGGCATTTTTGACGTTTGTAGTAGTCGCCCAATCTTCACAATCGGAGTAATTCACTCGGAATCACTCCAAAGCGAGTTTGACTCAAGTTGATCGCTTCTCATCAACTTCCGTTCCACTACAATCGAAAAAGTCTCCACTAAAAACCTGAACAAGCATCTTTGGATCATTTTTGACGTTTGTAGTCGTCTTCTAGTGTTCACGACCGGAGTAATTTTCTCAGAATCACTCCAAAGCGAGTTTGACTCAAATAGGTCGCTTTTTATGAACTTCCGTTCTACTACAATCAACAATTCCCTCACTACAAATCTCAACGAGTATCTTAGAGTCATTTTTTACGTTTGTAGTAGTCGTCTAATCTTCAGAATAGGACTAATTCACTCGGAATCACTCCAACGCGAGTTTGACTCAAATTGGTCGCTTTTTATGAACTTCCGTTCTACTACAATCGAAAATTCCTCCTCTACAAACCTCAACGAGTATCTTTGAGGCATTTTTGACGTTTGTAGTAGTCGTGCAATTTTCACAATCGGAGTAATTCACTTGGAATCACTCCTAAGTGAGTTTGACTCAAATTGGTCGCTTCTTATGAACTTCCGTTCTACTACAATCGAAAATTCCTCCTCTACAAATCTCAACGAGTATCTTTGAGTCATTTTTTACGTTTGTAGTAGTCGTCTAATCTTCACAATAGGAGTAATTCACTCGGAATCACTCCAACGCGAGTTTGACTCAAATTGGTCGCTTTTTATGAACTTCCGTTCTACTACAATCTAAAATTCCTCCTCTACAAACCTCAACAGATATCTTTGAGGCATTTTTGACGTTTGTAGTAGTCGTCCATTTTTCACAATCGGAGTAATTCACTTGGAATCACTCCTAAGCGAGTTTGACTCAAGTTGATCGCTTCTTATCAACTTCCGTTCCACTACAATCAAAAATTCCTCCACTACAAACCTTAACAAGCATCTTTGAATCATTTTTGACGTTTGAAGTAGTCGTCCAATTTTCACAATCGGAGTAATTCACTCGGAATCACTTTCAAGCGAGTTTGACTCAAGTTGATCGCTTCTCATCAACTTCCGTTCCACTACAATCGAAAATTTCCCCACTAAAAACCTGAACAAGCATCTTTGAATCATTTTTGACGTTTGTAGTAGTCGTCCAATCTTCACAATCGGAGTAATTCACTCGGAATCACTTTAAAGCGCGTTTGACTCAAATTGGTCGCTTTTTATGAACTTCCGTTCTACTACAATCAACAATTCCTTCTTTACAAACCTCAACGAGTATCTTTAAGTCATTTTTGACGTTTGTAGTAGTCGTCTAATCTTCATAATCGGAGTAACTCACTCGGAATCACTCCAAAGCGAGTTTGACTCAAGTTGATCGCTTCTCATCAACTTCCGTTCTACTACAATCGAAAATTCCTTTTCTACAAACCTCAACGAGTATCTTTGAGGCATTTTTGACGTTTGTAGTAGTCGTCCAATTTTCACAATCGGAGTAATTCACTTGGAATCACTCCTAAGCGAGTTTGACTCAAGTTGATCGCTTCTTATCAACTTCCGTTCCACTACAATCAAAAATTCCTCCACCTAAAACCTGAACAAGCATCTTTGAATCATTTTCGACGTTTGTAGTCGTCTTCTAGTGTTCACGACCGGAGTAATTTTCTCAGAATCACTCCAAAGCGAGTTTGACTCAAGTTGATCGCTTCTTATGAACTTCCGTTCTACTACAATCAACAATTCCTTCACTACAAATCTCAACGAGTATCTTTAAGTCATTTTTAACGTTTGTAGTAGTCGTCTAATCTTCACAATCGGAATAATTCACTCGGAATCACTCCAAAACGAGTTTGACTCAAATTGGTCGCTTTTTATGAACTTCCGTTCTACTACAATCAACAATTCCTTCACTACAAACCTCAACGAGTATCTTTGAGGCATTTCCGACGTTTGTAGTAGTCGTCCAATCTTCTTAATCGGAGTAATTCACTCGGAATCACTACAAAGCGAGTTTGACTCAAGTTGATCGCTTTTTATGAACGTCCGTTCTACTACAATAAACAATTCCTCCTCTATAAACCTCAACGAGTATCTTTGAGTCTTTTTTGACGTTTGTAGTCGTCTTCTAGTGTTCACGACTGGAGTAATTTTCTCAGAATCACTCCAAAGCGAGTTTGACACAAGTTGATCGCTTCTCATCAACTTCCGTTCCACTACAATCGAAAATTTCTCCACAAAAAACCTGAACAAGCATCTTTGAATCATTTTTGACGTTTGTAGTAGTCATCCAATCTTCACAATCGGAGTAATTCACTCGGAATCACTCCAAAACGAGTTTGACTCAAGTTGATCGCTTCTCATCAACTTCTGTTCCACTACAATCGAAAATGTCTCCACTAAAAACCTGAACAAGCATCTTTGAATCATTTTTGACGTTTGTAGTAGTCGTCGAATCTTCACTATCGGAGTAATTCACTCGGAATCACTCCAAAGCGAGTTTGACTCAAGTTGATCGCTTCTTATCAACTTCGGTTCCACTACAATCAAAAATTTCTCCACTACAAACCTGAACAAGCATCTTTGAATCATTTTTGACGTTTGTAGTCGTCTTCTAGTGTTCACGACCGGAGTAGTTTTCTCAGAATCACTCCAAAGCGAGTTTGACTCAAATAGGTCGCTTTTTACGAACTTCCGTTCTACGACAATCAACAATTCCCTCACTACAAATCTCAACGAGTATCTTTGAGTCATTTTTTACGTTTGTAGTAGTCGTCTAATCTTCACAATAGGAGTAATTAACTCGGAATTACTCCAACGCGAGTTTGACTCAAATTGGTCGCTTTTTATGAACTTCCGTTCTACTACAATCGAAAATTCCTCCTCTACAAACCTCAACGAGTATCTTTGAGGCATGTTCGACGTTTGTAGTAGTCGTCCAATTTTCACAATCGGAGTAATTCACTTGGAATCACTCCTAAGCGAGTTTGACTCAAATTGGTCGCTTTTTATGAACTTCCGTTCTACTACAATCGAAAATTCCTCCTCTACAAATCTCAACGAGTATCTTTGAGTCATTTTTTACGTTTGTAGTAGTCGTCTAATCTTCACAATAGGAGTAATTCACTCGGAATCACTCCAACGCGAGTTTGACTCAAATTGGTCGCTTCTTATGAACTTCCGCTCTACTACAATCGAAAATTCCTCCTCTACAAACCTCAACGAGTATCTTTGAGGCATTTTTGACGTTTGTAGTAGTCGTCCATTTTTCACAATCGGAGTAATTCACTTGGAATCACTCCTAAGCGAGTTTGACTCAAGTTGATCGCTTCTTATCAACTTCCGTTCCACTACAATCAAAAATTTCTCCACTACAAACCTGAACAAGCATCTTTGAATCATGTTTGACGTTTGTAGTCGTCTTCTAGTGTTCACGACCGGAGTAATTTTCTCAAAATCACTCCAAAGCGAGTTTGACTCAAGTTGATCGCTTCTCATCAACTTCCGTTCCACTACAATCGAAAATTTCTCCACTAAAAACCTGAACAAGCATATTTGAATCATTTTTGACGTTTGTAGTAGTCGTCTAATCTTCACAATCGGAGTAATTCACTCGGAATCACTTTAAAGCTAGTTTGACTCAAATTGGTCGCTTTTTATGAACTTCCGTTCTACTACAATCAACAATTCCTTCACTACAAACATCGACGAGTATCTTTGAGTCATTTTTGACGTTTGTAGTCGTCTTCTAGTGTTCACGACCGGAGTAATTTTCTCAGAATCACTCCAAAGCGAGTTTGACTCAAGTTTATCGCTTTTTATGAACTTCCGTTCTACTACAATAAACAATTCCTCCTCTATAAACCTCAACGAGTATCTTTGAGTCTTTTTTGACGTTTGTAGTAGTCGTCAAATTTTCACAATCGGAGTAATTCACTTGGAATCACTCCTAAGCGAGTTTGACTCAAGTTGATCGCTTCTTATCAACTTCCGTTCCAGTACAATCAAAAATTCCTCCACTACAAACCTGAACAAGCATCTTTGAATCATTTTTGACGTTTGTAGTCGTCTTCTAGTGTTCACGACTGGAGTATTTTTCTCAGAATCACTCCAAAGCGAGTTTGACTCAAGTTGATCGCTTCTCATCAACTTCCGTTCCACTACAATCAAAAATTTCTCCACTAAAAACCTGAACAAGCATCTTTGAATCATTTTTGACGTTTGTAGTAGTCGTCTAATCTTCACAATCGGAGTAATTCACTCGGAATCACTCCAAAGCGAGTTTGACTCAAGTTGATCGCTTCTTATGAACTTCCGTTCTACTACAATCGAAAATTCCTCCTCTGCAAACCTCAACGAGTATCTTTGAGGCATTTTTGACGTTTGTAGTAGTCATCCAATCTTCACAATCGGAGTAAGTCACTCGGAATCACTCCAAAGCGAGTTTGACTCAAGTTGATCGCTTCTCATCAACTTCTGTTCCACTACAATCGAAAATGTCTCCACTAAAAACCTGAACAAGCATCTTTGAATCATTTTTGACGTTTGTAGTAGTCGTCGAATCTTCACAAACGGAGTAATTCACTCGGAATCACTCCAAAGCGAGTTTGACTCAAATAGGTCGCTTTTTATGAACTTCCGTTCTACTACAATCAACAATTCCTTCACTACAAACCTCAACGAGTATCTTTGAGTCATTTTTGACGTTTGTAGTCGTCTTCTAGTTTTCACGACCGGAGTAATTTTCTCAGAATCACTCCAAAGCGAGTTTGACTCAAGTTTATCGCTTTTTATGAACTTCCGTTCTACTACAATAAACAATTCCTCCTCTATAAACCTCAACGAGTATCTTTGAGTCTTTTTTGACGTTTGTAGTAGTCGTCTAATCTTCACAATCGAAGTAATTCACTCGGAATCACTCCAACGCGAGTTTGACGCAAGTTGATCGCTGTTTATGAACTTCCGTTCTACTACAATCGAAAATTCTTCGTCTACAAATCTCAACGAGTATCTTTGGGCCATTTTTGACGTTTGTAGTAGTCGTCCAATTTTCACAATCGGAGTAATTCACTTGGAATCACTCCTAAGCGAGTTTGACTCAAGTTGATCGCTTCTTATCAAATTCCGTTCCACTACAATCAAAAATTCCTCCACTACAAACCTGAACAAGCATCTTTGAATCATTTTTGACGTTTGTAGTCGTCTTCTAGTGTTCACGACCGGAGTAATTTTCTCAGAATCACTCCAAAGCGAGTTTGACACAAGTTGATCGCTTCTCATCAACTTCCGTTCCACTACAATCGAAAATTTCTCCACTAAAAACCTGAACAAGCATCTTTGAATCATTTTTGACGTTTGTAGTAGTCATCCAATCTTCACAATCGGAGTAATTCACTCGGAATCACTCCAAAACGAGTTTGACTCAAGTTGATCGCTTCTCATCAACTTCTGTTCCACTACAAACGAAAATGTCTCCACTAAAAACCTGAACAAGCATCTTTGGATCATTTTTGACGTTTGTAGTCGTCTTCTAGTGTTCACGACCGGAGTAATTTTCTCAGAATCACTCCAAAGCGAGTTTGACTCGAATAGGTCGCTTTTTATGAACTTCCGTTCTACTACAATCAACAATTCCTTCACTACAAATCTCAACGAGTATCCTTGAGTCAATTTTAACGTTTGTAGTAGTCGTTCAATCTTCACAATCGGAGTAATTCACTCGGAATCACTCCAAAACGAGTTTGACTGAAATTGGTCGCTTTTTATGAACTTCCGTTCTACTACAATCAACAATTCCTTCACTACAAACCTCAACGAGTATCTTTGAGGCATTTCCGACGTTTGTAGTAGTCGTCCAATCTTCTTAATCGGAGTAATTCACTCGGAATCACTCCAAAGCGAGTTTGACTCAAATTGGTCGCTTTTTATGAAGTTCCGTTCTACTACAATCGAAAATTCCTCCTCTACAAACCTCAACGAGTATCTTTGAGTCATTTTTTACGTTTGTAGCAGTCGTCTAATCTTCACAATCGGAGTAATTCACTCGGAATCACTCCAACGCGAGTTTGACGCAAGTTGATCGCTTTTTATGAACTTCCGTTCTACTACAATCGAAAATTTCTCCTCTACAAATCTCAACGAGTATCTTTGGGCCATTTTTGACGTTTGTAGTAGTCGTCCAATTTTCACAATCGGAGTAATTCACTCGGAATCACTCCAAAGCGAGTTTGACTCAAGTTGATCGCTTCTCATCAACTTTCGTTCTACTACCATCGAAAATTCCTCCTCTACAAACCTCAACGAGTATCTTTGAGGCATTTTTGACGTTTGTAGAAGTCGTCCAATCTTCACAATCGGAGTAATTCACTCGGAATCACTCCAAAGCGAGTTTGACTCAAGTTGATCGCTTCTCATCAACTTCCGTTCCACTACAATCGAAAATTTCTCCACTAAAAACCTGAACAAGCATCTTTGGATCATTTTTGACGTTTGTAGTCGTCTTCTAGTGTTCACGACCGGAGTAATTTTCTCAGAATATCTCCAAAGCGAGTTTGACTCAAATAGGTCGCTTTTTATGAACTTCCGTTCTACTACAATCAACAATTCCCTCACTACAAATCTCAACGAGTATCTTTGAGTCATTTTTTACGTTTGTAGTAGTCGTCTAATCTTCACAATAGGAGTAATTTACTCGGAATCACTCCAACGCGAGTTTGACTCAAATTGATCGCTTTTTATGAACTTCCTTTCTACTACAATCGAAAATTCCTCCTCTACAAACCTCAACGAGTATCTTTGAGGCATTTTTGACGTTTGTAGTAGTCGTCCAAATTTCACAATCGGAGTAATTCACTTGGAATCACTCCTAAGCGAGTTTGACTCAAATTGGTCGCTTCTTATGAACTTCCGTTCTACTACAATCGAAAATTCCCCCTCTACAAACCTCAACAAGTATCTTTGAGGCATTTTTGACGTTTGTAGTAGTCGTCCATTTTTCACAATCGGAGTAATTCACTTGGAATCACTCCTAAGCGAGTTTGACTCAAGTTGATCGCTTCTTATCAACTTCCGTTCCACTACAATCAAAAATTCCTCCACTACAAACCTGAACAAGCATCTTTGAATCATTTTTGACGTTTGAAGTAGTCGTCCAATCTTCACAATCGGAGTAATTCACTCGGAATCACTCCAAAGCGAGTTTGACTCAAGTTGATCGCTTCTTATGAACTTCCGTTCTCCTACAATCAACAATTCCTTCACTACAAACCTCAGCGAGCATCTTTGAGTCATTTTTGACGTTTGTAGTAGTCGTCTAATCTTCATAATCGGAGTAACTCACTCGGAATCACTCCAAAGCGAGTTTGACTCAAGTTGATCGCTTCTCATCAACTTCCGTTCCACTACAATCGAAAATTTCTCCACTAAAAACCTGAACAAGCATCTTTGAATCATTTTTGACGATTGTAGTAGTCGTCCAATCTTCACAATCGGAGTAATTCACTCGGAATCACTTTGAAGCGAGTTTGACTCAAATTGGTCGCTTTTTATGAACTTCCGCTCTACTACAATCAACAATTCCTTCACTACAAACCTCAACGAGTATCTTTGAGTCATTTTTGACGTTTGTAGTAGTCGTCTAATCTTCACATCCGGAGTAATTCACTCGGAATCACTCCAAAACGAGTTTGACTCAAATTGGTCGCTTCTTATGAACTTCCGTTCTACTACAATCGAAAGTTCCTCCTCTACAAATCTCAACGAGTATCTTTGAGTCATTTTTTACGTTTGTAGTAGTCGTCTTATCTTCACAATAGGAGTAATTCACTCGGAATCACTCCAACGCGAGTTTGACTCAAATTGGTCGCTTTTTATAAACTTCCGTTCTACTACAATCGAAAATTCCTCCTCTACAAACCTCAACGAGTATCTTTGAGGCATTTTTGACGTTTGTAGTAGTCGTCCAATTTTCACAATCGGAGTAATTCACTTGAAATCACTCCTAAGCGAGTTTGACTCAAGTTGATCGCTTCTTATCAACTTCCGTTCCACTACAATCAAAAATTCCTCCACTACAAACCTGAACAAGCATCTTTGAATCATTTTTGACGTTTGTAGTCGTCTTCTAGTGTTCACGACCGGAGTAATTTTCTCAGAATCACTCCAAAGCGAGTTTGACTCAAGTTGATCGCTTCTTATGAACTTCCGTTTTACTACAATCAACAATTCCTTCACTACAAACCTCAGCGAGCATTTTTGATACATTTTTGACGTGTGTAGTAGTCGTCTAATCTTCATAATCGAAGTAATTCACTCGGAATCACTCCAAAGCGAGTTTGACTCAAGTTGATCGCTTTTTATGAACTTCCGTTCTACTACAATAAACAGTTCCTCCTCTATAAACCTCAACGAGTATCTTTGAGTCTTTTTTGACGTTTGTAGTAGTCGTCTAATCTTCACAATCGGAGTAATTCACTCGGAATCACTCCAAAGTGAGTTTGACTGAAGTTGATCGCTTCTTATGAACTTCCGTTCTACTACAATCAACAATTCCTTCACTACAAACCTCAGCGAGCATCTTTGAGTCATTTTTGACGTTTGTAGTAGTCGTCTAATCTTCATAATCGGAGTAACTCACTCGGAATCACTCCAAAGCGAGTTTGACTCAAGTTGATCGCTTTTTATGAACTTCCGTTCTACTACAATAAACAATTCCTCCTCTATAAACCTCAACGAGTATCTTTGAGTCTTTTTTGACGTTTGTAGTAGTCGTCTAATCTTCACAATCGGAGTAATTCTCTCGGAATCACTCCAAAGCGAGTTTGACTCAAGTTGACCGCTTCTTATGAACTTCCGTTTTACTACAATCAGCAATTCCTTCACTACAAACCTCAGCGAGCATTTTTGAGTCATTTTTGACGTGTGTAGTAGTCGTCTAATCTTCATAATCGAAGTAATTTACTCGGAATCACTCCAAAGCGAGTTTGACTCAAGTTGATCGCTTTTTATGAACTTCCGTTCTACTACAATAAACAGTTCCTCCTCTATAAACCTCAACGAGTATCTTTGAGTCTTTTTTGACGTTTGTAGTAGTCGTCTAATCTTCACAATCGGAGTAATTCACTCGGAATCACTTTCAAGCGAGTTTGACTCAAATTGGTCGCTTTTTATGAACTTCCGTTCTACTCCAATCAACAATTCCTTCACTACAACCCTCAACGAGTATCTTTGAGTCATTTTTGACGTTTGTAGTAGTCGTCTAATCTTCACAATCGAAGTAATTCACTCGGAATCACTCCAAAGCGAGTTTGACTCCAGTTGATCGCTTCTCATCAACTTCCGTTCTACTACAATCGAAAATTCCTCCTCTACAAACCTCAACGAGTATCTTCGAGGCATTTTTGACGTTTGTAGTAGTCATCCAATCTTCACAATCGGAGCAATTCACTCGGAATCACTCCAAAACGAGTTTGACTCAAGTTGATCGCTTCTCATCAACTTCTGTTCCAATACAATCGAAAATGTCTCCACTAAAAACCTGAACAAGCATCTTTGAATCATTTTTGACGTTTGTAGTAGTCGTCGAATCTTCACAATCGGAGTAATTCAATCGGAATCACTCCAAAGCGAGTTTGACTCAAGTTGATCGCTTCTTATCAACTTCGGTTCCACTACAATCAAAAATTTCTCCACTACAAACCTGAACGAGCATCTTTGAATCATTTTTGACGTTTGTAGTCGTCTTCTAGTGTTCACGACCGAAGTAGTTTTCTCAGAATCACTCCAAAGCGAGTTTGACTCAAATAGGTCGCTTTTTATGAACTTCCGTTCTACTACAATCAACAATTCCTTCACTACAAATCTCAACGAGTATCTTTGAGTCATTTTTAACGTTTGTAGTAGTCGTCTTATCTTCACAATCGGAGTAATTCACTCGGAATCACTCCAAAACGAGTTTGACTCAAATTGGTCGCTTTTTATGAACTTCCGTTCTACTACAATCAACAATTCCTTCACTACAAACCTCAACGAGTATCTTTGAGGCATTTCCGACGTTTGTAGTAGTCGTCCAATCTTCTTAATCGGAGTAATTCACTCGGAATCACTCCAAAGCGAGTTTGACTCAAGTTGATCGCTTCTCATCAACTTTCGTTCTACTACAATCGAAAATTCCTCCTCTACAAACCTCAACGAGTATCTTTGAGGCGTTTTTGACGTTTGTAGTAGTCGTCCAATCTTCACAATCGGAGTAATTCACTCGGAATCACTCCGAAGCGAGTTTGACTCAAGTTGATCGCTTCTCATCAACTTCCGTTCCACTACAATCGAAAATTTCTCCACTAAAAACCTGAACAAGCATCTTTGAATCATTTTCGACGTTTGTAGTAGTCGTCCAATCTTCACAATCGGAGTAATTCACTCGGAATCACTTTAAAGCGAGTTTGACTCAAATTGGTCGCTTTTTATGAACTTCCGTTCTACTACAATCAACAATTCCTTCACTACAAACCTCAACGAGTATCTTTGAGTCATTTTTGACGTTTGTAGTAGTCGTCTAATCTTCACAATCGAAGTAATTAACTCGGAATCACTCCAAAGCGAGTTTGACTCAAGTTGATCGCTTCTCATCAACTTCCTTTCTACTACAATCAACAATTCCTTCACTACAAACCTCAGCGAGCATCTTTGATTCATTTTTGAGGTTTGTAGTAGTCGTCTAATATTCATAATCGGAGTAACTCACTCGGAATCACTCCAACGCGAGTTTGACGCAAGTTGATCGCTTTTTATGAACTTCCGTTCTACTACAATCGAAAATTTCTCCTCTACAAATCTCAACGAGTATCTTTGGGCCATTTTTGACGTTTGCAGTAGTCGTCCAATCTTCACAATCGGAGTAATTCACTCGGAATCACTCCAAAGCGAGTTTGACTCAAGTTGATCGCTTCTCATCAACTTTCGTTCTACTACAATCGAAAATTCCTCCTCTACAAACCTCAACGAGTATCTTTGAGGCGTTTTTGACGTTTGTAGTAGTCGTCCAATCTTCACAATCGGAGTAATTCACTCGGAATCACTCCGAAGCGAGTTTGACTCAAGTTGATCGCTTCTCATCAACTTCCGTTCCACTACAATCGAAAATTTCTCCACTAAAAACCTGAACAAGCATCTTTGAATCATTTTCGACGTTTGTAGTAGTCGTCCAATCTTCACAATCGGAGTAATTCACTCGGAATCACTTTAAAGCGAGTTTGACTCAAATAGGTCGCTTTTTATGAACTTCCGTTCTACTACAATCAACAATTCCCTCACTACAAATCTCAACGAGTATCTTTGAGTCATTTTTTACGTTTGTAGTAGTCGTCTAATCTTCACAATCGGAGTAATTCACTCGGAATCACTCCAAAACGAGTTTGACTCAAATTGGTCGCTTCTTATGAACTTCCGTTCTACTACAATCGAAAGATCCTCCTCTACAAATCTCAACGAGTATCTTTGAGTCATTTTTTACGTTTGTAGTAGTCGTCTAATCTTCACAATAGGAGTAATTCACTCGGAATCACTCCAACGCGAGTTTGACTCAAATTGGTCGCTTTTTATGAACTTCCGTTCTACTACAATAGAAAATTCCTCCTCTACAAACCTCAACGAGTATCTTTGAGGCATGTTCGACGTTTGTAGTAGTCGTCCATTTTTCACAATCGGAGTAATTCACTTGGAATCACTCCTAAGCGAGTTTGACTCAAATTGGTCGCTTTTTATGAACTTCCGTTCTACTACAATCGAAAATTCCTCCTCTACAAACCTCAACGAGTATCTTTGAGGCATTTTTGACGTTTGTAGCACTCGTCAAATTTTCACAATCGGAGTAATTCACTTGGAATCACTCCTAAGCGAGTTTGACTCAAGTTGATCGCTTCTTATCAACTTCCGTTCCACTACAATCAAAAATTCCTCCACTACAAACCTGAACAAGCATCTTTGAATCATTTTTGACGTTTGTAGTCGTCTTCTAGTGTTCACGACCGGAGTAATTTTCTCAGAATCACTCCAAAGCGAGTTTGACTCAAGTTGATCGCTTCTCATCAACTTCCGTTCCACTACAATCGAAAATTTCTCCACTAAAAACCTGAACAAGCATCTTTGAATCATTTTTGACGTTTGTAGTAGTCGTCTAATCTTCACAATCGGAGTAATTCACTCGGAATCACTCCAAAGCGAGTTTGACTCAAGTTGATCGCTTCTTATGAACTTCCGTTCTACTACAATCAACAATTCCTTCACTACAAATCTCAACGAGTATCTTTAAGTCATTTTTAACGTTTGTAGTAGTCGTCTAATCTTCACAATCGGAATAATTCACTCGGAATCACTCCAAAACGAGTTTGACTCAAATTGGTCGCTTCTTATGAACTTCCGTTCTACTACAATCGAAAATTCCTCCTCTACAAATCTCAACGAGTATCTTTGAGTCATTTTTTACGTTTGTAGTAGTCGTCTAATTTTTACAATAGGAGTAATTCACTCGGAATCACTCCAACGCGAGTTTGACTCAAATTGGTCGCTTTTTATGAACTTCCGTTCTACTACAATCGAAAATTCCTCCTCTACAAACCTCAACGAGTATCTTTGAGGCATTTTTGACGTTTGTAGTAGTCGTCCAATTTTCACAATCGGAGTAATTCACTTGGAATCACTCCTAAGCGAGTTTGACTCAAGTTGATCGCTTCTTATCAACTTCCGTTCCACTACAATCAAAAATTCCTCCACTACAAACCTGAACAAGCATCTTTGAATCATTTTTGACGTTTGTAGTCGTCTTCTAGTGTTCACGACCGGAGTAATTTTCTCAGAATCACTCCAAAGCGAGTTTGACACAAGTTGATCGCTTCTCATCAACTTCCGTTCCACTACAATCGAAAATTTCTCCACTAAAAACCTGAACAAGCATCTTTGAATCATTTTTGACGTTTGTAGTAGTCATCCAATCTTCACAATCGGAGTAATTCACTCGGAATCACTCCAAAACGAGTTTGACTCAAGTTGATCGCTTCTCATCAACTTCTGTTCCACTACAAACGAAAATGTCTCCACTAAAAACCTGAACAAGCATCTTTGGATCATTTTTGACGTTTGTAGTCGTCTTCTAGTGTTCACGACCGGAGTAATTTTCTCAGAATCACTCCAAAGCGAGTTTGACTCGAATAGGTCGCTTTTTATGAACTTCCGTTCTACTACAATCAACAATTCCTTCACTACAAATCTCAACGAGTATCCTTGAGTCAATTTTAACGTTTGTAGTAGTCGTTCAATCTTCACAATCGGAGTAATTCACTCGGAATCACTCCAAAACGAGTTTGACTGAAATTGGTCGCTTTTTATGAACTTCCGTTCTACTACAATCAACAATTCCTTCACTACAAACCTCAACGAGTATCTTTGAGGCATTTCCGACGTTTGTAGTAGTCGTCCAATCTTCTTAATCGGAGTAATTCACTCGGAATCACTCCAAAGCGAGTTTGACTCAAATTGGTCGCTTTTTATGAAGTTCCGTTCTACTACAATCGAAAATTCCTCCTCTACAAACCTCAACGAGTATCTTTGAGTCATTTTTTACGTTTGTAGCAGTCGTCTAATTTTCACAATCGGAGTAATTCACTCGGAATCACTCCAACGCGAGTTTGACGCAAGTTGATCGCTTTTTATGAACTTCCGTTCTACTACAATCGAAAATTTCTCCTCTACAAATCTCAACGAGTATCTTTGGGCCATTTTTGACGTTTGTAGTAGTCGTCCAATTTTCACAATCGGAGTAATTCACTCGGAATCACTCCAAAGCGAGTTTGACTCAAGTTGATCGCTTCTCATCAACTTTCGTTCTACTACCATCGAAAATTCCTCCTCTACAAACCTCAACGAGTATCTTTGAGGCATTTTTGACGTTTGTAGAAGTCGTCCAATCTTCACAATCGGAGTAATTCACTCGGAATCACTCCAAAGCGAGTTTGACTCAAGTTGATCGCTTCTCATCAACTTCCGTTCCACTACAATCGAAAATTTCTCCACTAAAAACCTGAACAAGCATCTTTGGATCATTTTTGACGTTTGTAGTCGTCTTCTAGTGTTCACGACCGGAGTAATTTTCTCAGAATCACTCCAAAGCGAGTTTGACTCAAATAGGTCGCTTTTTATGAACTTCCGTTCTACTACAATCAACAATTCCCTCACTACAAATCTCAACGAGTATCTTTGAGTCATTTTTTACGTTTGTAGTAGTCGTCTAATCTTCACAATAGGAGTAATTTACTCGGAATCACTCCAACGCGAGTTTGACTCAAATTGATCGCTTTTTATGAACTTCCTTTCTACTACAATCGAAAATTCCTCCTCTACAAACCTCAACGAGTATCTTTGAGGCATTTTTGACGTTTGTAGTAGTCGTCCAAATTTCACAATCGGAGTAATTCACTTGGAATCACTCCTAAGCGAGTTTGACTCAAATTGGTCGCTTCTTATGAACTTCCGTTCTACTACAATCGAAAATTCCCCCTCTACAAACCTCAACAAGTATCTTTGAGGCATTTTTGACGTTTGTAGTAGTCGTCCATTTTTCACAATCGGAGTAATTCACTTGGAATCACTCCTAAGCGAGTTTGACTCAAGTTGATCGCTTCTTATCAACTTCCGTTCCACTACAATCAAAAATTCCTCCACTACAAACCTGAACAAGCATCTTTGAATCATTTTTGACGTTTGAAGTAGTCGTCCAATCTTCACAATCGGAGTAATTCACTCGGAATCACTCCAAAGCGAGTTTGACTCAAGTTGATCGCTTCTTATGAACTTCCGTTCTCCTACAATCAACAATTCCTTCACTACAAACCTCAGCGAGCATCTTTGAGTCATTTTTGACGTTTGTAGTAGTCGTCTAATCTTCATAATCGGAGTAACTCACTCGGAATCACTCCAAAGCGAGTTTGACTCAAGTTGATCGCTTCTCATCAACTTCCGTTCCACTACAATCGAAAATTTCTCCACTAAAAACCTGAACAAGCATCTTTGAATCATTTTTGACGATTGTAGTAGTCGTCCAATCTTCACAATCGGAGTAATTCACTCGGAATCATTTTAAAGCGAGTTTGACTCAAATTGGTCGCTTTTTATGAACTTCCGCTCTACTACAATCAACAATTCCTTCACTTCAAACCTCAACGAGTATCTTTGAGTCATTTTTGACGTTTGTAGTAGTCGTCTAATCTTCACATCCGGAGTAATTCACTCGGAATCACTCCAAAACGAGTTTGACTCAAATTGGTCGCTTCTTATGAACTTCCGTTCTACTACAATCGAAAGTTCCTCCTCTACAAATCTCAACGAGTATCTTTGAGTCATTTTTTACGTTTGTAGTAGTCGTCTTATCTTCACAATAGGAGTAATTCACTCGGAATCACTCCAACGCGAGTTTGACTCAAATTGGTCGCTTTTTATAAACTTCCGTTCTACTACAATCGAAAATTCCTCCTCTACAAACCTCAACGAGTATCTTTGAGGCATTTTTGACGTTTGTAGTAGTCGTCCAATTTTCACAATCGGAGTAATTCACTTGAAATCACTCCTAAGCGAGTTTGACTCAAGTTGATCGCTTCTTATCAACTTCCGTTCCACTACAATCAAAAATTCCTCCACTACAAACCTGAACAAGCATCTTTGAATCATTTTTGACGTTTGTAGTCGTCTTCTAGTGTTCACGACCGGAGTAATTTTCTCAGAATCACTCCAAAGCGAGTTTGACTCAAGTTGATCGCTTCTTATGAACTTCCGTTTTACTACAATCAACAATTCCTTCACTACAAACCTCAGCGAGCATTTTTGAGTCATTTTTGACATGTGTAGTAGTCGTCTAATCTTCATAATCGAAGTAATTCACTCGGAATCACTCCAAAGCGAGTTTGACTCAAGTTGATCGCTTTTTATGAACTTCCGTTCTACTACAATAAACAGTTCCTCCTCTATAAACCTCAACGAGTATCTTTGAGTCTTTTTTGACGTTTGTAGTAGTCGTCTAATCTTCACAATCGGAGTAATTCACTCGGAATCACTCCAAAGCGAGTTTGACTCAAGTTGATCGCTTCTTATGAACTTCCGTTCTACTACAATCAACAATTCCTTCACTACAAACCTCAGCGAGCATCTTTGAGTCATTTTTGACGTTTGTAGTAGTCGTCTAATCTTCATAATCGGAGTAACTCACTCGGAATCACTCCAAAGCGAGTTTGACTCAAGTTGATCGCTTTTTATGAACTTCCGTTCTACTACAATAAACAATTCCTCCTCTATAAACCTCAACGAGTATCTTTGAGTCTTTTTTGACGTTTGTAGTAGTCGTCTAATCTTCACAATCGGAGTAATTCTCTCGGAATCATTCCAAAGCGAGTTTGACTCAAGTTGACCGCTTCTTATGAACTTCCGTTTTACTACAATCAGCAATTCCTTCACTACAAACCTCAGCGAGCATTTTTGAGTCATTTTTGACGTGTGTAGTAGTCGTCTAATCTTCATAATCGAAGTAATTTACTCGGAATCACTCCAAAACGAGTTTGACTCAAGTTGATCGCTTTTTATGAACTTCCGTTCTACTACAATAAACAGTTCCTCCTCTATAAACCTCAACGAGTATCTTTTAGTCTTTTTAGACGTTTGTAGTAGTCGTCTAATCTTCACAATCGGAGTAATTCACTCGGAATCACTTTCAAGCGAGTTTGACTCAAATTGGTCGCTTTTTATGAACTTCCGTTCTACTCCAATCAACAATTCCTTCACTACAACCCTCAACGAGTATCTTCGAGTCATTTTTGACGTTTGTAGTAGTCGTCTAATCTTCACAATCGAAGTAATTCACTCGGAATCACTCCAAAGCGAGTTTGACTCCAGTTGATCGCTTCTCATCAACTTCCGTTCTACTACAATCGAAAATTCCTCCTCTACAAACCTCAACGAGTATCTTCGAGGCATTTTTGACGTTTGTAGTAGTCATCCAATCTTCACAATCGGAGCAATTCACTCGGAATCACTCCAAAACGAGTTTGACTCAAGTTGATCGCTTCTCATCAACTTCTGTTGCAATACAATCGAAAATGTCTCCACTAAAAACCTGAACAAGCATCTTTGAATCATTTTTGACGTTTGTAGTAGTCGTCGAATCTTCACAATCGGAGTAATTCAATCGGAATCACTCCAAAGCGAGTTTGACTCAAGTTGATCGCTTCTTATCAACTTCGGTTCCACTACAATCAAAAATTTCTCCACTACAAACCTGAACGAGCATCTTTGAATCATTTTTGACGTTTGTAGTCGTCTTCTAGTGTTCACGACCGGAGTAGTTTTCTCAGAATCACTCCAAAGCGAGTTTGACTCAAATAGGTCGCTTTTTATGAACTTCCGTTCTACTACAATCAACAATTCCTTCACTACAAATCTCAACGAGTATCTTTGAGTCATTTTTAACGTTTGTAGTAGTCGTCTTATCTTCACAATCGGAGTAATTCACTCGGAATCACTCCAAAACGAGTTTGACTCAAATTGGTCGCTTTTTATGAACTTCCGTTCTACTACAATCAACAATTCCTTCACTAGAAACCTCAACGAGTATCTTTGAGGCATTTCCGACGTTTGTAGTAGTCGTCCAATCTTCTTAATCGGAGTAATTCACTCGGAATCACTCCAAAGCGAGTTTGACTCAAGTTGATCGCTTCTCATCAACTTTCGTTCTACTACAATCGAAAATTCCTCCTCTACAAACCTCAACGAGTATCTTTGAGGCGTTTTTGACGTTTGTAGTAGTCGTCCAATCTTCACAATCGGAGTAATTAACTCGGAATCACTCCGAAGCGAGTTTGACTCAAGTTGATCGCTTCTCATCAACTTCCGTTCCACTACAATCGAAAATTTCTCCACTAAAAACCTGAACAAGCATCTTTGAATCATTTTCGACGTTTGTAGTAGTCGTCCAATCTTCACAATCGGAGTAATTCACTCGGAATCACTTTAAAGCGAGTTTGACTCAAATTGGTCGCTTTTTATGAACTTCCGTTCTACTACAATCAACAATTCCTTCACTACAAACCTCAACGAGTATCTTGGAGTCATTTTTGACGTTTGTGGTAGTCGTCTAATCTTCACAATCAAAGTAATTCACTCGGAATCACTCCAAAGCGAGTTTGACTCAAGTTGATCGCTTCTCATCAACTTCCGTTCCACTACAATCAAAAATTCCTCCACTACAAACCTGAACAAGCATCTTTGAATCATTTTTTACGTTTGTAGTCGTCTTCCAGTGTTCACGACCGGAGTAATTTTCTCAGAATCACTCCAAAGCGAGTTTGACTCAAGTTGATCGCTTTTTATGAACATCCGTTCTACTACAATAAACAATTCGTCCTCTATAAACCTCAACGAGTATCTTTGAGTCTTTTTTGACGTTTGTAGTAGTCGTCTAATCTTCACAATCGGAGTAATTCACTCGGAATCACTCCAAAGCGAGTTTGACTCAAGTTGATCGCTTCTTATGAACTTCCGTTCTACTACAATCAACAATTCCTTCACTACAAACCTCAACGAGCATCTTTGAGTCATTTTTGACGTTTGTAGTAGTCGTCTAATCTTCTTAATCGGAGTAATTCACTCGGAATCACTCCAAAGCGAGTTTGACTCAAATTGGTCGCTTTTTATGAACTTCCGTTCTACTACAATCGAAACGTCCTCCTCTACAAATCTCAACGAGTATCTTTGAGTCATTTTTTACGTTTGTAGTAGTCGTCTAATCTTCACAATCGGAGTAATTAACTCGGAATCACTCCAACGCGAGTTTGACGCAAGTTGATCGCTTTTTATGAACTTCCGTTCTACTACAATCGAAAATTCCTCCTCTACAAATCTCAACGAGTATCTTTGGGCCATTTTTGACGTTTGTAGTAGTCGTCCAATATTCATAACCGGAGTAATTCACTCGGAATCACTCCAAAGCGAGTTTGACTCAAGTTGATCGCTTCTCATCAACTTCCGTTCTACTACAATCGAAAACTCCTCCTCTACAAACCTCAACGAGTATCTTTGAGGCATTTTTGACGTTTGTAGTAGTCGTCCAATCTTCACAATCGGAGTAATTCACTCGGAATCACTCCAAAGCGAGTTTGACTCAAGTTGATCGCTTCTCATCAACTTCCGTTCCACTACAATCGAAAATTTCTCCTCTACAAACCTCAACGAGTATCTTTGAGGCATTTTTGACGTTTGTAGTAGTCGTCCAATCTTCACAATCGGAGTAATTCACTCGGAATCACTCCAAAGCGAGTTTGACTCAAGTTGATCGCTTCTCATCAACTTCTGTTCCACTACAATCGAAAATGTCTCCACTAAAAACCTGAACAAGCATCTTTGAATCATTTTTAACGTTTGTAGTAGTCGTCGAATCTTCACAATCGGAGTAATTCACTCGGAATCACTCCAAAGCGAGTTTGACTCAAATAGGTCGCTTTTTATGAACTTCCGTTCTTCTACAATCAACAATTCCTTCACTACAAATCTCAACGAGTATCTTTGAGTCATTTTTAACGTTTGTAGTAGTCGTCTAATCTTCACAATCGGAGTAATTCACTCGGAATCACTCCAAAACGAGTTTGACTCAAATTGATCGCTTTTTATGAACTTCCGTTCTACTACAATAAACAATTCCTCCTCTATAAACCTCAACGAGTATCTTTAAGTCTTTTTTGACGTTTGTAGTAGTCGTCTAATCTTCACAATCGAAGTAATTCACTCGGAATCACTCCAACGCGAGTTTGACGCAAGTTGATCGCTTTTTATGAACTTCCGTTTTACTACAATCGAAAATTTCTCCTCTACAAATCTCAACGAGTATCTTTGGGCCATTTTTGACGTTTGGAGTAGTCGTCCAATCTTCACAATCGGAGTAATTCACTCGGAATCACTCCAAAGCGAGTTTGACTCAAGTTGATCGCTTCTCATCAACTTTCGTTCTACTACAATCGAAAATTCCTCCTCTACAAACCTCAACGCGTATCTTTGAGGCATTTTTGACGTTTGTAGTAGTCGTCCAATTTTCACAATCGGAGTAATTCACTCGGAATCACTAATAAGCGAGTTTGACCCAAGTTGATCGCTTCTCATCAACTTCCGTTCCACTACAATCGGAAATTTCTCCACTAAAAACCTGAACAAGCATCTTTGAATCATTTTCGACGTTTGTAGTAGTCGTCCAATCTTCACAATCGGAGTAATTCACTCGGAATCACTTTAAAGCGAGATTGACTCAAATTGGTCGATTTTTATGAACTTCCGTTCTACTACAATCAACAATTCCCTCACTACAAATCTCAACGAGTATCTTTGAGTCATTTTTAACGTTTGTAGTAGTCGTCTAATCTTCACAATCGGAGTAATTCACTCGGAATCACTCCAAAGCGAGTTTGACTCAAGTTGATCGCTTCTCATCAACTTTCGTTCTACTACCATCGAAAATTCCTCCTCTACAAACCTCAACGAGTATCTTTGAGGCATTTTTGACGTTTGTAGAAGTCGTCCAATCTTCACAATCGGAGTAATTCACTCGGAATCACTCCAAAGCGAGTTTGACTCAAGTTGATCGCTTCTCATCAACTTCCGTTCCACTACAATCGAAAATTTCTCCACTAAAAACCTGAACAAGCATCTTTGGATCATTTTTGACGTTTGTAGTCGTCTTCTAGTGTTCACGACCGGAGTAATTTTCTCAGAATATCTCCAAAGCGAGTTTGACTCAAATAGGTCGCTTTTTATGAACTTCCGTTCTACTACAATCAACAATTCCCTCACTACAAATCTCAACGAGTATCTTTGAGTCATTTTTTACGTTTGTAGTAGTCGTCTAATCTTCACAATAGGAGTAATTTACTCGGAATCACTCCAACGCGAGTTTGACTCAAATTGGTCGCTTCTTATGAACTTCCGTTCTACTACAATCGAAAATTCCCCCTCTACAAACCTCAACAAGTATCTTTGAGGCATTTTTGACGTTTGTAGTAGTCGTCCATTTTTCACAATCGGAGTAATTCACTTGGAATCACTCCTAAGCGAGTTTGACTCAAGTTGATCGCTTCTTATCAACTTCCGTTCCACTACAATCAAAAATTCCTCCACTACAAACCTGAACAAGCATCTTTGAATCATTTTTGACGTTTGTAGTCGTCTTCTAGTGTTCACGACCGGAGTAATTTTCTCAGAATCACTCCAAAGCGAGTTTGACTCAAGTTGATCGCTTCTTATGAACTTCCGTTTTACTACAATCAACAATTCCTTCACTACAAACCTCAGCGAGCATTTTTGAGTCATTTTTGACGTGTGTAGTAGTCGTCTAATCTTCATAATCGAAGTAATTCACTCGGAATCACTCCAAAGCGAGTTTGACTCAAGTTGATCGCTTTTTATCAACTTCCGTTCTACTACAATAAACAGTTCCTCCTCTATAAACCTCAACGAGTATCTTTGAGTCTTTTTTGACGTTTGTAGTAGTCGTCTAATCTTCACAATCGGAGTAATTCACTCGGAATCACTCCAAAGCGAGTTTGACTCAAGTTGATCGCTTCTTATGAACTTCCGTTCTACTACAATCAACAATTCCTTCACTACAAACCTCAGCGAGCATCTTTGAGTCATTTTTGACGTTTGTAGTAGTCGTCTAATCTTCATAATCGGAGTAACTCACTCGGAATCACTCCAAAGCGAGTTTGACTCAAGTTGATCGCTTTTTATGAACTTCCGTTCTACTACAATAAACAATTCCTCCTCTATAAACCTCAACGAGTATCTTTGAGTCTTTTTTGACGTTTGTAGTAGTCGTCTAATCTTCACAATCGGAGTAATTCTCTCGGAATCACTCCAAAGCGAGTTTGACTCAAGTTGATCGCTTTTTATGAACTTCCGTTCTACTACAATAAACAGTTCCTCCTCTATAAACCTCAACGAGTATCTTTGAGTCTTTTTTGACGTTTGTAGTAGTCGTCTAATCTTCACAATCGGAGTAATTCACTCGGAATCACTTTCAAGCGAGTTTGACTCAAATTGGTCGCTTTTTATGAACTTCCGTTCTACTCCAATCAACAATTCCTTCACTACAACCCTCAACGAGTATCTTTGAGTCATTTTTGACGTTTGTAGTAGTCGTCTAATCTTCACAATCGAAGTAATTCACTCGGAATCACTCCAAAGCGAGTTTGACTCCAGTTGATCGCTTCTCATCAACTTCCGTTCTACTACAATCGAAAATTCCTCCTCTACAAACCTCAACGAGTATCTTCGAGGCATTTTTGACGTTTGTAGTAGTCATCCAATCTTCACAATCGGAGCAATTCACTCGGAATCACTCCAAAACGAGTTTGACTCAAGTTGATCGCTTCTCATCAACTTCTGTTCCAATACAATCGAAAATGTCTCCACTAAAAACCTGAACAAGCATCTTTGAATCATTTTTGACGTTTGTAGTAGTCGTCGAATCTTCACAATCGGAGTAATTCAATCGGAATCACTCCAAAGCGAGTTTGACTCAAGTTGATCGCTTCTTATCAACTTCGGTTCCACTACAATCAAAAATTTCTCCACTACAAACCTGAACGAGCATCTTTGAATCATTTTTGACGTTTGTAGTCGTCTTCTAGTGTTCACGACCGGAGTAGTTTTCTCAGAATCACTCCAAAGCGAGTTTGACTCAAATAGGTCGCTTTTTATGAACTTCCGTTCTACTACAATCAACAATTCCTTCACTACAAATCTCAACGAGTATCTTTGAGTCATTTTTAACGTTTGTAGTAGTCGTCTTATCTTCACAATCGGAGTAATTCACTCGGAATCACTCCAAAACGAGTTTGACTCAAATTGGTCGCTTTTTATGAACTTCCGTTCTACTACAATCAACAATTCCTTCACTACAAACCTCAACGAGTATCTTTGAGGCATTTCCGACGTTTGTAGTAGTCGTCCAATCTTCTTAATCGGAGTAATTCACTCGGAATCACTCCAAAGCGAGTTTGACTCAAGTTGATCGCTTCTCATCAACTTTCGTTCTACTACAATCGAAAATTCCTCCTCTACAAACCTCAACGAGTATCTTTGAGGCGTTTTTGATGTTTGTAGTAGTCGTCCAATCTTCACAATCGGAGTAATTCACTCGGAATCACTCCGAAGCGAGTTTGACTCAAGTTGATCGCTTCTCATCAACTTCCGTTCCACTACAATCGAAAATTTCTCCACTAAAAACCTGAACAAGCATCTTTGAATCATTTTCGACGTTTGTAGTAGTCGTCCAATCTTCACAATCGGAGTAATTCACTCGGAATCACTTTAAAGCGAGTTTGACTCAAATTGGTCGCTTTTTATGAACTTCCGTTCTACTACAATCAACAATTCCTTCACTACAAACCTCAACGAGTATCTTTGAGTCATTTTTGACGTTTGTAGTAGTCGTCTAATCTTCACAATCGAAGTAATTAACTCGGAATCACTCCAAAGCGAGTTTGACTCAAGTTGATCGCTTCTCATCAACTTCCTTTCTACTACAATCAACAATTCCTTCACTACAAACCTCAGCGAGCATCTTTGATTCATTTTTGAGGTTTGTAGTAGTCGTCTAATATTCATAATCGGAGTAACTCACTCGGAATCACTCCAACGCGAGTTTGACGCAAGTTGATCGCTTTTTATGAACTTCCGTTCTACTACAATCGAAAATTTCTCCTCTACAAATCTCAACGAGTATCTTTGGGCCATTTTTGACGTTTGCAGTAGTCGTCCAATCTTCACAATCGGAGTAATTCACTCGGAATCACTCCAAAGCGAGTTTGACTCAAGTTGATCGCTTCTCATCAACTTTCGTTCTACTACAATCGAAAATTCCTCCTCTACAAACCTCAACGAGTATCTTTGAGGCGTTTTTGACGTTTGTAGTAGTCGTCCAATCTTCACAATCGGAGTAATTCACTCGGAATCACTCCGAAGCGAGTTTGACTCAAGTTGATCGCTTCTCATCAACTTCCGTTCCACTACAATCGAAAATTTCTCCACTAAAAACCTGAACAAGCATCTTTGAATCATTTTCGACGTTTGTAGTAGTCGTCCAATCTTCACAATCGGAGTAATTCACTCGGAATCACTTTAAAGCGAGTTTGACTCAAATAGGTCGCTTTTTATGAACTTCCGTTCTACTACAATCAACAATTCCCTCACTACAAATCTCAACGAGTATCTTTGAGTCATTTTTTACGTTTGTAGTAGTCGTCTAATCTTCACAATCGGAGTAATTCACTCGGAATCACTCCAAAACGAGTTTGACTCAAATTGGTCGCTTCTTATGAACTTCCGTTCTACTACAATCGAAAGATCCTCCTCTACAAATCTCAACGAGTATCTTTGAGTCATTTTTTACGTTTGTAGTAGTCGTCTAATCTTCACAATAGGAGTAATTCACTCGGAATCACTCCAACGCGAGTTTGACTCAAATTGGTCGCTTTTTATGAACTTCCGTTCTACTACAATAGAAAATTCCTCCTCTACAAACCTCAACGAGTATCTTTGAGGCATGTTCGACGTTTGTAGTAGTCGTCCAATTTTCACAATCGGAGTAATTCACTTGGAATCACTCCTAAGCGAGTTTGACTCAAATTGGTCGCTTTTTATGAACTTCCGTTCTACTACAATCGAAAATTCCTCCTCTACAAACCTCAACGAGTATCTTTGAGGCATTTTTGACGTTTGTAGCACTCGTCAAATTTTCACAATCGGAGTAATTCACTTGGAATCACTCCTAAGCGAGTTTGACTCAAGTTGATCGCTTCTTATCAACTTCCGTTCCACTACAATCAAAAATTCCTCCACTACAAACCTGAACAAGCATCTTTGAATCATTTTTGACGTTTGTAGTCGTCTTCTAGTGTTCACGACCGGAGTAATTTTCTCAGAATCACTCCAAAGCGAGTTTGACTCAAGTTGATCGCTTCTCATCAACTTCCGTTCCACTACAATCGAAAATTTCTCCACTAAAAACCTGAACAAGCATCTTTGAATCATTTTTGACGTTTGTAGTAGTCGTCTAATCTTCACAATCGGAGTAATTCACTCGGAATCACTCCAAAGCGAGTTTGACTCAAGTTGATCGCTTCTTATGAACTTCCGTTCTACTACAATCAACAATTCCTTCACTACAAATCTCAACGAGTATCTTTAAGTCATTTTTAACGTTTGTAGTAGTCGTCTAATCTTCACAATCGGAATAATTCACTCGGAATCACTCCAAAACGAGTTTGACTCAAATTGGTCGCTTCTTATGAACTTCCGTTCTACTACAATCGAAAATTCCTCCTCTACAAATCTCAACGAGTATCTTTGAGTCATTTTTTACGTTTGTAGTAGTCGTCTAATTTTTACAATAGGAGTAATTCACTCGGAATCACTCCAACGCGAGTTTGACTCAAATTGGTCGCTTTTTATGAACTTCCGTTCTACTACAATCGAAAATTCCTCCTCTACAAACCTCAACGAGTATCTTTGAGGCATTTTTGACGTTTGTAGTAGTCGTCCAATTTTCACAATCGGAGTAATTCACTTGGAATCACTCCTAAGCGAGTTTGACTCAAGTTGATCGCTTCTTATCAACTTCCGTTCCACTACAATCAAAAATTCCTCCACTACAAACCTGAACAAGCATCTTTGAATCATTTTTGACGTTTGTAGTCGTCTTCTAGTGTTCACGACCGGAGTAATTTTCTCAGAATCACTCCAAAGTGAGTTTGACACAAGTTGATCGCTTCTCATCAACTTCCGTTCCACTACAATCGAAAATTTCTCCACTAAAAACCTGAACAAGCATCTTTGAATCATTTTTGACGTTTGTAGTAGTCATCCAATCTTCACAATCGGAGTAATTCACTCGGAATCACTCCAAAACGAGTTTGACTCAAGTTGATCGCTTCTCATCAACTTCTGTTCCACTACAAACGAAAATGTCTCCACTAAAAACCTGAACAAGCATCTTTGGATCATTTTTGACGTTTGTAGTCGTCTTCTAGTGTTCACGACCGGAGTAATTTTCTCAGAATCACTCCAAAGCGAGTTTGACTCGAATAGGTCGCTTTTTATGAACTTCCGTTCTACTACAATCAACAATTCCTTCACTACAAATCTCAACGAGTATCCTTGAGTCAATTTTAACGTTTGTAGTAGTCGTTCAATCTTCACAATCGGAGTAATTCACTCGGAATCACTCCAAAACGAGTTTGACTGAAATTGGTCGCTTTTTATGAACTTCCGTTCTACTACAATCAACAATTCCTTCACTACAAACCTCAACGAGTATCTTTGAGGCATTTCCGACGTTTGTAGTAGTCGTCCAATCTTCTTAATCGGAGTAATTCACTCGGAATCACTCCAAAGCGAGTTTGACTCAAATTGGTCGCTTTTTATGAAGTTCCGTTCTACTACAATCGAAAATTCCTCCTCTACAAACCTCAACGAGTATCTTTGAGTCATTTTTTACGTTTGTAGCAGTCGTCTAATTTTCACAATCGGAGTAATTCACTCGGAATCACTCCAACGCGAGTTTGACGCAAGTTGATCGCTTTTTATGAACTTCCGTTCTACTACAATCGAAAATTTCTCCTCTACAAATCTCAACGAGTATCTTTGGGCCATTTTTGACGTTTGTAGTAGTCGTCCAATTTTCACAATCGGAGTAATTCACTCGGAATCACTCCAAAGCGAGTTTGACTCAAGTTGATCGCTTCTCATCAACTTTCGTTCTACTACCATCGAAAATTCCTCCTCTACAAACCTCAACGAGTATCTTTGAGGCATTTTTGACGTTTGTAGAAGTCGTCCAATCTTCACAATCGGAGTAATTCACTCGGAATCACTCCAAAGCGAGTTTGACTCAAGTTGATCGCTTCTCATCAACTTCCGTTCCACTACAATCGAAAATTTCTCCACTAAAAACCTGAACAAGCATCTTTGGATCATTTTTGACGTTTGTAGTCGTCTTCTAGTGTTCACGACCGGAGTAATTTTCTCAGAATCACTCCAAAGCGAGTTTGACTCAAATAGGTCGCTTTTTATGAACTTCCGTTCTACTACAATCAACAATTCCCTCACTACAAATCTCAACGAGTATCTTTGAGTCATTTTTTACGTTTGTAGTAGTCGTCTAATCTTCACAATAGGAGTAATTTACTCGGAATCACTCCAACGCGAGTTTGACTCAAATTGATCGCTTTTTATGAACTTCCTTTCTACTACAATCGAAAATTCCTCCTCTACAAACCTCAACGAGTATCTTTGAGGCATTTTTGACGTTTGTAGTAGTCGTCCAAATTTCACAATCGGAGTAATTCACTTGGAATCACTCCTAAGCGAGTTTGACTCAAATTGGTCGCTTCTTATGAACTTCCGTTCTACTACAATCGAAAATTCCCCCTCTACAAACCTCAACAAGTATCTTTGAGGCATTTTTGACGTTTGTAGTAGTCGTCCATTTTTCACAATCGGAGTAATTCACTTGGAATCACTCCTAAGCGAGTTTGACTCAAGTTGATCGCTTCTTATCAACTTCCGTTCCACTACAATCAAAAATTCCTCCACTACAAACCTGAACAAGCATCTTTGAATCATTTTTGACGTTTGAAGTAGTCGTCCAATCTTCACAATCGGAGTAATTCACTCGGAATCACTCCAAAGCGAGTTTGACTCAAGTTGATCGCTTCTTATGAACTTCCGTTCTCCTACAATCAACAATTCCTTCACTACAAACCTCAGCGAGCATCTTTGAGTCATTTTTGACGTTTGTAGTAGTCGTCTAATCTTCATAATCGGAGTAACTCACTCGGAATCACTCCAAAGCGAGTTTGACTCAAGTTGATCGCTTCTCATCAACTTCCGTTCCACTACAATCGAAAATTTCTCCACTAAAAACCTGAACAAGCATCTTTGAATCATTTTTGACGATTGTAGTAGTCGTCCAATCTTCACAATCGGAGTAATTCACTCGGAATCATTTTAAAGCGAGTTTGACTCAAATTGGTCGCTTTTTATGAACTTCCGCTCTACTACAATCAACAATTCCTTCACTTCAAACCTCAACGAGTATCTTTGAGTCATTTTTGACGTTTGTAGTAGTCGTCTAATCTTCACATCCGGAGTAATTCACTCGGAATCACTCCAAAACGAGTTTGACTCAAATTGGTCGCTTCTTATGAACTTCCGTTCTACTACAATCGAAAGTTCCTCCTCTACAAATCTCAACGAGTATCTTTGAGTCATTTTTTACGTTTGTAGTAGTCGTCTTATCTTCACAATAGGAGTAATTCACTCGGAATCACTCCAACGCGAGTTTGACTCAAATTGGTCGCTTTTTATAAACTTCCGTTCTACTACAATCGAAAATTCCTCCTCTACAAACCTCAACGAGTATCTTTGAGGCATTTTTGACGTTTGTAGTAGTCGTCCAATTTTCACAATCGGAGTAATTCACTTGAAATCACTCCTAAGCGAGTTTGACTCAAGTTGATCGCTTCTTATCAACTTCCGTTCCACTACAATCAAAAATTCCTCCACTACAAACCTGAACAAGCATCTTTGAATCATTTTTGACGTTTGTAGTCGTCTTCTAGTGTTCACGACCGGAGTAATTTTCTCAGAATCACTCCAAAGCGAGTTTGACTCAAGTTGATCGCTTCTTATGAACTTCCGTTTTACTACAATCAACAATTCCTTCACTACAAACCTCAGCGAGCATTTTTGAGTCATTTTTGACATGTGTAGTAGTCGTCTAATCTTCATAATCGAAGTAATTCACTCGGAATCACTCCAAAGCGAGTTTGACTCAAGTTGATCGCTTTTTATGAACTTCCGTTCTACTACAATAAACAGTTCCTCCTCTATAAACCTCAACGAGTATCTTTGAGTCTTTTTTGACGTTTGTAGTAGTCGTCTAATCTTCACAATCGGAGTAATTCACTCGGAATCACTCCAAAGCGAGTTTGACTCAAGTTGATCGCTTCTTATGAACTTCCGTTCTACTACAATCAACAATTCCTTCACTACAAACCTCAGCGAGCATCTTTGAGTCATTTTTGACGTTTGTAGTAGTCGTCTAATCTTCATAATCGGAGTAACTCACTCGGAATCACTCCAAAGCGAGTTTGACTCAAGTTGATCGCTTTTTATGAACTTCCGTTCTACTACAATAAACAATTCCTCCTCTATAAACCTCAACGAGTATCTTTGAGTCTTTTTTGACGTTTGTAGTAGTCGTCTAATCTTCACAATCGGAGTAATTCTCTCGGAATCATTCCAAAGCGAGTTTGACTCAAGTTGACCGCTTCTTATGAACTTCCGTTTTACTACAATCAGCAATTCCTTCACTACAAACCTCAGCGAGCATTTTTGAGTCATTTTTGACGTGTGTAGTAGTCGTCTAATCTTCATAATCGAAGTAATTTACTCGGAATCACTCCAAAACGAGTTTGACTCAAGTTGATCGCTTTTTATGAACTTCCGTTCTACTACAATAAACAGTTCCTCCTCTATAAACCTCAACGAGTATCTTTTAGTCTTTTTAGACGTTTGTAGTAGTCGTCTAATCTTCACAATCGGAGTAATTCACTCGGAATCACTTTCAAGCGAGTTTGACTCAAATTGGTCGCTTTTTATGAACTTCCGTTCTACTCCAATCAACAATTCCTTCACTACAACCCTCAACGAGTATCTTCGAGTCATTTTTGACGTTTGTAGTAGTCGTCTAATCTTCACAATCGAAGTAATTCACTCGGAATCACTCCAAAGCGAGTTTGACTCCAGTTGATCGCTTCTCATCAACTTCCGTTCTACTACAATCGAAAATTCCTCCTCTACAAACCTCAACGAGTATCTTCGAGGCATTTTTGACGTTTGTAGTAGTCATCCAATCTTCACAATCGGAGCAATTCACTCGGAATCACTCCAAAACGAGTTTGACTCAAGTTGATCGCTTCTCATCAACTTCTGTTGCAATACAATCGAAAATGTCTCCACTAAAAACCTGAACAAGCATCTTTGAATCATTTTTGACGTTTGTAGTAGTCGTCGAATCTTCACAATCGGAGTAATTCAATCGGAATCACTCCAAAGCGAGTTTGACTCAAGTTGATCGCTTCTTATCAACTTCGGTTCCACTACAATCAAAAATTTCTCCACTACAAACCTGAACGAGCATCTTTGAATCATTTTTGACGTTTGTAGTCGTCTTCTAGTGTTCACGACCGGAGTAGTTTTCTCAGAATCACTCCAAAGCGAGTTTGACTCAAATAGGTCGCTTTTTATGAACTTCCGTTCTACTACAATCAACAATTCCTTCACTACAAATCTCAACGAGTATCTTTGAGTCATTTTTAACGTTTGTAGTAGTCGTCTTATCTTCACAATCGGAGTAATTCACTCGGAATCACTCCAAAACGAGTTTGACTCAAATTGGTCGCTTTTTATGAACTTCCGTTCTACTACAATCAACAATTCCTTCACTAGAAACCTCAACGAGTATCTTTGAGGCATTTCCGACGTTTGTAGTAGTCGTCCAATCTTCTTAATCGGAGTAATTCACTCGGAATCACTCCAAAGCGAGTTTGACTCAAGTTGATCGCTTCTCATCAACTTTCGTTCTACTACAATCGAAAATTCCTCCTCTACAAACCTCAACGAGTATCTTTGAGGCGTTTTTGACGTTTGTAGTAGTCGTCCAATCTTCACAATCGGAGTAATTAACTCGGAATCACTCCGAAGCGAGTTTGACTCAAGTTGATCGCTTCTCATCAACTTCCGTTCCACTACAATCGAAAATTTCTCCACTAAAAACCTGAACAAGCATCTTTGAATCATTTTCGACGTTTGTAGTAGTCGTCCAATCTTCACAATCGGAGTAATTCACTCGGAATCACTTTAAAGCGAGTTTGACTCAAATTGGTCGCTTTTTATGAACTTCCGTTCTACTACAATCAACAATTCCTTCACTACAAACCTCAACGAGTATCTTGGAGTCATTTTTGACGTTTGTGGTAGTCGTCTAATCTTCACAATCAAAGTAATTCACTCGGAATCACTCCAAAGCGAGTTTGACTCAAGTTGATCGCTTCTCATCAACTTCCGTTCCACTACAATCAAAAATTCCTCCACTACAAACCTGAACAAGCATCTTTGAATCATTTTTTACGTTTGTAGTCGTCTTCCAGTGTTCACGACCGGAGTAATTTTCTCAGAATCACTCCAAAGCGAGTTTGACTCAAGTTGATCGCTTTTTATGAACATCCGTTCTACTACAATAAACAATTCGTCCTCTATAAACCTCAACGAGTATCTTTGAGTCTTTTTTGACGTTTGTAGTAGTCGTCTAATCTTCACAATCGGAGTAATTCACTCGGAATCACTCCAAAGCGAGTTTGACTCAAGTTGATCGCTTCTTATGAACTTCCGTTCTACTACAATCAACAATTCCTTCACTACAAACCTCAACGAGCATCTTTGAGTCATTTTTGACGTTTGTAGTAGTCGTCTAATCTTCTTAATCGGAGTAATTCACTCGGAATCACTCCAAAGCGAGTTTGACTCAAATTGGTCGCTTTTTATGAACTTCCGTTCTACTACAATCGAAACGTCCTCCTCTACAAATCTCAACGAGTATCTTTGAGTCATTTTTTACGTTTGTAGTAGTCGTCTAATCTTCACAATCGGAGTAATTAACTCGGAATCACTCCAACGCGAGTTTGACGCAAGTTGATCGCTTTTTATGAACTTCCGTTCTACTACAATCGAAAATTCCTCCTCTACAAATCTCAACGAGTATCTTTGGGCCATTTTTGACGTTTGTAGTAGTCGTCCAATATTCATAACCGGAGTAATTCACTCGGAATCACTCCAAAGCGAGTTTGACTCAAGTTGATCGCTTCTCATCAACTTCCGTTCTACTACAATCGAAAACTCCTCCTCTACAAACCTCAACGAGTATCTTTGAGGCATTTTTGACGTTTGTAGTAGTCGTCCAATCTTCACAATCGGAGTAATTCACTCGGAATCACTCCAAAGCGAGTTTGACTCAAGTTGATCGCTTCTCATCAACTTCCGTTCCACTACAATCGAAAATTTCTCCTCTACAAACCTCAACGAGTATCTTTGAGGCATTTTTGACGTTTGTAGTAGTCGTCCAATCTTCACAATCGGAGTAATTCACTCGGAATCACTCCAAAGCGAGTTTGACTCAAGTTGATCGCTTCTCATCAACTTCTGTTCCACTACAATCGAAAATGTCTCCACTAAAAACCTGAACAAGCATCTTTGAATCATTTTTAACGTTTGTAGTAGTCGTCGAATCTTCACAATCGGAGTAATTCACTCGGAATCACTCCAAAGCGAGTTTGACTCAAATAGGTCGCTTTTTATGAACTTCCGTTCTTCTACAATCAACAATTCCTTCACTACAAATCTCAACGAGTATCTTTGAGTCATTTTTAACGTTTGTAGTAGTCGTCTAATCTTCACAATCGGAGTAATTCACTCGGAATCACTCCAAAACGAGTTTGACTCAAATTGATCGCTTTTTATGAACTTCCGTTCTACTACAATAAACAATTCCTCCTCTATAAACCTCAACGAGTATCTTTAAGTCTTTTTTGACGTTTGTAGTAGTCGTCTAATCTTCACAATCGAAGTAATTCACTCGGAATCACTCCAACGCGAGTTTGACGCAAGTTGATCGCTTTTTATGAACTTCCGTTTTACTACAATCGAAAATTTCTCCTCTACAAATCTCAACGAGTATCTTTGGGCCATTTTTGACGTTTGGAGTAGTCGTCCAATCTTCACAATCGGAGTAATTCACTCGGAATCACTCCAAAGCGAGTTTGACTCAAGTTGATCGCTTCTCATCAACTTTCGTTCTACTACAATCGAAAATTCCTCCTCTACAAACCTCAACGCGTATCTTTGAGGCATTTTTGACGTTTGTAGTAGTCGTCCAATTTTCACAATCGGAGTAATTCACTCGGAATCACTAATAAGCGAGTTTGACCCAAGTTGATCGCTTCTCATCAACTTCCGTTCCACTACAATCGGAAATTTCTCCACTAAAAACCTGAACAAGCATCTTTGAATCATTTTCGACGTTTGTAGTAGTCGTCCAATCTTCACAATCGGAGTAATTCACTCGGAATCACTTTAAAGCGAGATTGACTCAAATTGGTCGATTTTTATGAACTTCCGTTCTACTACAATCAACAATTCCCTCACTACAAATCTCAACGAGTATCTTTGAGTCATTTTTAACGTTTGTAGTAGTCGTCTAATCTTCACAATCGGAGTAATTCACTCGGAATCACTCCAAAGCGAGTTTGACTCAAGTTGATCGCTTCTCATCAACTTTCGTTCTACTACCATCGAAAATTCCTCCTCTACAAACCTCAACGAGTATCTTTGAGGCATTTTTGACGTTTGTAGAAGTCGTCCAATCTTCACAATCGGAGTAATTCACTCGGAATCACTCCAAAGCGAGTTTGACTCAAGTTGATCGCTTCTCATCAACTTCCGTTCCACTACAATCGAAAATTTCTCCACTAAAAACCTGAACAAGCATCTTTGGATCATTTTTGACGTTTGTAGTCGTCTTCTAGTGTTCACGACCGGAGTAATTTTCTCAGAATATCTCCAAAGCGAGTTTGACTCAAATAGGTCGCTTTTTATGAACTTCCGTTCTACTACAATCAACAATTCCCTCACTACAAATCTCAACGAGTATCTTTGAGTCATTTTTTACGTTTGTAGTAGTCGTCTAATCTTCACAATAGGAGTAATTTACTCGGAATCACTCCAACGCGAGTTTGACTCAAATTGGTCGCTTCTTATGAACTTCCGTTCTACTACAATCGAAAATTCCCCCTCTACAAACCTCAACAAGTATCTTTGAGGCATTTTTGACGTTTGTAGTAGTCGTCCATTTTTCACAATCGGAGTAATTCACTTGGAATCACTCCTAAGCGAGTTTGACTCAAGTTGATCGCTTCTTATCAACTTCCGTTCCACTACAATCAAAAATTCCTCCACTACAAACCTGAACAAGCATCTTTGAATCATTTTTGACGTTTGTAGTCGTCTTCTAGTGTTCACGACCGGAGTAATTTTCTCAGAATCACTCCAAAGCGAGTTTGACTCAAGTTGATCGCTTCTTATGAACTTCCGTTTTACTACAATCAACAATTCCTTCACTACAAACCTCAGCGAGCATTTTTGAGTCATTTTTGACGTGTGTAGTAGTCGTCTAATCTTCATAATCGAAGTAATTCACTCGGAATCACTCCAAAGCGAGTTTGACTCAAGTTGATCGCTTTTTATCAACTTCCGTTCTACTACAATAAACAGTTCCTCCTCTATAAACCTCAACGAGTATCTTTGAGTCTTTTTTGACGTTTGTAGTAGTCGTCTAATCTTCACAATCGGAGTAATTCACTCGGAATCACTCCAAAGCGAGTTTGACTCAAGTTGATCGCTTTTTATGAACTTCCGTTCTACTACAATAAACAATTCCTCCTCTATAAACCTCAACGAGTATCTTTGAGTCTTTTTTGACGTTTGTAGTAGTCGTCTAATCTTCACAATCGGAGTAATTCTCTCGGAATCACTCCAAAGCGAGTTTGACTCAAGTTGATCGCTTTTTATGAACTTCCGTTCTACTACAATAAACAGTTCCTCCTCTATAAACCTCAACGAGTATCTTTGAGTCTTTTTTGACGTTTGTAGTAGTCGTCTAATCTTCAAAATCGGAGTAATTCACTCGGAATCACTTTCAAGCGAGTTTGACTCAAATTGGTCGCTTTTTATGAACTTCCGTTCTACTCCAATCAACAATTCCTTCACTACAACCCTCAACGAGTATCTTTGAGTCATTTTTGACGTTTGTAGTAGTCGTCTAATCTTCACAATCGAAGTAATTCACTCGGAATCACTCCAAAGCGAGTTTGACTCCAGTTGATCGCTTCTCATCAACTTCCGTTCTACTACAATCGAAAATTCCTCCTCTACAAACCTCAACGAGTATCTTCGAGGCATTTTTGACGTTTGTAGTAGTCATCCAATCTTCACAATCGGAGCAATTCACTCGGAATCACTCCAAAACGAGTTTGACTCAAGTTGATCGCTTCTCATCAACTTCTGTTCCAATACAATCGAAAATGTCTCCACTAAAAACCTGAACAAGCATCTTTGAATCATTTTTGACGTTTGTAGTAGTCGTCGAATCTTCACAATCGGAGTAATTCAATCGGAATCACTCCAAAGCGAGTTTGACTCAAGTTGATCGCTTCTTATCAACTTCGGTTCCACTACAATCAAAAATTTCTCCACTACAAACCTGAACGAGCATCTTTGAATCATTTTTGACGTTTGTAGTCGTCTTCTAGTGTTCACGACCGGAGTAGTTTTCTCAGAATCACTCCAAAGCGAGTTTGACTCAAATAGGTCGCTTTTTATGAACTTCCGTTCTACTACAATCAACAATTCCTTCACTACAAATCTCAACGAGTATCTTTGAGTCATTTTTAACGTTTGTAGTAGTCGTCTTATCTTCACAATCGGAGTAATTCACTCGGAATCACTCCAAAACGAGTTTGACTCAAATTGGTCGCTTTTTATGAACTTCCGTTCTACTACAATCAACAATTCCTTCACTACAAACCTCAACGAGTATCTTTGAGGCATTTCCGACGTTTGTAGTAGTCGTCCAATCTTCTTAATCGGAGTAATTCACTCGGAATCACTCCAAAGCGAGTTTGACTCAAGTTGATCGCTTCTCATCAACTTTCGTTCTACTACAATCGAAAATTCCTCCTCTACAAACCTCAACGAGTATCTTTGAGGCGTTTTTGATGTTTGTAGTAGTCGTCCAATCTTCACAATCGGAGTAATTCACTCGGAATCACTCCGAAGCGAGTTTGACTCAAGTTGATCGCTTCTCATCAACTTCCGTTCCACTACAATCGAAAATTTCTCCACTAAAAACCTGAACAAGCATCTTTGAATCATTTTCGACGTTTGTAGTAGTCGTCCAATCTTCACAATCGGAGTAATTCACTCGGAATCACTTTAAAGCGAGTTTGACTCAAATTGGTCGCTTTTTATGAACTTCCGTTCTACTACAATCAACAATTCCTTCACTACAAACCTCAACGAGTATCTTTGAGTCATTTTTGACGTTTGTAGTAGTCGTCTAATCTTCACAATCGAAGTAATTAACTCGGAATCACTCCAAAGCGAGTTTGACTCAAGTTGATCGCTTCTCATCAACTTCCTTTCTACTACAATCAACAATTCCTTCACTACAAACCTCAGCGAGCATCTTTGATTCATTTTTGAGGTTTGTAGTAGTCGTCTAATATTCATAATCGGAGTAACTCACTCGGAATCACTCCAACGCGAGTTTGACGCAAGTTGATCGCTTTTTATGAACTTCCGTTCTACTACAATCGAAAATTTCTCCTCTACAAATCTCAACGAGTATCTTTGGGCCATTTTTGACGTTTGCAGTAGTCGTCCAATCTTCACAATCGGAGTAATTCACTCGGAATCACTCCAAAGCGAGTTTGACTCAAGTTGATCGCTTCTCATCAACTTTCGTTCTACTACAATCGAAAATTCCTCCTCTACAAACCTCAACGAGTATCTTTGAGGCGTTTTTGACGTTTGTAGTAGTCGTCCAATCTTCACAATCGGAGTAATTCACTCGGAATCACTCCGAAGCGAGTTTGACTCAAGTTGATCGCTTCTCATCAACTTCCGTTCCACTACAATCGAAAATTTCTCCACTAAAAACCTGAACAAGCATCTTTGAATCATTTTCGACGTTTGTAGTAGTCGTCCAATCTTCACAATCGGAGTAATTCACTCGGAATCACTTTAAAGCGAGTTTGACTCAAATAGGTCGCTTTTTATGAACTTCCGTTCTACTACAATCAACAATTCCCTCACTACAAATCTCAACGAGTATCTTTGAGTCATTTTTTACGTTTGTAGTAGTCGTCTAATCTTCACAATCGGAGTAATTCACTCGGAATCACTCCAAAACGAGTTTGACTCAAATTGGTCGCTTCTTATGAACTTCCGTTCTACTACAATCGAAAGATCCTCCTCTACAAATCTCAACGAGTATCTTTGAGTCATTTTTTACGTTTGTAGTAGTCGTCTAATCTTCACAATAGGAGTAATTCACTCGGAATCACTCCAACGCGAGTTTGACTCAAATTGGTCGCTTTTTATGAACTTCCGTTCTACTACAATAGAAAATTCCTCCTCTACAAACCTCAACGAGTATCTTTGAGGCATGTTCGACGTTTGTAGTAGTCGTCCAATTTTCACAATCGGAGTAATTCACTTGGAATCACTCCTAAGCGAGTTTGACTCAAATTGGTCGCTTTTTATGAACTTCCGTTCTACTACAATCGAAAATTCCTCCTCTACAAACCTCAACGAGTATCTTTGAGGCATTTTTGACGTTTGTAGCACTCGTCAAATTTTCACAATCGGAGTAATTCACTTGGAATCACTCCTAAGCGAGTTTGACTCAAGTTGATCGCTTCTTATCAACTTCCGTTCCACTACAATCAAAAATTCCTCCACTACAAACCTGAACAAGCATCTTTGAATCATTTTTGACGTTTGTAGTCGTCTTCTAGTGTTCACGACCGGAGTAATTTTCTCAGAATCACTCCAAAGCGAGTTTGACTCAAGTTGATCGCTTCTCATCAACTTCCGTTCCACTACAATCGAAAATTTCTCCACTAAAAACCTGAACAAGCATCTTTGAATCATTTTTGACGTTTGTAGTAGTCGTCTAATCTTCACAATCGGAGTAATTCACTCGGAATCACTCCAAAGCGAGTTTGACTCAAGTTGATCGCTTCTTATGAACTTCCGTTCTACTACAATCAACAATTCCTTCACTACAAATCTCAACGAGTATCTTTAAGTCATTTTTAACGTTTGTAGTAGTCGTCTAATCTTCACAATCGGAATAATTCACTCGGAATCACTCCAAAACGAGTTTGACTCAAATTGGTCGCTTCTTATGAACTTCCGTTCTACTACAATCGAAAATTCCTCCTCTACAAATCTCAACGAGTATCTTTGAGTCATTTTTTACGTTTGTAGTAGTCGTCTAATTTTTACAATAGGAGTAATTCACTCGGAATCACTCCAACGCGAGTTTGACTCAAATTGGTCGCTTTTTATGAACTTCCGTTCTACTACAATCGAAAATTCCTCCTCTACAAACCTCAACGAGTATCTTTGACGCATTTTTGACGTTTGTAGTAGTCGTCCAATTTTCACAATCGGAGTAATTCACTTGGAATCACTCCTAAGCGAGTTTGACTCAAGTTGATCGCTTCTTATCAACTTCCGTTCCACTACAATCAAAAATTCCTCCACTACAAACCTGAACAAGCATCTTTGAATCATTTTTGACGTTTGTAGTCGTCTTCTAGTGTTCACGACCGGAGTAATTTTCTCAGAATCACTCCAAAGCGAGTTTGACACAAGTTGATCGCTTCTCATCAACTTCCGTTCCACTACAATCGGAAATTTCTCCACTAAAAACCTGAACAAGCATCTTTGAATCATTTTTGACGTTTGTAGTAGTCATCCAATCTTCACAATCGGAGTAATTCACTCGGAATCACTCCAAAACGAGTTTGACTGAAGTTGATCGCTTCTCATCAACTTCTGTTCCACTACAATCGAAAATGTCTCCACTAAAAACCTGAAAAAGCATCTTTGGATCATTTTTGACGTTTGTAGTCGTCTTCTAGTGTTCACGACCGGAGTAATTTTCTCAGAATCACTCCAAAGCGAGTTTGACTCGAATAGGTCGCTTTTTATGAACTTCCGTTCTACTACAATCAACAATTCCTTCACTACAAATCTCAACGAGTATCCTTGAGTCAATTTTAACGTTTGTAGTAGTCGTTCAATCTTCACAATCGGAGTAATTCACTCGGAATCACTCCAAAACGAGTTTGACTGAAATTGGTCGCTTTTTATGAACTTCCGTTCTACTACAATCAACAATTCCTTCACTACAAACCTCAACGAGTATCTTTGAGGCATTTCCGACGTTTGTAGTAGTCGTCCAATCTTCTTAATCGGAGTAATTCACTCGGAATCACTCCAAAGCGAGTTTGACTCAAATTGGTCGCTTTTTATGAAGTTCCGTTCTACTACAATCGAAAATTCCTCCTCTACAAACCTCAACGAGTATCTTTGAGTCATTTTTTACGTTTGTAGCAGTCGTCTAATTTTCACAATCGGAGTAATTCACTCGGAATCACTCCAACGCGAGTTTGACGCAAGTTGATCGCTTTTTATGAACTTCCGTTCTACTACAATCGAAAATTTCTCCTCTACAAATCTCAACGAGTATCTTTGGGCCATTTTTGACGTTTGTAGTAGTCGTCCAATTTTCACAATCGGAGTAATTCACTCGGAATCACTCCAAAGCGAGTTTGACTCAAGTTGATCGCTTCTCATCAACTTTCGTTCTACTACCATCGAAAATTCCTCCTCTACAAACCTCAACGACTATCTTTGAGGCATTTTTGACGTTTGTAGAAGTCGTCCAATCTTCACAATCGGAGAAATTCACTCGGAATCACTCCAAAGCGAGTTTGACTCAAGTTGATCGCTTCTCATCAACTTCCGTTCCACTACAATCGAAAATTTCTCCACTAAAAACCTGAACAAGCATCTTTGGATCATTTTTGACGTTTGTAGTCGTTTTCTAGTGTTCACGACCGGAGTAATTTTCTCAGAATCACTCCAAAGCGAGTTTGACTCAAATAGGTCGCTTTTTATGAACTTCCGTTCTACTACAATCAACAATTCCCTCACTACAAATCTCAACGAGTATCCTTGAGTCATTTTTTACGTTTGTAGTAGTCGTCTAATCTTCACAATAGGAGTAATTTACTCGGAATCACTCCAACGCGAGTTTGACTCAAATTGATCGCTTTTTATGAACTTCCGTTCTACTACAATCGAAAATTCCTCCTCTACAAACCTCAACGAGTATCTTTGAGGCATTTTTGACGTTTGTAGTAGTCGTCCAATTTTCACAATCGGAGTAATTCACTTGGAATCACTCCTAAGCGAGTTTGACTCAAATTGGTCGCTTCTTATGATCTTCCGTTCTACTACAATCGAAAATTCCCCCTCTACAAACCTCAACAAGTATCTTTGAGGCATTTTTGACGTTTGTAGTAGTCGTCCATTTTTCACAATCGGAGTAATTCACTTGGAATCACTCCTAAGCGAGTTTGACTCAAGTTGATCGCTTCTTATCAACTTCCGTTCCACTACAATCAAAAATTCCTCCACTACAAACCTGAACAAGCATCTTTGAATCATTTTTGACGTTTGAAGTAGTCGTCCAATCTTCACAATCGGAGTAAATCACTCGGAATCACTCCAAAGCGAGTTTGACTCAAGTTGATCGCTTCGTATGAACTTCCGTTCTACTACAATCAACAATTCCTTCACTACAAACCTCAGCGAGCATCTTTGAGTCATTTTTGACGTTTGTAGTAGTCGTCTAATCTTCATAATCGGAGTAACTCACTCGGAATCACTCCAAAGCGAGTTTGACTCAAGTTGATCGCTTCTCATCAACTTCCGTTCTACTACAATCGAAAATTCCTTTTCTACAAACCTCAACGAGTATCTTTGAGGCATTTTTGACGTTTGTAGTAGTCGTCCAATCTTCACAATCGGAGTAATTCACTCGGAATCACTCCAAAGCGAGTTTGACTCAAATTGGTCGCTTTTTATGAAGTTCCGTTCTACTACAATCGAAAATTCCTCCTCTACAAACCTCAACGAGTATCTTTGAGTCATTTTTTACGTTTGTAGCAGTCGTCTAATCTTCACAATCGGAGTAATTCACTCGGAATCACTCCAACGCGAGTTTGACGCAAGTTGATCGCTTTTTATGAACTTCCGTTCTACTACAATCGAAAATTTCTCCTCTACAAATCTCAACGAGTATCTTTGGGCCATTTTTGACGTTTGTAGTAGTCGTCCAATTTTCACAATCGGAGTAATTCACTCGGAATCACTCCAAAGCGAGTTTGACTCAAGTTGATCGCTTCTCATCAACTTTCGTTCTACTACCATCGAAAATTCCTCCTCTACAAACCTCAACGAGTATCTTTGAGGCATTTTTGACGTTTGTAGAAGTCGTCCAATCTTCACAATCGGAGTAATTCACTCGGAATCACTCCAAAGCGAGTTTGACTCAAGTTGATCGCTTCTCATCAACTTCCGTTCCACTACAATCGAAAATTTCTCCACTAAAAACCTGAACAAGCATCTTTGGATCATTTTTGACGTTTGTAGTCGTCTTCTAGTGTTCACGACCGGAGTAATTTTCTCAGAATATCTCCAAAGCGAGTTTGACTCAAATAGGTCGCTTTTTATGAACTTCCGTTCTACTACAATCAACAATTCCCTCACTACAAATCTCAACGAGTATCTTTGAGTCATTTTTTACGTTTGTAGTAGTCGTCTAATCTTCACAATAGGAGTAATTTACTCGGAATCACTCCAACGCGAGTTTGACTCAAATTGATCGCTTTTTATGAACTTCCTTTCTACTACAATCGAAAATTCCTCCTCTACAAACCTCAACGAGTATCTTTGAGGCATTTTTGACGTTTGTAGTAGTCGTCCAAATTTCACAATCGGAGTAATTCACTTGGAATCACTCCTAAGCGAGTTTGACTCAAATTGGTCGCTTCTTATGAACTTCCGTTCTACTACAATCGAAAAGTCCCCCTCTACAAACCTCAACAAGTATCTTTGAGGCATTTTTGACGTTTGTAGTAGTCGTCCATTTTTCACAATCGGAGTAATTCACTTGGAATCACTCCTAAGCGAGTTTGACTCAAGTTGATCGCTTCTTATCAACTTCCGTTCCACTACAATCAAAAATTCCTCCACTACAAACCTGAACAAGCATCTTTGAATCATTTTTGACGTTTGAAGTAGTCGTCCAATCTTCACAATCGGAGTAATTCACTCGGAATCACTCCAAAGCGAGTTTGACTCAAGTTGATCGCTTCTTATGAACTTCCGTTCTCCTACAATCAACAATTCCTTCACTACAAACCTCAGCGAGCATCTTTGAGTCATTTTTGACGTTTGTAGTAGTCGTCTAATCTTCATAATCGGAGTAACTCACTCGGAATCACTCCAAAGCGAGTTTGACTCAAGTTGATCGCTTCTCATCAACTTCCGTTCCACTACAATCGAAAATTTCTCCACTAAAAACCTGAACAAGCATCTTTGAATCATTTTTGACGATTGTAGTAGTCGTCCAATCTTCACAATCGGAGTAATTCACTCGGAATCACTTTAAAGCGAGTTTGACTCAAATTGGTCGCTTTTTATGAACTTCCGCTCTACTACAATCAACAATTCCTTCACTACAAACCTCAACGAGTATCTTTGAGTCATTTTTGACGTTTGTAGTAGTCGTCTAATCTTCACATCCGGAGTAATTCACTCGGAATCACTCCAAAACGAGTTTGACTCAAATTGGTCGCTTCTTATGAACTTCCGTTCTACTACAATCGAAAGTTCCTCCTCTACAAATCTCAACGAGTATCTTTGAGTCATTTTTTACGTTTGTAGTAGTCGTCTTATCTTCACAATAGGAGTAATTCACTCGGAATCACTCCAACGCGAGTTTGACTCAAATTGGTCGCTTTTTATAAACTTCCGTTCTACTACAATCGAAAATTCCTCCTCTACAAACCTCAACGAGTATCTTTGAGGCATTTTTGACGTTTGTAGTAGTCGTCCAATTTTCACAATCGGAGTAATTCACTTGAAATCACTCCTAAGCGAGTTTGACTCAAGTTGATCGCTTCTTATCAACTTCCGTTCCACTACAATCAAAAATTCCTCCACTACAAACCTGAACAAGCATCTTTGAATCATTTTTGACGTTTGTAGTCGTCTTCTAGTGTTCACGACCGGAGTAATTTTCTCAGAATCACTCCAAAGCGAGTTTGACTCAAGTTGATCGCTTCTTATGAACTTCCGTTTTACTACAATCAACAATTCCTTCACTACAAACCTCAGCGAGCATTTTTGAGTCATTTTTGACGTGTGTAGTAGTCGTCTAATCTTCATAATCGAAGTAATTCACTCGGAATCAATCCAAAGCGAGTTTGACTCAAGTTGATCGCTTTTTATGAACTTCCGTTCTACTACAATAAACAGTTCCTCCTCTATAAACCTCAACGAGTATCTTTGAGTCTTTTTTGACGTTTGTAGTAGTCGTCTAATCTTCACAATCGGAGTAATTCACTCGGAATCACTCCAAAGCGAGTTTGACTCAAGTTGATCGCTTCTTATGAACTTCCGTTCTACTACAATCAACAATTCCTTCACTACAAACCTCAGCGAGCATCTTTGAGTCATTTTTGACGTTTGTAGTAGTCGTCTAATCTTCATAATCGGAGTAACTCACTCGGAATCACTCCAAAGCGAGTTTGACTCAAGTTGATCGCTTTTTATGAACTTCCGTTCTACTACAATAAACAATTCCTCCTCTATAAACCTCAACGAGTATCTTTGAGTCTTTTTTGACGTTTGTAGTAGTCGTCTAATCTTCACAATCGGAGTAATTCTCTCGGAATCACTCCAAAGCGAGTTTGACTCAAGTTGACCGCTTCTTATGAACTTCCGTTTTACTACAATCAGCAATTCCTTCACTACAAACCTCAGCGAGCATTTTTGAGTCATTTTTGACGTGTGTAGTAGTCGTCTAATCTTCATAATCGAAGTAATTTACTCGGAATCACTTCAAAGCGAGTTTGACTCAAGTTGATCGCTTTTTATGAACTTCCGTTCTACTACAATAAACAGTTCCTCCTCTATAAACCTCAACGAGTATCTTTTAGTCTTTTTTGACGTTTGTAGTAGTCGTCTAATCTTCACAATCGGAGTAATTCACTCGGAATCACTTTCAAGCGAGTTTGACTCAAATTGGTCGCTTTTTATGAACTTCCGTTCTACTCCAATCAACAATTCCTTCACTACAACCCTCAACGAGTATCTTTGAGTCATTTTTGACGTTTGTAGTAGTCGTCTAATCTTCACAATCGAAGTAATTCACTCGGAATCACTCCAAAGCGAGTTTGACTCCAGTTGATCGCTTCTCATCAACTTCCGTTCTACTACAATCGAAAATTCCTCCTCTACAAACCTCAACGAGTATCTTCGAGGCATTTTTGACGTTTGTAGTAGTCATCCAATCTTCACAATCGGAGCAATTCACTCGGAATCACTCCAAAACGAGTTTGACTCAAGTTGATCGCTTCTCATCAACTTCTGTTGCAATACAATCGAAAATGTCTCCACTAAAAACCTGAACAAGCATCTTTGAATCATTTTTGACGTTTGTAGTAGTCGTCGAATCTTCACAATCGGAGTAATTCAATCGGAATCACTCCAAAGCGAGTTTGACTCAAGTTGATCGCTTCTTATCAACTTCGGTTCCACTACAATCAAAAATTTCTCCACTACAAACCTGAACGAGCATCTTTGAATCATTTTTGACGTTTGTAGTCGTCTTCTAGTGTTCACGACCGGAGTAGTTTTCTCAGAATCACTCCAAAGCGAGTTTGACTCAAATAGGTCGCTTTTTATGAACTTCCGTTCTACTACAATCAACAATTCCTTCACTACAAATCTCAACGAGTATCTTTGAGTCATTTTTAACGTTTGTAGTAGTCGTCTTATCTTCACAATCGGAGTAATTCACTCGGAATCACTCCAAAACGAGTTTGACTCAAATTGGTCGCTTTTTATGAACTTCCGTTCTACTACAATCAACAATTCCTTCACTACAAACCTCAACGAGTATCTTTGAGGCATTTCCGACGTTTGTAGTAGTCGTCCAATCTTCTTAATCGGAGTAATTCACTCGGAATCACTCCAAAGCGAGTTTGACTCAAGTTGATCGCTTCTCATCAACTTTCGTTCTACTACAATCGAAAATTCCTCCTCTACAAACCTCAACGAGTATCTTTGAGGCGTTTTTGACGTTTGTAGTAGTCGTCCAATCTTCACAATCGGAGTAATTCACTCGGAATCACTCCGAAGCGAGTTTGACTCAAGTTGATCGCTTCTCATCAACTTCCGTTCCACTACAATCGAAAATTTCTCCACTAAAAACCTGAACAAGCATCTTTGAATCATTTTCGACGTTTGTAGTAGTCGTCCAATCTTCACAATCGGAGTAATTCACTCGGAATCACTTTAAAGCGAGTTTGACTCAAATTGGTCGCTTTTTATGAACTTCCGTTCTACTACAATCAACAATTCCTTCACTACAAACCTCAACGAGTATCTTGGAGTCATTTTTGACGTTTGTGGTAGTCGTCTAATCTTCACAATCAAAGTAATTCACTCGGAATCACTCCAAAGCGAGTTTGACTCAAGTTGATCGCTTCTCATCAACTTCCGTTCCACTACAATCAAAAATTCCTCCACTACAAACCTGAACAAGCATCTTTGAATCATTTTTTACGTTTGCAGTCGTCTTCCAGTGTTCACGACCGGAGTAATTTTCTCAGAATCACTCCAAAGCGAGTTTGACTCAAGTTGATCGCTTTTTATGAACATCCGTTCTACTACAATAAACAATTCGTCCTCTATAAACCTCAACGAGTATCTTTGAGTCTTTTTTGACGTTTGTAGTAGTCGTCTAATCTTCACAATCGGAGTAATTCACTCGGAATCACTCCAAAGCGAGTTTGACTCAAGTTGATCGCTTCTTATGAACTTCCGTTCTACTACAATCAACAATTCCTTCACTACAAACCTCAACGAGCATCTTTGAGTCATTTTTGACGTTTGTAGTAGTCGTCTAATCTTCATAATCGGAGTAACTCACTCGGAATCACTCCAAAGCGAGTTTGACTCAAGTTGATCGCTTCTCATCAACTTCCGTTCCACTACAATCGAAAATTTCTCCACTAAAAACCTGAACAAGCATCTTTGAATCATTTTTGACGATTGTAGTAGTCGTCCAATCTTCACAATCGGAGTAATTCACTCGGAATCACTTTAAAGCGAGTTTGACTCAAATTGGTCGCTTTTTATGAACTTCCGCTCTACTACAATCAACAATTCCTTCACTACAAACCTCAACGAGTATCTTTGATTCATTTTTGACGTTTGTAGTAGTCGTCTAATCTTCACATCCGGAGTAATTCACTCGGAATCACTCCAAAACGAGTTTGACTCAAATTGGTCGCTTCTTATGAACTTCCGTTCTACTACAATCGAAAGTTCCTCCTCTACAAATCTCAACGAGTATCTTTGAGTCATTTTTTACGTTTGTAGTAGTCGTCTTATCTTCACAATAGGAGTAATTCACTCGGAATCACTCCAACGCGAGTTTGACTCAAATTGGTCGCTTTTTATGAACTTCCGTTCTACTACAATCGAAAATTCCTCCTCTACAAACCTCAACGAGTATCTTTGAGGCATTTTTGACGTTTGTAGTAGTCGTCCAATTTTCACAATCGGAGTAATTCACTTGAAATCACTCCTAAGCGAGTTTGACTCAAGTTGATCGCTTCTTATCAACTTCCGTTCCACTACAATCAAAAATTCCTCCACCACAAACCTGAACAAGCATCTTTGAATCATTTTTGACGTTTGTAGTCGTCTTCTAGTGTTCACGACCGGAGTAATTTTCTCAGAATCACTCCAAAGCGAGTTTGACTCAAGTTGATCGCTTCTTATGAACTTCCGTTTTACTACAATCAACAATTCCTTCACTACAAACCTCAGCGAGCATTTTTGAGTCATTTTTGACGTGTGTAGTAGTCGTCTAATCTTCATAATCGAAGTAATTCACTCGGAATCACTCCAAAGCGAGTTTGACTCAAGTTGATCGCTTTTTATGAACTTCCGTTCTACTACAATAAACAGTTCCTCCTCTATAAACCTCAACGAGTATCTTTGAGTCTTTTTTGACGTTTGTAGTAGTCGTCTAATCTTCACAATCGGAGTAATTCTCTCGGAATCACTCCAAAGCGAGTTTGACTCAAGTTGATCGCTTTTTATGAACTTCCGTTCTACTACAATAAACAGTTCCTCCTCTATAAACCTCAACGAGTATCTTTGAGTCTTTTTTGACGTTTGTAGTAGTCGTCTAATCTTCACAATCGGAGTAATTCACTCGGAATCACTTTCAAGCGAGTTTGACTCAAATTGGTCGCTTTTTATGAACTTCCGTTCTACTCCAATCAACAATTCCTTCACTACAACCCTCAACGAGTATCTTTGAGTCATTTTTGACGTTTGTAGTAGTCGTCTAATCTTCACAATCGAAGTAATTCACTCGGAATCACTCCAAAGCGAGTTTGACTCCAGTTGATCGCTTCTCATCAACTTCCGTTCTACTACAATCGAAAATTCCTCCTCTACAAACCTCAACGAGTATCTTCGAGGCATTTTTGACGTTTGTAGTAGTCATCCAATCTTCACAATCGGAGCAATTCACTCGGAATCACTCCAAAACGAGTTTGACTCAAGTTGATCGCTTCTCATCAACTTCTGTTCCAATACAATCGAAAATGTCTCCACTAAAAACCTGAACAAGCATCTTTGAATCATTTTTGACGTTTGTAGTAGTCGTCGAATCTTCACAATCGGAGTAATTCAATCGGAATCCCTCCAAAGCGAGTTTGACTCAAGTTGATCGCTTCTTATCAACTTCGGTTCCACTACAATCAAAAATTTCTCCACTAAAAACCTGAACGAGCATCTTTGAATCATTTTTGACGTTTGTAGTCGTCTTCTAGTGTTCACGACCGGAGTAGTTTTCTCAGAATCACTCCAAAGCGAGTTTGACTCAAATAGGTCGCTTTTTATGAACTTCCGTTCTACTACAATCAACAATTCCTTCACTACAAATCTCAACGAGTATCTTTGAGTCATTTTTAACGTTTGTAGGAGTCGTCTTATCTTCACAATCGGAGTAATTCACTCGGAATCACTCCAAAACGAGTTTGACTCAAATTGGTCGCTTTTTATGAACTTCCGTTCTACTACAATCAACAATTCCTTCACTACAAACCTCAACGAGTATCTTTGAGGCATTTCCGACGTTTGTAGTAGTCGTCCAATCTTCTTAATCGGAGTAATTCACTCGGAATCACTCCAAAGCGAGTTTGACTCAAGTTGATCGCTTCTCATCAACTTTCGTTCTACTACAATCGAAAATTCCTCCTCTACAAACCTCAACGAGTATCTTTGAGGCGTTTTTGATGTTTGTAGTAGTCGTCCAATCTTCACAATCGGAGTAATTCACTCGGAATCACTCCGAAGCGAGTTTGACTCAAGTTGATCGCTTCTCATCAACTTCCGTTCCACTACAATCGAAAATTTCTCCACTAAAAACCTGAACAAGCATCTTTGAATCATTTTCGACGTTTGTAGTAGCCGTCCAATCTTCACAATCGGAGTAATTCACTCGGAATCACTTTAAAGCGAGTTTGACTCAAATTGGTCGCTTTTTATGAACTTCCGTTCTACTACAATCAACAATTCCTTCACTACAAACCTCAACGAGTATCTTTGAGTCATTTTTGACGTTTGTAGTAGTCGTCTAATCTTCACAATCGAAGTAATTAACTCGGAATCACTCCAAAGCGAGTTTGACTCAAGTTGATCGCTTCTCATCAACTTCCTTTCTACTACAATCAACAATTCCTTCACTACAAACCTCAGCGAGCATCTTTGATTCATTTTTGAGGTTTGTAGTAGTCGTCTAATATTCATAATCGGAGTAACTCACTCGGAATCACTCCAACGCGAGTTTGACGCAAGTTGATCGCTTTTTATGAACTTCCGTTCTACTACAATCGAAAATTTCTCCTCTACAAATCTCAACGAGTATCTTTGGGCCATTTTTGACGTTTGCAGTAGTCGTCCAATCTTCACAATCGGAGTAATTCACTCGGAATCACTCCAAAGCGAGTTTGACTCAAGTTGATCGCTTCTCATCAACTTTCGTTCTACTACAATCGAAAATTCCTCCTCTACAAACCTCAACGAGTATCTTTGAGGCGTTTTTGACGTTTGTAGTAGTCGTCCAATCTTCACAATCGGAGTAATTCACTCGGAATCACTCCGAAGCGAGTTTGACTCAAGTTGATCGCTTCTCATCAACTTCCGTTCCACTACAATCGAAAATTTCTCCACTAAAAACCTGAACAAGCATCTTTGAATCATTTTCGACGTTTGTAGTAGTCGTCCAATCTTCACAATCGGAGTAATTCACTCGGAATCACTTTAAAGCGAGTTTGACTCAAATAGGTCGCTTTTTATGAACTTCCGTTCTACTACAATCAACAATTCCCTCACTACAAATCTCAACGAGTATCTTTGAGTCATTTTTTACGTTTGTAGTAGTCGTCTAATCTTCACAATCGGAGTAATTCACTCGGAATCACTCCAAAACGAGTTTGACTCAAATTGGTCGCTTCTTATGAACTTCCGTTCTACTACAATCGAAAGATCCTCCTCTACAAATCTCAACGAGTATCTTTGAGTCATTTTTTACGTTTGTAGTAGTCGTCTAATCTTCACAATAGGAGTAATTCACTCGGAATCACTCCAACGCGAGTTTGACTCAAATTGGTCGCTTTTTATGAACTTCCGTTCTACTACAATAGAAAATTCCTCCTCTACAAACCTCAACGAGTATCTTTGAGGCATGTTCGACGTTTGTAGTAGTCGTCCAATTTTCACAATCGGAGTAATTCACTTGGAATCACTCCTAAGCGAGTTTGACTCAAATTGGTCGCTTTTTATGAACTTCCGTTCTACTACAATCGAAAATTCCTCCTCTACAAACCTCAACGAGTATCTTTGAGGCATTTTTGACGTTTGTAGCACTCGTCAAATTTTCACAATCGGAGTAATTCACTTGGAATCACTCCTAAGCGAGTTTGACTCAAGTTGATCGCTTCTTATCAACTTCCGTTCCACTACAATCAAAAATTCCTCCACTACAAACCTGAACAAGCATCTTTGAATCATTTTTGACGTTTGTAGTCGTCTTCTAGTGTTCACGACCGGAGTAATTTTCTCAGAATCACTCCAAAGCGAGTTTGACTCAAGTTGATCGCTTCTCATCAACTTCCGTTCCACTACAATCGAAAATTTCTCCACTAAAAACCTGAACAAGCATCTTTGAATCATTTTTGACGTTTGTAGTAGTCGTCTAATCTTCACAATCGGAGTAATTCACTCGGAATCACTCCAAAGCGAGTTTGACTCAAGTTGATCGCTTCTTATGAACTTCCGTTCTACTACAATCAACAATTCCTTCACTACAAATCTCAACGAGTATCTTTAAGTCATTTTTAACGTTTGTAGTAGTCGTCTAATCTTCACAATCGGAATAATTCACTCGGAATCACTCCAAAACGAGTTTGACCCAAATTGGTCGCTTCTTATGAACTTCCGTTCTACTACAATCGAAAATTCCTCCTCTACAAATCTCAACGAGTATCTTTGAGTCATTTTTTACGTTTGTAGTAGTCGTCTAATTTTTACAATAGGAGTAATTCACTCGGAATCACTCCAACGCGAGTTTGACTCAAATTGGTCGCTTTTTATGAACTTCCGTTCTACTACAATCGAAAATTCCTCCTCTACAAACCTCAACGAGTATCTTTGAGGCATTTTTGACGTTTGTAGTAGTCGTCCAATTTTCACAATCGGAGTAATTAACTTGGAATCACTCCTAAGCGAGTTTGACTCAAGTTGATCGCTTCTTATCAACTTCCGTTCCACTACAATCAAAAATTCCTCCACTACAAACCTGAACAAGCATCTTTGAATCATTTTTGACGTTTGTAGTCGTCTTCTAGTGTTCACGACCGGAGTAATTTTCTCAGAATCACTCCAAAGCGAGTTTGACACAAGTTGATCGCTTCTCATCAACTTCCGTTCCACTACAATCGAAAATTTCTCCACTAAAAACCTGAACAAGCATCTTTGAATCATTTTTGACGTTTGTAGTAGTCATCCAATCTTCACAATCGGAGTAATTCACTCGGAATCACTCCAAAACGAGTTTGACTGAAGTTGATCGCTTCTCATCAACTTCTGTTCCACTACAATCGAAAATGTCTCCACTAAAAACCTGAACAAGCATCTTTGGATCATTTTTGACGTTTGTAGTCGTCTTCTAGTGTTCACGACCGGAGTAATTTTCTCAGAATCACTCCAAAGCGAGTTTGACTCGAATAGGTCGCTTTTTATGAACTTCCGTTCTACTACAATCAACAATTCCTTCACTACAAATCTCAACGAGTATCCTTGAGTCAATTTTAACGTTTGTAGTAGTCGTTCAATCTTCACAATCGGAGTAATTCACTCGGAATCACTCCAAAACGAGTTTGACTGAAATTGGTCGCTTTTTATGAACTTCCGTTCTACTACAATCAACAATTCCTTCACTACAAACCTCAACGAGTATCTTTGAGGCATTTCCGACGTTTGTAGTAGTCGTCCAATCTTCTTAATCGGAGTAATTCACTCGGAATCACTCCAAAGCGAGTTTGACTCAAATTGGTCGCTTTTTATGAAGTTCCGTTCTACTACAATCGAAAATTCCTCCTCTACAAACCTCAACGAGTATCTTTGAGTCATTTTTTACGTTTGTAGCAGTCGTCTAATTTTCACAATCGGAGTAATTCACTCGGAATCACTCCAACGCGAGTTTGACGCAAGTTGATCGCTTTTTATGAACTTCCGTTCTACTACAATCGAAAATTTCTCCTCTACAAATCTCAACGAGTATCTTTGGGCCATTTTTGACGTTTGTAGTAGTCGTCCAATTTTCACAATCGGAGTAATTCACTCGGAATCACTCCAAAGCGAGTTTGACTCAAGTTGATCGCTTCTCATCAACTTTCGTTCTACTACCATCGAAAATTCCTCCTCTACAAACCTCAACGAGTATCTTTGAGGCATTTTTGACGTTTGTAGAAGTCGTCCAATCTTCACAATCGGAGAAATTCACTCGGAATCACTCCAAAGCGAGTTTGACTCAAGTTGATCGCTTCTCATCAACTTCCGTTCCACTACAATCGAAAATTTCTCCACTAAAAACCTGAACAAGCATCTTTGGATCATTTTTGACGTTTGTAGTCGTCTTCTAGTGTTCACGACCGGAGTAATTTTCTCAGAATCACTCCAAAGCGAGTTTGACTCAAATAGGTCGCTTTTTATGAACTTCCGTTCTACTACAATCAACAATTCCCTCACTACAAATCTCAACGAGTATCTTTGAGTCATTTTTTACGTTTGTAGTAGTCGTCTAATCTTCACAATAGGAGTAATTTACTCGGAATCACTCCAACGCGAGTTTGACTCAAATTGATCGCTTTTTATGAACTTCCGTTCTACTACAATCGAAAATTCCTCCTCTACAAACCTCAACGAGTATCTTTGAGGCATTTTTGACGTTTGTAGTAGTCGTCCAATTTTCACAATCGGAGTAATTCACTTGGAATCACTCCTAAGCGAGTTTGACTCAAATTGGTCGCTTCTTATGATCTTCCGTTCTACTACAATCGAAAATTCCCCCTCTACAAACCTCAACAAGTATCTTTGAGGCATTTTTGACGTTTGTAGTAGTCGTCCATTTTTCACAATCGGAGTAATTCACTTGGAATCACTCCTAAGCGAGTTTGACTCAAGTTGATCGCTTCTTATCAACTTCCGTTCCACTACAATCAAAAATTCCTCCACTACAAACCTGATCAAGCATCTTTGAATCATTTTTGACGTTTGAAGTAGTCGTCCAATCTTCACAATCGGAGTAATTCACTCGGAATCACTCCAAAGCGAGTTTGACTCAAGTTGATCGCTTCGTATGAACTTCCGTTCTACTACAATCAACAATTCCTTCACTACAAACCTCAGCGAGCATCTTTGAGTCATTTTTGACGTTTGTAGTAGTCGTCTAATCTTCATAATCGGAGTAACTCACTCGGAATCACTCCAAAGCGAGTTTGACTCAAGTTGATCGCTTCTCATCAACTTCCGTTCTACTACAATCGAAAATTCCTTTTCTACAAACCTCAACGAGTATCTTTGAGGCATTTTTGACGTTTGTAGTAGTCGTCCAATCTTCACAATCGGAGTAATTCACTCGGAATCACTCCAAAGCGAGTTTGACTCAAATTGGTCGCTTTTTATGAAGTTCCGTTCTACTACAATCGAAAATTCCTCCTCTACAAACCTCAACGAGTATCTTTGAGTCATTTTTTACGTTTGTAGCAGTCGTCTAATCTTCACAATCGGAGTAATTCACTCGGAATCACTCCAACGCGAGTTTGACGCAAGTTGATCGCTTTTTATGAACTTCCGTTCTACTACAATCGAAAATTTCTCCTCTACAAATCTCAACGAGTATCTTTGGGCCATTTTTGACGTTTGTAGTAGTCGTCCAATTTTCACAATCGGAGTAATTCACTCGGAATCACTCCAAAGCGAGTTTGACTCAAGTTGATCGCTTCTCATCAACTTTCGTTCTACTACCATCGAAAATTCCTCCTCTACAAACCTCAACGAGTATCTTTGAGGCATTTTTGACGTTTGTAGAAGTCGTCCAATCTTCACAATCGGAGTAATTCACTCGGAATCACTCCAAAGCGAGTTTGACTCAAGTTGATCGCTTCTCATCAACTTCCGTTCCACTACAATCGAAAATTTCTCCACTAAAAACCTGAACAAGCATCTTTGGATCATTTTTGACGTTTGTAGTCGTCTTCTAGTGTTCACGACCGGAGTAATTTTCTCAGAATATCTCCAAAGCGAGTTTGACTCAAATAGGTCGCTTTTTATGAACTTCCGTTCTACTACAATCAACAATTCCCTCACTACAAATCTCAACGAGTATCTTTGAGTCATTTTTTACGTTTGTAGTAGTCGTCTAATCTTCACAATAGGAGTAATTTACTCGGAATCACTCCAACGCGAGTTTGACTCAAATTGATCGCTTTTTATGAACTTCCTTTCTACTACAATCGAAAATTCCTCCTCTACAAACCTCAACGAGTATCTTTGAGGCATTTTTGACGTTTGTAGTAGTCGTCCAAATTTCACAATCGGAGTAATTCACTTGGAATCACTCCTAAGCGAGTTTGACTCAAATTGGTCGCTTCTTATGAACTTCCGTTCTACTACAATCGAAAATTCCCCCTCTACAAACCTCAACAAGTATCTTTGAGGCATTTTTGACGTTTGTAGTAGTCGTCCATTTTTCACAATCGGAGTAATTCACTTGGAATCACTCCTAAGCGAGTTTGACTCAAGTTGATCGCTTCTTATCAACTTCCGTTCCACTACAATCAAAAATTCCTCCACTACAAACCTGAACAAGCATCTTTGAATCATTTTTGACGTTTGAAGTAGTCGTCCAATCTTCACAATCGGAGTAATTCACTCGGAATCACTCCAAAGCGAGTTTGACTCAAGTTGATCGCTTCTTATGAACTTCCGTTCTCCTACAATCAACAATTCCTTCACTACAAACCTCAGCGAGCATCTTTGAGTCATTTTTGACGTTTGTAGTAGTCGTCTAATCTTCATAATCGGAGTAACTCACTCGGAATCACTCCAAAGCGAGTTTGACTCAAGTTGATCGCTTCTCATCAACTTCCGTTCCACTACAATCGAAAATTTCTCCACTAAAAACCTGAACAAGCATCTTTGAATCATTTTTGACGATTGTAGTAGTCGTCCAATCTTCACAATCGGAGTAATTCACTCGGAATCACTTTAAAGCGAGTTTGACTCAAATTGGTCGCTTTTTATGAACTTCCGCTCTACTACAATCAACAATTCCTCCACCACAAACCTGAACAAGCATCTTTGAATCATTTTTGACGTTTGTAGTCGTCTTCTAGTGTTCACGACCGGAGTAATTTTCTCAGAATCACTCCAAAGCGAGTTTGACTCAAGTTGATCGCTTCTTATGAACTTCCGTTTTACTACAATCAACAATTCCTTCACTACAAACCTCAGCGAGCATTTTTGAGTCATTTTTGACGTGTGTAGTAGTCGTCTAATCTTCATAATCGAAGTAATTCACTCGGAATCACTCCAAAGCGAGTTTGACTCAAGTTGATCGCTTTTTATGAACTTCCGTTCTACTACAATAAACAGTTCCTCCTCTATAAACCTCAACGAGTATCTTTGAGTCTTTTTTGACGTTTGTAGTAGTCGTCTAATCTTCACAATCGGAGTAATTCTCTCGGAATCACTCCAAAGCGAGTTTGACTCAAGTTGATCGCTTTTTATGAACTTCCGTTCTACTACAATAAACAGTTCCTCCTCTATAAACCTCAACGAGTATCTTTGAGTCTTTTTTGACGTTTGTAGTAGTCGTCTAATCTTCACAATCGGAGTAATTCACTCGGAATCACTTTCAAGCGAGTTTGACTCAAATTGGTCGCTTTTTATGAACTTCCGTTCTACTCCAATCAACAATTCCTTCACTACAACCCTCAACGAGTATCTTTGAGTCATTTTTGACGTTTGTAGTAGTCGTCTAATCTTCACAATCGAAGTAATTCACTCGGAATCACTCCAAAGCGAGTTTGACTCCAGTTGATCGCTTCTCATCAACTTCCGTTCTACTACAATCGAAAATTCCTCCTCTACAAACCTCAACGAGTATCTTCGAGGCATTTTTGACGTTTGTAGTAGTCATCCAATCTTCACAATCGGAGCAATTCACTCGGAATCACTCCAAAACGAGTTTGACTCAAGTTGATCGCTTCTCATCAACTTCTGTTCCAATACAATCGAAAATGTCTCCACTAAAAACCTGAACAAGCATCTTTGAATCATTTTTGACGTTTGTAGTAGTCGTCGAATCTTCACAATCGGAGTAATTCAATCGGAATCCCTCCAAAGCGAGTTTGACTCAAGTTGATCGCTTCTTATCAACTTCGGTTCCACTACAATCAAAAATTTCTCCACTACAAACCTGAACGAGCATCTTTGAATCATTTTTGACGTTTGTAGTCGTCTTCTAGTGTTCACGACCGGAGTAGTTTTCTCAGAATCACTCCAAAGCGAGTTTGACTCAAATAGGTCGCTTTTTATGAACTTCCGTTCTACTACAATCAACAATTCCTTCACTACAAATCTCAACGAGTATCTTTGAGTCATTTTTAACGTTTGTAGTAGTCGTCTTATCTTCACAATCGGAGTAATTCACTCGGAATCACTCCAAAACGAGTTTGACTCAAATTGGTCGCTTTTTATGAACTTCCGTTCTACTACAATCAACAATTCCTTCACTACAAACCTCAACGAGTATCTTTGAGGCATTTCCGACGTTTGTAGTAGTCGTCCAATCTTCTTAATCGGAGTAATTCACTCGGAATCACTCCAAAGCGAGTTTGACTCAAGTTGATCGCTTCTCATCAACTTTCGTTCTACTACAATCGAAAATTCCTCCTCTACAAACCTCAACGAGTATCTTTGAGGCGTTTTTGATGTTTGTAGTAGTCGTCCAATCTTCACAATCGGAGTAATTCACTCGGAATCACTCCGAAGCGAGTTTGACTCAAGTTGATCGCTTCTCATCAACTTCCGTTCCACTACAATCGAAAATTTCTCCACTAAAAACCTGAACAAGCATCTTTGAATCATTTTCGACGTTTGTAGTAGCCGTCCAATCTTCACAATCGGAGTAATTCACTCGGAATCACTTTAAAGCGAGTTTGACTCAAATTGGTCGCTTTTTATGAACTTCCGTTCTACTACAATCAACAATTCCTTCACTACAAACCTCAACGAGTATCTTTGAGTCATTTTTGACGTTTGTAGTAGTCGTCTAATCTTCACAATCGAAGTAATTAACTCGGAATCACTCCAAAGCGAGTTTGACTCAAGTTGATCGCTTCTCATCAACTTCCTTTCTACTACAATCAACAATTCCTTCACTACAAACCTCAGCGAGCATCTTTGATTCATTTTTGAGGTTTGTAGTAGTCGTCTAATATTCATAATCGGAGTAACTCACTCGGAATCACTCCAACGCGAGTTTGACGCAAGTTGATCGCTTTTTATGAACTTCCGTTCTACTACAATCGAAAATTTCTCCTCTACAAATCTCAACGAGTATCTTTGGGCCATTTTTGACGTTTGCAGTAGTCGTCCAATCTTCACAATCGGAGTAATTCACTCGGAATCACTCCAAAGCGAGTTTGACTCAAGTTGATCGCTTCTCATCAACTTTCGTTCTACTACAATCGAAAATTCCTCCTCTACAAACCTCAACGAGTATCTTTGAGGCGTTTTTGACGTTTGTAGTAGTCGTCCAATCTTCACAATCGGAGTAATTCACTCGGAATCACTCCGAAGCGAGTTTGACTCAAGTTGATCGCTTCTCATCAACTTCCGTTCCACTACAATCGAAAATTTCTCCACTAAAAACCTGAACAAGCATCTTTGAATCATTTTCGACGTTTGTAGTAGTCGTCCAATCTTCACAATCGGAGTAATTCACTCGGAATCACTTTAAAGCGAGTTTGACTCAAATAGGTCGCTTTTTATGAACTTCCGTTCTACTACAATCAACAATTCCCTCACTACAAATCTCAACGAGTATCTTTGAGTCATTTTTTACGTTTGTAGTAGTCGTCTAATCTTCACAATCGGAGTAATTCACTCGGAATCACTCCAAAACGAGTTTGACTCAAATTGGTCGCTTCTTATGAACTTCCGTTCTACTACAATCGAAAGATCCTCCTCTACAAATCTCAACGAGTATCTTTGAGTCATTTTTTACGTTTGTAGTAGTCGTCTAATCTTCACAATAGGAGTAATTCACTCGGAATCACTCCAACGCGAGTTTGACTCAAATTGGTCGCTTTTTATGAACTTCCGTTCTACTACAATAGAAAATTCCTCCTCTACAAACCTCAACGAGTATCTTTGAGGCATGTTCGACGTTTGTAGTAGTCGTCCAATTTTCACAATCGGAGTAATTCACTTGGAATCACTCCTAAGCGAGTTTGACTCAAATTGGTCGCTTTTTATGAACTTCCGTTCTACTACAATCGAAAATTCCTCCTCTACAAACCTCAACGAGTATCTTTGAGGCATTTTTGACGTTTGTAGCACTCGTCAAATTTTCACAATCGGAGTAATTCACTTGGAATCACTCCTAAGCGAGTTTGACTCAAGTTGATCGCTTCTTATCAACTTCCGTTCCACTACAATCAAAAATTCCTCCACTACAAACCTGAACAAGCATCTTTGAATCATTTTTGACGTTTGTAGTCGTCTTCTAGTGTTCACGACCGGAGTAATTTTCTCAGAATCACTCCAAAGCGAGTTTGACTCAAGTTGATCGCTTCTCATCAACTTCCGTTCCACTACAATCGAAAATTTCTCCACTAAAAACCTGAACAAGCATCTTTGAATCATTTTTGACGTTTGTAGTAGTCGTCTAATCTTCACAATCGGAGTAATTCACTCGGAATCACTCCAAAGCGAGTTTGACTCAAGTTGATCGCTTCTTATGAACTTCCGTTCTACTACAATCAACAATTCCTTCACTACAAATCTCAACGAGTATCTTTAAGTCATTTTTAACGTTTGTAGTAGTCGTCTAATCTTCACAATCGGAATAATTCACTCGGAATCACTCCAAAACGAGTTTGACCCAAATTGGTCGCTTCTTATGAACTTCCGTTCTACTACAATCGAAAATTCCTCCTCTACAAATCTCAACGAGTATCTTTGAGTCATTTTTTACGTTTGTAGTAGTCGTCTAATTTTTACAATAGGAGTAATTCACTCGGAATCACTCCAACGCGAGTTTGACTCAAATTGGTCGCTTTTTATGAACTTCCGTTCTACTACAATCGAAAATTCCTCCTCTACAAACCTCAACGAGTATCTTTGAGGCATTTTTGACGTTTGTAGTAGTCGTCCAATTTTCACAATCGGAGTAATTAACTTGGAATCACTCCTAAGCGAGTTTGACTCAAGTTGATCGCTTCTTATCAACTTCCGTTCCACTACAATCAAAAATTCCTCCACTACAAACCTGAACAAGCATCTTTGAATCATTTTTGACGTTTGTAGTCGTCTTCTAGTGTTCACGACCGGAGTAATTTTCTCAGAATCACTCCAAAGCGAGTTTGACACAAGTTGATCGCTTCTCATCAACTTCCGTTCCACTACAATCGAAAATTTCTCCACTAAAAACCTGAACAAGCATCTTTGAATCATTTTTGACGTTTGTAGTAGTCATCCAATCTTCACAATCGGAGTAATTCACTCGGAATCACTCCAAAACGAGTTTGACTGAAGTTGATCGCTTCTCATCAACTTCTGTTCCACTACAATCGAAAATGTCTCCACTAAAAACCTGAACAAGCATCTTTGGATCATTTTTGACGTTTGTAGTCGTCTTCTAGTGTTCACGACCGGAGTAATTTTCTCAGAATCACTCCAAAGCGAGTTTGACTCGAATAGGTCGCTTTTTATGAACTTCCGTTCTACTACAATCAACAATTCCTTCACTACAAATCTCAACGAGTATCCTTGAGTCAATTTTAACGTTTGTAGTAGTCGTTCAATCTTCACAATCGGAGTAATTCACTCGGAATCACTCCAAAACGAGTTTGACTGAAATTGGTCGCTTTTTATGAACTTCCGTTCTACTACAATCAACAATTCCTTCACTACAAACCTCAACGAGTATCTTTGAGGCATTTCCGACGTTTGTAGTAGTCGTCCAATCTTCTTAATCGGAGTAATTCACTCGGAATCACTCCAAAGCGAGTTTGACTCAAATTGGTCGCTTTTTATGAAGTTCCGTTCTACTACAATCGAAAATTCCTCCTCTACAAACCTCAACGAGTATCTTTGAGTCATTTTTTACGTTTGTAGCAGTCGTCTAATTTTCACAATCGGAGTAATTCACTCGGAATCACTCCAACGCGAGTTTGACGCAAGTTGATCGCTTTTTATGAACTTCCGTTCTACTACAATCGAAAATTTCTCCTCTACAAATCTCAACGAGTATCTTTGGGCCATTTTTGACGTTTGTAGTAGTCGTCCAATTTTCACAATCGGAGTAATTCACTCGGAATCACTCCAAAGCGAGTTTGACTCAAGTTGATCGCTTCTCATCAACTTTCGTTCTACTACCATCGAAAATTCCTCCTCTACAAACCTCAACGAGTATCTTTGAGGCATTTTTGACGTTTGTAGAAGTCGTCCAATCTTCACAATCGGAGAAATTCACTCGGAATCACTCCAAAGCGAGTTTGACTCAAGTTGATCGCTTCTCATCAACTTCCGTTCCACTACAATCGAAAATTTCTCCACTAAAAACCTGAACAAGCATCTTTGGATAATTTTTGACGTTTGTAGTCGTCTTCTAGTGTTCACGACCGGAGTAATTTTCTCAGAATCACTCCAAAGCGAGTTTGACTCAAATAGGTCGCTTTTTATGAACTTCCGTTCTACTACAATCAACAATTCCCTCACTACAAATCTCAACGAGTATCTTTGAGTCATTTTTTACGTTTGTAGTAGTCGTCTAATCTTCACAATAGGAGTAATTTACTCGGAATCACTCCAACGCGAGTTTGACTCAAATTGATCGCTTTTTATGAACTTCCGTTCTACTACAATCGAAAATTCCTCCTCTACAAACCTCAACGAGTATCTTTGAGGCATTTTTGACGTTTGTAGTAGTCGTCCAATTTTCACAATCGGAGTAATTCACTTGGAATCACTCCTAAGCGAGTTTGACTCAAATTGGTCGCTTCTTATGATCTTCCGTTCTACTACAATCGAAAATTCCCCCTCTACAAACCTCAACAAGTATCTTTGAGGCATTTTTGACGTTTGTAGTAGTCGTCCATTTTTCACAATCGGAGTAATTCACTTGGAATCACTCCTAAGCGAGTTTGACTCAAGTTGATCGCTTCTTATCAACTTCCGTTCCACTACAATCAAAAATTCCTCCACTACAAACCTGATCAAGCATCTTTGAATCATTTTTGACGTTTGAAGTAGTCGTCCAATCTTCACAATCGGAGTAATTCACTCGGAATCACTCCAAAGCGAGTTTGACTCAAGTTGATCGCTTCGTATGAACTTCCGTTCTACTACAATCAACAATTCCTTCACTACAAACCTCAGCGAGCATCTTTGAGTCATTTTTGACGTTTGTAGTAGTCGTCTAATCTTCATAATCGGAGTAACTCACTCGGAATCACTCCAAAGCGAGTTTGACTCAAGTTGATCGCTTCTCATCAACTTCCGTTCTACTACAATCGAAAATTCCTTTTCTACAAACCTCAACGAGTATCTTTGAGGCATTTTTGACGTTTGTAGTAGTCGTCCAATCTTCACAATCGGAGTAATTCACTCGGAATCACTCCAAAGCGAGTTTGACTCAAATTGGTCGCTTTTTATGAAGTTCCGTTCTACTACAATCGAAAATTCCTCCTCTACAAACCTCAACGAGTATCTTTGAGTCATTTTTTACGTTTGTAGCAGTCGTCTAATCTTCACAATCGGAGTAATTCACTCGGAATCACTCCAACGCGAGTTTGACGCAAGTTGATCGCTTTTTATGAACTTCCGTTCTACTACAATCGAAAATTTCTCCTCTACAAATCTCAACGAGTATCTTTGGGCCATTTTTGACGTTTGTAGTAGTCGTCCAATTTTCACAATCGGAGTAATTCACTCGGAATCACTCCAAAGCGAGTTTGACTCAAGTTGATCGCTTCTCATCAACTTTCGTTCTACTACCATCGAAAATTCCTCCTCTACAAACCTCAACGAGTATCTTTGAGGCATTTTTGACGTTTGTAGAAGTCGTCCAATCTTCACAATCGGAGTAATTCACTCGGAATCACTCCAAAGCGAGTTTGACTCAAGTTGATCGCTTCTCATCAACTTCCGTTCCACTACAATCGAAAATTTCTCCACTAAAAACCTGAACAAGCATCTTTGGATCATTTTTGACGTTTGTAGTCGTCTTCTAGTGTTCACGACCGGAGTAATTTTCTCAGAATATCTCCAAAGCGAGTTTGACTCAAATAGGTCGCTTTTTATGAACTTCCGTTCTACTACAATCAACAATTCCCTCACTACAAATCTCAACGAGTATCTTTGAGTCATTTTTTACGTTTGTAGTAGTCGTCTAATCTTCACAATAGGAGTAATTTACTCGGAATCACTCCAACGCGAGTTTGACTCAAATTGATCGCTTTTTATGAACTTCCTTTCTACTACAATCGAAAATTCCTCCTCTACAAACCTCAACGAGTATCTTTGAGGCATTTTTGACGTTTGTAGTAGTCGTCCAAATTTCACAATCGGAGTAATTCACTTGGAATCACTCCTAAGCGAGTTTGACTCAAATTGGTCGCTTCTTATGAACTTCCGTTCTACTACAATCGAAAATTCCCCCTCTACAAACCTCAACAAGTATCTTTGAGGCATTTTTGACGTTTGTAGTAGTCGTCCATTTTTCACAATCGGAGTAATTCACTTGGAATCACTCCTAAGCGAGTTTGACTCAAGTTGATCGCTTCTTATCAACTTCCGTTCCACTACAATCAAAAATTCCTCCACTACAAACCTGAACAAGCATCTTTGAATCATTTTTGACGTTTGAAGTAGTCGTCCAATCTTCACAATCGGAGTAATTCACTCGGAATCACTCCAAAGCGAGTTTGACTCAAGTTGATCGCTTCTTATGAACTTCCGTTCTCCTACAATCAACAATTCCTTCACTACAAACCTCAGCGAGCATCTTTGAGTCATTTTTGACGTTTGTAGTAGTCGTCTAATCTTCATAATCGGAGTAACTCACTCGGAATCACTCCAAAGCGAGTTTGACTCAAGTTGATCGCTTCTCATCAACTTCCGTTCCACTACAATCGAAAATTTCTCCACTAAAAACCTGAACAAGCATCTTTGAATCATTTTTGACGATTGTAGTAGTCGTCCAATCTTCACAATCGGAGTAATTCACTCGGAATCACTTTAAAGCGAGTTTGACTCAAATTGGTCGCTTTTTATGAACTTCCGCTCTACTACAATCAACAATTCCTTCACTACAAACCTCAACGAGTATCTTTGAGTCATTTTTGACGTTTGTAGTAGTCGTCTAATCTTCACATCCGGAGTAATTCACTCGGAATCACTCCAAAACGAGTTTGACTCAAATTGGTCGCTTCTTATGAACTTCCGTTCTACTACAATCGAAAGTTCCTCCTCTACAAATCTCAACGAGTATCTTTGAGTCATTTTTTACGTTTGTAGTAGTCGTCTTATCTTCACAATAGGAGTAATTCACTCGGAATCACTCCAACGCGAGTTTGACTCAAATTGGTCGCTTTTTATAAACTTCCGTTCTACTACAATCGAAAATTCCTCCTCTACAAACCTCAACGAGTATCTTTGAGGCATTTTTGACGTTTGTAGTAGTCGTCCAATTTTCACAATCGGAGTAATTCACTTGAAATCACTCCTAAGCGAGTTTGACTCAAGTTGATCGCTTCTTATCAACTTCCGTTCCACTACAATCAAAAATTCCTCCACTACAAACCTGAACAAGCATCTTTGAATCATTTTTGACGTTTGTAGTCGTCTTCTAGTGTTCACGACCGGAGTAATTTTCTCAGAACCACTCCAAAGCGAGTTTGACTCAAGTTGATCGCTTCTTATGAACTTCCGTTTTACTACAATCAACAATTCCTTCACTACAAACCTCAGCGAGCATTTTTGAGTCATTTTTGACGTGTGTAGTAGTCGTCTAATCTTCATAATCGAAGTAATTCACTCGGAATCAATCCAAAGCGAGTTTGACTCAAGTTGATCGCTTTTTATGAACTTCCGTTCTACTACAATAAACAGTTCCTCCTCTATAAACCTCAACGAGTATCTTTGAGTCTTTTTTGACGTTTGTAGTAGTCGTCTAATCTTCACAATCGGAGTAATTCACTCGGAATCACTCCAAAGCGAGTTTGACTCAAGTTGATCGCTTCTTATGAACTTCCGTTCTACTACAATCAACAATTCCTTCACTACAAACCTCAGCGAGCATCTTTGAGTCATTTTTGACGTTTGTAGTAGTCGTCTAATCTTCATAATCGGAGTAACTCACTCGGAATCACTCCAAAGCGAGTTTGACTCAAGTTGATCGCTTTTTATGAACTTCCGTTCTACTACAATAAACAATTCCTCCTCTATAAACCTCAACGAGTATCTTTGAGTCTTTTTTGACGTTTGTAGTAGTCGTCTAATCTTCACAATCGGAGTAATTCTCTCGGAATCACTCCAAAGCGAGTTTGACTCAAGTTGACCGCTTCTTATGAACTTCCGTTTTACTACAATCAGCAATTCCTTCACTACAAACCTCAGCGAGCATTTTTGAGTCATTTTTGACGTGTGTAGTAGTCGTCTAATCTTCATAATCGAAGTAATTTACTCGGAATCACTCCAAAGCGAGTTTGACTCAAGTTGATCGCTTTTTATGAACTTCCGTTCTACTACAATAAACAGTTCCTCCTCTATAAACCTCAACGAGTATCTTTGAGTCTTTTTTGACGTTTGTAGTAGTCGTCTAATCTTCACAATCGGAGTAATTCACTCGGAATCACTTTCAAGCGAGTTTGACTCAAATTGGTCGCTTTTTATGAACTTCCGTTCTACTCCAATCAACAATTCCTTCACTACAACCCTCAACGAGTATCTTTGAGTCATTTTTGACGTTTGTAGTAGTCGTCTAATCTTCACAATCGAAGTAATTCACTCGGAATCACTCCAAAGCGAGTTTGACTCCAGTTGATCGCTTCTCATCAACTTCCGTTCTACTACAATCGAAAATTCCTCCTCTACAAACCTCAACGAGTATCTTCGAGGCATTTTTGACGTTTGTAGTAGTCATCCAATCTTCACAATCGGAGCAATTCACTCGGAATCACTCCAAAACGAGTTTGACTCAAGTTGATCGCTTCTCATCAACTTCTGTTCCAATACAATGGAAAATGTCTCCACTAAAAACCTGAACAAGCATCTTTGAATCATTTTTGACGTTTGTAGTAGTCGTCGAATCTTCACAATCGGAGTAATTCAATCGGAATCACTCCAAAGCGAGTTTGACTCAAGTTGATCGCTTCTTATCAACTTCGGTTCCACTACAATCAAAAATTTCTCCACTACAAACCTGAACGAGCATCTTTGAATCATTTTTGACGTTTGTAGTCGTCTTCTAGTGTTCACGACCGGAGTAGTTTTCTCAGAATCACTCCAAAGCGAGTTTGACTCAAATAGGTCGCTTTTTATGAACTTCCGTTCTACTACAATCAACAATTCCTTCACTACAAATCTCAACGAGTATCTTTGAGTCATTTTTAACGTTTGTAGTAGTCGTCTTATCTTCACAATCGGAGTAATTCACTCGGAATCACTCCAAAACGAGTTTGACTCAAATTGGTCGCTTTTTATGAACTTCCGTTCTACTACAATCAACAATTCCTTCACTACAAACCTCAACGAGTATCTTTGAGGCATTTCCGACGTTTGTAGTAGTCGTCCAATCTTCTTAATCGGAGTAATTCACTCGGAATCACTCCAAAGCGAGTTTGACTCAAGTTGATCGCTTCTCATCAACTTTCGTTCTACTACAATCGAAAATTCCTCCTCTACAAACCTCAACGAGTATCTTTGAGGCGTTTTTGACGTTTGTAGTAGTCGTCCAATCTTCACAATCGGAGTAATTCACTCGGAATCACTCCGAAGCGAGTTTGACTCAAGTTGATCGCTTCTCATCAACTTCCGTTCCACTACAATCGAAAATTTCTCCACTAAAAACCTGAACAAGCATCTTTGAATCATTTTCGACGTTTGTAGTAGTCGTCCAATCTTCACAATCGGAGTAATTCACTCGGAATCACTTTAAAGCGAGTTTGACTCAAATTGGTCGCTTTTTATGAACTTCCGTTCTACTACAATCAACAATTCCTTCACTACAAACCTCAACGAGTATCTTTGAGTCATTTTTGACGTTTGTAGTAGTCGTCTAATCTTCACAATCGAAGTAATTAACTCGGAATCACTCCAAAGCGAGTTTGACTCAAGTTGATCGCTTCTCATCAACTTCCTTTCTACTACAATCAACAATTCCTTCACTACAAACCTCAGCCAGCATCTTTGATTCATTTTTGAGGTTTGTAGTAGTCGTCTAATATTCATAATCGGAGTAACTCACTCGGAATCACTCCAACGCGAGTTTGACGCAAGTTGATCGCTTTTTATGAACTTCCGTTCTACTACAATCGAAAATTTCTCCTCTACAAATCTCAACGAGTATCTTTGGGCCATTTTTGACGTTTGCAGTAGTCGTCCAATCTCCACAATCGGAGTAATTCACTCGGAATCACTCCAAAGCGAGTTTGACTCAAGTTGATCGCTTCTCATCAACTTTCGTTCTACTACAATCGAAAATTTCTCCTCTACAAACCTCAACGAGTATCTTTGAGGCATTTTTGACGTTTGTAGTAGTCGTCCAATCTTCACAATCGGAGTAATTCACTCGGAATCACTCCAAAGCGAGTTTGACTCAAGTGGATCGCTTCTCATCAACTTCTTTTCCACTACAATCGAAAATTTTTCCACTAAAAACCTGAACAAGCATCTTTGAATCATTTTTGACGTTTGTAGTATTCGTCTAATCTTCACAATCGGAGTAACTCACTCGGAATCACTCCAAAGCGAGTTTGACTCAAGTTGATCGCTTCTTATGAACTTCCGTTCCACTACAATCGAAAATTTCTCCACTGAAAACCTGAACAAGCATCTTTGAATCATTTTTGACGTTTGTAGTAGTCGTCCAATCTTCACAATCGGAGTAATTCACTCGGAATCACTCCAACGCGAGTTTGACTCAAATTGGTCGCTTTTTATAAACTTCCGTTCTACTACAATCGAAAATTCCTCCTCTACAAACCTCAACGAGTATCTTTGAGGCATTTTTGACGTTTGTAGTAGTCGTCCAATTTTCACAATCGGAGTAATTCATTTGAAATCACTCCTAAGCGAGTTTGACTCAAATTGGTCGCTTCTTATGAACTTCCGTTCTACTACAATCGAAAATTCCTCCTCTACAAATCTCAACGAGTATCTTTGAGTCATTTTTTACGTTTGTAGTAGTCGTCTAATCTTCACAATAGGAGTAATTCACTCGGAATCACGCCAACGCGAGTTTGACTCAAATTGGTCGCTTTTTATGAACTTCCGTTCTACTACAATCGAAAATTCCTCCTCTACAAACCTCAACGAGTATCTTTGAGGCATTTTTGACGTTTGTAGTAGTCGTCCAATTTTCACAATCGGAGTAATTCACTTGGAATCACTCCTAAGCGAGTTTGACTCAAGTTGATCGCTTCTTATCAACTTCCGTTCCACTACAATCAAAAATTCCTCCACTACAAACCTGAACAAGCATCTTTGAATCATTTTTGACGTTTGTAGTCGTCTTCTAGTGTTCACGACCGGAGTAATTTTCTCAGAATCACTCCAAAGCGAGTTTGACTCAAGTTGATCGCTTCTCATCAACTTCCGTTCCACTACAATCGAAAATTTCTCCACTTAAAACCTGAACAAGCATCTTTGAATCATTTTTGACGTTTGTAGTAGTCGTCTAATCTTCACAATCGGAGTAATTCACTCGGAATCACTCCAAAGCGAGTTTGACTCAAATTGGTCGCTTTTTATGAACTTCCGTTCTACTACAATCAACAATTCCTTCACTACAAACCTCAACGAGTATCTTGGAGTCATTTTTGACGTTTGTGGTAGTCGTCTAATCTTCACAATCAAAGTAATTCACTCGGAATCACTCCAAAGCGAGTTTGACTCAAGTTGATCGCTTCTCATCAACTTCCGTTCCACTACAATCAAAAATTCCTCCACTACAAACCTGAACAAGCATCTTTGAATCATTTTTGACGTTTGTAGTCGTCTTCCAGTGTTCACGACCGGAGTAATTTTCTCAGAATCACTCCAAAGCGAGTTTGACTCAAGTTGATCGCTTTTTATGAACATCCGTTCTACTACAATAAACAATTCGTCCTCTATAAACCTCAACGAGTATCTTTGAGTCTTTTTTGACGTTTGTAGTAGTCGTCTAATCTTCACAATCGGAGTAATTCACTCGGAATCACTCCAAAGCGAGTTTGACTCAAGTTGATCGCTTCTTATGAACTTCCGTTCTACTACAATCAACAATTCCTTCACTACAAACCTCAACGAGCATCTTTGAGTCATTTTTGACGTTTGTAGTAGTCGTCTAATCTTCTTAATCGGAGTAATTCACTCGGAATCACTCCAAAGCGAGTTTGACTCAAATTGGTCGCTTTTTATGAACTTCCGTTCTACTACAATCGAAACGTCCTCCTCTACAAATCTCAACGAGTATCTTTGAGTCATTTTTTACGTTTGTAGTAGTCGTCTAATCTTCACAATCGGAGTAATTAACTCGGAATCACTCCAACGCGAGTTTGACGCAAGTTGATCGCTTTTTATGAACTTCCGTTCTACTACAATCGAAAATTCCTCCTCTACAAATCTCAACGAGTATCTTTGGGCCATTTTTGACGTTTGTAGTAGTCGTCCAATATTCATAACCGGAGTAATTCACTCGGAATCACTCCAAAGCGAGTTTGACTCAAGTTGATCGCTTCTCATCAACTTCCGTTCTACTACAATCGAAAACTCCTCCTCTACAAACCTCAACGAGTATCTTTGAGGCATTTTTGACGTTTGTAGTAGTCGTCCAATCTTCACAATCGGAGTAATTCACTCGGAATCACTCCAAAGCGAGTTTGACTCAAGTTGATCGCTTCTCATCAACTTCCGTTCCACTACAATCGAAAATTTCTCCTCTACAAACCTCAACGAGTATCTTTGAGGCATTTTTGACGTTTGTAGTAGTCGTCCAATCTTCACAATCGGAGTAATTCACTCGGAATCACTCCAAAGCGAGTTTGACTCAAGTTGATCGCTTCTCATCAACTTCTGTTCCACTACAATCGAAAATGTCTCCACTAAAAACCTGAACAAGCATCTTTGAATCATTTTTGACGTTTGTAGTAGTCGTCGAATCTTCACAATCGGAGTAATTCACTCGGAATCACTCCAAAGCGAGTTTGACTCAAATAGGTCGCTTTTTATGAACTTCCGTTCTTCTACAATCAACAATTCCTTCACTACAAATCTCAACGAGTATCTTTGAGTCATTTTTAACGTTTGTAGTAGTCGTCTAATCTTCACAATCGGAGTAATTCACTCGGAATCACTCCAAAACGAGTTTGACTCAAATTGATCGCTTTTTATGAACTTCCGTTCTACTACAATAAACAATTCCTCCTCTATAAACCTCAACGAGTATCTTTAAGTCTTTTTTGACGTTTGTAGTAGTCGTCTAATCTTCACAATCGAAGTAATTCACTCGGAATCACTCCAACGCGAGTTTGACGCAAGTTGATCGCTTTTTATGAACTTCCGTTTTACTACAATCGAAAATTTCTCCTCTACAAATCTCAACGAGTATCTTTGGGCCATTTTTGACGTTTGTAGTAGTCGTCCAATCTTCACAATCGGAGTAATTCACTCGGAATCACTCCAAAGCGAGTTTGACTCAAGTTGATCGCTTCTCATCAACTTTCGTTCTACTACAATCGAAAATTCCTCCTCTACAAACCTCAACGCGTATCTTTGAGGCATTTTTGACGTTTGTAGTAGTCGTCCAATTTTCACAATCGGAGTAATTCACTCGGAATCACTAATAAGCGAGTTTGACCCAAGTTGATCGCTTCTCATCAACTTCCGTTCCACTACAATCGGCAATTTCTCCACTAAAAACCTGAACAAGCATCTTTGAATCATTTTCGACGTTTGTAGTAGTCGTCCAATCTTCACAATCGGAGTAATTCACTCGGAATCACTTTAAAGCGAGATTGACTCAAATTGGTCGCTTTTTATGAACTTCCGTTCTACTACAATCAACAATTCCCTCACTACAAATCTCAACGAGTATCTTTGAGTCATTTTTAACGTTTGTAGTAGTCGTCTAATCTTCACAATCGGAGTAATTCACTCGGAATCACTCCAAAGCGAGTTTGACTCAAGTTGATCGCTTCTTATGAACTTCCGTTCTACTACAATCAACAATTCCTTCACTACAAACCTCAGCGAGCATTTTTGAGTCATTTTTGACGTTTGTAGTAGTCGTCTAATCTTCATAATCGGAGTAACTCACTCGGAATCACTCCAAAGCGAGTTTGACTCAAGTTGATCGCTTCTCATCAACTTCCGTTCTACTACAATCGAAAATTCCTTCTCTACAAACCTCAACGAGTATCTTTGAGGCATTTTTGACGTTTGTAGTAGTCGTCCAATCTTCACAATCGGAGTAATTCACTCGGAATCACTCCAAAGCGAGTTTGACTCAAGTTGATCGCTTCTCATCAACTTCCGTTCCACTACAATCGAAAATTTCTCCACTAAAAACCTGAACAAGCATTTTTGAATCATTTTTGACGTTTGAAGTAGTCGTCCAATCTTCACAATCGGAGTAATTCACTCGGAATCACTTTAAAGCGAGTTTGACTCAAATTGGTCGCTTTTTATGAACTTCCGTTCTACTACAATCAACAATTCCTTCACTACAAACCTCAACGAGTATCTTTAAGTCGTTTTTGACGTTTGTAGTAGTCGTCTAATCTTCACAATCGAAGTAATTCACTCGGAATCACTCCAAAGCGAGTTTGACTCAAGTTGATCGCTTCTCATCAACTTCCGTTCTACTACAATCGAAGATTCCTCCTCTACAAACCTCAACGAGTATCTTTGAGGTATTTTTGACGTTTGTAGTAGTCGTCTAATCTTCACAATCGGAATAATTCACTCGGATTCACTCCAAAGCGAGTTTGACTCAAGTTGATCGCTTCTTATGAACTTCTGTTCTACTACAATAAACAATTCCTTCACTACAAACCTCAACGAGCATCTTTGAGTCATTTTCGACGTTTGTAGTAGTCGTCTAATCTTCTTAATCGGAGTAATTCACTCGGAATCACTCCAAAGCGAGTTTGACTCAAATTGGTCGCTTTTTATGAACTTCCGTTCTACTACAATCGAAAATTCCTCCTCTACAAATCTCAACGAGTATCTTTGAGTCATTTTTGACGTTTGTAGTAGTCGTCCAATATTCATAACCGGAGTAATTCACTCGGAATCACTCCAAAGCGAGTTTGACTCAAGTTGATCGCTTCTCATCAACTTCCGTTCTACTACAATCGAAAATTCCTCCTCTACAAACCTCAACGAGTATCTTTGAGGCATTTTTGACGTTTGTAGTAGTCGTCCAATCTTCACAATCGGAGTAATTCACTCGGAATCACTTTAAAGCGAGTTTGACTCAAATTGGTCGCTTTTTATGAACTTCCGTTCTACTACAATCAACAATTCCTTCACTACAAACCTCAACGAGTATCTTTAAGTCATTTTTGACGTTTGTAGTAGTCGTCTAATCTTCACAATCGAAGTAATTCACTCGGAATCACTCCAAAGCGAGTTTGACTCAAGTTGATCGCTTCTCATCAACTTCCGTTCCACTACAATCTAAAATTTCTCCACTAAAAACCTGAACAAGCATCTTTGAATCATTTTTGACGTTTGTTGTAGTCGTCTAAACTTCACAATCGGAGTAATTCACTCGGAATCACTCCAAAGCGAGTTTGACTCAAGTTGATCGCTTCTTATGAACTTCCGTTCTACTACAATCAACAATTCCTTCACTACAAACCTCAGCGAGCATCTTTGAGTCATTTTTGACGTTTGTAGTAGTCGTCTAATCTTCATAATCGGAGTAATTCACTCGGAATCACTCCAAAGCGAGTTTGACTCAAATTGGTCGCTCTTTATGAACTTCCGTCCTACTACAATCAACAATTCCCTCACTACAAATCTCAACGAGTATCTTTGAGTCATTTTTAACGTTTGTAGTAGTCGTCTAATCTTCACAATCGGAGTAATTCACTCGGAATCACTCCAAAACGAGTTTGACTCAAATTGGTCGCTTCTTATGAACTTCCGTTCTACTACAATCGAAAATTCCTCCTCTACAAATCTCAACGAGTATCTTTGAGTCATTTTTTACGTTTGTAGTAGTCGTCTTATCTTCACAATAGGAGTAATTCACTCGGAATCACTCCAACGCGAGTTTGACTCAAATTGGTCGCTTTCTATGAACTTCCGTTCTACTACAATCGAAAATTCCTCCTCTACAAACCTCAACGAGTATCTTTGAGGCATTTTTGACGTCTGTAGTAGTCGTCCAATTTTCACAATCGGAGTAATTCACTTGGAATCACTCCTAAGCGAGTTTGACTCAAATTGGTCGCTTCTTATGAACTTCCGTTCTACTACAATCGAAAATTCCTTCTCTACAAATCTCAACGAGTATCTTTGAGTCATTTTTTACGTTTGTAGTAGTCGTCTAATCTTCACAATAGGAGTAATTCACTCGGAATCACTCCAACGCGAGTTTGACTCAAATTGGTCGCTTTTTATGAACTTCCGTTCTACTACAATCGAAAATTCCTCCTCTACAAACCTCAACGAGTATCTTTGAGGCATTTTTGACGTTTGTAGTAGTCGTCCAATTTTCACAATCGGAGTAATTCACTTGGAATCACTCCTAAGCGAGTTTGACTCAAGTTGATCGCTTCTTATCAACTTCCGTTCCACTACAATCAAAAATTCCTCCACTACAAACCTGAACAAGCATCTTTGAATCATTTTTGACGTTTGTAGTCGTCTTCTAGTGTTCACGACCGGAGTAATTTTCTCAGAATCACTCCAAAGCGAGTTTGACTCAAGTTGATCGCTTCTCATCAACTTCCGTTCCACTACAATCGAAAATTTCTCCACTAAAAACCTGAACAAGCATCTTTGAATCATTTTTGACGTTTGTAGTAGTCGTCTCATCTTCTCAATCGGAGTAATTCACTCGGAATCACTCCAAAGCGAGTTTGACTCAAGTTGATCGCTTCTTATGAACTTCCGTTCTACTACAATCAACAATTCCTTCACTACAAACCTCAGCGAGCAATTTTGAGTCATTTTTGACGTTTGTAGTAGTCGTCTAATCTTCATAATCGGAGTAACTCACTCGGAATCACTCCAAAGCGAGTTTGACTCAAGTTGATCGCTTCTCATCAAGTTCCGTTCTACTACAATCGAAAATTCCTTTTCTACAAACCTCAACGAGTATCTTTGAGGCATTTTTGACGTTTGTCGTAGTCGTCCAATCTTCACAATCGGAGTAATTCACTCGGAATCACTCCAAAGCGAGTTTGACTCAAGTTGATCGCTTCTCATCAACTTCCGTTCCACTACAATCGAAAATTTCTCCACTAAAAACCTTAACAAGCATCTTTGAATCATTTTTGACGTTTGAAGTAGTCGTCCAATCTTCACAATCGGAGTAATTCACTCGGAATCACTTTAAAGCGAGTTTGACTCAAATTGGTCGCTTTTTATGAACTTCCGTTCTACTACAATCAACAATTCCTTCACTACAAACCTCAACGAGTATCTTTAAGTCATTTTTGACGTTTGTAGTAGTCGTCTAATCTTCACAATCGAAGTAATTCACTCGGAATCACTCCAAAGCGAGTTTGACTCAAGTTGATCGCTTCTCATCAACTTCCGTTCTACTACAATCGAAGATTCCTCCTCTACAAACCTCAACGAGTATCTTTGAGGTATTTTTGACGTTTGTAGTAGTCGTCTAATCTTCACAATCGGAATAATTCACTCGGATTCACTCCAAAGCGAGTTTGACTCAAGTTGATCGCTTCTTATGAACTTCTGTTCTACTACAATAAACAATTCCTCCTCTATAAACCTCAACGAGTATCTTTAAGTCTTTTTTGACGTTTGTAGTAGTCGTCTAATCTTCACAATCGAAGTAATTCACTCGGAATCACTCCAAAGCGAGTTTGACTCAAATTGGTCGCTTTTTATGAACTTCCGTTCTACTACAATCGAAAATTCCTCCTCTACAAATCTCAACGAGTATCTTTGAGTCATTTTTGACGTTTGGAGTAGTCGTCCAATATTCATAACCGGAGTAATTCACTCGGAATCACTCCAAAGCGAGTTTGACTCAAGTTGATCGCTTCTCATCAACTTCCGTTCTACTACAATCGGAAATTCCTCCTCTACAAACCTCAACGAGTATCTTTGAGGCATTTTTGACGTTTGTAGTAGTCGTCCAATCTTCACAATCGGAGTAATTCACTCGGAATCACTCCAAAGCGAGTTTGACTCAAGTTGATCGCTTCTTATCAACTTCCGTTCCACTACAATCAAAAATTCCTCCACTACAAACCTGAACAAGCATCTTTGAATCATTTTTGACGTTTGTAGTCGTCTTCTAGTGTTCACGACCGGAGTAATTTTCTCAGAATCACTCCAAAGCGAGTTTGACTCAAGTTGATCGCTTCTCATCAACTTCCGTTCTACTACAATCAACATTTCCCTCACTACAAATCTCAGCGAGTATCTTTGAGTCATTTTTGACGTTTGTAGTAGTCGTCTAATCTTCACAATCGGAGTAATTCACTCGGAATCACTCCAAAACGAGTTTGACTCAAATTGGTCGCTTCTTATGAACTTCCGTTCTACTACAATCGAAAATTCCTCCTCTACAAATCTCAACGAGTATCTTTGAGTCATTTTTTACGTTTGTAGTAGTCGTCTTATCTTCACAATAGGAGTAATTCACTCGGAATCACTCCAACGCGAGTTTGACTCAAATTGGTCGCTTTTTATGAACTTCCGTTCTACTACAATCAAAAATTCCTCCTCTACAAACCTCAACGAGTATCTTTGAGGCATTTTTGACGTTTGTAGTAGTCGTCCAATTTTCACAATCGGAGTAATTCACTTGGAATCACTCCTAAGCGAGTTTGACTCAAATTGGTCGCTTCTTATGAACTTCCGTTCTACTACAATCGAAAATTCCTCCTCTACAAATCTCAACGAGTATCTTTTAGTCATTTTTTACGTTTGTAGTAGTCGTCTAATCTTCACAATAGGAGTAATTCACTCGGAATCACTCCAACGCGAGTTTGACTCAAATTGGTCGCTTTTTATGAACTTCCGTTCTACTACAATCGAAAATTCCTCCTCTACAAACCTCAACGAGTATCTTTGAGGCATTTTTGACGTTTGTAGTAGTCGTCCAATTTTCACAATCGGAGTAATTCACTTGGAATCACTCCTAAGCGAGTTTGACTCAAATTGGTCGCTTCTTATGAACTTCCGTTCTACTACAATCGAAAATTCCTCCTCTACAAATCTCAACGAGTATCTTTGAGTCATTTTTTACGTTTGTAGTAGTCGTCTAATCTTCACAATAGGAGTAATTCACTCGGAATCACTCCAACGCGAGTTTGACTCAAATTGGTCGCTTTTTATGAACTTCCGTTCTACTACAATCGAAAATTCCTCCTCTACAAACCTCAACGAGTATCTTTGAGGCATTTTTGACGTTTGTAGTAGTCGTCCAATTTTCACAATCGGAGTAATTCACTTGGAATCACTCCTAAGCGAGTTTGACTCAAGTTGATCGCTTCTTATCAACTTCCGTTCCACTACAATCAAAAATTCCTCCACTACAAACCTGAACAAGCATCTTTGAATCATTTTTGACGTTTGTAGTCGTCTTCTAGTGTTCACGACCGGAGTAATTTTCTCAGAATCACTCCAAAGCGAGTTTGACTCAAATAGGTCGCTTTTTATGAACTTCCGTTCTACTACAATCAACAATTCCTTCACTACAAATCTCAACGAGTATCTTTGAGTCATTTTTAACGTTTGTAGTAGTCGTCTAATCTTCACAATCGGAGTAATTCACTCGGAATCACTCCAAAACGAGTTTGACTCAAATTGGTCGCTTCTTATGAACTTCCGTTCTACTACAATCGAAAATTCCTCCTCAACAAACCTCAACGAGTATCTTTGAGGCATTTCCGACGTTTGTAGTAGTCGTCCAATCTTCTTAATCGGAGTAATTCACTCGGAATCACTCCAAAGCGAGTTTGACTCAAGTTGATCGCTTCTCATCAACTTCCGTTCCACTACAATCGAAAATTTCTCCACTTAAAACCTGAACAAGCATCTTTGAATTATTTTTGACGTTTGTAGTAGTCGTCTAATCTTCACAATCGGAGTAATCCACTCGGAATCACTCCAAAGCGAGTTTGACTCAAGTTGATCGCTTCTTATGAACTTCCGTTCTACTACAATCAACAATTCCTTCACTACAAACCTCAGCGAGCATCTTTGAGTCATTTTTGACGTTTGTAGTAGTCGTCTAATCTTCTTAATCGGAGTAATTCACTCGGAATCACTCCAACGCGAGTTTGACGCAAGTTGATCGCTTTTTATGAAGTTCCGTTCTACTACAATCGAAAGTTCCTCCTCTACAAATCTTAACGAGTATCTCTGGGCCATTTTTGACGTTTGTAGTAGTCGTCCAATCTTCACAATCGGAGTAATTCACTCGGAATCACTCCAAAGCGAGTTTGACCCAAGTTGATCGCTTCTTATGAACTTCCGTTCTACTACAATCGAAAATTCCTCCTCTACAAACCTCAACGAGTATCTTTGAGGCATTTTTGACGTTTGTAGTCGTCTTCTAGTGTTCACGACCGGAGTAATTCTCTCAGAATCACTCCAATGCGAGTTTGACTCAAATTGGTCGCTTTTTATGAACTTTCGTTCTACTACAATCAACAATTCCTTCACTACAAACCTCAACGAGCATCTTTGAGTCATTTTTAACGTTTGTAGTAGTCGTCTTATCTTCACAGTCGGAGTAATTCACTCGGAATCACTCCAAAACGAGTTTCATTCAAATTGGTCTCTTTTTATGAACAGTACTATGCATTAATGCCTGGTCAAACCGAAACGTAGCGATTTTACCGACCATGCAACGTCATTTGTCGAAGTTTCTTGAAGTTCGGAGGAGTTTCAGACTCATGTGTCAAGCGTAATTCTTAACCATCAAATTAATAACCTAGCGCTGAAATGACATGACCGCGGTAGGCTGACGCAGCGTTCGGCGGGTCAAAATTGGAACAAAGGGTTAAGTGGCGTGGAGGAAAGATACGAGGAATTTGATGTTCTATAGGACAATAAAGATATTTATTGATTTGAATGTATGAAGAACAGATGAATATGGAAAATAAAAATTCTCGAATTTTTTAAATAATTTTATTGAATGAAACATGAGTTTGATATCAAATTGAATAACAATATCTCCGAGCTATTCAATTCTCAATCGACACATAAGAAACTATCGAATTCTCGATTGTCCGGATGAATCCAGCATGAATGATGGAATCCTGCAGCTACTTAGGCTGTTTCCTTTTCAGAATATCTACGACAATTGATGGAATCATCTGGCTCAGGGTATCGTGAAAAATTTCACATCTCCAAAGTTCGTGGACCGGTTAAATCTATCGAACGAGTTAACTTTGACCAAAAAATTAATGAGTCCAACTTTTTGGTAGATGGTTTCTTGATAATCACCAGGTTCCCAACCCTGTCCACCTTCTTCTACAATTGGATTCATCCGGAAATCGATAAAATGGAACTCTATACCAGATTGCCACTCGTTCTATTTTTAAGAAATTCGAATTTCCAATAGCCACGTATGAAATATTTGATTTATTGCTTGTCCAGATGAATCCAACCAAACGGATGATTAGATCCAATTACTTTGACTGTTCATTGCTCAAAGCAACGTCCATCATAGGTGGAATCGTCTGTCCAGGCAAAGTAAAAAATTGCACATGCTGGCAATTTCGAAGGTAGTCTTGTAAAAGAGACCATCATTTTGAAGGGAAAACCAAGTAAATCCAATGTTGAGCGCAGTTGAACCTCAAAGCCATCAGCTTCCTTGAAATAGTCAACTGACGCTGGTGCTTGGATTCATGTGGAACTTGAAGAACATTCCTTCCAGATCAGATGGAATTACTTCCGTCCCAGAGATATTGCTATTTTCATCGTCAAATGAACAACTATCGAATTCTCGATTGTGCGGATGAATCCAGCATGAATGATGGACTCCCGCAGCTACTTGGGCTGTCCCCTTTTCAAAAGATCTACGCCAATTGATGGAATCATCTGGCTCAGGGTATCGTGAAAAATTTCACATCTCCAAAGTTCGTGGACCGGTTAAATCTATCGAACGAGTTAACTTTGACCAAAAAATTAATGAGTCCAACTTTTTGGTAGATGGTTTCTTGATAATCACCAGGTTCCCAACCCTGTCCACCTTCTTCTACAATTGGATTCATCCGGAAATCGATAAAATTGAACTCTATACCAGATTGCCACTCGTTCTATTTTTGAAAAATTCGAATTTCCAATAGCCACGTATGAAATATTTGAGTTATTGCTTGTCCAGATGAATCCAACCAAACGGATGATAAGATCCAATTACTTTGACTGTTCATTGCTCAAAGCAACGTCCATCATAGGTGGAATCATCTGTCCAGGCAAAGTAAAAAATTGCACATGCTGGCAATTTCGAAGGTAGTCTTGTAAAAGAGACCATCATTTTGAAGGGAAAACCAAGTAAATCCAATGTTGAGCGCAGTTGAACCTCAAAGCCATCGGCTTCCTTGAAATAGTCAACTGACGCTGGTGCTTGGATTCATGCGGAACTTGAAGAACATTCCTTCCAGATCAGATGGAATTACTTCCGTCCCAGAGATATTGCGATTTTCATCGTCAAATGAACAACTATCGAATTCTCGATTGTGCGGATGAATCCAGCATGAATGATGGACTTCCGCAGCTACTTGGGCTGTCCCCTTTTCAAAAGATCTACGCCAATTGATGGAATCATCTGGCTCAGGGCATCGTGAAAAATGTCACATCTCCAAAGTTCGTGGACTGGTTCAATCGATCGAACGAGTTACCTTTGACCAATAATCAATGAGTCCAACCTTTTGGTAGATGGTTTCTTGATAGTCACCAGGTTCCCAACCCTGTCCACCTTCTTCTACAATTGGATCCATCCGGAAATTCATAAAATTAAGCTCTATACCAGATTACCACTCGTTCCATTTAAAAAAATTCGAATTTCCAATAGCCACGGATGGAGAATTCAATTTATTGCTTTTCCAGATGAATCCAACGCAACAGATGATAAGATGCAATCGCGTTTACCGTTTATTGCCCGAGACGGTGTCCATCATAGGTGGATTCGTCTCTCCAGGTACGGTGTGAAATTTATCGTGTTGTGCTATTTTGGCGGTAGTTTCGTGATCAAGACAGCCACATTAGAACGGCAACACCAGATGGATCCTTTGTTGAGCGCAGTAACTTCTGTGAGCCACCAGCCTCCTTGAAATAGTCAAGTGTTGATGGTGCTTGGATTCATTCGCATCTCTTTTACGAGACTACCTTCGAAATATCCAGCATGTGCAATTATACACTTTGCCTGGACAGATGATTCCACCTATGATGAAGGTTGCCTCGGGCAATAAACAGTCAAAGTAATTGGATCTTATCATCCTTTTGGTCGGATTCATCTGGACAAGCAATAACTCAAATATTTCGTACGTGGCTATTGGAAATTCGAATTTCTCAAAATAGAACGAGTGGCAATCTGGTACCGAGTCCAATTTTATCAATTTCCGGATGGATCCAACTGTAGAATCAGGTGGACAGGGTTTGGAACCTGGTGACTTTGAAGAAACGAGTGACCCCAAGATTGAACTGATTCATACTTTGGTCACAGTTTACTCGTTACATGATTGAACTGGTCAACGAGCTTTGGAGCAATGAGATTTTTTGCTATGCTCTAAGCCAGATGATTCCACCATTTAGCGTAGGCATTTTGAAAAGAAAACAGCCCAAGTAGCTGCGAGATCTCGTCATTCATTCTGGAATCATCCGGACAATCCAGAATTGGTTATTTGTCGATCGAGAATCGCAATACCTCTTGGACGGAAGTAATTACATCTGTTTTGGAAGCAATTTTCTTCAAGCTGCGCATGAATCCAAGCACCAGCGTCGGTTGACTATTTCAAGGACGCCGGTGGCTAACGAGAATAACTGCGTTCAACATTGGATTCACTTGGTTTTCTTTTCAGTATGATTGTCTCTCTCACGAGACTACCTTCAAAATAGCACAACATGCGTAATTTTTTATTGTGGCTGGACAGACGATTCCACCTATGATGGACGTTGTCTTGGGCAATAAACAGTCAAAGCAATTGCATTTCATCATCTTTTGAATTGGATTCATCTGGAAAAGCAGTCAATTAAATATTTCATACGTAGCTATTGGAAATTCGAATGTTTAAAAATGGAATGAGTTTTCGTATGCTGCCGAGTTTCTCATTGATGTGAAAAAAAGATCCAAGATCCTCCAGATTTATAAAACGGTTAAGTCGTAGAAATCATCGTCCCGAAGATTGGATTGATTAATTTTTTGGTCTGAGCTTTCTCATTCCATGTATCGATCTGGTCTACGAGCGATGGTGCGATGAGATTCTATTGAAAAAACTATGCCACGCAATTATTTAGTCCGTTCGATAAGAGGGTGCAATTGATAAATTTTCTCACGTTGTATATCGCATAGTTTCAAACCGTATGATTGCGTTGTATTTTGTTTATGTCAATATTTCCTTCATATCTATCTTCAACGTGTAATCAAACATGGCAGACGGCGATCAAGAAGAGCGAAATATTTTCTCGAATTACGATTCCTCCGTTCGTGGACGAATTGTTGGCCTCCATCGGGCTGGCTGGTCCCGCGAAAGAATTCGTCTAGAGATTGGCTGTAACATTAAAACAGTGAATTTGTGGATCAACAAGTTCAACAGAGGTGGCGACCAAGCTCTGAAGGACCATAGGAAAAATAATAAACGTCCACTAAAAACTACGCCGGAGGAAGATGTCAAGCCGTTGAAGAGACGCCCTTCACAACAATTGCCTCAGCGCTCGATGAGACGGGCATTCCAATCAGTGTGAGCACTGCAAGGAGACGATTGAAAGATGTGGGTCTAACTGCTCATCGGCCAGTGAAAAAAACGCCACTCACGGAAGATCATCGGCAACAGCGGCTCCTTTTCGCCCAACAGCACCTCGGGTGGACCCCCCAACAGTGGGCGTCTGTTGTGTGGTCAGACGAAAAGGTATTGTACTCCGATAATTTATAACCGAAAGCTATGGCAGCAGCTCGACGCCAAATAAAACTCCCATACGCTCGAATATCCCGGCTTCGTGACGTCACATTGATTTTAAATTACTCTCACCAACGAACCTTTTGAGTAGAAAGTTGTATTACTGTTGGGGCGGGGTTGAAATTTCGAACTTGTAATGCTCCGACAGTTCAGAATTACTAGTTAAAATTTTCAGAAATCACATGTTCATAAAGATCATGCCAGCGACAGTCTACACAGATGAATGTGAATGGCATAGAAGGGTTAGAGTAGCGATACGAAAAGGACACAAATTTGATTTGTTATACGACATAATTTCCAGAAACTTTATGAACAAGATCGACGCTTGATTCGAACGACCAGTACAACGACAGTCGAAATTCCGAAAATGCATTATTGCGCTCAATACAAAATTCCGAATTTTCTAAAATAGAAAACAAGCTACATCAGAAAGTTCAAATACAATATAAACTAATAAAAGATACTCCAGGTCCGTGAAAGTCTTGAACTTCGGAAATCATAGCTTCGATTTATGCAGTTTGCGAAAACTGAAGTTTAGATAGTGTAAGATTCCGATCAGAAATATTCAGAAGGTCCAGAATTCCGAAAAATTCCCCCGTAAGGCCCTCTAGCAAGTGAGGCTGTCGCGTATAGATGGCAGTACTGTTACCAAAAGAAGATAGATTTACAAGCGGCCTGACGCCCGCGTCTTGCTTACACTAATGGACGCACAACGATCACTCTCTCTCTTTCGCTCGCTCTTGCGAGAATGCCATGCCTGAAACTCGGGGAGGGGGCTCCGCTCGGTTCATAGTGTGCACTCTCTCGCAACCAAGCTAAGCGTTTTTTGCGTGCTTGGTCATAGCGCGCTCTCGCTTGCACTGGCGCGTTTCGCCTATCGCGTGAGGGCAAGCCTATCGTGCTCGAAATATGTACTACATATTTTCGAATTCGTTCAACTTCGCACGAATGATCATCTAAATGCTTGGTCATTCGTAAAAAATATGGGCTTTGATTAAGTTTTCGAATTGAAAGATTTGGCTATCATTTTTCGAACAATATTCGTAAACATTCAACAAGTCTGTCCTATTCAAGTAATCAAGTTTTACATCATTTCAAATATTTTAAACAACATTCTCGATGAAACTTCTGTAAATAATCGAGCTCTCTTGATGAATGGGATGAATAAGATACGTCATTTTTTTAGTAGGATAGTGTAACAAGGTCTGGAGCTCAAGTCCCCGCAAGGTTGACTTTTTATAAAATGTTAATCAAATGTCAAAATTTGTTAAAATATCATTTTTGGAGAAGAGACTAAATTTTTAGAAAATATTTCGGTCTACGAATGTTATTTAATCATAGCGAAATTAATAACAGCATAAATTTAAAAAAAAAGTTCCCCACCGAGTGCCTGCAGCCTCTCATCGCAGCGTCCTGCAAAGGTGACCACGGGCGATCAGAGCACCGATTATAGACAAGATTCAACTCATTGATCCCATTCATAAAAAGACCTTGATGTTTGCAATATCGTTTGTTTTATTAAGAATATCGTTGAAAATATTTGTGGTAAAGCAATGGCGAGATCGTGTGTCTCTCTCGCTCAGTGGCGCGCGAAGAGTGGGGATACCGCGTTCAGCGGAGCGAAGTGACGTCACAGGTTGAAAATGTCCACCAGACTCGCAAAGGGCGTATGTCCAAGCGTCAACAAGCGCGACCCACGCCCTTCCGACTCCAAGAAACTCTAAGAAACAGAGAGCGTCCTAGAACGCGCGGCCAAAATTTTTAATGTTAGATTTCTTTGGATTTGCTGAACGAATTTTGTTCCACCAAGCCATTCGGAAGATAAAAAATCGTGGAAAATTCAACTCTAATATGAAATTTTTCTGACCCCCCGTTTTCCCGTAAAAACGATTTAAAGGTTATGTGACGTCATAAAACGCTTATTTCACTGTATATAAGAGTGCGGCGGGCTCGCGCTACGCTTTTTTTTTAAATACTTGGCGTCGAGCCGCTGCCGCGACTCTTGATATACGTTATTCATTGTGCATTTAACCAAAGAGGGTTAACTGCCCGTCTAGTAGAAAATATTGTCTACAATTTCATTCATTATGTTTTTATATTATTTCATTTTTTATCTTTACAATTTTCGGCAAAAATAGAACATTTCAGTAAATAGAGTGGCTGCCGAAAACTGGGGGGGGGGGGGATTCGGAGCAAATGGCGAGAAAGTGGACAGTTGCGTAATATCATGATCAATCTGCTATAATTATTTAAGGATTTTTTCCGAATTTTTTTTTCCACTTTTCATCGGAACTAGATTCAAATAAGAGCTGCAACTCGAGAAGCATGGGGTTTTAGAGGGAACTCTTAGAGCGGAGAATAGTTCCTTTTATGATTTCGGACTCAGTAAAACTAATCACGATTTCGTCGTGAGATTTTTTTTTTACCAGGGGCAAGGCATTCTTTAAAATTCATTTTATTACCATGTCCACGTCATTTTAATTCGAAATTAAATCTCTTATTTTTTTATACGTCTTTTTCGTCGAAATAACCGCCATTGACTCTGAAGATCGCGTTGACAATGACGTGGAGATAGTGACGAAATAAACCAATGAAATGTCTCGCCCATGTCAAGAAAAATGTCATGGGAAAATTGCAATAATATTTATTGAGTCCGGAATCATGAAAAAACTTTTACCCTTTCTTAAATTTTCGACCAAAACCCCATCAATTTGGTTCTGACGAAGAGCAAGAAACAAAAAAAAAACAAAAAAAAAATCTAAAATAATTAGAGCAGGTTCCTTATGGTCTTACGGAATTTTCCATCCGCCCGACATTTTCTCGGAACCCCTGCCGTTTTCAAAATACGCCACATTTACTGAAACTCTCCATTTTTACCAAAAATTATAATATTTCCGCGAAAAAAACGCACTGTATTACTTCGGAAACGAAAATGAAGCGTTTGACTTCTCCTTTAAAACTAGCATAGATAAAATTGGGAAGAAAATTTTCTACAAGACTGTCAACCCATCTTCAGAAGCCAAAAAATCATTGTAAAACTACCCTTTTCAAAAGCACGTGCCAGCTGAAGAAAAAATAGTAATAAATTATCCCCAGTGGAAAAGTGAAGTTAAAACTGTCTCCTTTCAAAACGGTGTTTATTCAATTTGATTACCACCATTTCCCACTGCAGTATCAAACTTTCACTAGGGCTGCAAATTTCGCAAGGTGAGTCCATACTTTTCAGCGGCAGTGTATATCCAACTTCAATTTGCAATCACTCTTGCCGAAGTCGTAAATGACTACCGTGATCCCAAAGTTTACGGTACGATTTCCATGCAATACATACCGGTATTACATTAATATCTATACAACTACAACATTATCTTGTATCCTATCGGAAAACGTGACGGGAAAATGATGGAAATTTTTTTCCATTCAGGATATTACAATTTATCAGCTGTTCAAAAAGATTACCAAAAACTTTACTGAAAGTTAAGTTATCTTAAATTAAATTCGCTAATAAGAGTCTCTAGAATGCAATTCTTACTCGATAGCTGTAGTTGCCATTATTAAGTGAACCTTCCCTTGGATGAAGGCACTGCAGGTGAGTGCAGAATGTTTGGTAAGACGCGGAAATGTTACTGAAACTAAATTTTCATATAATTCGTACATGACTTCGAACGGTACGTGTCGAGGAGCCGTTGCCGCGTCTCTTGATAATATTCATTCATGCCAGCGAACACATATTTCTTTTGAGTCCAATGAGAAAAAGAAGCATGAAAAAAAAAACATTGAAAATCTGTTGGATTCAGACATTATAATTTATCGAATATGAGAATATATACAAAAGTTTCCCTGAATCATATAAAATTGCATTTGTCCACTAAAAGAGTCTGAGAATACAATTTTCACTCCGTACTTGAGAACGGTTTTTTCGAGTGACAATTCTTTCAGAGTTAGGTAGATAAGGTGAGTACAGAATTTCCTCTAAAAATCGAAAATAATATAAACACATACGGGAGTCTCGTGAAGCTCTCAATATGTTGCACGATGTTCAAAAACAACAACAAATGTTTCTCCTGTATCTACAGTTAATATCGATTTGATTTAGTGAAACTGCTTATAGAGGTGAGTATAAGGGGTAAATACATGATTTCCGCTTAGAAGAAAGAATAAACCAGCAAAGAAATCTCCCAAAGCTCGTAATATGTTACAAAGTGTCAAAAATAATTATTACTCGTTCTTCTCATATCGATAACTACAGCAGTATTTTAACTCCGATGAGAAAAAAAAACCGACGGCAAATAATGGAATGCTCGTCATATTTGAGATATTACTTTATTGAATATTGAATTATTGACTGGAAAATAGTTTAAGACGGATTCTTATATCGGACTTGAAATCGGTTTTATATAGTGAAAGTTCTTTTAGAGGTAAGTATCGAAGGTAGGTATAAAATGCTCGCCGAAACATAAGAATAACTCTACAAAGGGAGGTTTAAAAACTTGGGAAATAGAGAAAAAATGACCAGAAGGTTCTCTATTCTTGTCAAGTTCACAAGATGGAAAATAATACACATGCCGGCAACAGTCGATGAATTTGGCACTTTTTAATTTGAACATTCCAATTTGCTAAATTTTGACTATGGGCTGCAGTAGTTTCCGACATTTTCAGTACTGATTATTTTTATAATGCCGATATAGTCCCAAGTTATGAAAAAAACAGTGATTGGATATTTTTCTAACCCAAAAATCGTTGGAAAAATATTATGAACTCTTTACCTCACGCATTTATTGCAATTAGCAAATCGGGCAGTATTTGTACTATCAATTGTCAATCAAGAAATTTCACGTAAAAATACACTTCCGCTCAAAAGTATGGGTTCACTTATCGAAATTTTCAGTCTCGGTATAAGTTCCATATCTTGGTGGAAAAAGGTCGCAAAAGAATTTAATAGGCAACGTTTTAAAGGGGACAGTTTCAGCTTCACTTTGCCATTTTTTATAATTTTTTACAATTTTTTTTATAGCCCCCACGCGCTTTTGAACATGGCAGTTTTTCGATGTTTTTTTGCGCTCTGGAAACGGGCTATGTGGCTTATAGAAAATTTTCCTTGCAATTTTCTTCATCCCAGTTTCGAAGAGGATTGTGATCACTGCATTTTCGTTTTTGAAAAAGTATCGTGCGATTTTTTTTACCAAAAATTTCTAATTTTTGTCAAAAATTGATAATTTTATTCAATCCTCTTTGAAACTGCGATGAAGAAAATTGCAAGGAAAATTTTCTATAAGCCACATAGCCCGTTTTCAGAGCGCAAAAAAACATCGAAAAACTGCCATGTTCCAAAGCGCGTGGGGACTGTAAAAAAAATTGTAAAAAATTGTAAAAAATGGCAAAGTGAAGCCAAAACTGTCTCCTTTAAAACGGTGCCTATTAAATTCTCTTGCGACCTTTTTCCATCAAGATATAGAACTTATACCGAGGCTGAAAATTTCGAGAAGTGAACCCATACTTTTGAGCGGGAGTGTATAAGAACTTTTTTTCCTCCTTTGACAGAAATCTGCTCAATCTTTCGTTTCCAATAACCCTTACAGTCATGCCATTCGATTTTATTTAGCTGTGAAAAAATAACCAGTGGAAACGTACATGCACTTTTCCATGTCAAAATGATTGAATCGTGAGACTCAAGATGAAATGACGCCATTACAGCGGCGGCTGCATCTGAAAGAGTAAATACCTGAAATAGTGATCGAAACATCCTGTACTACGTCTAAGCATCGAGTGAGAGAAAAATATTGCCCCATTTTACGTTGCCTCAGCGATCTTGTTTGACATGAGTGCGAGTGGACAGAAATATCTTCTTTGTCGTTCCTAGTGTCTGTCCAGAAGTTCGCTAAAAATTTCGTTCACAAGCCGAGGGAATCGTTAACCTGTAGTTGTCTTACGAGTGATTTGCGAAATTGTGTGTAGCATAGACGATGAGAGTCAATGAAAGGATCGAGCGCACGATCAATGCCTTACTCGGTACTTTTGTCTTCTCGACTACTGTATTTCTTTCAAAATAATGCTATTTTGAAGGCTCATGCTTATCAGAACCAATGAAATCATTTTGCGTTGTTTACAGGGTAAGATATGTCCTGACTATACCGGGAGCGTGCGTGCCAATCAAGAAAATAGTAAATAAACACGGATTACAGCAGTGAGACAAGAAAAAAACCAAATGAAAAAAACCGAACGAAGTTCTATTTAATTTTGTACAGGGATTTCAGTTTTTTCTCGATGAAAATGAAATTTCAATAATGATTAAATTTTAAATAAAAAATACCATTGGCGCGACAGCGATAGGGAGAAAGAGAGGCCCGATATAGTCTGTCTCTCTCGCTCGGCAACGAAGCAAAGCGGCAACAAAAGCCTGACTTACGCCCTTCCGACTCCAAGAAACTCTGAGAAGCAGAGGTTCCTGAAACGTGCGACCCAAAATTTTCAATAATAGTTTTCTCCGGATTCGCTGAAATTCGATAACCTTGAATCCCACGGTGCTAATTTTTTTTTTATCGCAAACATATTTTCAAACAAAAGTTGTAGAGTATTAAAAATACCATGAAAAAAATGTCTCAGTTCATCTTCGTACTTGCAAAAATAAACGACAAAAACAAAATTTCTGTTAAAATTAAATTTTGTTTTGTTTTTATTCAACGCTAACTATTTTTGACAATTAGTTAAAAAAAATATCCTGCCATAAGCATCAAGATGCCACTTAAACACGGCGCGCTCATACAACATTATATACAGATATACAGAAAAGCTCGACACTCGTCGGGCCGAAAACGAAAAATGCTCGCTAACGCCTGAAAAATTAGAAAGAGAAAAACAAACTTCGTCTCTCACTCGCATTCGCATTCACGATGGAAGAGGCCCGAGAGAAGCGCCGAAGACCCATTGTTCGTGTATTAGTACGCATGGACGCTCGCGCGCACACTAGCCTGCTCACGCGTTAAGACAGGCAGGGCGGGCTGGTCTTGTCCCCACTCTTGCAATGATGCTTTAGAAATATTTTCTCCTGTATTGCTCGTTTATTTTTACGAGTACGAAGATGGACTTTTGCAATTCTCTACAACTTCTGTTTAGAACTTTTTTCGATCAAATGTTTCAGTTCTGATATAACGAAGTGTTTAACCCTCCTCAACTGTTTTCTGGAAAAGCTCTCGGTCTGATTGCAAAAAAAAAAAAAAATAACGCTACGAGATTCAGCGATATCGAATTAGCTATCTATCAAACTTTCGGGACTGATTTAAAAAAAATGGTTCCTTTTCGTAATTTTTACTGGTTCTGGCAAGGGTTCAAAACAACAGCTACAGCACTCGTCGAATTCAATCGTCGTGTGGTTAAAGTAGGCAAAACCATGTTTTTGGAAAATAGCGTCGGAACTATTTAAATAAAAATTTGAGTCACTGTTTGCAGATATTAGGAAATCAAACAACTTGTCAAAGTGCAAATAAGAATTCGTTATTTAGTTTGCCCGCAAAAAATGCCCCCCGTTTATCAAGGGGAAATAAATAAAAAAATTTGTTTTTTTTTTAAATATTGCAGCTGCCATCTTTATCATGGAGAGCTGAACATTCAACAGCATACAGAGTCAGGCTTACGCTAGCTTGCGAAAACTCAGCGGAAAAATTCCATATAAATTTATTGTTCATGTGAGGTTGAGCTGTTAATTGAGAGGCGAAATATCATGGCACGTTTGGTGACAGAGTAGCCGTCTCCGGCTCGCACGCGCTCGCGTGAAAAGTGAATCTACGCGTCCAGTTCCACGAACATGCAATATCTCCGCAACAAATCAACTCATCCCCTTGTTTGTTTTTCTCAAACAAAAATATCAAAGAAATTCAATGAAAATCCTTGAAAATCGTAAAGTCACCTCCAAACTTATTAATAATGTTCTATTTCCTTTTTCCAACTTTTTTTTTACAACAAAATAATTTGTTATTGGAGCACTTGTCTTTTCGTTTTTAGAAAAATGTAACGGATTGAGGGCTTACGGCTTCAAAAGACACCACATCTCAATTTCTCAAATTGGTAAAAAAAAAAATTTCTTAAAATTCGATCTTCAAGTAAATATATAAAAAGATTTTAACGCGGGAAGCTAGTATATTTTTCACCATGCTACAAAGCCATCGTAATATTCGAAAGTTGAATTAAAAACTATAAAAAATGAATAAAAAATAATCAACACATTTGTTGGTGAATTTTCAATTTTCTAGAATTTGCGATTCTACAATCGTGATCAAAAGAAAAAGTGAGCCAAGATTTAAAAAAAAACTCGACGAGTTTATTCGTTCCGGAGACATTCCCATGTTCGTGAAACTTGTACGCGCGGATGCATTTCTCGCGCGAGCTTGAGATGGCTACCCCTACTTTGCCGCCAAAGGCGGCGGTATATTTGGCCCCTCAATTAACTCCTGAAATAAACAATAAATTTCAATGGGATTTTCCCGCCTATTTTTCGTAATTTAGTATGAGCCGGACTCTGTACGCTGTCCAATTTTTAGCTCTTCATGTTAAAAAGAGCGGATGTAATAATTGAAAAAAAAAATCTATATCTCCCCTTAATCAACTTTTTATAATTCGTTGTTGTTGTAAATTCGTAGAATAATAGCTTCTTTTGAATTATGCCATTCCTGACTCTGTTACTTGAAAATTTGCGATGGAATTTCATTTTTTTTGTGGGTAAAAAATGTACCCTCTTTTTCGAGGGGTTTTTTACCTCTTTAATAAATATTAATATTTTATAATAAATCGATTTTCTCCAAAGAGTTAATGATAGTACGACGCTTACGGATTAATTTCATTTCAGCTTCTTTGCACTGCGACAATTTCCCAGCCAGCAAATTCCTCGCGAAAAAATTCGGTTTTTGAATAACAAATAGCGTTTCTCGAAAACTATTAATCCGACCGCACTCCGATTTAGCATACTTGTTTCGTGCACCGGGTGAATGGTATTCCGAGATTTTACAGGCTGTACACGAATTTATAAATCAATAATGAGTTACGATAGAAATAACCATTTTAACTGGATTTCATTTCTTTGCGGGAGAAACAATTAACCGATTTGAATTTGCGTTCCACGAAATGATTGGTGTTTCCAATATCTACAAATAGTTACTCGGGTTTTTTTTTCAGATCAATAATTTCGTCGCTATCTCTTAAAGACATGGTTTTGTAAACTTTCATCACGTGGCAAAAAAAGGGCATTGCCCGCGCAATTTTTTGGTTATAATGGTTCTGACGCGTTGACACGTCAAAACTACCCGGTTCCTCGACAGCCCAACATGTCGTATTACATGCTATTTTCAAGGCTATTGTTTGAAATCTTCAACTTGATATTCGAAATACACTCCCGCTCAAAAGTATGGGTTCACGTCGCGAAATTTTGAGCTTCGGTATAAGTTCTATATATTGGTGGAAAAAGGTCGTAAGAGAATTTAATGAGCACCGTTTTGAAGGGGACAGTTTTAGCTTCACTTTGCCATTTTTTATAATTTTTTACAATTTTTTTTATAGTCCCCGCGCGCTGTTGAACATGGCAGTTTTTCGATGTTTTTTTGCGCTCTGGAAACGGGCTCCCTGGCTATTAGAAAATTTTTCTCGCAATTTTATTCATCGCAGTTTCAAAGAGGATATCAAATACTGCATTTTCGTTTTTGAAAAAGTATCGTGCGATTTTTTTTGCCAAAAATATTCCAATTTTTGCCAAAAATTGATAATTTTATTCAATTCGGCGTATCTTGAAAACGGCGGGTGATCGAAGAAAATAGCAAGAAAGTGAAAAGTTGCAATATATCTTGATGGACCTGGTGGATTTATTTCAGAATTTTTTTCCGACATTTGTTTTTTCATACTCGTGGAGTCAAAATGATTTTTATTTTCTCATGATTTTTTCTTTTTTTAAACGGCTGAGGCATTTCTTTTATTTGTTTTATCAGCATCTTGACGTAATTTTAACTAAAAATAAACTTTTTTTAACGAAAAAAACTTAAAAAAAATTGTGCGAAATTTAGTTATTTTCCGCTCCCAAAAAATGAAGAAAGCTTCGGAATGTTAGTTGAGATAATTAGAATGTCAATTGCGAATTTTCGTCTGTCAAAATTCACGCTCATTGAATTGTAATAAATAACATACGATGTTTCCAATTTGTGACATGTATGGAATTGCAGAAAAGAAGGAAACCTTTAAAGATTCGAGCATTATTATGGTCGAAATCGCCCGAGCTATAATGTCAAGCATATAGAGATTTTTGCTTGATTAATATTGATGGCAAACCGCGAGTCCCATCGGACGCGGACTCGCCCCCCGATCATAACTGCATTCTTTTCTACTCGTGATTTCAATCAGATCTTTCAGTTATTAAGGTGCAAATAATTGCATTTTTCTTTGTTTTTTGCTGAAAATGAAAAAGTAATGGGGGAACTTCATCTGCCCCGGAGCAGGAATCATGGAGAAGTTGAAAAAAATGAGAGGTCAAACAACACGATCAATTAATTATTCAAGGAAAAAACAAAAAAAAACTCGAAAGAAGCGTTTTTTCAATAATTCATAACATCGCCATTTTCCAACCTGTAGTGCAGGCCTTTTGCGAGATACTTTATCATAAAAGGTGCGTTCTGTGTGCGAATCCCAGACGCTGTCCGATAATTATTTTTTTGTGAATTGCAATCAAAAGTTTTTTTATGCCATATTTTGCAGCCAGGCTGGATGCTCTGATGTTCGTGCAATTTCAATTTTTTGAATGAATTTTCAAAGTCGAAGTGTTTGGCTACACAACGTCAATCTTCGTTTGTCGTTTGAACGTGGAAAAACAGGCGTAAATAGCGCGCAATCCTGAGCGAAAACGACGGAGCGCGTGAGAGTGGTCATGGAGTGGGGGTGGAGCAATAGCTGCGAGGAAGGCGCATATACAGTGATATAATACAAGCGGGCTGCAAGCAAGTGTGGATATTCAAATTTGATTATCTTCACGATCGGCAAGATATTTTTTCTTGCTTTTGTAAAAAATATCCTAAACTAGTCGAACGGATCGTGAAAATAACCAAATTTAAATATTCAATTTGCGTGCAGCGCGCTTGTATTACTATACATGTGCCTTCCCTCAGCTCTTGCTCTACCCCTACTCCACGACCACTGTCGCGCGCTCGTCCGTTTTCGCTCATGTTTGTGCGCAATTGTCACCTAGTTTTTTGTAATTAAATTGAAAACGAAGATTGACGTTTCGTAGCCGAACTCTTCTACTTTTCGAATTCATTCGATACATTGAATTCGGGCAACGACAGTAGCATCCAGCCTCTCTGTAAAATATGCCATAAAAAAACTTTTATTAGCAATTACGCAAAAACTAATTATCGGGCAGCGTCTGGATTTCACACACAGAAAGATCCAGTTATCATAAACTATCCAGCAAAGAATCTGCACTACAAGTGAAAAAATGGCGAAATTACGATTTTTGAAAAAAAATCGCGGTTTTTTTTAGTTTCTTCCCTCAATAATTAACCGATCAAGTTGTTCAACCTCTCATTTTCTTCGTCTTTCGATTCTTCATAATTCGTTCTTTGAGGCAAATGAAATTCCTCCATTGGTTTCTATTTTATAAGCAGAAAACAAAACAAAAACGATTTTTGCACTATTTTGTTAATAACTAAGAAAGAAATAATAATCTCGAGTGGAAAAGTATGTGGATATGATGGGGGAGAGAGCAATTGCACGTCCAATGGCACTCGCGGTTTCCTATCGATACTTTTGTCAAGAGAAAATCTCCATTTTCTTAGCCTGTACAAAATTTCGAAGCAAAGTTGCTTCAGAGGTCGGAGAGGACACGGCGTACGGAAGGGAAGATGCTCGCGCTCGCTCGCACTCACGCAGGTCGGTGGCGCGCCAGGTTGGCGCGGTAGTGCTGGAAATCCCAGCTACCGCACAGCGCCGCGGTACTATTGGTTGCCGTGAAAAAAAAAAAACGCGAAATAGGAAGACCGTCGTTACGCGTTAAATTTTCGTCACTTCTGTTTCACCAACAGGCCTCCCAGTATCGTGTGCTTTCAAAGTTCGAACTGTGTCTTGTGTGAAAAGTTCTTAAAAACTCTTGTTGAGACTTATCGTTTGATAGTTTATTCCCTAGTTAATGCATTTCTCTATTTACGTTGTATATATCTAAATATCTATATAAATATTCGCGTAACGATACTCTATATATATCTTTTTATATATATTCTTTATTTGTAGTGCGTGTATATATATATATATATAGAATATAGAGTGTTTAATATCGAGTGTATAACTAGTGTTTATCTAATTTTGTGAAAATTGCGTGCATTTTCACAATTTTCATCGACTAAGTATCCAACAATCAGACTATATTGTTGTGTCGTGTGCTACGCCATGGCAGCTCTCGCGACGGGAAGAATTAATCTCCCCCGCAGCCAGCGAATCAAGGACGGAAGGATTTTTGAAATAAGCAAAAGAGCAAAATCCGGCGAGATGTAAGTGGTTTTCCTTTATTAAAAATTATATCACATGAGAAAAAAACTGATATCCTTCGTAAAAATAACGGCGAGAAAAAAAGACTTTATAAGTAGTATATAATATTTAATATATTTATATTTAATATTTTTGATACGATGAGCGTTCCGATGACAATAAAAATTGGAAGTATTTGTCAACTTCATAACAATAAAATTGAATACTTTTTTCGAAGTTTTGAATCGTCGCAGCATAATTTTTATTCAGCAATATCGATACACATCGTTTCGACGGTACCTTCTCAATTTGCATCGGTCGTTACATTCTTCTGAAAAAATCAAGAAATGATTTCCTTCACTTATGTATATCGAACCAAAACCGTTTATTCAAAAATATTCCGGTAGACTAATCGATTCATAAAATCATCTCACCTGATCTTTCGACTGCGTAGCTGACACTTCTGGGCCCCACACTGTGCCAGTCATTTTCAAAATCCTTTCATGATCATCAATATCATTTCAATGCAAATAATTTCATGAAACTCTCAAAAATGTAAAGTTCTAGATACCTATGTTGATGATTTCAAATTTAAACAAAAATTCACCTCGCTGCGACAAGTCTTCGTCGCAGTCTTTGGGTCCTCCGCAGTCTCCGCAGTGGCTGTGGATTTGTAATGAATGTAGTATGCCTTTAAATATCATTTTTTCCTCATTGACTTAGAGTAGAGCCTAATATGCTTTGAGTTTATTATTAATAAGTCATTAAATCCCTGACGTATCAGAAAAAACGTGGGTGAATATAACTTTCCTCCGCTTGGACCTTGTCGAAATGTTTTCTCCACTGGCTCCGCTGACTGTGTTGGCGCCGCTGGTTACTCTGGTCTCGCTGTACCTTGAACAAAAACAAAATCAATTAATGAAATCATACTCCACAATGAACGATATTCAGTGAATAATACTTTATTTCATCCTTCGGAGATCTCATGGCACTTCATGCCTTTGTCGCAGTCTTTTGGCCCTCCGCAGTCTTCGTAGTTGCTGCAGACCTATAATTAATGTAAAATGCTTCTACATATCATTTTTTCTTTACTAAATTAATGAAATCCCTTGTGATTCTCTAGTCAATTATCAAGAAGTCATTAAAAAAATGTAGCGTGAGAAAAAAACTTGATGAATAAAACTCTATTCTGGTTTGGCTTTGTCGGAATGTTCTCTACTCTGGCTTCGCAGACTCTTGTAGCTCTTCGCTGATTATGCTGGAACGGCTGTACCTAAGAGAGAAACAAAATCATACCCTTTCATACATAAATAACAACATTTCGTAAATAATACTTTACTTCATTCTGCGTTGAACCGATGGTACTTCAGGCCTTCTCCGCAGTCTGTGGGTCCTCCGCAGTCTCCGCAGTCGCTGCTGACCTGTAATTGATGTAAAACGCTTCTATATATAATTTTTACCTTTTTAAATTAAATTCAAGCCTAATAATTTTCGAGTTGATCAACAAGTCATTAAAACAATATAGCGTAAAAAAAAAATTGATAAATAAAATTTTCTTCCGGTTTGGCTTTATCGGAATATGCTCTCCGCTGGCTTCGCAGACTCTGGTGGCTCGGCTGGTCTCGCTGCGACTCAATGTAAAATGAAATAAATTGATAAAATCATACTCTCTCATACATAAATAACAACATTTACTAAATGATACTTAACTTCATGCTTCGGAGATGCCATGGCACTCAGCTGGCACGGCGGTGAACCTACCTGCAACGGGTCGTCACTGGGGCACTTACCTCCGTCCTCCTCGCGAACCCGCCGTTCTTGTTAAAACGGCTTCACTATTGTTGATCTATCTTTTTCTCGCTCTCTTCCCGGAACGATAAGAAACTTTCAATAATATTGTATTGGAACCCAATGAATTTTTGAAATCCAAACATTTAATCAGCTCGCAAATTGGCGTGTTTTTCAAATTGAACAAACAACGAATAGGAAAAAATATTTTCCGTTGGACCGCAACATTGTGAACTTCAGTGTCGTAACTTGTTAAATTTTTGTGTCCTAATTTCCATAGATTATCTCAAAACGTGAGAAATATTCATGGAGAGTACAAGAACATTTTTGTCGTCATCTTTTTTAGAATTCCCCTGAGACAATAACAGAGACACGTTGCAACTTTTACTGTTCATATGTACGACATGCAGTCACATTGAAAATTGTATGGCAACAAACAATCTTTTTCTCGGAATAATTCAAAAAACTGGTGTACTTTAGATCGATAAATATCACCAAGCACTGAGTTCTTTTATTAATACCGGAACCTCTTGTTTCTAGCAAGTATTCCGAGGGGTTTAAGTTTGATTGCCTGAATTTCTAACTCGAAGCATTAGAAAATATAGACGTTTTTATGAATTGTAAAAATGTCATTAATAAATGGAAAAAATAATCCCACTATATTGAAAAATCACTTTTAGTTGTCGATGTAGAGATTGACTTTTCACCCCTCCGATCCACTTTATCGATCGGATCCACTTTATCGATCGGATATCGATAAGGAAAATAAAAGATAACACTTTTCATACGAAAATTTCTTGAATTTGAATTTCAGGAATTTCATAAATTTTCCGATGATTCGTCAAAATTTCTCGATGATGGAAATATTCGAACTTATGATCGCGTTTTAGAATTTCGGTCATCTGTTTTCAATAAGTGTGCACAATGTTACCTGAAAATTAAAGCCTTTTATATATATATTTTTTTTCCACAGTTATCTGCGATGTTCAACAAAGTTTTGTTTTGGAACAGCAAAGAAATTGCGCAACGGCGACATTTTATCACTGCGGGACCATTCCGATATTTGTTCTGCCAATCGCAATTTGCAAATGAAATCGGATTTTCAAGATGCTCTAAAAAGCGCACTGGAGCGAAATTTTTGGAGGCTCAAACAAGTATATGAAACGGTTGCCGCATTGTGAGTATAGGAAAAACGATAATTTTTGGCCTTTGTGGAGAATTTAATTTTCGTCTGATACGAACATATCGTCTAATACGAAATATTAAAATAATTAACGCTTGCGCTCGTTCGTTTGAGACGTTTCAAAATCTGAAGATTTTCGGCTGGCATAACAGATTTGAAGAACAATAATTGTTCAATATGAATCAAATTTGTCAAATTTTCTGAATCATCATGTTTGCGACAGATTTCCTAGGGAAATAAAGATTGAGGTGCCGTTCAACAGTATCGTAAGCTCCTTGAAGCGCTGGCGAAAAACATACTTCCCACGCTGTCCGGAAACGCTGCAGACGATGGCCGATGAACTGCAGCGACCTGAAAGTCAGCGTCTCTTAGAGTACGATGTCGGAAAAATTACAACGATGACGATCGAGGACAATGAGGGGAACGTTCATTTGATGATGTACGATCCCGAATTCACGTCCGAGTTTCAGGACGTTACGCACATTTTCATTGACGCGACGTTTCAAACGACGCCTCGAGTGAGGGACGTTTATCAGTTGGTAGCGGTTCTCGGCATCGTTTATGACCACGTAAGAATTCACTGTAATAGTAATTATTTCTTATTCAATTTTTTTTTTCTCATTACCGTCCGATATTTCAGGCTATACCGATAGCGCATGTTTTGATGTCGAAAAAGACAGAGTCGAGCTACCGAGCCGTTTTCGACACAATCAGAACCACCGTCCTGAATACTCAGGCTGTTAAAGTAGTCATGACTGACTATGAACGGGCACTGAGGAACGCTTGCCGTTCTACGTTCCAAAACGCAATAATTGCGGGGTGCAGTGTCCATTATGACCGCGTAAGTGAATTTTCACAACAAAATATATAATGACGTGAGAAGTCTGATTGATTTTTCATAGCATATATGTTTTCATTTTTCAGGCTGTTCTCAAGAAAGTGAAAGCATTGCATTTATCGCCATTGCTGAGGCAGGACGATGTTGCAAAATTATTCATCAAAAAAACGCTTGCTCTCGCTTATCTTCCGCCCTCGATCATCGTGGAGCAGTACGAACTTTTGAAAACCTCACTGCCTGCTCCCCTAGAGAGGTCGTTTCGAGACTTCTGTAGGTATTACGAGCGTCAGTGGCTGCGAGGAGTGAAACCCACTGGCTTCAGCGTTTTCAAATTGTCCCGGCGTACCAACAACGTCATCGAATCGTACAATAGTGTGCTCAAGGCTACAATGGGGCAGCATCCATCTGCCTGGTCGTTTATTGGTGAGTCTAATAATAGTTATCTCGCAAGAATTTTAACTTTGTGAAAATTTAGTAGAATAATTTGATTGTATCGCTCCAAGTAGAAAAGGAATCTAGGGGAAAATGAAGAAATAACGGCCTTCTATGGAAAATTCGCGAAATTCTATTTTGGGAGAATTTTATTTTGTCTTAATCGCAATCGATAAACTCATTTTTTTCTTTTATCTATTAAGTCAAGAAAATTCGTTCTCCACAAGTAACTTCGCCTGAAAAAATCCGATTGTCTCGTTCAATATTTTTCCAACACCTCGGAAAGGTATTCGCTCGGGGGTGAGTTCTAACATCGCCATTTTTAAGTACTGATCGTCTCGCATGAGGGTCGGGTCGCTCGTGGTCTCCATTACCGCGTCTAAGTTTCGATTGTTCATATAAATTCTCTGAAAGTTTTTTTACCTATTACGATTCAGCCAGGAGACAAGTATTGCGCGTTTTTTTTCGAATTTCCCGTACATTTTGGCACATAGTGTCCATAACGCTACGACCGCGTTCTTTCGTGGAACAATTCGTGCTCAAACGTTCTATGGATCCATAGTTGAAACACCGACGGACGTTATTCTGATTTTTAATTTCGACTCCGCGTGATGCGCTTGTTTCACCCGAATTGTTTATTACGTTTTTCATCAGACCGCGCTTACCGCCATATTTTTTCTATCGTAGCTCTCTTGATCTCGCGTTGTTTTGGTTCTGCGGCGAAGTTTCGTCAAATGCCTGTACGAGTGCTTCCTTCGTCGAAACACACGTGTTTGTCAAGTTCTCCGAATTCAAGTCCAAACCACCCTCAATAATGTAGCACAGCAATTATTTTCGTCTATTGTGATATGATTTGCCACAATCGTCTTCTCGTGAACACACGCGCAAAAGGGATCATTTTTTTCATTGTCGCTCCTAAAAACGTCGTCTCAGCGTAATTTTGTCTGTTTGATAAATAAAAACATTTCTCTGAGACTGTTTAGCAGGTGCTTCATCGACAGTTGCATATTTTGTCGCCGAGTGGAACTACTCGAGCGCTTTTCCCTTGAATCTCATTAATCTCAATTGTGTGAGTCATGTAAAAATATCCCTTGCCTTTCCCATGTTTCGAAGAATTCTGCATTTACTTAGAAATGATTGCGAAGGTCAGCTCCCGCTGAGATGGGTAATCTTTCTAGGGTTTGTAACGATGCGGTGCAAGCATTGAGTCATTATTGGATCGCGTCTACGTTACGGACGGCTTGTCTCGATTCAGCTCTTGTAATCTCCAATTTGTGCCGTAGGAGAACCAACTCACGCTTAGCTTTTTTTTTCTCTTCGATAAACTTCAATTATGCGTCTACTCGCTACTTTTTCCTGAAGATCGACGATTCAGATAACCCTGACGACATCTGTCTTTTCTCCTTTTCCTCGACTTGCCAAGATTTCGTTTAAGTTATCTACTTGGCTAAGTCGTAACACCAGCTCATTTTTTCCCCCATGGCATCCAAGTTTAAGGAACGTAACTTCTCCTTAAGGTCGTTCATAGTCCAATTTTTCGATAATCTTTTCATCGGGTCCATCTCCTTTTTAAAAAAAATCATAATTATTGTCTTCCTTTTCTCTTCTCCTAACACTCGCCTCATTCATCGCACTTTTTCAGCTTTACATTACTTATTTTTGTCGTTACAGCTTTACTCTTTCATCTCTTTGTCTTTGTAATTTGTAGGATCATTTCATTATATCACTTTCAGGCGATGTATCACTTGCTCGGTCGACGAAATCTTTCTACACGTTTTACTTGCAGAGACTGAATATTTCAAGAAAAATATAAGTTGCACGTGGTTCCAATTTCACCAGAGAAAAAGGTGTGACTTTTCTTTTTCTCGAAATATGAAGCGTGTCTGAGAAAAACGTTTGTCTCTCTCGCATTCACCAGAGAAAAAGGTGTGACTTTTCGTTTTCTCGAAATATGAAGCGTGTCTGAGAAAAACGTTTGTCTCTCTCGCATTCACCAGAGAAAAAGGTGTGACTTTTCGTTTTCTCGAAATATGAAGGGTGTCTGAGAAAAACGTTTATCTCTCTCTCATTCACGTGACTGCTAGATCACTTCAGCAGTGATGAACAGACTTATTTTATTCTTAAACAAAAACACGCCGCTTCTGCGTGCACTCGATTTTCCTCTTTACAATTACGGTATTGATAAGAAATTGAAATATTTCTCTGTCGGACGGCAAATTAATGTTAACTCACGATTATGTTATTAGGCCATCTAATCAAGATGACGTCGAACGCCCGAGATGACGTTGAAAGCTTGAGGAGAATGAAGCGAATACGGCGACATCCGCGATATGCTACCGCCTTTCGACGGAGAGAATTAATCAATGGTATGTTTTCAATATTATGTGATTTAACGCATGACAACTTTTTGAGGAAAATATGGTGTCGACAGAGGTACCCAGGTAACTAATCATATTTTCTACTTAGCATGGAACAAGCTCACTGCCAATGAGATCACGGCAGCCGAGTTCCTTAATATGACTGCTGGCTTGAAAGGGCACATCGGACAAGCACTAATGCGGCTTCCAGAGGAAAACTCTGAGGATGATGTACAACTGGAGGACGGCCCTGTAGCAATGGCACCAGGTACGTAAAGCAGTGATATTGAATAAAGTTAATAAGTCAGTTCCAATTAGAGCGAAAGACAATAATTTTGTTGCCAGATTGAGGTTGAAAACGTTTTTTTTTTGTTGATTCCCGGTGCAAATGGCTTGAGAACGAGATCTTCATGGAAGCCCTGAATTACAGAAAAATTTCACGTCTAGTGAAATAATAGATGAATAAATGAATCTAGAATAAAGAACGCTGATAAAAGATTTTTCTGATCCGCAGATCGCGATTACGATGCCGAAATCGATGGAGAAATAGATGGTGGAATCGATGACGCGGGGGAACCAGTTCTAAATAATGGTAGAGTAAAATATAAATAAATTGTTATTAATAATCATTCAACGATTGTTAACAATTGCATGAAGTTTATGAATTCATTGATTATGAATTATGTTGTAAAAATTTTTACGATTAACCAAAATTTTCGAAAAAAAATTTTGCTTCTGATATTTCTCAACCGGCATTATTATACTACTACGATTTGGTTATTTACTTTTTTTGTTTTTGATTCAATCATTAGAAGCAGATCGACTCAATTCGCCACCTCGAGGTCCTGACAACATTTTGCTCGAGGAAATCGAACCAGCCAGTCCACCTCCCATCGCACCGGAAATAGTTGACGAAAACGATAACGGTGAAATTAATTTTATGTATCTAAAAATCGATGCAGATGCTCGAAATGCTTAAGAAGGAATTTTAACAGTTGTTATTTTTAACGATTTGAAGCAGATGTGATTGACGATGAACTGGGTTTGCTGCAAGGTGTTGAAAATGTTTTATTCGAGGCGATCAATTCTCCACCACCACCATCACCATCCACCGAGTCCGAAATGGAGGACGAACTTGGTAACGAAAAAAATAGTCTATGTCATGATGTAGAACTTATTTTTAATCCAACTACTAAATCTATTGAATTTGTTTATAGAAATCTTCGAAGCGGTTCAATTAAATCAGCCACCGATATTTCCACACGCCGTTGAAGACGCTGCTCTGATTGAACGCCGACCTGCAACTCCCGCTAGCCCACCAGAGGCTATAGTAAGAGCGAATAACGGTAAAAATCTAAATATAATTGAAATGTCCAATCATTAGATTATTTGTATGTTTCAAATAATATCGTAGCGGGTCACACGGTCCCTTACATCAGGGATTAAAAGGCAATAAAACCAAGTAATGTAACTCTGAAAATAATTCTCCACAGTGTCGAAAAGTTGGAAAAAAAACCAGCGCAAGAAAAGAAGACGTCAGCTAAAAGCGCAAGTCGGTGAGATGGATCCTCATCCGCGAGGGCACAAAAGACGTGCCAAGAGGAGGAAGCTGAATCCACAAGGTAACATTACATATTCTTTGAAGGTGCGAAATAGATTCCAATAAAAATTAGCGCTGGTACATTTTTTTCCATCGATCCGTTTAGTGAGTGATCGTTTAAAGCTAAAACCCATTATTTTCCATATAATTGAAACATAGGATAAATTTTTCATTTGGTAAACTCAGTGAATAACTAACATCCTGTAAAATAGATGTAGCTGGCAAAGTTTAATTTCTGTGACTTTTTGTCGGGGTTGAATGGAATTCGCCAGACTCCATTATCTGAAATATTATATTTTTATTGGAATCTATTTTCCATCTTCTGTAATGTTACTACAGATGTACGTTATCAATAGAAAAATTTGACTCCAATTTTTTTGTCTAACCTATATATGAAAAATTCAGTCTACACTTTAAAGTTCAACAGAACTAAATTATTATGAATTAGGGATTGTAGTATTCAAATATTCTATTCGACAGTTCGCGGTTCTTTTGAGCAGACAGGCTGTTATCCTGTAACTACAATGAGGAAATCGGTTTTCAAGATCAGCGAGATTTGCAAAAATTGAAAAATCAGTATCCCTTCAAACAAAGAAGACTAGTCGCTGTACATGTGCGCGAAATTTCAAATTAATTTCCATTTGAGTTATGAAGATAAAAAGATACGACGACTTCTGATTACCCAACCTGATATTGAGTGTGACGTATGCATGCATTTATGCAGCCGAGAGCACGCGTTCACCGAGCTTCCAGCCGAGTGAATTGTGTGCTTTTGCCCACGCTTTTCGAGGTGTGGATGCGGACGACACCGTTCGATAGATAGGTTGTAATCTTAATCACGTATATTATTTTTCCATGACCCGATCTTTGAACCGAAATAGCGAAATTTATATTTCATAACACGATTGAACTGCAAGTAAAAACACGGCAATTTTTGATTAGCCACCCTAAATTCGAGCGTGTCGTACGCATGCATTATGCAGCCGAGAGCACGTGTTCACCGAGCTCTCAGCACAGTGAATTGTGTGCTTTTGCCCACGCCTTTCGGGGTATGGATGTGGACGGCATTGTTCGATGGATGGGTTCTAATCTTAGTTACGTATATTCTTTTTCATAACCCGATAGTAAGCTGAAATTTCGGAAATTATTGGTTAATAGCGGGTTAAAACTGCAAGGAGAAACACGGCGACTTTTGATTAATCAACCCAATTTCGAGTATGTCGTATGCATGCCTTGTGCAGCCGAGAGCACGTGTTCGCCGAGCTTATAGCATGGTAAATTGTGTGCTTTTGCCCACGCTTTTCGAGGTGTGGATGCGGACGACATTGTTCGAGACATGGGTATTGATCAGAGTCATGTATTCTCTTTGTTCTTTACGCGCTTGCAGGCTGAAATTTTCGTAACAGATATCGGACAGCAGGACGAAGCTTCAAGTATAAATACAGAGACTTTTGATTAGATAACTCGGTCTGAAGTGTGTCGTATGCATGCAATATGCAGCCGAGAGCACGTGTTCGTAAAGTTTCTAACCTAGCGAATTGTGTGCTTTTGCCCGCGCTTTTCGAGGCGTGGATGCGGACGACACTATTCAAACTAGAGTTAATAATTTTTGGTCCCGTACTTGGTTTCTGACTGCTTTAATTCAACATTTAAATATAGTAATAATTGGCTCAGATGCAGGAATGTAAAATGTAGAGCTCAAAAGAACCGCAAATAACTGACCATTATCGATGGACGCGGTAAATTGTATTATTCCTCAACCGATATTATTCGCGACTTCTTCGTTTAGGCTATTGTATATTAATTCTGTCCTCCGAACTATCTCCGTAAAACTCGCTCCGTAAAAAAGCAATGCCCCGCTGCCGCGAGATACCGCGACATGTTCCGAAAAAAAACGCGCAACGAGGATGCACGTAAGTGCGAGGAGTTACCACCGCGAAAAAATAAACGCGCGCAATTTTTATATTTTCGGACCGATATCTATCACGGCTTTTTTGCTCAAGTTTCGGGACGGCAGCTTCGTTTTCGAGACATTATCCGCGAAGGTCGCGATGCAACGTGATCGCGTCATATATTACGAACGTAGTAGACGCAGCGAGGATGCGCGTACACGTGGAAAGACAAAAGTTCCAACTTTAGCTCGCGACTTGGACAACGCTACAGCGGACTTGGAAAATTCTATTCTCCCCGGTGGGATATTATTCGCGGCTTTCTCGTTTAGGCTATTGTATATTAATTCTGTCCGCCGAACTATCTCCGAAAAAAAGCAATGCCCCGCTGCCGCGATATACCGCGACATGTTCCGAAAAAAAACGCGCAACGAGGATGCACGTAGGTGCGAGGAGTCACCACCGCGAAAAGATAAACGCGCGCAATTTTTATATTTTCGGACCGATATCTATCGCGGCTTTTTTGCTTAATTTTCGGGACGGCAGCTTCGTTTTCGAGACATCCGCGAAGGTCGTGATACAACGTGATCGCGTCACATATTACAAACGTAGTAGATGCAGCGAGGATGCGCGTACACGTGGAAAGACAAAAGTTCCAACTTCAGCTCGCGACTTGGACAACGCTACAGCGGGCTTGGAAAATTATATTCTCCCCGGTGGGATATTATTCGCGGCTTTTTCGTTTAGGCTATTGTATATTAATTCTGTCCTCCGAACTATCTCCATAAAACTCGCTCCGTAAAAAAGGAATGCCCCGCTGCCGCGAGATGCCGCGACATGTTCCGAAAAAAAACGCGCAACGAGGATGCACGTAGATGCAAGGAGTCACCACCGCGAAAAGATAAACGCGCGCAATTTTTATATTTTCGGACCGATATCTATCGCGGCTTTTTTGCTCAAGTTTCGGGACGGCAGCTTCGTTTTCGAGACATCCGCGAAGGTCGTGATACAACGTGATCGCGTCACATATTACAAACGTAGTAGATGCAGCGAGGATGCGCGTACACGTGGAAAGACAAAAGTTCCAACTTCAGCTCGCGACTTGGACAACGCTACAGCGGGCTTGGAAAATTATATTCTCCCCGGTGGGATATTATTCGCCGCTTTTTTGTTTAGGCTATTGTATATTAATTCTGTCCTCCGAACTATCTCCGTAAAACTCGCTCCGTAAAAAAGGAATGCCCCGCTGCCGCGAGATACCGCGACATGTTCCGAAAAAAAACGCGCAACGAGGATGCACGTAGGTGCGAGGAGTCACCACCGCGAAAAGACAAACGCGCGCAATTTTTATATTTTCGGACCGATATCTATCGCGGCTTTTTTGCTCAAATGTTGGGACGGTATACCTTAGGATATCATATTTACAGTGTGGAAAGATAAAAAAGTTAGCACGATTTAAATCATAGGGTATTTGATGGCATAATTTTGTGCACAAACACGTAAAATTCATGAAACCAGTTTGAAAAAATAACAAACTCTCAATTCACTCATTTCCTTGATACGATAATTGTTTCCAATTTAATCATATTGTTTCTGAACGTCATATTTACGAACTATTTATGGCGTACTCTAACCATTTTTTATCTCCACAGGCCCAACATGCGTCATGTGCTTGGAAAAACCAGTGACCCACGTAATCATCCCTTGCGGACACGCATGCAGCTGTCTGGCGTGTGCAACGGTAATTGAGCAACAGGGGAGAAAAAAATGCCCTAAATGCAGAACAGAATATACACAAATTATTCCAATTTTTAATGAAATATCGTGAAAGAATGAAAATAAATTTTAGTCTATAAAACTCGTGACGCTGATTATTTCTGTACCTCTCCCACAATTCAAGATGGTATTCATGAAGTGAATCGAGAGACTTGGTAGAGCTTCGGAAAAATTTATTCAGTAGCTATTTTTCTCTAACCTATAATAACAACTCCATCAAAAGTACATATAGTACTATCTTTGTTTAGTTTCTCATCGTCCATATCCGCGATCCATTTTTCAATTCAGTAGTACGTCAATTGGATGGAGTGTTGAACGTTGTAAAAATTTAACGTAAATGAAAAATAAGCCATAGCAACATTCCATTCGACGATGCTTTCAATATTTTTCCGTGACAGTTTCGAATTTTGTAATCTTATTCGTTCTTTTCATGACGCGTCTTTTCGAGTACGTCTGGGTCTATGCGGCTTTTCCGTTATTTTTTGGACGAATTCTTTTATTCCAAAATAATCAATGCTTAGAATATTCAAATTTGAGACGAAATGTCGTCGACAAATTTGTACTCCCAAGGTTAATTCAATAATGATTGTCGTTTTCTTCATAGTTACCATCTTCAAAACATCTCCGTCCTTAATTGATCGTCTTTGTTTAATATTTTGTATGAATGTTCATTATCACAGTTTACAAATTTTTTCCTCATTCATGAGAGACAACCTTCTTAGAGAAAACCCAAATCACCTTTTTACGAACAAGAACAATTAATCAAAAGTTTACATCTTGTACGAACATGGAGATATGTTCGTTCCCAATTTCAAACCTTTCGAAAGGTTCTTTCGGAAAAAAAATGTCCATAAATCTCTCACAAATAATCTAAAAATAAGCGCTAATTTGGAAGAGATGTATAATCATTAGTTGAAAATGCAATTGTCAAAATAATGTCGTCGATTGATTCACAATAATTTCCATTTATGGTAACCGTTTCGTTACGTGAACATTTGAAACATCACAAATATCTTCAGCCGATTATTTTGACGGAATTGAGATTTTCGGAGTTTTGGTCTTTCGGGTAAAATTTTTTCGCGGTTTTGATCTTTCGGGGTAGTATTGTTTCGGAGTTTTGACCTTTCGTGTTAGAATTTTTTCTGAGTCTTGATCATTCTCTGCATGTAATTTCCGACCAAAAAATTTAACAATGTTTTAGCTGTCGATAATTTTGTTTTCGGAACTTTTCCCTGTACAAACCTTAGCATTTCGGGCACTTGGAATTTAATCTCCACAATTTTTCTGAACTGTGGACTTTCTAATAATGGGAAGTCGATATTTGTTTCATGTGCTGTGTTTTCATGTCGACGCTCTATCAGTCGCTTCCGTGTTGATTATCGTTTCTATCCTCAGTGCACAATTATTTTCTGCTGTGTGAGAATTCTGTTCAAAACGTTTCGGAATTATGAATTTCCAAAAGTATTTAATACTAGCGAATTAATTCGGAATTTTGAGCGTTCTGGTACTTTAAAGTTCGGAATTTCAACCCGGCCCCTTACTGTTGACGTATTCTTATTTTGATGAAAATTCGTCACCAGTGATCGATTTTTCTAGATACCAATTTCAAGTCATCAACATACGAGTTTTTCGTGCAGTAGAATTATTTTCCAAGTAAGAACTACCATCAACTCAATGGAAGTTGTGATTTATTTATGTAACCTCGATCCCAGTAGTACAGGAACCTGTAGAACTGACCCTGTAAAACGGACCCCACTATAGTGGCGTCTGACGACTCTTTTTGTCGGGAAATCAAATTGGTTCACAAATCCAGATATTGCTTTTTAATATATTTTCCGATGCTAATTCCGAGTCTGATGTCAAGAATATAGTGAATATCAGAGCAACACCTAAAATGGGGGTGTTTCCGCTGGTTAAAATGGGAGTTTACGCCAATCTAGGAGTCGCTTTTAGGTCGATATTGTTTCCGATTTAGTCCTAGTAGTGTTGGTTTTGACAGTAAAATTATCAGCCTCCCCCCTTTCTTGCCCCCTTGCAGGTGTTCAGGTCCTCCGATGATGGTCGACGTCACGTATATCGCCCTCGGGCGCGAGAATTTCTGCTGGACGACCGTTATGTAGTAGAAAAACAATGGAGCGGTCGTATAACTGTTGGGTTTTGGGGCTGCATGTCCGCGGCTGGAGCGATGACCCTGTGTGAAATCCCCGCAAGAATGAATTCCGGGGATTATGTGAACCTTTTACAGAACACCATGCTTCCTTCTGCCAGAGCTCGTTTTCCGGTCGATCGGTACCCACGCATAAAATTCATGCAGGATCGATCCGCGGTTCACACTTCTCGGGAAACAATGAGATGGTTTGATGAGCATCCGGAGGTCACCATGATAAATTGGCCTAGCAAGTCTCCAGATCTCAACCCGATTGAAAACTTATGGGGTTTGTTTCATCAGAATTCAATTCTATTTGCGTAGCTGTTTGTGGAGGGAATCGTTAAATACGCGAGACTTATTATTTGGACTAAAATGAATGAATTCATTGTAATGAAAATGTTTCACTTTCTATAGGCATTATGGTTCGTGAGTGGAAGTCTGGCGAAGATAGGGACCGGGATGCTCTCATAGCACACGTGGAACGGGTTTGGCGAGATATCCAGGCAGACCATTGCCTCAATCTCGTCAATTCGATGCCAAACCGCATGCAGTGTGTCATCGAGAGCAACGGATCATGGATCCCGTACTAAAAAATTTTCGCTTTGGAAATTGCATGCAAAATATTAAACAAATAAAAAAATTAATAAGCATTATGTTTGTCTGCATTTTGTAATGGCACCGAAGTAAAAATTCATTTTATCTAGTAAGTAAAAATGAGTCGAGATGTGGAAATGAAACCGGCTTGAGAAAAAATTACAGATAGAAGAAGAGAAACGTTTTCGGAGATATCACGCGACTGGGAAGAGTCCCGGACGACGTATACATCGCCAAGTCTCTGTTGTTTGCTGGCCCAAGGTTTGCCGAGGATGTTATCTCCAAATAAAAGAAATTGTGGCAGTTGCGGTGAAAATTTCGACACAAATTTCTTTTTCACTTGGTTTGGTGGTCGAGTAAGCGCAATAAATCTCATCCCTCAAAAGCTCGTTTATCAGTTCAAACATGTAACGAGTAAACTGTGACCAAAAAATTAATCAGTCCAATCTTGGGGTCACTCGTTTCTTCAAATTAACCAGTTTTCAAACCCTGTCCACCTGCTTCTACAATTGGACTCATCCGGAGATTGATAAAATTGAACTCGATAACAGATTACTACCCGTTTCATTTCTAAACATTCGAATTTCCAATAGCTACGGATGAAATATTGAATTTACTGCTTTTCCAGACAAATCCGAGGCAACAGATGATAGGATACAATTGCTTTGACTGTTTACTGCCCAAGACAACGTCCATCATAGGTGGAATCGTCTGTCTAGCCACAATAAAAAATTATGCATGTTGTGCTATTTTGAAGGTAGTCTCGTAAGAGAGACAATCAGATTGAAACGAAAACCAAGTAAATCCAATGTTGAACGCAGTTATTCCCGTTAGCCACCGGCGTCCTTGAAATAGTCAACCAACGCTGGTGCTTGGATTCATGCGCAGCTTGAAGAAAATTGCTTCCAAAACAGATGTAATTACTTCCGTCCAAGAGGTATTGCGATTCTCGATCGTCAAATAACCAATTCTGGATTGTCCAGATGATTCCAGAATGAATGACGAGATCTCGCAGCTACTTGGGCTGTTTTCTTTTTAAAATGCCTACGCTAAATGGTGGAATTATCTGGCTTAGAGCATAGCAAAAAATGTCATTGCTCCAAAGCTCGTTGACCAGTTCAATCATGTAACGAGTAAACTGTGACCAAAAAATTGATCAGTCCAATCTTGGGGTCACTCGTTTCTTCAAAGTCACCAGGTTCCAAACCCTGTCTACCTGCTTCTACAATTAGATTCATCCGGAGATTGATACAATTGAACTCGATAAGAAATTGCTACTCGTTTCATTTCTAACCATTCGAATTTTCAATAGCTACTGATGAAATATTGAATTTACTGCTTTTCCAAATGAATCCATGGCAACAGGTGATAAGATCGATGGCTTCGACTTTCCATCACCAAAGACGACGTCTGTCATAGGTGGATTCGTTTGGATTGGCATATAGAAAAATTATTCATGTTTTGCTATTTCGTAAATAGTCTCGTAAGAGCGACAACCATACTTGGAACGAAAACCAAGTGAATCTAGTTTTAAACGCAGTTATTTCTGTGAGCTATCGACGTCCTAGAAATAGTCAACTAACGCTGATACTTGGATTTATGCAAAGCTTGAAAAAAAAATTCTTTCATATCAGATCGAATCACTTTCGAACACGGAAGTATTGCGACTCTCGATCAAAAAATTAAGAATTATCGAATTTCTCTGATTGTCCAGAGAAATTCAGAATGAATGATGATATACTGCAATGATTTCGGCCATTTTATTTCCAAAATGTCTACGGTAATTGATGGAATCATCTGGCTTAGGGCATCGCAAAACATCTCATTGCTCTAAAGCTCGTAGACCGGCACAATCAATGAAAAAAGTGGACTTTGACCGAAAAATTAATCAGTCGAACCTGGGGTCGATGATCTTTACGCATTAAACACGTTTCAAATTTGGTCCACCAACTTCAACAATTAAATTCATCTGGAGATCGAAGGAATTTAACTCAGTAACATATTACCACTCATTCAGTTCTTAAATATTCGAATTTTCAATAGACACGTACGAAATATTGTATTTACACTGTCTTTTCAGATTTATCCAGAGTAACAGATGTAAGATTCAATTGCTTCGACTGTTTATTACCAAAGACAACGTTTATCATAGGAGGGTTCGTCTGTCGTGGCAAAATAGAGAGAAATTTCAGATTTTACTCTTCGGATGCAGTCTCACACGTGAAACAACTGTACTCGACCACCAAACCGAGTAAATCCCATGCAGGGCGCAGTAATTTTTGTGAACCTCCATCGTTCTGGAGATAGCTTACTAACCCTAGTTATTGGATTCTTTCGTAGCTCAAAGAAAACCCTCATCTATTAAATAGAATCAGCTAAAAATTCCATTCAGTAGATTTTAGAAAAGACTTTTATTTTATTTTATTTCTTTAATTTTTTGTGTCTCTGCCAAGAAGTTCCACCTCCGTCTTCCTTTTTCTTTTTCTTCCCCGTTCAACTCCCTTACATCGCTTCTCCTCCATCAGTCTTGCACCCATCCTCATCTCGTCACCCTTGTCTCCACCTGCTTCTACTTCGTCACTGTTATCAATAAAAAAAAAGGAATGTTAGCTGTGATTGATGTGAAATTATTTATTTCTATTTTCGATATACCACTAACCCTCGAGGGAAAAAAAGCCTGGACAAGTAAATTTGTTCGTGATATGCAAATTCCATGAAGATTTTACTTTCAAAAAATTTTTAGTACACATTTGTAATCAGCAACCCCGAAAACCCTCGAGTACCGATTTTCCCTTTTATCAAACGATTTTTACGACTGTGGTCCGCCATATTGGACGCGCTATCTTGAGTTCACAAATTTTCAATGCTGATTTCAGCCACCCAAAAACTTCCGCGTACAGAATTCGAGCTCTTCGCGAAATGGTAACAGAAGAAAGGCGTAACCAAAAACATCGTGTCACTCTTAACAAAAAAGAGACTTCACCGTGCCTGTAGATCAAACTTATGATCAAAGTTAAAATTGAGCGAAGCATGTTCCGGAAGTATTTACCCAACCGTTTCAACAGCACGCTCCGTCATTTCTAGCAGATCTGTCCGGGCTGCCAATCCAATTTCGAAGTATGAGTAACTGTAACAAAGATTCGTTTCTAACTTATTCAAGAAAAGAGAAGTATTGATAATCCTTGTATATGTTATCTGGTTGTATTCTGTTTTCAAACAGACTTTCAAGTCAGGGTTCGAAAAAATCTGTACTATAATAACTGAGAATGTCAAGCTTTTTTCCTTTCCAGGAACAATAGCAACAGTAACTGAAAAAAAATATTGATGAAATGAAATTTCGAACCTTTCAAAAAGTAAAAATAACGCCAAGTATTAAAAGGTCGTATTTTAAATTATACATTTCTTTCAAAATAAATTGAATCCCAAAAATAAATGAATTGCACTTCTGAAAAAAAAGCAGTTAAATAGGACAAAATTCTAAAATTACACCATTCACCTATCGATAAAACAGAATAAAAAAAAATTGAAATCATCACTTTCAGTTGTAGCCAAGTATCGGACGTACCGACAATGAACAAGTTCTTCCAAGGCCCTGCAAAACCAAAACGCAAAGACTTGGCGTGCAATCCTCAAATAAAAATTTGGAAGCGAGATTCTGGATAAATCCCTCGAAAAAGTCTCGACAAGATTCTTGAGGAATCCCTAAAAAATGTCTCGGAAAGACTTTTAGTCAATCCCTTAAAAAACGTCTGTCGCAACCCCTGGTCAACCCCTAAAAAATCCCGTTAAGACTCTGGACCAATCCCTCAAAAAAGTCCGGGCGAGATTCTTTGTCAATCAGTAAAAAATTATCGGTGAGATTCTTGATTATTCCCTTAAAAATCCCGTTGAGACTCTTGGCTAATTCGGTAAAAAAAGTTTCGGTGATATTCTTGATTATTCCTTTAAAAAAATCTGAAGCGAGATTCTGTAGATTCTGTCTTAGGCAATCCCTCAAGGAATCCGTCGAGATCGTTTTACTACAGCGCGTAAACGAGGCTACTATATCTCTCGCACACTGGCCAACACCGATAGGGGGTAGCCGCGTTAAGCGTAGCGCGATGACGTCACAAGTGTCCCCGTCACCCTTTCGAAAACGAGAGCCCAAAAATGTTTGCTAACATCATGGTTCTCAGGATTGGATAAACGATTTCGTTCGCAACAGAAACCAATCGACGTGGAAAAATCGGAAAAAATTAATTAGAATAATTACATTTTTTGGTCCAGCTGTTTATCCGCGAGAATGGTTCAAAGTCGCTGTGACGTCATCAAACCGGCATATTCGCGTATAGAAGAGTCCAGTAGGTCTCGTGCTACGCTTTTTTTTTAATACTTAACGTCGAGATGCTACCGCGTCTCTTGATTCGGTAATGATAGATTAACTTCCATATACATGAGTAGTATTACTTACTATTCACAGTCTTCTCTTCTGTCCGTGTGTATTTGTTTTTTAATTATGAAATTTTGCAAGAAACTTCTATTATTATCGATAAATTTTCGGTAATAATCACGCCTGTGATGGTTTGCCGGCTTTTTGTATATGGAGCGCAATATTCTGTCGACTTCCCGCATGCCGATTCCTCCGGTGTTATTTCCGGCGTTCTCGAAATAATTCACGAGCTCAACGATGAGGCGCCCAAGATTCTCCGGCACATTTGTAATATTTTTTTCAAATTTGTTGACAGCTCCGCGGATGTAACCCGTCATTTTCCCGAATAAGATGATGACTGAAGGAAGTAACGAATTTTTTTTACCTTTATTTGTTTTTTCCTACGAACAACCTGAAATCTTCTATAATGCTGAAGTTCGTAACGATTCAAAGTTGCGAAGTAATTCAAACGAAACCACTATAGATAAAGTGATACATTATGATAGTGATTTCGTTTGAGTAATTTCTTGGCTTTGCATTGATACGAATTTCAGCGTTACAGATAATTTTAGGTCGCCCATGGGAAAAGACAAACAAAAGTGTCCCGAACGCATTCTTCGCTTCCTCCAGTGATCATTTTATCATCGAATATGACGTGATGAATTCGCGGCGTGGTCACAAAATACAAAAAACAATATTGCAAATGCACCGGAAATGTTCGGAGCTCCATTATCGGGCTCGTTCAAGTTTCTGAGCATGAAGCGGAAAGCACGGAGAATATCACTTTTTGGGCGTCTACAAAACTGCGGCTCATGTATGAAAAATCTCAAGTTCATCGCAGGCCTGATTTTTTCAAATTTTGATCGATGAAAATCATGTTTTTTTAGAAAATTGCATAAAAAAAATATCTGAAAAACATGAGAGAAGACTATGAATAGTACGTAAATAACTCTATCATGGCGAATCTCCTTCACGGGGAAAAAGCCCGGACAACGACATTTGTTTTATGAAGCTTTCGACTAAATTAAAATGTCGATGTTGGTAAAGTAGAATATTGAGACATTCGCCGAACATCAAGAGCCCTTTAATCGTGTCGTCTGCGCACATATACATACACGCACACACACTGCGTTTTTTGCATAATTTCGCCTGTGTAAGGCTTTTTCTCAGCAGTTACGGCATTAATCGTGATGATTTATGGCTCAATCGACAGGGACCAGTGTAAGTAGTTTCCAGTTCAATTTTCAGAACATGACATTACTCCTGGGCTCCGTAATTAAGGGAAATGCTTATCCCTATCACTGAATTCGCTTTATTGAGAAGGATAATATACTCGGCCGAGTCTCAGACCAGTGGACGACGCGGTCCTTGTCCCGAGATCTTGTCTCTAGATTCATCAAGAACTTTTTTGTCATCATAAAATAGATTCTACTGTAATTAAACGGATCGAAATTTTATTGCTGAAAACTTTTTTTCGATTATCCTTATTTCAATGAGATTCATGATCGTTGTTTGAATAATCTCTGAGAAGTAAAAATGTTTACTTTTAGAGTTGTTGTAGCTCAATCATTTTCAAGTCTGCTTTTGTGACGAATGCTTGTAACACTCGATATTATGATCCCTCTCTTTCCTCGAATAAGTTGGAAATTGATGTTTTTGACAGCGGTGAATCTATTTTTAAAATAAAGTTGGAAGCTGGAATGGATTTGCTCGCCATGTCCGAAGGTGCAGCCAAAACCGTGGGGTGATACTTCTGAATCATGTTTTTTATAGTTTATCTCTCTTATTTATAGGAATATCTCCATTATATTATCGCCACTGTGCCACAGCAGATGAATCCACTTAATACTGACTTTGTTTTGAGAAATAAACAGTCAATGCGATTACGTGTCATCGTCTGTTGTGTTGGATTCATCTGGATAAGCATGAAATTCATTGTTTCGCACGCGTCTATTAGTAATTTGAATATTTGAAAACATGGTTACGAGTCGTTATCTGTTATCGAGTTCAATATAATTTCGCTCCCGATGAATCCAATGGTGGAAGCAGATGGACCGTGTCTGGAACGTGGTTATTTCGTAGAAACCATCAACCCCAAGGTTGGACTAATTAATTTTTTCGTCAAAGTTCACTCGTTTCATTGATTGGACTGGTCTACGAGCTTTGGAGCAATGAGATTTTCTGCGATGCTTTCAGCCAAATGATTCCATCAATTGGCATAGACATTTTTAAAAGGAAACAGCCCGAGTAGCCGCGAAATCTTGTCATTCACTCTGGAATCATTCGCACAACCGAGAATTTTATTATTCCGTTTTTGTCGTAAGACAATCGCAATAGCTCGGGAATCAATCTGATTCGATTAGTTCTCGTAGTCACGTTTGCAAGCTGCGAATGACTCCAAATACCAGAGTCGGATGCCTATTTCCAGAACGCTTGAGGCTCGCAAGAATTACTGCGCTCAACATCGGATTCATTTGGTTCGATGATCGAGTAAGGTCGCCTCACTTGCGAGACTGCTTCTTGGAAGCAGGTGGCGGTTCGAAATTCAAATGCTCAATCACGGAATGCCTCGAAATCTGTTCTCGCGTCCAATATTATCGAGTTGAAAATGAATTCAATAGTAGAAGAAGGTGGACGAGTTGTGAATCGTGCTTACTTGCTTACGTGCTCAATAGCGTCTATGCTATTTCTTCAAATTATTTTATTTGATTAATAATTGAAAAAAGAATAAAATTTCTTCAATTGAATGAATTTCAATAGTCAAAATTTGCTATTTCATTTTGATTCTTTATTTTATTTGTTATCCATGCATTATCACAAATTGAGATACAATTCCATCGTCGAACGGAACATCACATTCTAATAACCTAGCTTTGTTCCGCTTGGTCCCTCGTTCCAATTTTTTCGACCACATGATCGACGTATTAGCCTGCCGCGATCACATCACTTCAGCGCTGTCAGATATATCTCTGCTAGGTTATTACTTTGGTGGTTATAAATTACGCGTGACACATGAGTCTAAAACTCTTCCGAACTTCGACAAACTTCAACAAATGACGATCTACTGTCGGTAAAATCACCATTCAATCGATCTGACCAGGCATTAATGCATAGTACTGAACTTCCGTTCTACTACAATCAACAATTCCTTCACTGCAAACCTCAACGAGTATCTTTGAGGCATTTTTGACGTTTGTAGTAGTCGTCCTATCTTCTTAATCGGAGTAATTCACTCGAAATCACTCCAAAGCGAGTTTGACTCAAGTTGATCGCTTTTTATGAACTCCCGTTCTACTACAATAAACAATTCCTCCTCTATAAACTTCAACGAGTATCTTTGAGTCATTTTTAACGTTTGTAGTAGTCGTCTAATCTTCACAATCGGAGTAATTCACTCGGAATCACTCCAAAACGAGTTTGACTCAAATTGGTCTCTTTTTATGAACTTCCGTTCTACTACAATCAACAATTTCTTCACTACAAACCTCAACGAGTATCTTTGAGGTATTTTTGACGTTTGTAGTAGTCGTCTAATCTTCACAATTGGAGTAATTTTCTCAGAATCACTCCAAAGCGAGTTTGACTCAAATTGGTCGGTTTTATGAACTTCCGGTCTACTACAATCGAAAATTCTTTTACTTTGAAGCTTTAATTAGGCAAAAGATTCAATAACGATTAACTTTAACGAAAAAAAAAAAAAAAAAAAAAAAAAAATTAAAAAAAAAAAAAATTCAACAAATAACTACAAACGAAAATTCGTTCACTACAATCAACTACTAACGATTTCCTATACAAATCAACCGTTAAAATCGATTTTTTCCAAATCCGGGGGATGGCCATTCTTGGGTTTTTTTTGGTCAAACTACAAACAAAAATTTTCTCACTACAATCAACTACATACCAAACACTTCAAGAATGCATTAACAAAAATTTGATTTTCTAAAGTTGGGTGCCAGGTTCACATAGATATTGTGTTGCTGTAATAAAGAATTATTAAGAAACAACAATTAAAGTTATTTCCTAATCGACCTGTTCTTTTACGGTTTAATTATTGCACGTGAGAATATTGTCTTTCTGTCTGTTTTTGAGAGATCTCCTCCCTGCTCCGTCGACTCGCTCACTCTCTGCTTTATCCGTGCTACTTTCCTCTTAGCTGGGGCGCGGGAGAATTCGGATTAAAGAAATACCTTTTCTTTACATCTCCCCCCACCCCGGAAGCGAGTTTTTTTGAGTCACTTGCCGTCTTCTTTTTCTTTTTCTTGAGGAAATGCGGTCAGCTTCGAAATGTGGAAGAGCTGAGGGTTTGATCTCTTGTGGCCCGTGTTGATTTTGAAAATTGAGTTGGATATTTTTTCCATGATTTCAAATGGTCCAATCTTCAGTTCGTCCAGTTTTCTTCTGTTCAATTTATTACCATTTTCCACAAGTACCGTGTCTCCAACTTTGAATTCCACGTGTTTTCGGTTTTTGTCATATATGCCTTTGTTGTACTCGTGTGATTTTATCGTGTTTTCCAGAGCTTTTTTCCTATCTTGTATCCAATCCTTCTTTTCAGTTTCTTTTTTCAATTCGTTTGGTAGTATTGCGACGTTTGTACCTTCCAACAGGTATGCTGGTGCGAATCCGGTTACGGTGTGTTCAGTTTCGTTATATTGTTTTACACATTCTTGTGCTATGCTTGTCCACGCTTTTTTTTTCCTCTTTCATTTATTTTGCATCTGATTTTGTTGACAATTGTTTGGTTCAATCTTTCGTTTAATCCGTTCGAGAACGGCGCGTTTACTGCCGTAAAAATTATTGGTATATTTCTTTCTTCCAGAAATTCCTTGAATTCTCTCGAATTGATTCCTGGGTACTGATCTGTGAGCATCGTACCAATATCATTTATCTCTGCCGCGTTTTTTACTAGTTTTGTGAAGTCCTTCGCAGTCTGTGTTTTCGATGTTAAAATAACTGCATACCGCGTATAGTGATCCACAAGGAGGTGAAGGTATTTTTTTGTCGACCGTGCGCCTCCAAAACCTCCAATTGTGTTGATGGAAATTATTTCAAAAGGTTTTGTGGCCGGGCCTAACTGGGACATCAATCCGATCTTGTTATGTCCTCTTGATTTATTTTTTTTGCACGTTGAACAAGATTCACAGATCGTTTTTATGTTTTTCGTCAGATTCTTTGCTGTATAGGAATCTCCTATTTTTTTCTGCATTTGTTTGATTCCTATGTGGCATACGCGTTCATGTGTATTTTTTATAACTTCTATGCTGAGCTTTTCCGACAAGATTATTTTTTCTTTCTTCTGGGTTTTCTTGTAGTAAACGTTTTGTTTCTGCATTAGTTTGTCTTTTTTTTTTTGTACATTTTCGTTTTCCTCTTGGTCCTTTACGATGTCGTTTAGTTTTATGAAGTTTACGATTTTCAGTTGGTCTTCCGCATCGTCGTGTGGCTCGAGTACCGGATTTCTGCTTAAACAGTCTGCTTCTATGTTGTTTTTTCCTGGGGCGTATTTTATTTTGAAATCGTATTGCGAGAGGTAGTATGTTAGTTCTCCTAAGTCTTCGTCTGTGCTGGCTTTGATGTTCATATTTTCCAGAGGTTTGTGGACCGAGAATACTGTAAATGGTTCATTTATCAGCCAGTATTGCCAGTATTTGACCGCTTCTTTTATCGCCAGACACTCCAGGTACACCGCTTTTTTCTTTTTTTGAGCCTTATTTAATTTTCTTGAAAAATATGCAACCGGCTTCTCCTTTCCGTCTAGTTGCGTTTGTTCTAAGACTGCTCCAATTCCTTGTAACGATGCATCTGTATAGATGTTTATTGGTAGATCTTGGTCGAATATTGCCAGGATCGGTTGGGAGCATAGCAGGTCCTTAATTTCGTCGAACGACCTTTGACATTCTTCTGTCCACACGAAGTTTACGCCTTTCCGTAGTAAATTATGCAATGGTTCCAGTATCGTGGCACTTTTTGGAATGTATTCGTGGTAAAAGTTTATTTTCCCTAAAAATTGCCTCATATTTTTTTGTGTTTTCGGGACTGGGAAGTTTCTAACTGATACCAGGTTGTCTTTTACCGGTTTTATTGTGTTCTCTTCGATTATGTGTCCCAAGTATTTTACTGAGCTTTCCGCGAAGGTACATTTCGTAATTTTCAGTCTGAAACCTTCTCTCACTATTGCTTCCAGTAGTTTTGATGGATGGTCTATGTGTTCGGCGAAGGATTTCGAGAATATGAGTATGTCATCTATGTAGTTTACCGCGAAACTTGTAAGTTTATATTTTCTCAAAATGTTGCTTAATATCCTTTGGAATATTGCTGGCGCTGTTTTCAGTCCGAATGGTAAACACGTCCATTCAAAGTGTCCTCCCTGAGTGACGAATGCCGTCTTCTTTCTATCTTGAATTCGGAGAGGGATCGACCAGAAGGCTGAGTTTATGTCCAGCGTTGAGAAATATTTGCAATTCCTCGTCTTTATCATTAAGTCGTCTATTAGCGGGAATGGTTGGGCTTGGGGCACCACGATTTTGTTCAGCTCTCTGAAGTCTATGCATAGCCGTGTTTTTCTATTCTCTTCTTTCTTGAATACCAGTGTTACTGGGGCTGCAAACGGGCTATATGATTCCTCTATGAGGTTTTTCTCCAATAATTTTGCGATTTGTCCTTCTATCTCTTTTCCATCTTCTATCGTACATTTGTACGGTCTTTTGCTACAATATCTGTCGACTAACAAGTCAATGTGGGCCTCATATTCCTTCACTTTTCCGATATCGTATTTATCTCTGGCGAAGACTGTTTTGTATTTTTCTATTAGTCCATTTATCTCTCTTTTTTGCTGACTGTCTAACAAGGAAAGTCTTTCCGCTGACCTCCTTCAATTTTGATGAAATTGAAATATGTTATTCTTCATCAAAATCTAAGAGACACGTATTTTTTATTATCGGCGGAAAAACGTTTCTAAGGGGTGAAAATATCCCCTAAAGTTGAGACCTCCGAGGGGTAGTTTTCAGGTTTCGCCTATTTTCACTCGAGATAAGCGAATGCACCCAAATGGATAATCAACTTAATGATAAACGATGGAAAATGCAACTGGTTTCATATGAGGGAGTTGCACAGGAAAAAAGTTATAGGGGTTGACGTTCACAAAATCGTTATAACAAAAAAACTATAGCACCTATCTCGATGGTTTCAATTGCATTTTGAAGAGGGCAAAAAAGTAGTAGATACGGGTTTTTGCGTTTTTCCCGCAAATGAAGTTAAGGGGGTGAACTACCCCTATATATGTCTATAGTAAATCTCAATAAAACGGCAGTATTTCTTTGTTTTCTTATTTCTTCTCGTCGTGATACGTGTTTTCTTCAAATTTAGAACAACCGTGCCACGTATATATCATTAAATGAACGGTTTTATCTAGAAGCCAACTTATTTATAGATCGATTTTTCGATGAAAAAGTATACATATATGGCTTATCGATAATTCCGATTGATTTATATTTGGCAATGAGATAATATAGGCGTACGATAAGCGCTTACACATATTTGTTTCGGTAGATAGACAAAGTTTCGGGATGTCACATAGAAAAACTGTGTAGTCAACGAAAAAAAAACGAAAACGTGCAACATGCTTTTATCTTTTATTGATGATAGGTAAACAGTCTAACAAAATAATCACTGTAGCGATAGATAGAAGCGAATATATAATCGCAGGCTATTCTAGCCGTTGTAAGTACTGCAGTAATGATAGTCATCAAAAAAATGTTTAAAACATAGCGACTTTTTACACCAGGAGCAGCGAATAATAGCAACATTTTCACATCCTGGAACTTCACAATGTGAGTTGCAGGAATCTCCAAATGCAAAATCTACAGGATTTTCAAAATTCGCTGATTTTTCTTCTATGTAACCACTTTTGTACCAAGAATATTTGAAAAGATCGATATAACGCGGTGACGACAGTTGGTTATGCACGAGTGACTGCAGCTTTATGATATTGTTCCTCAAATGCAAATCAATATCATAATCCATCAAAAGACAATGATCAGAAAAATGTCGAACAAAATTTTTCCATACTCGGAATCCAAAAACATCGAGGGGTTGAATTTTTCCGGTAGTTCCTTTAGGTATAATCATTACTTTGACATCTCTATTTGAAGGTTTCACATCAAGTACAGCTTGGGGACAGTGTCCAGTCCAAGAATCAATCAGTAATAAAGATTTTTGACCAATTTTCGGGAACAATACATGCTGTAACCAAGTTTTGAAATGATCTGAAAATAAAAAAACGTATTTTCATCATTCGAAAAAATATCTATACAAAAACAGTGGGTGTGTAATTTATACCTGAAGTAAGCTTCCCAGACTTGGATACTTCTATGTACACATTATCCGGTCTGAAAAGCGTCTTTTCCACTATTGGACCAATCTTGCCAGTTGGTTCTTTTAAAACCAAAAATAGAGGAGATAACAGCTTACCATCAGCTGATATAGTCGGTTGAATACTGTAACGATGGGTCATAGAAGAGACTGATTGTACAAGACATTGTATTTGCTTTTCTCCTTCGACTGCTAAAGTTCTTCCGGAATGCATTTCTAGTTGGAAGCCACTCTGATCTGCGTTGAATGTATTTGACAATCCGTAAGTTTTAATATTTTGTTTTACGTCATCGACAAATTTTCGAATTTGTTGTTCCAACACTGTTCCATCTTCAATTGTTTTAGATGTAACGAATTTATTTATTTTTCTCGATACAATACGATGAGCTGCTTTGAATGAGTTTATCCACGTACGAGATGCTTTGAAATGAAAATCGATATGCCCTATTTCTCTTCGAGCATGTAAGGCCCATCTTTTCAAATCGGAATCGTGCACTATCAAACCAGCATCCACAGCAACTTTGAAATTTTCCAAAGTGTAAGCACAATTACGTGCTAATTTTTCTTTGTACGTGCCCCCTTTGTTCAAATTGTGCGCCCACCGCCGCAACTGTCTTTATAGATTGCACTCTCTTGAACTTTTGTTTAACACTGCCCAAACCTAAATTTCCTTTCTTCCCGCTGCGCCAATACTCAACGGCCCTTTATTGTACTCGTAAGATAAGCCTTCGTCATCACGAGTGCATGTATCAGGCGGAAATTCTGGTTCATGCAGGGCGTTTGACCATTCTTTATCTTCAACAATTTCCATTTCCCAATCCTTGAACGGTTCTTCAAAATGCAAAGAATTTTCTTCCACCATTTCGAAACCACTGTATTCGTTCATTGCAGTCAACAAAATATTTTCAAAGTTTTCTTTCAATTGTATTTCATCGTTATTTACTGGTGAATCCGGTAAATGCATAACTTCAAAAGTTGCGAGAAGCATTCTAATAACGTTCAAAGGATTTATCTTCATTTTGATTAATATTTACAATTTCGTTTTAAATAGTCTCGAATTACAAGTGACTGCTTTCGTGTAAAAGAAAAATAGCCGACTGTGGTGAATATATGCCGCGATCGCTGTTTTGTTACTGCTTCTACGTCGTATTTGAAATCTAATTTTGAGAGCGAGTCACAAACTGAACAGAAGTGATTCCCAGATAACACCGTTAAGAAAGAGGAGAGTTATGATAACTATGAAAATGCGTCAATATTTACTAAATTTTCGTGAGATCATAAGGTGTAGATATTTTTGGAATTCATCTTCTGGCTTATTCAATATTGACTAATAAAAAAAATGGTGATCCGTAAAAATTAACCCATATGTAATTTTCAACGTAAATAAATAAATAAGAAAATTCTTTTAAACTACGGATGTGATTGGTATGGATACCGTAAAAAGTGACAAAAAATAAAAAATTGATAGAGTGGTAGAATTTTCAGAGAGAAATTTTATTGTTGCGAAATTTCCTTGCTCAATTAGGTAAAATTCATTGCTTAAATACATTTAAAATTAAATCTTTTAAGTATAACTGGTGTCTTAAATTGCCTTCAAATAAAAAACAACTTATTAAGATTGGACGCACACTTTTGGTTCTATCGCTTTCACCAGTTATGAAAATGCTATTTCCAGAAAAATCTATCCATCGTTTGAGATGTAGATCTTGAAAATTGGAAGAAAACACGTATCACAAGGAGAAGAAATAAGAAAACAAAGAAATACTGCCGTTTTATTGAGATTTACTGTAGACATATATAGGGGTAGTTCACCCCCTTAACTTCATTTGCGGGAAAAACGCAAAAACCCGTATCTACTACTTTTTTGCCCTCTTCAAAATGCAATTGAAACCATCGAGATAGGTGCTATAGTTTTTTTGTTATAACGATTTTGTGAATTTCAACCCCTATAACTTTTTTCCTGTGCAACCCCCCGATATGAAACCAGTTGCATTTTCCATCGTTTATCATTAAGTTGATTATCCATTTGGGTGCATTCGCTTATCTCGAGTAAAAATAGGCGAAACCTGAAAACTACCCCTCGGAGGTCTCAAGTTTAGGGGGTATTTTCACCCCTTAGAAACGTTTTTCCGCCGATAAAAAAAAATACGTGTCTCTTAGATTTTGATGAAGAATAACATATTTCAATTTCATCAAAATTGAAGGAGGTCAGCGGAAAGACTTTCCTAGTATCAAGAGACGCGGCAGCGGCTCGACGCCAAGTATTAAAAAGAAAGCGTAGCGCGAGAGCTGCCGTACTCTTATATACAGTAAAATAGGCGTTTTATGACGTCACAGCAACTTTAAATCGTTCTCACAGGAGAACGGGTTGAGGGAAAAATCTCATATTAGATTCGAATTTTCTACGATTTTTTATCTTTCGAATGGTCCTTGGTAGAACAGAATCCGTTCAGCCAATCCAGAGAAATCTGATATTGAAGATTTTGGACGCGAGGTTTGGGATGTTTTCTGTTTCTTGGAGTCAGAGAGGCGTAAGTTGTCCGCGCAGGCGCTTGGACATACGCCCTTACGCGTTTGGTGGACATTTTCGGCCCGTGACGTCATGCACTCCGCTGAACGCGGTATCCCCACTCTTCACGCGCCACTGAGCGAGAGAGACAGACTATATCGGGCCTCTCTTTCCGTATGGTTTTCATTGTCTAGGTACCACGGTTTTCCATGTCTACGTCGACGGCTCCATGGTTTTCGATGTCTAGGTCCACGGCTCCATGGTTTTTTTTGTCTAGGTCCACGGCTCCATGGTTTTTGTTGTCTAGGTATATTTCTCCATGATTTTCGATGTCTAGGTATATTTCTCCATGGTTTTCGTTGTGTAGGTCGACGACTCCATTGTTTTCGTTGTCCAGGTATATTCCTCAATGGTTTTCGATGTCCAGGTCGACGGCTCCATGGTTTTCGATGTCTAGGTCCACGGCTCCATGGTTCTTTTTTGTCTAGGTATATTTCTGCATAGTTTCCGATGTCCAGGTATATTTCTCTATGTTTTCCGATGTCTAGGTATAATTCTCCATGGTTTTCGATGTCTAGGTATAGTTCTTCATGGTTTTCGTTGTCTATGTACATTTTTCCATGATTTTCATTGTCTAGGTATATTTCTTCATAGTTTTCGCTCTCTAGGGCGACGACTCCATCGTTTTCGTTGTCCAGGTATATTTATCCATGGTTTTTGATGTCTAGGTATAGTTCTTCATGGTTTTCGTTGTCTATGTACATTTTTCCATGATTTTCATTGTCTAGGTATATTTCTACATAGTTTTCGCTCTCTAGGTCAACGACTCCATCGTTTTCGTTGTCCAGGTATATTTCTCGATGGTTTTCGATGTCCAGGTCGACGGCTCCATGGTTTTCGATGTCTAGGTCCACGGCTCCATGGTTTTTTTTGACTAGGTATATTTCTCCATGGTTTTCGTTGTCTAGGTATATTTCTGCATAGTTTTCGATGTCGAGGTATATTTCTCCATGGTTTTTGATGTCTTGGTCCACGGCTCCATGGTTTTTGTTGTCTAGGTATATTTTTCCATGATTTTCGATGTCTAGGTATATTTCTCCATGGTTTTCGTTGTCTAGGTCGACGACTCCATCGTTTTCGTAGTCCAGGTATATTCCTCCATGGTTTTCGATGTCTAGGTATATTTCTGCATAGTTTCCGATGTCCAGGTATATTTCTCTATGGTTTTCGATGTCTAGGTATATTTCTCCATGGTTTTCGTTGTCTATATACACTTCTCCATGGTTTTCGTTGTCTAGGTATATTTCTCCATAGTTTTCACTCTCTAGGTCGACCACTCCATCGTTTTCGTTGTCTAGGTATATTTCTTCATGGTTTTCGATGACTAGGTCGACGGCTGAATGGTTTGCGATGTCTTCTTTCAGGGCTCGACCAGGGTTCCCGACGGAAGGTCTTAAAGGGACCGACTCAGAGTGTTATCGCGGGGTTTCTAAGGGATCACCCGAGAGTCTTGACGGGGCTTTTTTTAAAGGGTTGACAATAAGATCTCAGTTGAAGTTTTTATGGGATTGATCAAGAATCTGGCCGGGCCTTTTATAAAGGATCAGTGAAGAGTCTGAACGGGATTTTTTAGGGGGTTGAACGGCGGTCTCGACGGAAGTTTTTCGACCCTAGAACGGTAACCTTATTTTATTTTTAATATTCCTGTAACGTAGGGTCATGAATGACGCCAATTTTGGAAAATTCATATCTCTTGTAAAATGAAACAAAAAGGGTTCAACTTGGGCTCATTCTTTTCGTTTTTTAATGCAGAATCACGTGAGCCCGGAACAATTTTGCTCGGAGTAAAAAAATTAGTCGAAAATGCGACGAAACAATAAAAAAACGGGAGAATGAAGGAGAAGGGCGGGAGGATGAAGGGAGAAATCCCGCCAGGCCTTTTTTAAGGGATTAGCGGAGAGTCTGGATGGGATTTTTTAAGGGGTTGACCAAGGATCTGAATGGGAGTTTTCAAAAGATTAATCAAGAATCTCGCCGGGACTTTTATAAGGGATTGTCCAAGAGTCTGGACGGGATTTTTTAAGGGTTAGACTAAGCATCTCTACGCTGTTATTTCAACAGATAGGCCGAGAGTCTGGACGGGATTTTTTAAGGGGTCGATCATGTCTGTCGCTGAGATTTTCTGAAGTGATTGACGGAAGGGGTATGGACGGAAGTTTTCTGCGGGATAAAGTAGGACCGTTACGGAGACATTTTTCATGGGATTCCTAGAGTCTCACCGCGGCTTTTTTAAGAGATTTATCCAGATTCTCGTCAAGACTCATTTCAGCAGATCGACCAAAAATCCTGCCGAGACTTTTTTAAAGGGTTGGCCAAGAGTCTGGACGGGATTTTTTAAGGTGTCGACTAAGAGTCTCGACGAGGTTTTTTTAACAGATTGGCCAAGAGTGTGATGGAAAATCACCACATTGCCAAATATTCCTAACGGTGCAAGTATTGCTAAACTCGCACGCTCAACCGGACGTGTCGAATATGGTAGCGTGCTGCTGTGTCAGCCGCTAACCCCAGTCCGAGCCAAATCGCATCGTTTACTCTTTTTATAATTTTTCTCGTTCCCACGGCACGAAGAAATCAGAGACACCTTAAGCGTACCGGAAAGGAACGATAAGAACGAATATGCCTCATGGCAGGAGCCTCAGAGTCAGTCAAGAAAATTCATTGGACGTGGACACAGCTCGATACAGCTCCCCGCCAATTAATAGGTTTTAACGATAAAAAGAAACATTAACGCGACGCGTTGTGCGAGTATACATATAATACGCCACTCATTGTGCAACGACAACTGTACCCTCGTAATATATTCAATAATTACTCTGTATAATTATTTTATTGACTATTCAACCGACGTCCTAACCGACTCCTCTTTCATCGCAAAGCTATACCATCTCCTTAGAGGTATCAGTGGAAAATACTCTGCTATATTTTCTGAGATATAGCTCCTACCAACGAATAGCTAATACAAAATATCGTGTCTACGAGAGGACATCCTAGACAACGAGGCGATCCTGACCAGCTACAAAGATAAGTGCTTTTTCATTCCGCCAGTTTCCACGTGACAAATTGGCGATCCTGCCAGGATATCATTAACAAGATTCGGACGACTCCCTACGAAGCGCCAGCCCAACAATCCGTCGACGCATATAACTATTGTTGACAGTCTTGGGTGACAATCAAAATTGTGATATTCGGATCCGAACTTTGGAACAAGGAGATTGATGTGTCAATTCCATCAATACTTATCATTGCATGAAAAGTGTGAATAGTCAAAGAATATTTCTGGCTTCGAGGAAATAGTAACTTCAGTGAAAACTGCTACTAAATTACTTGGCCCTAAAACTTGTGATTCGAGGAAAGTAACTTCAGTGTGAACTACGCTACTACTACTTGTCACAAATTGAAACTTTTAGTCCGTGTTATTTAACAGTGAAAACTCTAAATTAACAACGCGACGATCCCGTGGGTCTTTCGTTGAGTGTGCATGGTGAATAATTAATGTCATCGAACCTACGACTCCCGAGTTTGCCATTTGATCTCGGTCATCAAAAACATCGGTTTATTAATACCTGAGCAAAAATTAATAAGGTGTATAGCTGCCTGTAAATGCTGGTTCGCGATTAGCATCAAATCGCCCGGCCTCCGATCAGCCTGCGCAGACCGACGCGCCTTGTCGAAGGATCCATCCAAACGGTGCCCCCGGTCACTCCACCGGCGCCCATCACACGGTCCCGCAGAAGTAGACGACTCTACGGGATACTACCATACTAAAGTACCTGGCGTGTTGTCATTGACTCACGTTTCAGATGATCTAGTACTCGTCAAACATACGGATTTATCAACACGACACCCGAGAACTCACAGCCGAGGAATCGGGAACAACTCAGCGTCGCAACTCATCACGACTACAAAGAATTTATAAAACGTACCATCTTATACGTAGGCGATTCTCCAATAACATCTGTAATTAAGAACGACATGCGCATTGCGAAGGCGTGTAAAATACTTTCCGTATTGTAAGTACCGAACATACACAGCTTGCTAAAATTGCCAAAGCATTTATCAATATGTCAGACACTCCAACACCGCCCCTTATGGGATTGGATAGTTCAAATGAAAATGTCAAAGGGTATATGCGTAAATTAGGAAGCTCACAGCAGCTCATCGATAAAAAGGAAAAGAAAATTACTAAACTCAAAAATCTAACCCAAAACACATCAAATCAAAATAAGATCGATAAACTGAAACGAGAAATCTTTGAATGTAAAGGCGCAAGTTTGAGATACCGGGTGTCCCATTTTAATCTTACACCTAACTTTTCTCGAAAAATATTACTTGGACGAAATATTGTGTGGAACAAAACTTTCAGGGGTTGAAGGGGGACGTTCGAAAAAAAAAAAATTGTGGAGCCAAAATCAAAAATAGCGGCGTTACAATGGCCAACATGTATTTTTCAAACGGTAACATATCTTTTTTTCATTGCCAAAAATTTTGTCAGCTTGAAACTTTAAACTTTTGTTCGAACATTTTTTCGATCAAGTTCATAATTTTCAAGTGGGAACATCATTTTCATTTATTTTAGAGACATGCAGCATGTACCGCATGTTTGTGCGTACGCGGAGGTGCGTGTGTGTTTTTTTTTTATTTCTATTTTATTTCACAATTTTTTTTTCCAATTAGAGGAGGAGTGCCTTTCTGCTCATAGGAACAAGCCCCGCGTAATACTAAGGCCACGCCTCCTTTTCTTCTTACCCTCGATCTCCCTACGGAACAGCCATCAGACAATACTTCGCGAGAAAGGGGTCAGTAAGTAACTGTTCCTCCAGTGCAGGCAACCACCTGATTGCTGGTAATGTCCGGTTTTCAGCGCTGTCGTCGTGTGCCCTTAACTCCCTGCAGAAGCTTCTTGATTATTATTGCGGCGTACCAGCCGACCAATGGCGTACGAGATCTTGATCAAGAAGATCATCCCTTCAATTTCCTTATCGACATTTCTATTGTCTCTCACGAATTCGTCAACTGACTGATCAAACTCGCCAACTTTGAAAAGGCTTTCTGCTCCTTGCTCTCACCTGTGGCTTCAAATGTCCCCATAGCCAGGGTGTCCACTACTGGGGCGCTGCGACCGTTGGATAATGATGGCTGGAAGTCTGCTTCAAGGAAGTGTGTGAAGGGATTTTTGGCGCATCTTAATATTTTTCGAGAAATCGAATTTTGAAATTGAAATAATTTTTTACCATTTCTGAATAACTTTTACATC